>OZ014525.1:179008328-179742078 GCA_963966055.1 Lathyrus aphaca | reverse complement strand
GTGTATATATACATATATATATATATATATATATATATATATATATATATATATATATATATATATATATATATATATATATATATAAGTGTATATATATATATATACATATATATATATATACTTATATATATATATATATATATATATATATATATATATATATATATATATATATATATATATATATACACTTATACATATATATATATATATATATATATATATATATATATATATATATATATATATATATATATATATATATAACAAAAATATCAAAAACCATAAAACCAAAAATTCAAAAATCAAAATGTACACATACAACAATCCATTTGGCGAATTGGTACATCAAAGTACACTCATTCGCCAAATGGTTTGGCGAATACATTAAAAAATATGCATGATCTTCATTCCATTTGGCGAATTGCTCAACAAATCCATATGTTCTTCATTTCATTTGGCGAACATGTTACCAAACTATGTTAGTTTGGTAATTTTTTTCAAATATATGTTATTTTGGAAAATAATTTTATAAAGTGTGTTATTTTAAAAAAAAATTCGTGGAAGGGTAGTTTCCACTTCTGCTACTTTCTCCAAGACAACACGCCAAGACCATTCCCATGTCTCTTCCATGTCAGATCCAAGGGAAGCCCTAGATAGCTATCATTATTTCACAAAAGAGGAAATTATGTTCTCTCTCTCTCTTCTTTTCAAATTAATTTCTTTTCATTTTTCTTCTTTCTCCTAGTCCCAACGCATCATAACTTTAATATATTCTCTCTCTATTTTTTAAACTTACTTTTCATTTTCCCACTCAAAACAAAAAAAAACTTTTAGTCTCTCTCTTTCAAACCCTTTCAGTTCCAACCCCACCTCTACCTTCCGAAGCCTTAATTTCCAAAACCATTCCCAAACCCTTTTTCTTTTACCTTTAACCAAAAATGGCAAGAGACCCAGTCACCGGTCGTCGTTTAAAAATGGAAGCAAGAAAAAGTGTCATCCCAGTCACGGAGATTTCAGATGATGAAGAGAATAACAACTTCGTCAGTATTGATGCGAAGAAGAGGTTCACTAAAATCTTTAGCAAGATGGCTATTTTTGTTGATAGAGATTTACCATGGATCTGAAGGAAGAAAACCTAGGTCTTCCAGGAGGGTCAGGCAAACTCATTTCGGCACTAAACTGTAAAACATTTTGTAAGTACCTCAGTAACTATAATGCTACCTTGGTGAATGAGTTCTATGCCAATCTGACAGACCCAGGGCACAAGAAGTTGGATGTTATTGTTCGAGGAACCAAGGTGTCGTACGATGAAGAAAACATCAAATTCTACTTCAATCTGAAGGAAATCACTTTTGAATATCAAAAACTAGTGTTGAAAGCTAATGAAGTTGAAAACGATGTGTACATGCAATCATTCTGCGTACCAGGGACACGTTGGGTGGAAAAAACGGTGAAAAGGATGGATTTGAGGCCCAAACCAAATGTGTGCTATCAGTTTATGAAGCATACTCTCAAGCCTACATCACACAATGAGATAGTTGTTAGGGGTAGTTTGGTTATACTCCATTGTATCACAGAGAGGAGAGGAGTAAATGTTGGAAATATCATTGTGTAGGAGATTCAAGCGTGCACTAAAAATCAAGAAGGAATGTAGTATTTTCCTTGCTTGATCACAACCATCTGCAAAAGACAAGGAGTGATAGAATACCAATCAGATATTCACGAGGCACCTCAGATGCCACTTGACAAAAGTTTGATCATGACAATGATGCAACCCAAAGGTGATAAGAAAAAGCAAGTGAGAAAGAATCAAGAAACTTTCAGTGATAATGACCAACAAAACCCTGCTTTGGAGATCCTCTTGCAAATGAAAAAGGATCGGAAGGATTTCTATGCATTTGAGAAGGCAAAAATATTGTGACAAAATGAAGTATGGGGGAATCAAGCTTCTTCCAGCTAAAAGGCACCTCTTATGTTCCTTGATCATATTTTGAGGAACTCAGGACCTGCTATAGCTGAATAAGTTGATGGATAAAAATATGGGAAGAAGGACAAAGTGAAAAAGAAGAAGAAGGAAGGAAGAAAGGAAGAGAAAAAGGTTGAAGAAGAGAAGAAGGAAGAATAGTAAATCAAAGGCACGACTGTTGACATCAACCAGGGTCCAGAAAAGAAAAATAAAAAGTTAAGGAAAACCTACCCATCCCTACCTCCTGCACCCAAGCACTCTCTTGCTTCACCCATTAATCCAGCAAAATTCATAGACTTAAATAAGTCTGAGCAAGAAGAAAGTCGTGAGAGGGATGAAATCTTGAAAGAATGTTGGAGGAAGTACACAAGGATGCTGGAGAGATGATAGATGTCGTGACAGAGGGAAGCCATGCAAGTAAGATGATCGAAGAAGAAGAAGAAGACCCAGAAGAGAATGGAGAGTCTGATGAAGATGCTAGGTTGAAGGAGGTGATGAGATACTACTCCTCTATTGACACAACAAAATTAGAGGAGGATGTGGAGATGAAAGATAAGGAAGATGAAATTTCTAGTGAAGTGAAGACTAATGACCCAACACCAGAAGTCATAGAGAAGCCTGCAATCAAAAAGAGCCTTGCTGACGAGCCACTAGTAGAAAAAGACCCATCAGCTGAATCCATGGTGTAGACCAAGAAGCAAAGTAAAAGACCTAAGAAAGCATAATTGTGAGAGATAACTGCATGGGTGACTATGGAGGCCAGCAAAAAGGTGGATGTAGAGAAAAAGGCGAAGAAAAAGGTTGTAGCTGAGATAAGAAATAAGAAGAAGCAGGACATGCCAGTAGGTTCCAGTAAGAGCTCCAGGATTAATGCTTGATTTCGGTAAGGTGCAAAGGCAAGAAGAGTCGTTCCTCCCGCCTTAACAGTGAGGACATTGTTTTCACTTTAAGTTTGGGGAGAGGTTAACTAATGCCCAGTCTTGGTTAATCTCTGAACTTTGGGTATTATGTTTAGGGAGAAACTGTTTTTTGCTTAATCTATGAACTCTGGATATTGTGTTTGGGCAGGCCATGTTTGAGCCTTGGTTTTTCTTTTGATTTTGGTTAGTTCGTTTGAATGTTTAAGTGGACAGTTTGAAGGCCCTATAACAAGATGACTTGTTGTTTCTTTTGATTATGGATGGCGTTTTCAAGTAATTTATGTTGTTTGTTTTTTGTGCATGTGTCATATTCTATTGGCATGTGTTAGAATAATTTCAAGTAGTTTTTGTGTGCAAATGACAAAGGAGTGACTGTTGAAAATGAACAATAAGTCAGAATTTTAATGCTCAGGGAGAAAACCTGTGAGAAGTAAGAAACGAAGCATCAATAATAAGAGATATGTGGGTTGTGGTAGAAGAACTAATGTTCTTTTTCTCGACACCACTAATCTGTCAAGCCAGCCTAACACCTTTTTTTATAGAAAACTGACCTGTGGAAATAATAGAGTAAGGTTAACAATCTGAGGAAACACAAAGGGAAGGAAAAATAAAGACTTTCATCTCTATTAAGATTAACACAAGAGAGGACACACTCCTCAAAATTTAAAAGTGACAAAGACCACTAAACATTAAAAAGCCTCAAAAAGGGGTAGCAAGCATTTTATCATAATCTTCAGTTGGACTCACAAAAAATGAGATCATTTTGAGATGGAATGTTATGCCAATAACAATAATAATAATAATAATAATAATAATCATAATAATAATAATAATAATAAGTGGAAAAGTTTGGACTCTTGAGTGGAGATCAATAATATCTTTAAAAAAAGTTTGAAAAGAATTCCCTAAGTGAGACCAAAGAAAGAAAAGCAAAAAATTATTGAAAGTAAACAAAGAAGGGATCAAAAGAGAAGAGTTTCTTGCTTGTTTTTCAGAAGAATGATGTCGCGACAGAAGAAGGAAGTTGTATCTTAAAAGCACCATCTTGATCTAATCACAAAGCTAAGCTAGACTTGCTCAGAATAATGTTTTCCCACAAAAAGAATTGAGCCAATCTTCATGTTTTCAGATGACCTAATTGTTTGTTTCAACAAGTCATTTCTTTAAGTCCTTCATTGTTACATTACCTAAGGACACGTGATCATTCAAGTTTGGGGGAGTGATAACACTACTTTAGTGTGTTACTTTGCCCTGTTTTCCATAGCGTTTTAATTTAAGTTTTTATGAAATTATTGCATATTTAGTTTAATTTAGTTTAATTTAGTCTTAAGCATACTAGGTGATTCTTTTATGTTTTACTTGGTATTTTGTTTGCATTATAGTTCTTTGAAGGCAAGATAAGGCGTGACTCTACAATACTATTTCTGGAGCATTGCTAGAAGTTGAAAAGACCAGAGTAGTTGATTAATTTTAATCAACTATTTAAAAGAGAATTTGGAGAAGGATTGATTGGGCATACAGGGCAATAGTTTTAAGAGAAATTGAGCAAATAGACGTTTGGATGATATCAAGTTGCTAGAAGACAAAATCCTAGTATGGTGGGGACCATGTGTAAAAAGAGTGCCAACGCTCTTTCAAGCAACCAGCCGTTTGCGCAACGCCACCTTCCTGCTATGTCAGCCTGCAAAAGCACCTTTATCTCCCACCAACATTGTACCAGATAACTTGCAAAGGAAGGGTTGAAAGACATTTGTCCTATTTTTAAATTTAATTTGGGCCTTACCCTAAAAATTATCAAAAGCCCGTGATCCAAGAAAACAACCATTCACACTCACACCCATCTCTATAAATAGAGAGCTCAACATTGTTTAAGAGAGTTTTCTTTTCTCATCTAATCTTGTATAAACTACTAGAAGCTGTCGTGTCTAAAGAAGTCTCTTGTTGTTTATCCAATGCAAGAGAACTCCAAGTCACTATTAGGTTGCATTTCACTATTTCACTTTGTAAGAATATATTTCCTTTTAGTTTCACTCCAGAAATGCGTACTCAACTCATCATGAGCTAAACCATTTGTTTGATGTGTTGTTGAGTGTCTTATTTTGTTATGTGTTTTTATTCTACATATTTTCTTCTTAGAGTGATCAACTAGGAAAAAGGTACAAGATTATTGTTGAGAGAGATCCAATAAACAAGTGGATTTCATAACAAGAGTGGTTAATAAAGTAGGATAAAGATATTCACTTAATTCAACTTGCTTAGAGAGAAGAAGTTGAGACCATAAAGACTTTTTAGACTTAAAACCAGATGCATATTAGGGTTATAAGTGAGACTTAGAGATTTGTTCCCTTGCCCTAGGATATGCATGTTTTTGCTGTTGTAGAGATACACCACTAGACCATGTTCTGAGCTTTTGAAACACGACACTTCACATCATGGATACTTTCTAATATCAACTATACTAATATATTTTAGCTCATCAACTACTCTCTTGACTATTTCATACTCTTTATTTTTATTATTTTCTATGTTAAATGTTCGTGTGTGATATCTGCCATTACTTATCTTATTATTTTGTTACTTTGCTCATATTCTCTCTCTTAGGTAAACTGTGGCTTATTTAATTCAAATACTTTCACTTCCTTATGGGTTCAACATTTACTTTATCACTTACTGCATTCAAAAGCATGTACACTTGCATGTGACACCTTTGCTTGAAAACCATTTACAAACAATTATTATTCTTAAGCAATCACATTTGAGAGCAACATTGTTCTTTGTTGTTGTGGCTTAATTTGGTTAAGAGTTAGTTATGGGATAGATGAAAGTTAAATTTGGTTAGATTAGTTATGTGACTCTTAAATTCTAGGGTTAATAGGCATTTACACCCCTGTAATGTTAGCGAATTTTGCTTTCCCCCCTCCCTGCCTTTTGACAACAGTTTAAAAAAAAACGTTGCCAAAACTTGCATTTGGCAACGGTAGGGGGTAAACCGAAACACGCTCATATTGCAGGGGGTGAATGACTATTAACCCTAAATTCTATTATGAGCTTGTTAAGTTATATTAGCAATGAGTTAGGGAGTTTTAAATTTGGGTTAGGTTAGTTATTTTAGAATGAATTTTGGACTGTTATAAAATTAGTTTGAAATTGAAGTTAGTAGGTTGGTTAAAAAAAGTTAGTTAAATTGGTTGTGGATTGTTAGAAGGGTGTTAGTGAGTTGTATTAGGGAAAGAAGTTAGCTAAATTGCCAATTGATGAATGTTAGTGATTGAATAAAAAAATGTTATGCTAGTTAGAATGTTAGGAAGTTGCAAGTTGGAGTTAGTGTTGAATTATAACTGAGTTATTTTGGATTAGTCATGGAATTTTGTTTTAATTTTTAGTTTGTTCTTGACTGACAATTAAAATGTTTAAGCTAGTTGAATTAGGAAAGTTATAGTTACTAAATAAGTTCTAAATGGAACTTGTTATTAAATAGTTAGAGGAAAAGTAAAATTGAAATGTTATGATTAAGGTGTTTAAGTTAGTTGAATTAGGAAAAGTAAAATGAATTTTTAATTATTTAATTGCACAACTAAGCATTTACTTTGTGAATGTCATTATTTGTCACCTCTGTACTGAATGGTACATTATGTTTAGCACACAAATGTCATCCATTAAAACATGCACATTGCTAATATTTACCATTTTGGGCTCGTATATCAGAATGGTAAGAAAGTTGTTTGGTGGATCACAAACTGAAACCCTGCTATTATATTCAAGGTGATGCTTCAAGGATTGCAGGTACATGGTGTGGATTGCATCATTATTACATGGTGGAAATCATTTTACTTACATGAAGTATAAAGACATCAATTGGATGTTGTCTTCGTATTATATTACTTTTTCTACCTCTTTGACTGATATATTTTAACAAATGGTTAAATTCCAGTGATCGATTTGTTTGAACTAAGCTTGAACTTGTTATGGATTATTGGTATGTTGATAGTTAAGATGGATTGAGTTAATAGTGCAAGTCATGTTAGTGAACCAATTAGGAAAAAACTAGTCAGGATGTGTAAGCCATTGCAATGTGGATGATCAATAATTGACTGGTATTAGACAATGGACATTTTAGAAATTGAATAGAATTGTCATTGTCGTGGTGCTATGCTAATAAAAATACTATGCAAATTGATGTGAATCAACTTGGATGATTGAGTTGTGTTGATGCTTATGTGTTGGATTGTGTATGTATTTATTGTACATTTTGTTTGTCATTTATGCGGTACTTATGCACAAGGGATGGTTTGGCGTTGTATGTTGGCAAGGCATTTTGGACATGGAGAAGTTTAGCACACCATGGCATATCAAGATGGGAGTTTTGGAAAATATCAAGAACTATGAAGAAACTTGAATACTTTGGAGGCTTAGAGGGATGTATTATGAATGAATAAAAAGCGGCATTATGGTTTAGGATTAGGTAGTTTGACATTGGTCAACATCTAGATTGTTGTATCTTTGTTTATTATGTATGTCTTATGAAAAACACTTAATTTAGGAAGAATGGAGTTATGATCTAATATCTTATTCAATGAAAGTGTAATATAGGTATTTTATGACATCAACTATTGCCAATAATCTCTTATCACAGATGGGACTAGAGTAATGTAGCTTTCTTTAACTAAAGGGTATATGTAGCTTGACAACTTTTGGTTACTACATTTCATATCAATATTATTCTCATGTCAATATTATTCCATACCTTTGTTTGTAATTAATATGATATTTTTCTCAATTTGTTGTGTCTGATCTTGTAGGGGTTAGAGAAGTGGAATTAGCTACCAACTAACTTGGGAATAACTAGGAATTAGCTACAAATTATTGCTAATAGGATGGTGTGTTTAAATTAGCTAGGGATTAGCTACATATTAGTTACAATTTTAGGGTTTAGATATCATATTAATATAAAACATTTAAAAATGGAAATAATTGACACATGACATTCATGTCAGCATTTTTTTGCCACGTTAGCATTGCCACATATCTGCATGTCATAAAAAAATTCACATGGCGTGCCACATCATCCACCGTTAGTGGAAACTAACGAGAGAGACTAAAGTTAAGGACGAAAAACTTTCAGAGGACCATTGTTTGAAGAATTTTTTTGGAATGATCAAATCTGAAAGTTGGAAGATTTGTAGGAACCTTATACTTATTTAATCCTAAATAAATTAGATATTTTTATCATGTATCCTTACATCTATATTTTCACTTATACAAAATATAAAGTATACTAGTTTTGTCTCTTTTACATACTATTTAATTTCTTTTAAATTTATTTTTCATTTTAATTTTTGAGGATTTCTTAATACACCCCTTGCATTACGTAGGCACCTTGTGTGCTTACAAAATACCCCTGGTTTCCGAATGTGTAAATTTGGACGCACATTTATTTCCGTTTTTTCCCGAAGTGCACATCCAGAAACAATTCGCATTTGCAAATCCGGAAGAAAACCAGTGCAGAATTACTTCATTCCAACATTTCTCACATTCATACCATAAAATCAGATTGCATTCAATTCGTCATTAAATTAACATAAATTTAAATATTAGAAAGATCAATAGACTAGTGGACGCTTACACATCTCTAATATCTGGTCGACCATTCTGCGAACGGTCGCCTCGAACTCGAGCGAAAATCGTTCTTCATACCAAAAATACGTTTTCCACATTGCTCTAACATCCTCTTGATTCTTGAGCTCGACAATGTTATAAGTGACGTTCCCTTTGTTGTCAACCGAAGGTGAACGATACTCAAGCCTCACAACCTTCCAATATCCGTTCTACGAATATATGCGAGCATACTTTCACGATCGTCAAACTCTTGCTTGTTATTAAAGTCACCGCCGACATCAACCGACTTTAGTATAATCCCATCAACTTTTGAAGAAATCGTCGAAACTATTTCTTTTGAGATGTTATCGGGGTGAACCATATATCTATTAATAAACAATAATATAACAATAAATATACATAACTAGATCCAAATAATAAATTCTGAAAAAATAAAATTAAAGACTGCCATGCATTCTTCCGGATGTGCACATCCTTAAATGTTCATAAAAAGAGCTATCAAATGTGCACATCCAGGAGTCGCGTAACTTCATTTTCAGCAAAGGTTAATTGATAGTGCGAGGAATGTAGTGGATGAAGTTGAATATTTACCTGAAATTCAATCTTCTCTTGCTTCCTTTGATTTGTTGCACCAAAAAGTTGGAGTTTTTGAGTGAGAAATGGTATTGATGCAGTAGGTTTTTTAGGTTGGTGAGAGTGAGTGTGGAAGAAGAAAGGTTGAGAATGGAGAGAATGGGATGTGTGAAAATGTAGTTTGAAATATATCAACATTTCTTCCGGATCTGCATATACGGGGACCTTCCAGATATGCACATTATAGCTAATAGTATATTAAAGGGTTAATACCTATTTTCCCTACCATATAGGCACTTTTTTAAAAACCCATGCAAAAAAAAGTTGCAAAAATTTCAATAACATTTCGTTTTATTTAAATTTTTGTTTTATAATAATAGAAAATAAGTGAAATCTTCAAAGAATTATTTAAGGAGGGAATTGAACATAACCCATTTCAATCATAGGTTCAATAGCTTACCACTAGGCTAGAATGTTTAACTCATAATATTGTTGCCTTTAATTGTTCTTAATGCAAATATTTGTTTTATAAATTTTTCTAATAACTTTTAATTTATTTGTGAAAACTAAAATTATATAGTTTAGTTAATGCATATAACAATAATTAATAAAACTAAAAATTTAAAAATTTAAAAACTTTAATTGTTCAGTATAGTTTAGTTAATTTTTTCTAATCATCTTTAATTGTTCTTAAAGCATATTGTTGCCTTAAACTTATAAAACTAAAAAATTAATTAATTAATTTGTGAAAAATCATATAACAATAAATAAAATTAAAATTAAAATTGAATAGTTTAGTTAAAATTGTTAAATTTAGTTTTAGTTTTAGGGTTTGTTTTTAAAATTATATTAGTAAATTATATTATAGTTAAAACTGACTCCACAACCAACTGATGCGACTTACAATATTGCGCAACCAGATTATGCAACCTCATGCACAAAGACACATAGTCCTGAGCAGCACTAAAACACTAACTCCTAAGCAAGCACCAAGACCCTAAGTCCTGATAGGGATGTCAATGGGGCGGGCGGGGGGGGGGGGGGGGACACTTCCCCATCTTTGTCCCCGCCACCAAATTCATTCCCCTTCCCCGATCCCCGTCATGGGGGAATTTCTATCCCCATCCCCGTTCTCCGCGGGGATCCATGCGGATTCTACATTTACATGAACAATTACATCTAAATTTATCTCTCTTAATGAATACATCAATATTTATTTATTTTTCCTATAAACAATTAGAAATAATCCACTTTTTCCTATAAACAATTAAAAATCTACTTTTTCCTATAAACAATTACATGAACAAATTTATGAGAATCAAGGAGAAATAATCTACTTTTTCCTATAAACAATTACATGAAGAGATTTATGAGAATCAAGGAGAAACAAACTACTTTTTTCTATAAAAAAATTAAATGAATAAATTTATGAGATTCAAACCTTATTGATGCAATCGTAAGAGATGTGAATAATGATATCACATGATACAGAGAAGACGATGGGTAATGGTGAGGCGCGACATAGAAGATGGATGAGGAAGCTGAATGGAGGTTTGACAGTAGAAGAAAAAATAAACGAGTCTGATAGAAGAAAATGAATGCTTCAACTTTTTTAGGGTTTTAACATCTACATTTATCTCTCTTAATTAATACATCAATATTTATTTATTTTTTAAAATAAACATAAAGGAAATGACAGAAAAACCTAATATAAAATATAAATTATATATTAAATTAATTATATTAAAATAATAAGCGGGGCGGGGACTCTGCAGGGCAGGGGATGTATTCCCCATCCCTGTCTCCGAAGTGCTCTCGGGGGAATTTTTCTCCCTATCCCCACCCCCGCGGGGTGAAATTCCCCATCGCTGGGGCCCCGAACGGAGAAATCTGATCCCCACGGGGATCCCCACTAACAGATACAAACTGACATCCCTAAGTCCTGAGCAAGCACCAAGACGCTAAGTTTTGAGCCTCTTAAAGTTCTTACCTTCACTCTATCCTTTAGGGATTACAAACATATTGTTTGTAAGTGAGTAACGTTTACAAATACTTGCTTCTTACATAAGCATGAGTAAACACATTAAGAAAATTGATCAGAAGATCATCCTATAAAATATTACATTGTATTATAGCTCACATAGTGTGGAGTATTCTTCTCCATCTTCAAGTAGCTTCTTCATGGACAACAACCCAAGCTTCTTGAATTGCTTGAAGTCTTTCTTTTCATAAGATTATGAAAGTTTAATTGATATTTGATGTAGCGCATAGAAGGACTTCTTCATCTTGATTCACATAAGAGGAACATTCTGGATAACATTCGGTTGTGGCTTTGTAATTCAACTTCCATGATCATCTTCTTGAATATCTGCAGCTTCACAAGCATTTGCAGCATATGTAATTAAAGACGTTTGTGAATCAGCAACTTCTACATAAGATGGTTGTTGCATAACCAATTGTCCATCAACAAATATTAGCTTTTAGTCGCATCTTCATTTGAGCGTTGTGGACTTCGCAATTGTTACTCACATAGTTGACTACTTGGTTGTTTCCAACAAAATTCATAACAACACGTGAACATTTTCTTTTATAGACATAAATAGAGTCGTTTGAGAGCAGCTAGCTACTGGAGGAATTTCGTAACACAAGGATGGAAATAATACTACCACGTCTGTCCTTTTTCACAAATTAAGGTTAGTGAAAGGTAGTGGGATAAATCATTTTGTACCGTGTATGTAAACACCCCAAATTTGCCCTCACTAAGTTCACATCATAGCTTGTGATCTTTCATCTTTGCATAAGTTTAAGCATATCATCTCATATTGCATTGTTTTTCACTGCATTAGTTCAAGTTCATCTGCATCTAGGGTTTGTGATCTGAGCAATCCAAGGATCCATCTGAGCCACTCCAAAGGTCTCTAGTAATTCCAAGAGGGTCCATGGGTGTTATATCATCATATTATATCCCTCAAAGATCAAGGAAGTCAAAAAATCACAAGAACTTGGAAAGCATGGAAGCAGAGCTAGGGTTTCACTACACAGATGACCTGAAATCAGGGTTTTGGTTTCAGAGGCCATAACTCCAATTTTTTTTGTCATTCTTGTTTCTAATAGTCTCAATATTTTATAAGGATCACATGTACCAAGTTTGATGAAAAAATTCATTGTGGAAGTCATCTGTTCATTAGGTAACTTCTTGAGCAAGTCAGAGCAAAATCAGGGCATCTGAGGCCCCTAACAATGGAACCAAAGTGGAATTTTCATCAAATTGAAGTTATATGATCTTTATTTGATCATTTAAGTGCTTGGAAGTTCACAAAATTGAAGAAATTTGAGCTAAACCAAAAGTTGCCAAAAATGGAAATGACTTGTAATGGAAACTTTCCATTTTGGGAAAGTTTTTCAACCTCCTCTTTCTCAACCAAAAATACTTCAAATGAAAAATTGTTGGTCATGAAAGTTGTATATTGGATCATTCCCTTTTCAAAAAGTACAAGAACAAGTTCTAATTCATTATGGAACTCAAGTTATGGCCTTGCAAAGTTGGCAAAAATCCTATAATTTTCACTTTCACACCAAAGAGGATTTTTTGCAATTTCACATACCAAGTCATTTTGTGACCTCTAATCACTCTCTAAGCATCATACAAACATAATACATTGCATTGTGACCAAAATTTCCCAAAGAATCATTCAATTTCATGCCTTGAACATCAAGAAATTCCAAAAGGGCCAAAGTTCCTCAAAATTGCAAAATGATACAAAACCTCTCATACACTTGTTACAGCTCATCAAATCTGATCTATGAGCCTTCCTTGATCTCTGCTGAACTAAGACATGCCCAAATTCAAGCCTGCCATTTGCCCATACCTCAAGTACACCATTTGTTGACTTTTTGCAAATCACCCCATACCAATCAGCTGCAGCCACAACCACTCTCTGGCCAATAAGGTTATGTTATGTGGACCAAAAGCAAGCCATAACACAAGACACACAAGCCTGAAACCTGAGATAGACCAAGTTTCACAAAATCACCCTCAAGCTTCAAACTTTCGAAACTCTCTGTCCAGCCACTCAGACCTCAAACAAACTTCATCATTCAACTCACCATCATCATTAGAACATTTCCCAACCATTACCAAGCCCTAAAAGCCAGCCAAACACAAACACAATTTTGGACCAGCTGTGTTGCAACCTCTCAATCCAGCCATTTTAAACTCATTTCAAGCATTGCAACACCATCAAGGGGTCAAGTGAAGTGGATTTGCACAAGAGAAGAGGTCTGAAAGCTCAAAAAGTGAAAGCTCCAGCTCAGGTATTCATCTTCAAACCTTTTTCCAGAAGCATGATTTTAAGTTTCTAAATTGTTCTACATGTTATGCTGATCACCATGATATAATTTGTTTTGAAAATGAGTGGAAAATAAGCTTGTATTTGACTTTTGAAACTTTGCCCGTGAAACATGTTCCTGCTTGATTCTCATGATTGATGCAAAATAAATTAGTTTTGAGGGTGGGTTCGTGTTTAGGGTGAGTTGGGGACTTGATCTGGAGCTTTAGAGCTCCTGAAATGACCTAGCGAGAGAGTTTGGAAAACTACCCTGCCAGAGAAGACGACCGGAGCACTGTTCCGGCCGTCTGAGTTGGATTAGGGCTAATCTCAGATGATTAGTTGAGTTTGAATCTGGGCCGTTTGATGAGTGTTTGGCGCGTGTTTTGGAGGGCTGAGATCACTTCATTAACCCTAATTTTATTTTATTAATTTAATTGAGTCAGATTAAGTCCTAGCCGTAGGATTTCATTTAATTAGAAAGGTTAAGTTACATCCTTTGGATCTAAATACCCTAAGTCACGCTGACTTTGCATCCTGACCCCTGGATCCCTCAACTTGCAATCTCAGCCATTCATCCTGCATACTTTCATTTTTATTTTTATTTATTTCTATTTTATTTTGTTTATTTATTTAAAATAGTAAAAATCATCAAAAAAAATATTTCCTTCTGCATTTTAATTTCAAATATTTTTCTTCACCCAAAAATATTTTTATTTTTATTTTTTGCATTAAAATATCATTTTAGAAATATTTAAATGTTTATTTTAATTAATTAATGGAAATTAATTAATTAAAATACCATTTAAGTTTCCAAAAATCACAAAAAAATTCACATGGCATCCTAGGACATTTAGAAACATTGTCAAACCATTCATACAAATTTATTTTTGGTTTTGATCCAACTTTGACATTTTTCTTGAATTTAGGGTTCATAAAATTCCCTTTTTGGAACCCTAACTTTGAAAATTCTTTTCTGCCTAACCATGAAGGGTTTGTTAATGATTCTTTTTGCATTGTTTTCTATATAGCATGTAGTTTCTAGGATATTTTTTTCATGAATTTATCTTTCATTTTCAAATTGATTTGCATTTTTTCTCTTAAGGTACCCAAAAACCCTAGTTAACTTAGAAAAATCATAACTTCTTTTAGGTTAAGAGTTAGGCCTTCTCTTTTGGGGTATGATATCATATGGGCTTAGGGTTCCTTTGAGTTCATTTGCAATTTTTTATCATGTGATTTGTTTCTGTTTTGGTCATTTGCATCTCATCCTTTCATGTAACCCTAATTTTGCATCCATACTTGCATCTTACATTGCATTACATGAACATATGAACTTGCCATGACATTCTAAGCATTTGTATGCCATCTTAAACATATTAAGACATTGCTTGAGCATTTATTGGTCATTTATTCATACATTTTCTATGCCTTGCATCCATTTCATTTCATAAACATTCATGAGTTTTCATGTTTCCCATTTGCTTCATTTGCATTCATTCTCTTTGAATGAACATTCATAACACTTGGTATGCCTTTGCATCATCTCATAATATCGTTTGCATGATGTGTTTGCTTCTGGTTTTGTTTCTTTGTCATTACATATGCTTTATTTCATTTCATCTCTTTCTTTATGCTAACATTTTCAGGTGGTAAGTAATTTGAGAAGTGAATTTGCCTTCACTTTTCATTTCTCTTCATCTTCTTCATATGCATCCTTGCTGCATTTTTTATTGCCTTTGAGTGAGCTTGCTCATTCATGTTCATCTCTCACTTTCTTTCTCTAATTTACTTATCTTCTTCAGTGAAGTAAGTAACTTGTTTCTTCTGCTTCTTCCTCATTCCATCTGCTTCTTCCATTGGTGCTTCCTTGAAGATCTTTCTCAAGCCTTACAAACCATAGGAACATCCAAGCATGACAATAATTAGGGTTGTGATGAGTCCCCCTTTAGTTTTCACCTTTGTTTCTTCTTTGTGTCTCTCTTCTCATATCATCATTAGAGACTAAACCTTTAAGGCTTTAGGACTTTGGAATTAGGGTTATGCCTGCATCCTTCTCTTAGGATGGAGTGTATAACTTTAATCCTAAGTGTTAAACCCTTAATTTGTTTAAACCTCTTAATCAATCCATCTTAATAATCACTAAGACATTAACTTGTAACTTGGGCCTTGCATTAGGGTTCTAATTCTTCCTTTATTGGTTAAGAAGGACTAACCCTAGTGTTTAATGGACAAGTCCCCCTCAAGTTGTCTTACAAACCATGAAACTCACTTCTTAATCTCATCCTTAATTAAAATCCACTTTAATAAAGGTTTGTTTTGTCATAAGGTTAATCCTTAATCATGGATTAAGTTGAGGTATCTTCCTCAGCTTAAGTGTGCTCATCTATTATCCTTCTATTATGATGGTGTAATGAGTTCACTAATCCTTGATTATGGCTTAAACTCATTACATAACACTAAACAAAAACCCAAAAACATCTAAATAATCACAAGTAGGTTAATGATCTTAATCCTACATCATCATGGCAATTAAGCTGAGATGTTTATCTCATACTTAAAGTATTCTCATTATCCCTAATCAAAGGGAGGATATAATGAGTTTACTAACCCTTGGTTTAGGCTTAAGCTCATCAACTTATGACAAACACAAAAAAGGCAATAAAAGATTGAAAAACACAAAAACAAACAATAATCGTCTCCTTCGGGATTCTTTTCTCATCATCTTCATTCACAAACGAGAACTTGCTTCTTCCGTCTAATGCAAGACAGTTAGCACTCGAGCCAGACGAGTCATACACTTGAGCATAGACAAGCAAGCAGTTCATAGTCAATTTATCTTTCAGTCTCTTTGAGTCGAACTACAGTGTTCTGACTTCCTCATTGCACGAGAGGATACATAGGCATAACTTAATTGTTATCGAACAAAAGTCTCTGCGTCATCCCCCTCTTTCAGCATTCTCTTTTAAGCCTCAGTTCCTGAGCATTCACCTTTTTTGCACTGACACTTGTATATTTCTTTTCCATCTTTTGCACACAGATAGCACATACACTTACCCCTTTTAAACACAATCTTTTAAGCATGGATCCCGTCGAGTACGACGGACAATCTGGGTGCTAATACCTTCCCAGGTTGTAACCAACCCCCTTTCTCAGTTTCTCTGGTTCGCAACCGTCTTATCCATCTTTTCTAGGTTTATGCAGCATTACCTTTCCTTCGGGATAAAAATGCCTAGCTGGCGAATCTATTCAATTTCACTTCATTCTCCTTTCGCCGACCGTTCGCGTCTGTACCCTATCTGACCGGGTGTCTTTTCGGGGGAGCGATAGTGTACTATCCTTGTTAACGGTAACATTGTCTTCTGATATTCAGAGGCTTTTGATTATAGTATAATTGAAGCATGAGTATAGACGTGATTATTGGGTCTTCAGTGTCTTCAGACCCATGCTCACTCAGAACCTTGTCTTCATAACTTCAACACTTATCTTTGAAACCCTTGGTCCTTAAAACTTCATGTTTTCAGAGTCTTCAGAACGTCATTCACTCAGAACCTTGTCTTCAGAGTCTTCAACACTTGGTCTTTAGAACCTCAATCTCCAGAAACCTTAAGTCTTCAGAACCTTTAGCACTTCGTTCAATCAGAAATTCAAGTCTTCAGAGTTCTTCAACACTTGGTCATCAGAAGATAGTAACTTTAGAAGCTTCGCTAGCTTCAGAATCAAAACTACTCATAGAACAACATCCACGAGAGCATTGCAGCAACAACAGAAGGCATCTTTGGATCTTTCTAATTGTGATCAGATACAAAAGAATCCCTGCTTCTTTAGCACAGTTGCAACTTGGGTTACATATAGTAACTCGCATATGTTCTTTCACGACCATCTAAAATATGTTTGTTAGATCTGATAACTTCATAAACATGATCTGCACAGTAACAAACATTAAAACATCAAATTTTTCTTTCACAAATACTCCATTGTTATCATCAAAATATATAGATAAGATGCATAATCAATTCTTGTTCTTACAGTTCTCTCTTATACTTGACTGCTTCTAAACCTGGTATTTTATTCAATGTTTGCTTATGAGCTAGATTCCAACCAGATCCTAGAGAATCTCATTTAATAGTTGTTAAGAGGGTCTTTATATATCTCAAAGGTACTACTAACCTTGGCTTGATTTATAGATCATCCAAAGATTACAAAGTTGTACGGTAACATGTTACTAATGTATTATCCTTTAGTGATCATCACCAAAAGTGTATTTTCATCCTCGTACTCTAGTATTGAAATATTGCTTTATATTCTTGAGGTTCTTTCTTATTTGAATTGCACTCTTTTACAAAATGACTAAGATTTTGACAATTATAGAACTGCACGCTACTCTTGTCAACCATCATTCTTCCACCTTTACCTCTAACATTTCCACCTCTAGATTTGTTTGATCTAGCGACCATATTCCTACTAGTTTCCTTCTTTTGGAATATTTAAAATTTGGAACTTTGGAATTCTCTTCCACCAAAATTCAGAAATTCCCTCTAGCTTTACTCTTAGCCATTTTCCTTTCTTCTTCTTGTCTCTTTCATTGAAACGGGCTTGCAAAGCGATATTTTCCTTTGCCTATTAATTTCCTCCATTATATGCTAATGTTATTAAAGAGAGATTTAAAGCTCCTCTTTGCTCATTGTCATAAGATCCTTCGATTCCTCAATCACAATCACTACATTGTCAAATCTTGGTATCAAAGAACACAAGATTTTTACAACTACATACTGCTTTGTGATTCTTTCTCCACACTCCTTCACTTGGGTTACCAATATTATAATTATCATTGTGAATTCGCAAATTATTTCTTTCTCGTTTGTTTGAATCAACTTTAGCCGCCTCTTGTGAGTTTGAAACCTCACCACCTTGTCTGATTTTGTATACGTTTTCTCCAAGATTTCCCATGTTTGCTCCGAAGTTGTGCAATCACCAACTTTCTTGAAGTTATTTGTATCAACATAG
Source organism: Lathyrus aphaca (assembly GCA_963966055.1). Taxonomy (NCBI): domain Eukaryota; kingdom Viridiplantae; phylum Streptophyta; class Magnoliopsida; order Fabales; family Fabaceae; genus Lathyrus; species Lathyrus aphaca. The sequence continues at coordinate 179,723,662 of OZ014525.1, read as the reverse complement.
ATGGATAAAAAATAACACCTTATAATTTTTTGTCTTCTCTACCTTATGCGAAGACCTTGTGCATCTGTTGTACCATCTACAAGTGGAGTAACTCCATTCTTTATCACTTCAAGAACATCTTGATAACCAAACAACATCTTCATCTGTTTGCACCACTTGTCAAAACTCTTCGCATCGAGAATTAATAGATCTACAAGGATTCTTTGTTTAGAAACATAAAGAATATTTGCAGAGTCGGTGTTTAATGGATTTAACCTGCCTCTTAATGCCAAATTTTGGAACAAGCAATGTCCACTTTTGGAGCAAGCAACCACAAGATTGGTGAATATTGAGTGTGGAAAGAGAGAGAGAGAGAGAGAGAGAGAGAGAGAGAGAGAGAGAGAGAGCGAGAGAGTTGAGGATGAAAAAACCAATTAAACCGATAATCCAAACCAAACCAAACCGAAAAAACCAATTGTTTTTTGTTTGGTTCAAAAACTGAACCAAAAAAATAAAAACAAGGTGGTTTGGTTCGATACTCGGTTTTAGTGTTTAAGAACCACCAAACCGATGAATCGAACTGATAACCTTAAATACATACTTAATCTTTTATTTATCCAATAAATAAGCCCAAATTTTGTATCGGTCTAATATTTCTCCATATTTGTTTACACTTTCTTTCTTTGAACCAAATATGTAGGCAAAATTAAAACTCCAAACATAAAAAATAGAAATCATAAATCATAAAAACTTGCTCACAGCAAATTGCTGCTATGGCTATCTGTCACCATTGTTTCTCCCGCCACTATCATTCTTATGGGTTATGGTTTCCTTATTCATCTTCAAGTTCTCTTCGTTACTTTTCATCTTTTTTTGTATCTTTTATGTTTCTTATTCAATGAATTTCATTCTAGTCTTATTACAGAATAATTTTGATGCGTGTTTGAGGTGTGAAACATGTTAATTTATGTGTATTGAAATCTTTTGTCTTTATTGTTGTGTTTTATTTATTAAGCTTTCAAATTTCTTCCTAAGCTTCTCATGCCAAGTGTCAACTTTTGTATTCGACATTGAACTTATTTCATAATGCAATAAAAATTATGTAAATGTTTCGTATGGATTAAGAACAATTTGTAAGTTGTTTTAAAAGTAGAGCATGTAATATTTCATATGAAATGTATTATTTTAAAAAATAATAACGTAAAATACATTGAACAATATTAGAGCAAATGATACACAAATGAAAATAATGTTTATAAAAAAGTTTTGTAAACCGATCAACCAAACTAAACTGAATTGAATCAAATTGGTTAGTTTGGTTTGGTTCCAATTTAACAAAACACTAAAAACCAAACCGATGGAAATATCATCGGTTTGGACAATTTTTTGATTAAAAATTGGTCCAAATCGAACCGATTATACCATATATATATATATATATATATATATATATATATATATATATATATAGGTTAAATATATTTTTAGTCTATAAAAAAATCGCATGTTTTGATCCTTATAAAATAATTATGCACATAGTTTTGATCCCCTGATTACTACACATGTAATTGATTACTACACACATATAATTTACAATTATCAAACTGATCAACTGAAAAACTAACAGATGTAACTCGTTGACATAATACTGATAGACAAGGGGTAAATCACATCACCAGCAACAACACTCTATGTAATCTCGGGGAAAACTGCAACTTCACACTACAACAAAGACATGATCCAGAAAAGGAAAAGCATAATGGCTTCAAATAATATATCAACAAAGACATGATCCAGAAAAGGAAAAGCATAATGGCTTCAAATAAGATATCAACAAAACCAATGAAGAAAACACTACTCCCGAGAAAAAAATGACAAATGAAAAAGATCCTGAGCAACCCTAGTCATACAAAGAAAGAAGAAGAAGGAGATTTGAAATTATGAAGGAGAAGAGGAAGGCATGGATAAAAGGGAAAAACAAAAAAGTTAAATGCACTTGCAAGCAATGCAATCAACTAAACAGACAAGTAAATGTATCTCCCAACTTAATCTTATATGATGATTTAGAAAAGAATAGCTGGAAATTCTTACATGGGGATGCAAAGCAAATTGCAAAAGGGGTGTGGGACATATGGAAAGAGTTTGGCATAGTTCATAAAGGGGAGGAAGCAGAATTGGTCGAAGAATTGACAGTAGGAATTGAGAACATAAAAAGAACATCAGGAGAGAGAAGAGACAGATACAAATGATAAATCTGGACTCCAGGAATTGGTGAAAACACATTACATATCATCATGAAAATAATTAGTTATAACATGAGGGGACTAAGGGGTTAGCCAAAAAAAGAGAAGTGAAAAATCTAGTATTGAAAAAGAGGCTAGATATGATTTGTATCCAAGAAAGAAAAATGGAATTTATAGATAGAAATCATTATGCTTTGATGTGGGGAGAAACATATTTCAACTTCGCTTTCTCGGCATCAGAAGGCAGGTCAGGTGGCATATTAACAATATGGGACCAAAATGTTTTCTCACTAAAAAGAAAAACTACCAGAGAACACATGTTAATGCTAGAAGGAGATTGGGTAGAGGAAAAATACTCTGTAATCATTGTGAACATATATGCTCCGGGTGAAGCTAGAATAAAGAAAAAATTATGGGATGAGTTACTAGCAATGATCCTGGCAAAGAGGGATGCTAAATGGTACATATTGGGAGACTTTAATTATATCAGATATGCATCAGAAAGAAAAGGGTTAAATATCTACAACATAAGGGAAGAAATGGAAAAATTAATGAATTCATTTCGGAAGCTGAATTGATAGATTTACCTCTTCACGACAAAAGGTTCATGTGGTCTAGATTGAATGGAACAATAAGGAGTCGATTCGACAGATTCCTTATATTCAAAGAATGGAATAGGACTTGGCAGGAGTGTAGCCAATGATGCTTAGACAAAGGACTTTTGGACCATAGTCCAATCATGTTGAGCGAAAAGAAAATAAACTAGGGACCTAAGCCATTCTACATGATGAGTTGTTGGAGATAAATAAAAGGATATCACAACTTCGTCAAAGATCAATGGCGAAATATGAAAGTGGATGGGTGGGGGATGTTTTCTCTAAAAGAAAAATTCAAATTGATCAAAGGTAATCTTAAGGAATGGCACAAGAATAATATGCAGAATCTGGAGGGAAAGATCAATGACACAAAAGCCGAAATGAACATACTGGAATCAAAAGGAGAGGAAATCCAATTGACTGAAGAGGAGATATACAACATGAGAGAAGCTACAATGCAACTATACAAACTATCGAGAATGTATTGTAGTGTTCAATGGTAAAAATCCAGAAGACGTTGGTTAAAAGAGGGCGATGCAAATTCTAAATACTTTCACTGATGCATTAATAAAAGAAGAAAAAGAAATGAAATCTTATGCATTGAAGAGGATGGAAGACAATTGACAAGTGTGATAGAAATTAAGAATGCAATCGAGGAACACTTAAAAGGATACTTTTTGAATAAGGGAGCGAGACCTGTCCCAGCAGACATGAATTTCAGAAGAATCGAAGAAAGCGATAATGAAAAGTTAATACAAGAGTTTTCAGAAGAAGAAGTTCGTGCGACAGTATTGGAATGTGACAGTGACAAAAGTCTGGGACCAGATGGAGTAAATTTCAGGTTTATGAAGGAATTTTGGAAAGACATCAAGGATGATTTCTTGAGAGTAATGGCTGAGTTCCACAAGAATGGCAGGATAGGAAAATGGGCGATTAGTTATTTCGTGGTGTTAATACCAAAAAAAGAAAAATCCGGTGAAAATATCTGATTTCGGGCCCATATCTTTAATTAGATGTATTTATAAGGTATTATCAAAGGTATTATCTAATAGGCTCAAAGGAGTGATTGGCAAAGTCAAATATGAAACACAATCCACATTTTTTTTTCGGGAAGACAAATAGTAGACGGGATTCTCATCGCAAACAAGATAGTTGACAAAGCAAGGAAAAAAAGGAAAGAAAGAGTGTTGTTTAAGGTGGATTTCGAAAAGGACTATGACTCAGTAGATTGGAATTTTTTAGATTTCGTGATGGAAAGAATGGGTTTTCATGTGAAATGGAGAAAGTGGATAACAAAATGCTTAATACCGGCCTCAGTTTCGGTGCTGGTAGATGGAAGTCCGACAAAGGAGTTCAAGATTGAACGCGGACTTAGATAAGGAGACCTAATAACACCTTTTCTTTTTCTAATCGTAGCCGAAGGGCTCAATGTTCTGATGGAGAAAGTAGTAGAAATGGGGAGATTTATTGGTTATAAATTTGACGGAGGGGAAGACCGATTCACACACCTGTAATATGCAGATGACACTTTAATCATCAGCGAAAAAAGATGGTCTAATATATACTCCATCAAGATGGTTCAACTATTATTTCAAATCATGTCAGGACTCAAAATTAATTTCCACAAGAGTATCCTGATCGACATTAATGTATGCCATCATTGGTTAAATGAAACAACAAATTTCTTACAATGTAAAATCAATTTTTTCCCATTTATCTACCTGGGGCTGCCAATCGAAGGCAATCCAAGAAGAAAATCAATGTGGCAACTGGTAATTGACATAGTAAGACAAAGATTATCGGGGTGGAACAACAAACAATTATCAATAGGTGGTCGCATCGTAATCATAAAATAAATCCTTTTGGCTCTTCCGATCTATTACCTCTCCTTTTTCAAGACGCCGTTAGGTATCAATTCTAAACTCGAATCTATGTTTAAACAAATTTTGTGGGGAGGGAGTGAAGACGAGAGGGAAATAAATCGGGTCAAATGGGAATCGGTGTGTAAGTCTACTGACGAGGGGGTTTAGGCATTAGGAACCTAAGGATATTAAACATTGCACTGTTGAGAAAATGGAAATGAAATTTAAAATTTGAAAGAAAAGGGTTGTGGTTCAGGGCTATAATTAATATATACAGTGAGTGAGATGAGACAGTTAACGAATTCATTAAAGATTCATCTACGTGGTGGTAGGAGATAAGTTAAGTAGCGATAGAAAGACACCTCTCCGCAACTGATTACTCAGTAAGAGAGATATATATGGTTGTATCGGGGGCAGGGCAATCCACATCAATTCATAACTGGTCGAAGATTTGGAACAAAATAATACCGTTAAAAGTGTCGTGTTTGATTTAGAAAATACTCCAAAATAGAATTCCGACTAAAGATAATTTAGTTAGAAGGGGAGTCTTATCTCTAGACCAAATCAGTTGCAGTAGTGGATGTGGAAGAGAGGAATCAGTTTCACATTTATTCTTTGAGTGTCATGTATTTTCAAGTGTTTGGAATGAGATCTGCATGTGGCTTGGAGTGAAGACATCATTAAACAACGACGAATGACACATGCAACAATTTGAACATAAAATGGACAACGGTAGAGTTCGAACATTGAAAATGTTAGTAATTTGGTGTGCATGCGTTTGGAGTATCTGGAAGTACAGGAATGGCAACACCTTCCAAAACAAAGAAATTCACACTGAAAAAATTGCAGAAGTCGCGAAAATTACCGCATGGAAGTGGCTCAGAACAAAGTCAAAGGAGATAATGGATGATTTATCTCTGTGGTGCTCAAATCCTTTGGCCTGCCTAGGAAATCAGAGCACATGAAATTTCCTTCTTCTCTACTGGTTGATAGAATGTAACTTTAGCTGGCGTAGGAAATTTGTGTAGTTTCAGAGATTGCCTAAGTGGGGGGGGGGGGGGGGGGGTGAATTAGGCTTAATAAAATTTTCTCGGTGGATGGATTTTTCTCCTTTATGTGGTTAAGATAAGAATACGATAAATCAGAAAGTAAAAATATACGGCGATTTATCCTGGTTCCCTTCACAATCCGAAGGTACATCCAGTCCCCTTTCCAAACCGAAAGAGATTTTCCACTATAGTTTTAGATTGTACAACCTATCACACTATCAACCAGTGAGGTCTACTTTCTAACAACAATAATATTCAAGTGTGCAAGAATAATCATCTTTCCACACAAACCCTTGTGTCCAACAATCCTAGATCACAAGTCAATACAAGAAATAATATTTTTGAATAAGATGTAGAAAAGTTGAAGTCTTGGTATATCAAGCAATGTGGATCTTCTCCTTTGATTGATATTTCTCACTCAACAATAATGACTAAGTGTTCACTAAAGTGTATGATAATTTTAGTGCACTTTTATGAATTTTGATAATTTGAAATTTTTGAGTGGAAAAATGTTTCATAAAAATTTGAAGGAGATGTCTCAAAAAATTCTGCACATAAGGTTTATATAGAGTGCAAGATACCTTTTGGAAAAGGTACAAAATATGAAAGAGTGCATCATTTCAATTTAAAAAACAAGAGACACAATTCAAAATTTGAACAAAAATAATTTTTGAATTTTTAACAGTGGTAACCGGTTACTACCCCAAGGGTAACCGGTTACTTAATGTAACGTTAAAATTATTTTTCAAATCTGGGCTGAAGTAACCAGTTACTACCCCATGGGTAACCGATTACTTGATCAGAAACCAGAAAAATTCTTTTCCAATTTGATCAGTAACAAAGGCATGCACAAAATGATTTGTTTAAAGAGTGTTAAATGTGTGTGCATCCTATATTGAACACTTAATAATCATTATTGGATTATGAGAAATGTCATATACCTTTTAATGAGAAAGTTTTATCTTTTTGGAGACTTTTTGAATGAAGCTTGAATAATCCTTTTTTCTTTCTTCCAAGACTTGATTGATTTGTTGTTATCATCAAAAGCATACTTGAGAGGCTTGCATCTACAATCTCCCCCTTTTTATGATGACAACTACGTGTGAAAAATGAGTTTGCATGATTGCTTCTTATGTTTCTCCAAACACCCCCCTATGAAGGTGCTCCCCCTCAATGTGATATTGGGAGGTTTTAATCGAAAAAATCTGCATAAAGAGAAACAAGAGAGCATACTAGACACTTCTCCCCCTTTGTCATCCACAAAAAGGATGAGAAAAGTTCTTCAAAAAATGATTAGTAGGAATTTTGTCAGATTTTATACTAAACATCCACCAGTGGAAGATGCCTTATAAGACTGTCTGAAAATATTTTAGTCAATTTTTACACTGAACTTCCACCAGTGGAAGTTTCCTTAAAAATTTGTTTTAAAATATTTGGAAAAAAATAAGTCATATAGTAAACAATCATATAGAAACAAATACTAGACATAAAATATAACAACCATAAGTTTACGAACATTAACATAATTGAAGCTAAAACAAACAACTCGGTACGGAAACTAACAACATAAAGACTAAACAAAATTTAAACTAAGAATTATAAAACTAGAACATAAAACGGAAATGCATTAAACATCTAATCACTTTCGGATCTGTCTTCATCCATGTCTTCTTCCTCACCCTCCGAATTCTCCGTATTGGAAGGTTGAGAGGTAGAGAATTTCTTAAACATTTTCATTATTTTTCTGAGGGTACGGGTTGTTTTCTGATGGTTATGGTTCATGGTTGTTTTGAGAGTGACAATTTCATTGTAAAGAAATTCATTTGTGTAACCACCTTCTGGAGCGGCTTGAGTGGCAATATCTTCTTTATATCCATAAACACCATTTGGACCACATATGATTCTGGTGTTCTTAGTAGTCGTAACCAAGTTGATTTCATTTTGTTTGGTTGTCATCTCAAAATGAGGTTCTCTTGAACTTGGTATACCAAAATGTTCCAGAATTTTGGATACAAAGAGGATGTATGGGAGACCGCTACCCAAACGAACTTGATGCTTCATGTGATGAAAAATGACATAGGCCCAGTTGATTGGCCAATCCTCTTTCAAAGAACAAAATAACATCAACTCAAGTTCACTAACTTGAGCAAAGTTTGAACTTTTTGGTACCAACACATATGCCAGGATGTAATAAAGCATACGGTCGCTAACGGTTAAGGATTTTGCATATTTAATTACCCGAGAAGATTGGACCTGCCTATCGAGTAAATCTTCATGAGTGCCCCTTGATCTTTCAATAAAATAAGCTAAAGAATCAAAATTGTTCCACCTGTCAGTGTTAGGCATAAAACCAACTTTGAACTCATATCCTTCAGATGGTATATCAAGAATGCTTCCTAGCTTTTCAATTGTAACCTAAATTCCCTTTTTATTAACCTTAGCAGTAAATTGTTCATCACCAAATTCATATTCTCCAAAAGAAAGAGTGTGATAGAAAGTTCTTACCAAGTCAGGGTAAATTTTTCCAGTGTCAGTAACCAGCTCTTTCACACCAGATGCATCCAGACGAGCTTCAAAGGTGAAGCAATGAGAAAGGAACTCTTAAAAGTTCACATATTTGATGCTCACGAACTTCCGGGAACGAATTTCAATGTCGAGTCTTCTCTGCTTCTGGGGTTTCATGAACTGCTCCTTCACAGTGTCAGAATCAGAACCGGAATCCACAACTTGTTGCTTTCCTCTACTCTTTGAAGTTGCCATGAGAAAATGGTAAGGTTAGGGTTTAGGTGTGCATTTTCAGATTTTGGATGGTGAGAGATGAGGATGAGTTGATTTTGAGTGGCTAGGGTTATAAGGTGAAAGGTTATTGAGTGGGTTTTAATTGAAAGTGATTTTTGGTCAAGAGAGTTTATGAGGGGAAGGTGGGAGGTTGAGGGAATAAATGAAGATTAGGGTTCCAAGAAGTGAATGAGACTTTTAATGTATTCAACATATACTTTAAGACTCATAAACAAAAGAAATAAAGAAAACATGTAGCATATAAACCATTCTGTGTTTAAAAAAAATATTCAGAAAATGGCAGTGGTAACCGGTTACTACCCCATGGGTAACCGGTTACTTGCTTCAGATTTTCAAAAAAAAATTTAAAATAACAACAACTTTGTAGCAAGTAAATGGTAAATATTTTTGACAAAAACTTTTCACAAAGTGTTAGCACATGATATTATGCAACTCATGATCAAAAAATATTTTGAAACCGATTATTTTTTAGTATGCGAAAGTTAGAAAAACGAAAAACGGCGAAATATGAGTGCTAGCATTTTGTGATGTAAAAGTGAACAAAAACTTATATTACGCAACTAAAACATATAACAAGCAATTTTAAGTTAAGGTTAGATGTCACCTTCATTGAAAATACCTAGTTCTCGCCGAATCTTGAAGAAAGGTTCTTTCGCCAAAGGTTTAGTGAATATGTCTGCAAGTTGGTTGTGTGTATCCACGAAAGTAACATCTACATCTCCGTTGAGCACGTGATCTCAAAGAAAGTGATGCCGGATATCTATGTTCTTTGTCCTTGAATGCATGACCAGGTTCTTTGTGATGTTGATGGCACTTGTGTTGTCGCATCGAAGAGGAATGCAACCAAGGTCTACACCAAAATCAAGGAGTTGTTGCTTAAGCCACAAGATCTGTGCACAACAACTTCCTGTTGTGATGTATTCCGCTTCGTCCGTGCTAAGTGCAACGCATGCTTGCTTCTTACATGCCCACGACACTAGTGCATTTCTGAGAATGTGATAAGTACCACTTGTGCTTTTTCTACCGGTCTTACATCCTGCATAATCAGCGTCAGAATAACCAATTAAAGAACATGTGCTACCTTTTGGATACCATAGTCCGACATTCGTTGTTCCTTTGAGATACTTCATAATCCTCTTCACGGCGGTGAGATGCGATTCCTTCGGATTTGCTTGAAATCATGCACACAAACAAACACTAAACATAATGTCAGGACGTCTTACCGTCAAATATAATAATGAACCGATCATACCTCGATACTTTGTGATATTAATTGAAGTGTCGGATTCATCTTGATCAACGTACGTTCCGGATCCCATCGGAGTGTACATCACCTTGCAACTATCCAAATCAAATCTTTTCAATAATTCCTTGCAATACTTGGATTGGTTGATGAAGATGCCATCCTTTGTTTGCTTGATTTGAAGTCTAAGGAAATAGTTCATTTTTCCCATCATGGACATTTCGAATTCTCCTTGCATCATAAGTGAAAATTCTTCGCAAAGATCTTTGTTTGTTGAACCGAAGATGATGTCGTTGACATAGACTTGAACCAATAAGGTGTTACCCTTGAAATTCTTTATGAACAACGTCTTGTCAACCTTTCCTTTTGTGAAATCCTTCTCATATAAGAAGTTACTGAGGCGGTCATACCATGCTCTTGGTGCTTTCTTTAAGCCATAAAGTGCCTTTTTCAACTTGTATACATGCGAGGGATTCTTGAAGTCTTCAAAACCCGAAGGTTGTTTGACATAGACTTCTTCATTGATGTACCCGTTCAGGAAAGCACTTTTGACATTCATCTGGTACAACTGAAAATTCATGGAACAAGCGTAAGCAAGTAATAATCTAATTGCTTCTAACCTTGCTACCAGAGCGAATGTTTCATCAAAGTCAATTCCTTCTTCTTGGTTGTAGCCTTGTGTGACCAATCTTGCTTTGTTACGAACTATGATCCCATTCTCGTCAAGTTTGTTTTTAAACACCCATCTTGTTCCTATGATGTGTTTGTTGTCCGGTCTTGGTACAAGACTCCAAACTTGATTTCTTTCGAATTGGTTGAGTTCTTCTTGCATCACTACTATCCATTGATCGTCGCCTAAGGCTTCATCAATTTTGGTTGGTTCAATTTGAGACACAAAAGCCATGTTGAGACAAGCATCCTTTAGATTTAGTCGAGTTGCAACGCCTTGGCTAATATCACCAATAACTTTATCTATCGGGTGATCTCTATGAGTTCTCCATTCCTTCGGAAGATCTTGATATTCTTCAATGATTTGAGTGTCATCCTCTTGTAGTATTGTTTGATCCTTTGGAATCTCCTTTTGTTGTTGTGAAGAATATATTATATCATCAACATCATCCACAATAATATTATCCTCTTTCGAGGGGTTAGTCTCATCAAACGAAACACGAATAGATTCTTTAATAGTAAGTGTTTGTTTATTGAAAATTCTAAAAGCTCTACTAGAAAGGGAATAACCAAGGAATATACCTTCGTCGGACTTCTCATCAAACTTACCGAGATTGTCCTTATCTTTGTTGAGAATGAAACATTTACATCCGAATATGTGAAAGAATGATATGTTTGGTTTCCTACCCTTGAACAACTCATACGGAGTCTTCTTGAGAATTGGTCGAATATTGACACGGTTGCTTACGAAACACACCGTGCTAACCTCATCCGCCCAAAAATATTTAGGAAGATTTGAGTCGCTAAGCATTGTTCTTGAAATCTCCACCAATGTCCTATTCTTCCTTTCTACGACACCGTTTTGTTGAGGAGTCCTTGGTGCGGAAAAGTTGTGAGAAATTCCATGTTCTTCGCAAAAATCTTCAAAAGATGAATTTTGGAATTCTCCACCATGATCACTTCTAATGGAGGCTATAGTGAGTGACTTCTCGTTTTGTATTTGCTTTGCATACTTTTTGAATGCTTTGAAAGCATCACTTTTCTGCACTAGAAACAATGACCACGTATATCGAGAGAAATCATCAACAATAACTAAAGCATAAATATTACCTACGAAGCTTTTCATTTTTGATGGACCGAAGAGATCCATATGCAACAATTGAAGTGGTCTTGATGTAGACACCACTTTCTTGGACTTGAAAGTTTTCTTGGTTTGCTTTCCCTTTTGACATGCATCACAAAGCTTATTCTTGATGAACTTTATCTTTGGAAGACCAACAACTAGGTCATGCTTTATCAATTTGTTTAAGTGTTCCATGTGAATGTGAGCGAACCTTTTATGCCATAGCCACACCTCGTTGTTGTTTGCCAAAAGGTATTTTACCTTCAAGGAAGAGTCATCAAAAGAGATCATAAAAATATTATTAAATCTTTTACCTTTTAGCAAGATGTTGTGGGTGACTTCATGTTCTATCAAACATTCATCCTTTGTGAAGTTGATTCGGAACCCTTTGTCACACAATTGACTTATGCTAAGTAGGTTGTGTTTAAGGCCTTCAACATAAAAAACGTCTTCGATGATTGTAAATGGAGATGCACCAATGGTTCCTACTCCAAGGATCTTTCCTTTATTATCATCACCGTAAGTAACGTATCCTTTGGCCTTTAAATATAGATTTGAAAATGTGTTGATGTCGCCCGTCATATGCGTTGAATAACTGCTATCAAGATACCATTGATTAGAAGTTGTATTCAAGCATACCTACAAAACAAAATCAAGTATTGTTAGGTACCCAAATTAATTTTGGTCCTTGATAGTTAGTACCCTTTTCAACCCACACATAATGCCCTTTAGCAACGCCAATATTGCGCACATAACAAGCATTAGGTGTGTGCCCTTTGATTCCACAATAAAAACAAGTAGGTTGAAAGTGACTTTTATATCTAGGTACATAACTCTTTTTCTTAACAATTCTTTTCTTTTTATGACTTTGATGCACACTTTTAAAATTGGTTACCTTTTCCTTAACATCTTGTTCACTTGATTTCAAAAAAATGATCTCATTTGTGCTTGGTTTGGAAAACTTAGAATATCCTAAACTACTTTTATCATTAGGATATCTTTGATGCCTAATTATTTCCTCCAAGCCAATTTGACCTTTTTCATATCTTTCTAAAACTCTTTTAAGTTGAACAATTTGAAAGGATAAGGACTCGCAATTTTTGCATACAAGACTTTGTTTTTCATCTATAAATTTTTATTTTTCACTTTCAATATATTTTTCAAAAGCGATATTTTGTTCTTCTAACGATGAAATTCGTTTCTTTTGGGATGAAATGCTTTTATACAAAGTCTTGCATTCTTTTAGAAGTTCATCTATAACTTCTTGTGCATCATTCTCATAAATTGAAAAATTGCTACTAACCTCATCGATTTCTTCATCAGAGTGATGTGAAACCATAAGAGCCATATTCGCACATTCATCGCTTTCCGATTCCCATGAGCAACTTATCTCATTATCGTCCCAAGCAACATAAGCCTTCTTATTCTTGAAATCCTTATTGCCTTTGAATCCTCCTTTCTTTGCAAGTTTCGGGAAATCTGGCTTTATATGACATTGCTTCCCACATTCGTAACATGTGACTTCTTGAATTGATGTGGATGCATCTTTTTTCCTGAAATGTTTATTCTTTTTAGGAAAAGAGGAACTTTTAGTTTTGTTAAAGAGCTTACCAAGTTTCTTTACAAGAAGCATGAAGTTCTCATCTTCGGAAGTCTCGTCGTCTTTGTCATCCTTCGTATCAATCTTCAAGGCAATTCCCTTGGACTTCTTTTCTTGATTTTCATACTTCTCGAGCCTTCCAAGTTCCAATTCGTGCTCTTGAAGTTTGCCAAATAAGGACGCGGATGTCATCGTTGAGAGACTCTTCTTTTCCGAAATAGTGGTCACTTTCGGTTGCCATTCTCTTGTCAAGGATCTTAGGACTTTCAAGTTGAGATCATCGTTGGTGAAGGTCTTCCCGAGAGTGATCAAGTGATTTGTCAGATAAACGAATCTCATTTGTAAGGCAACAATAGATTCACCGGGCTGTATACATAACATATCATATTCTTGACTCAAGGTGTTAAACCTTGATCTTTTAAATTCTGTGGTTCCTTCATGCGTTTCTACTAAGGTGTCCCAGATTTCCTTTGCCGATTTACATTGTGATACACGGAAGAACTCGTCCATACTGAGAGCGCTTTGAAGTATGTTGATTGCTTTCTTCTCATTTAGGATCTTTTTCTTATCATCTTCGTCATACGTGCTTTTCAACTTTGCAGTTCCAATACCATTGATTACATTTACCGGATTGTGTGGACCTTCTTCGATTGCTTCCCATATACCTTCTCCTTGGGCTTCAAGACGTGCCTTCATTCTGATTTTCCAGAAATCAAAATATTCGCCGGAGAAGAGTGGGGGCTTACTGCTACTTCCATCGTCTTTGAAAACCAGATTTGTACTTGCGGAAACCACGTTGGATCTCTAGGAACAAGTTACCTATAACTTGCTCTGATGCCAATTGTAGTTTCAGAGATTGCCTAAGAGGGGGGTGAATTAGGCTTAATAAAATTTTCTCGGTTATTTTATCGGTGGATGGATTTTTCTCCTTTATGTGGTTAACATAAGAATGCGGTAAAGCAGAAAGTAAAAAGACACGGCGATTTATCCTGGTTCCCTTCATAATCCGAAGGTACATCCAGTCGTTTTTCCAAACCGAAAGAGATTTTCCACTATAGTTTTAGATTGTACAACCTATCACACCATCAACCGGTGAGGTCTACTTTCTAACAACTATAACATTCAAGTGTGCAAGAACAATCCTCCTGCCACACAAATCCTTGTGTCCAACAATCCTGGATCACAAGTCAATACAAGAAATAATATTTTTGATGTAGAAAAGTTGAAGTCTTGGTATATTAAGCAATTTTGATCTTCTCCTTTGATTGATATTTCTCACTCAACAATAATGACTAAGTGTTCACTAAAGTGTATGATAATTTTAGTGCACTTTTATGAATTTAGATAATTTGAAATTTTTAAGTGAAAAAATGTTTCATAAAATTTGAAGGAGATGTCTCAAAAAATTCTGCACATAAGGTTTATATAGAGTGCAAGATACATTTTGGAAAATGTACAAAATACGAAAGAGTGCATCATTTCAATTTAAAAAACAAGAGACACAATTCAAAATTTGAACAAAAATAATTTTTGAATTTTTAACAGTGGTAACCGGTTACTTGATGTAACGTTAAAATTATTTTTCAAATCTGGGCTGAAGTAACCGGTTACTACCCCATGGGTAACCGGTTACTTGATCAGAAACCAGAAAAATTCTTTTCCAATTTGATCAGTAACAGAGGTATGCACCAAATGATTTGTTTAGAGAGTGTTAAATGTATGTGCATCCTATATTGAACACTTAATAATCATTATTGGATTATGAGAAATGTCATATACCTTTTAATGAGAAAACTTGATCTTTATGGAGACTTTTTGAATGAAGCTTGAATAATCCTTTTTGCTTTCTTCCAAGACTTGATTGATTTGTTGTTATCATCAAAATCATACTTGAGAGGCTTGCATCTACAATTTGGGTTATTTGTCATCAGAAGTGTGGCGGTTGAATATCACAGCTGATACGACTAGGAGGAATCATTTCTTACCAGTGTGTGCTTTTAGGAGTGTTTCCCTCAGGCTTTCTATGTCATGGTGTAATAGCCGGCAGATTGATTCTTTGTTACTTACGGTCATGGTACTTTCAGTTATAATGTATTAGATGATCTTTGTCTAGGCCGTCATGTTATCCGATGAGGGTTTTACCTAAGCTATTAGCTAACCTTTGTTTTTGCTTTGTCTTCCTATACATTCGTCTGTTGTATTATTGTTTTCATCCTTGCATACCTTATGCTTAGATGAATCTATTTATTTTAATACAATCATTTGCTTTTTAAAAAAAGAAAAAAAACTTATTACGTTTAGCTACGTCCCAAAATTTAGAGAAAATGTAAAAAATGTAATTTTTAAACATAAATTGTCAACCTATTACATTATGGTTTTGTTTGACAAAAAGCTCTGCATAACAAGATGAAACCTTTTGCTTATTTTCTACAACCTATTGCACTTAAATTATATTATTTTATCAATCGTTGTTAAACTCATTTGTTGCGTGAATGTCTCTAATATATAGTATTTTATATTCATGTCACTTTTGAAAAATAAATTTACAAAATATATATATTTTTTTGAATTAACAAGCGAACTTCTTAATATTTTTAAATGGATTTTTGAAAGATACTTTAATGTAATTAAAAAAACTTAAAATATTAACTTTTACATTTAATTATATAAATATATTATTGAAAATTAAATTGTAATTAAAATAATATAATTTTAACAAATAATTTAACAATGATTTTTATGAAAACCTATTTAAAATAGTTTGAATTTAAATAATTTAAAATAAAAAAGATATATCTAAAAGATCAAATATTTAAAATAACATTTTGATAAAATATATTATTTATTTAAACCAATTTTTTTTTATATATTTTTTAAAAATATTTATAAAATTTTCAAAATAAAAAACAGTTAAAGGTATAAAAGCCATATTAAAAAAAAAATGGAACAAATGGACTCATGATATAATTGCTTCGATATACTACAGTCTTATATTACATAGAATTAATCCTATAAAGTCTCATATTACATAGAATTAAAGATTAATGTTAGTTTATATATAACACTCACTGTAACACTCACACTTAGGCATGATAACGGGTGGGTTAAAAACGAATTTACCTCTTCGAAACTCAAACTTGAATTCCAAATAATTTTTTTCCCGTCCTAAATTCAAACTAATATGGGGAATTAAAATCCAAATTCGTTACAAATTATTTCGGATCGGTTTGAGTATCTCCGTCCCGCCAACATCTATTTAGGAAAATCAATTTTTTTATATAAATTTTTCTTTATTTCAAAATAAAATAAAATACAAATAATAAAATAAAACAATCTCAAAAAATTTCATACATATATTTTAAATATTTTAAATAATTAACAAAAAATCAAAATATCAAAACATTAAAAACATAAATATTAAAAATTAACGAAACTAAATAATAATGTACATGATAAAATGAACGAGACAGGTTGGGGGACAGGTTCGGGATAGTGTCCCATTACTCGACCTACCCTCATATTTTTTAATCGGAGAAAATTCAAACCTGAATCTAAATCCATTCAAAACAGATTTTTCCTGTTAACTTCGGAACATATTCGGATGGATACATGCAATTACGGGTTTTATCACCATCCTACTCACATTTTTCATTTAAATGAGACTCATTTTTTATATGAACAAAGTCGCGATGGATTCTTATTGTTTATTTCATTCACACGGTGATCAATAGATTTGAGATCCATCAGAATATTAATGCTAAAAGAAAAGACCAAACCCACATGCTCAAAGAGTTATCAACAAATTAAGTTCAATCGTAACAATAATCAAACATCTTAAAAGAAAAAGGTACATAAAAGGAGTTCGAGAAATAACAACAAGAGGCAAAGAAACAAAAAAAATGACATTAAGAAGAATTGATAAAGAATTAATTACATTTGATAGGTAAAAGACGAAATAGTTAGTAGAAAAGTTATAGTGGCTCATAGCTAAGGCCAAAATCATGCTGCAAGCAACTTAGCTTTAAGAGCAAAGACAAGAGACGTATCTCATCAATCTATCGATAACTGTCTCTCTTATTTTGTACTGGATGATGCTACTTGTAAGAGGAGGCTCCACCACTCTAGAGATATGATATGATATCTATGGAAAAGGATAGGAGAAAGGAAATATATGGGAGTGATGTTCCCCCGTGGTTTGAATCCTATGTTGGAAACAAATTTGTAGCTAAATCAATTCAAACTAATTGAAAATACTAATCACTTTTAATGATATTTCAAAGATATGTTTGATCCATTTTTTAGTGGATCTAAAATTGATTTTTTGATTTGTTGAATTACTTTATATATATATATATATATATATATATATATATATATATATATATATATATATATATATATATATATATATATATATATATATATATATATATATATATATAATTGGCTTTGCATTTAATTCGTTGATACCATAAATTGAAACTATTTTTTAAAATCTAAATCAATAGTATTTTTTAATTAGTTTGAATTTTCTTTGTCCGGTTTAAAATAATTACCCTCAAGGTTTTCTCAAGCATTGAAGGAGTCGAGAAAATCTTAATTAGTGTTAAATGTCCTTCAAAATATGGTTCAATGTGAAATGAAACTGAAACACTTAAAATCAGTTGTTAAAGTAGTAGGGGATAGGAGCATTAAAGTTTCCTTGTTCTAGGAACACTTCGATACATGCTCATAACACGTCACTACAGAGAAAAAACTAGAGGATGATTCTCCTATATAGAATATTAAAGTAGTTATGTCACTTCATTTTGCATATTGCCTTTGATCTGGAACGTTAATACTTGATTAATTTTCAATAAGAAATGAGTTTCCCCCTAGGGTTTCATTTTGCTCTCTTGTTGCTCCTCAGTGGTTTGTCTTCTCTATATGATTAATCGTTGTCTTCTATACTTCAGCCTTAAGTTTCTATCGTGACTGCTTTTTCTCTTTACCTAGATATGTTATGGCTCATTTCTTTAAGTGATCCCCATTTTCATTTCTAAGGGTCAATCCACTATTATTGATTTGTCGTCTCTAACTCGTCGGGTTTTATTCTTAATGCAGGGGGTATGACGATTATCGTTGAGGATTTTTCCTGGGTAGACCACTTATATTTGGGGACACATTCAATGCCACACCTTTATCCAAAGGGAAGATGAAACAAAGGTTCTCTTTGAAGCGGGGTCTCATTCGAATTGCCAAGCCAACCAATCCTATAGCTGTGCTCGACGTCGAGCAGAATTAGGAATGATGGCCTCTGTCGAGCATAAGCATACCGACCACGACGAAGTTCCCTAACGGCTAGTTTTGACCATTGCCTATTTTTACGGATTCCTCGATCCGCGCCTCACAATATGGACCAATGATCTTCCATTTAGCCCCTTATATAAACCCTCTCATCTGGGAGGGTCAGGTATTCAATCTCTCTGACCTTTATTCTTGTACTTGCCCACTCTTTGCTCGGTTACTTACTTTAGCATCGGAGTGCCTTGCAGGTACACCCCCTTTTTCTCCTCACCAACCGTCTTTCATCAGCTCTCGAAGTCAGCCGCATCGGATCCTGATCTCCAGGTATGATCAGGTGGCGCCGTCTGTGGGAAACTGATTTCCCCGTTCTTCTTTCAAAATCTTCAAAGAACCAAAGTTTTAACAAGATCCATGGCTGCTCGGGACAACCAAGAAAACCGATCAAATGATGGCATGGTTCTCACACAACGTGAGAGCAACATCCATCCCCCTCCGCACGAGGAAACTGTGCAAGACCATCCAGACGAGAAGACAATATCGCATTCACCCGATCGCGATCAACCTCTGGAAAGTCGCCCGAAAACTCTTTTTCCCTCGACTCCTTCGGGATCGGATTTCGCCGCGCTGGCCGAGATCCTGAACCAGACAAACCTGCTGCTCCTCGCCCATGGCGAGAAAATCGCCCGTCTCGAGGATAAGTCTCGTCGACCACCGTCTCCCACGAGTCCCCAAAGAAGGCATACTCCTTCTCCTGCCAAGAAGAAGAGGAAAGGGCACGCTGACGAATCAACGGGCGACAAGCGTCTTCGTCAGTCTTCCCCACGATCTTCTCCTACAAGAAAATCGAGAAGGAGCAGATCAAGATCTGCCTCTCCCCGGCAACAAAGAAACGTGCTCACAGGTCTCCTTCATTCAACTCCAGTGACGACGAGGACGTTCGGAGTCCCCTTTCATCTGAAATCATGGCAGCTAAGCTTCCAAGAGGTTTAGATAAGCCCCCACCGCTAGGCTCGTACGAAGGAACCACCGATCCAGACGAGCACATCGAGAATATCGATGCGCTGCTCGACTATCGAGGAGTACGGGGAGCAATCAAATGTCGCCTTTTTCCTACGACGCTGAGGAAAGGAGCGATGACATGGTAGAAGCTTCGCTCGAAGCGATCATCCAGGGGAGGGACGAACCTTTACGAACTTACATCGAAAGGTTCAATAAAGAAGCGGTCCAAGTATCCACGACCAACGACATGAAAAAATATTTGCTGGAACGAGGATTACGCCCGTCGACGGATTTTCATAGGGCGGTCGGCATTGAGACCCCGGTAAGAGACGCTCGACGCCGTGAAGATGCTAAGCCTCACCGAGTCGATGAACCTTCGACATCTCGTCGAGGAGGAGACAAAAGAAAAGACGATCGCTCCCGTGAATCGCGGGAGCACCGAGGACCCGTCGGTCGGTTCCGCGAGTACACACCTCTCCTGGCCTCCAGGGAGAAAATTTTGTCTGAATGTGCCAATTCAGAATTCAAACAGGCAGGGGTACGTTTTCCGAGGCAACAACCCAGCAAACCGGGCACGGATAAGACGAAATATTGCAGATTCCACAAGAGCCACGGCCACAACACAGAGGACTGCATCCATCTCAAGGACGCAATCGAGATTCTCATCAAGGACGGGCACCTAAAACAGTTCACCAAATCCAGAGACACTCCTCGACAAGAAGTGCAGGAGACTCAAAAATTCGAGGAAGCCATACCCATCCCTGCAGATGCTAACATGCAGGTCGCTCTAAGCATTTATCGCCCGGAGGATTTCTTCCTACCGGACCGCGCCGAGAATTCGGGGTACTTCTCCTCCCATAGCCCATGGGAAACTTTCCCTTCCGCAATGGTCATCTCGGGAGGAGGGTTCAATAAAATCACGGTCGGATCCGTAAAACGGAAATTCGACCAGCTGATTGCGAAGGGGCCCGCGTAAAACGCCACCCTGGATCCACCAAGGGAAGGCTCGGTACCCCTTGCCTTTTACCGAGAAGAGCTCCTGGGAGGGGCGCCCAACGCCAGCATTCCTCTGCTCATTCGGGCACGCATGGCAAATTTCGATGTGAGAAGAATCCTGGTGGACCAGGGCAGCTCCTGCGACATCATGTACTCCCAGCTGTTTTCGACACTCCAGCTGAACGAGACACACTTAACTCCATACGTCGGATCAGACCTGCAGGGTTTCAACGGAGCAGTCTCCCGACCATGGGGTTATGTCGATCTATTTGTCACCTTTGGGGCAGGTGAGACAGCCAGGATGGTCAGGGTCCAGTTCCTAGTCGTGGACTGCCCATCGATGTACCAATGCATCCTAGGACGACCAACATTAGCCGAGATAATCGCCGTGCCATCCACCGTCCATCTGAAGATGAAATATTACACTACTTCAGGTAAGGTCGCCACATTACACGGAGACGTCGACGCTGCCCGCAGGTGTTTCGAAGCAACATCAAAGGGTCTCAGCTCAATATCATACCAACCGAGTCCTCCAACATCAAATTCGCCAGATATTCCCAGGGCTTTTCCTCAGGTAGACTCGCGACCTAGACTGCAGATTCTCAGACAATAGCGAGGGCGTCCAAAGGCCAACAGAGTCGCTATCCCGACCAATACCGGATGGAGAGTTCGAATTAATTCCCCTGGGAGAGGACCCAGCTCGGTGCGTTAAAATCGGGACACATATGCCCGACTTGGTGAAGCGACAACTGGAAGCTTGCCTCAGAGGGAACGCAGATCTATTTTCCTGGAGCGCTACAGAGATGCCGGGGCTCGACCCCGAGACAGCCTGCCACCACCTCTCCATTGACCCAACGCACAAGGCGGTCGCTCAACGCAGAAGGAAGCAGTCGACCGAAAAAACTGAAGTAGCTGAATCTGCTGTTAAAGACCTCCTAGAACCTAAATTTGTAACCGAGGCCAGGTACACGATCTGGCTTTCAAATGTTGTACTTGTGAAAAAATCTAATGGAAAGTGGAGAATGTGCGTTGACTATACCGATCTCAATCGGGCATGCCCGAAAGATGCATACCCTTTACCTAACATTGATAAATTGGTCGACAATTCGTCCGGTTTCAAGCTATTGTCCTTCATGGACGCCTACTCAGGATATAATCAGATACCCATGGCCGTGTCTGACAAAAAATACACAGCCTTCATGACCGAATCGGGCAATTACTTTTACAACGTTATGCCCTTCGGTCTGAAGAACGCGGGCGCGACATATCAGCGCATGATGAATAAGGTTTTCCGAGCAGAAATCAGAGATATGCTCGAAGTATACATGGACGACATGATCGTCAAATCTCAACAAGAAACGGACCACGCGTCCCACTTACGAAAAGTGTTCGATCAGGCACGAAAGTGCAAAATGCGTTTCAACCCTGAGAAATGCACGTTTGGGGTCCGAGCAGGGAAATTCCTCGGATTCTACTTGACTGAACGAGTCATCGAGGCCAACCCCGACAAATGTCGGGCATTCGCGGGGCTCCCAACTCCTACTTCTTAAAATCCATACAATCACTAAACGGGGTCCTTACCTCCCTCGCTCGGTTCATAGCAAAATCCGCTCAACACGCTCTCCCCTTTTACAAGCTCCTCCGTAAATAGGCAACTTTCGAGTGGACGGAGGAGTGCGAGCTAGCATTGTCCCACCTAAAAAAGGCACTAAGTGAACCCCCAGTCTTATCCAGACCCAAAGGGGGGGAGGTACTTTATCTCTACCTCGCCGTTGCAAACGAGGCAGTAAGCGCGACACTCGTGCGCGACCTACCCGAGGGGCAAAAGCCTGTTTATTTCACTAGTAAAGCACTCCATGGCCCGAAAATTCGATATCTCCAGATAGAAAAGGTGGCTTTGGCCCTCCTTCTCACAGCCAGAAGGCTACGCCACTACTTCCTGGCTCACACCATCATCGTTAGAACCGATCAACCCATAAGACAATTGCTCGGTCGACCAGACATGGCCGGACGAATGTTAAAGTGGTCATTAGAATTATCCGAGTTTGACGTCAAATTCGAGGGAAGACAAGCTCTCAAAGCTCAAGCGCTGGCCGACTTCGTGGTTGAACTTACTTTCACTGAGCAAGAGTCGAAAACCTCATCCAGATGGGTTATTTTCGTGGACGGAGCATCTGGCCCAGCGGGTAGCGGGGCCGGAATTATCTTGGAGAACAAAGAGGGAAACGTCATCGAAGTGTCCCTAACCTTATCTTTCCCCACTTCTAACAACCAGGCAGAGTATGAAGCTTTTCTAGCGGGCATACGGCTCGCAACCGATTTGGAAGCAGAAGAGATCACAATCTGCACGGATTCTTAGTTGGTCGCGAGTCAAGTCCGAGGAGATTTTCAAGCCAAAAACGATAACATGGTCGAATATTTGGCCCTCGTAAAAGGCGAACTGAAACGATTCAAAAGTGTGGAAGTCAAACACATCCCACGAGAAAACAACATCCGCGCCGACTTCCTTTCCAAGTTGGCGAGCACTAAAAGGAAAGGAAACAACAAATCCGTCATACAGAAAATGCTTCCTCGACCTAGCATTGGGCAATCATCAATCCACGTAGACATTAACCTCGTGGGCGACACAAGCTGCTGGATGACCTCAATATTTAATTACCTAACTAAGGGAGAACTGCCGACCGACCCAAAGGCGGCCAGTACCATACGCCGAAGGGCATGCCTGTATTCCCTAGTAGGGGATGAATGTATCGTCGAGGATTCTCTACGCCCCTCCTCAGGTGCGTAGAAGAGGAAAACATCCCGCACGTACTGAGAGAAGTCGACGAAGGAATCAACGCGCAACATCCTGGCGGAAGGTCGTTGGCTCGAAAAATTCTTCGGGCAGGGTATTATTGGCCCACAATTCAACACGACGCGAAGGAGCACGTGAAAAGGTGCGACAAATGCCAACGGCACGGGGACGTGCACGTAGCACCCCCATCCGAGTTGAAATCACTGTCATCACCTTGGCCATTCGCATGGTGGGGGATGGATATCTTAGGACCATTCGTCGTCGGGTCTGGTCAAAATAAGTACTTAATCGTGGGCGTCGACTATTTCACCAAGTGGATAGAAGCCGAGGCTTTGGCCAAAATCACAGCGCTCAATATACTACGTTTCTTCAAGAGAAACATCCTCGCCCGGTTCGGGGTACCGCTCGCCATCGTGACCGACAACGGCACTCAGTTCACGGACAAACACTTCAAAGAATTCGTCGCATCAATAGGAACGAAACAACATTTCGCGTCGGTCGAACACCCCCAAACTAATGGACAAGTAGAGGCCGCAAATAGAGTAATCCTAAGAGGTTTAAAACGAAGATTGGACGAGCATAAGAAGCATTGGGTCGAGGAGTTACACAGCGTACTATGGGCATACAGGACCACACCCCACTCAACAACCGGGGAATCCCCATTTCGATTAGCATACGGAACCGAGGCAGTGATCCCTATAGAAATGCACGTCCTATCCAAACGCACGGAATTCCCTATGGACCAAGACACCAACTCCGAAGCTTTGAGGGATGAGCTCGACATGATCGAAGAAGTTCGGTCAGAAGCTGCTCTTCGAGAAACCATTCTAAAAAAAAAAATAGCCGCTCGGTATGATTCTAAGGTCATAAGACGAACGTTCGAGGTAGGCAGTCTTGTCCTTAGAAGAAATCACAGGGATCCCCGCGAGGGAAAATTTACACCCAACTGGGAGGGCCCGTATCGCGTCCGAGCAAAAACCGAGAACGAAGCCTATTATTTAGAAAATTTACACGGGGAAGAGCTAGCTCGGCCTTGGAACGCTGAGAAACTCAAACAATATTACAGTTAAATCACAAAGTCGACCTGCTCAACTTTCAAGCAAAGAGCAAAGGGACCGACTGAAAACTGCGTGCCTAGGTACGAGCACGACAGCCCAAAAATGACAGCCAAGCAAGATCTCCTTTCGAGGGAAAGAGAAACTTGCCGCACGGACGGATACTCGAACGAGTCCGACGTCGCCTAAGTACCACGACCAGGCAGAACCCCAGCTCGTGATGGGATGTTCAAGCCACGGAGCCCGGGCCATTACCTTAGCCCGGGCACCGACCAGGAGTAAGACTCCAAAATCTGATTGGTCCCCCTAACCAACAGATCACATACACACCTCGTATTTATTCGATCACATCCAATTAATGCAAAGATGCATACTAAACACTTAGTAAAAATAACAAGTAAATTATGTCCTCCGACGGACGCATCATTACGAACAAATAAAATATAGAAACCGACCATCAAGGTCGTACATATGAAATTAAAAATGCGACCCCGAAGGGCCGACTTGTTCAGGATTACATACAAAGGGGACCACGCCCCCAAAAAGAAACATAATAAATTATAAGGCACGCAGGCCAGAAACTAATTACCCTCGCCTCCCGGGCGGCCTTTCTCCTCACAAGCTTCCTCCTGCTCCGGTTGCGCTTCAGGCTGGCCCGGCTGAGCAGTCGACCCTGGCTGAGAATCATCCACCACCAAGTCTGAGGGAGCCACGATCTGACCGTCTTCGACCTTGTACAGATAGCTGATTCGACCAACGTCCAAGGCCAGGTCAGGATGAAGAACCCTCATCTGATCCACCGCGTTCTGGAAACTGAGCTTAGTTGACGAGTTCAGGTCTTCCATGTCTTGGTCGATCCGAGCGAGCAACTGAGCCCTCATTACCAGGCCTTTGGTCTCTTCATCCTCGTCATCCTTCGGGCAGAAAGCGTCCTTCAGCTTTTTATTCTGCTCCAGCACCCTTTTCTTGTCGACCTCCAAATTGGCGATGACGTTGGCCCGTTCAGTCGACTCCTTGGTCGCGGCTTTAGCCTCCTCAGTGGCCGTTGTCAGTTTCATCTCAGTAGCAGCCAACTGCTCCTTAAGCCTACCATTCTCTCGCTCCAGTCCGGGACTCCCTTCGGCCGTCAGCCAGGCCATTGCCAGGACCCGCATAACCGCGCTTGCGTCTTGGGCCAGAGATAATCGTCGGGCAGGACGATCCATGCCCTCCAAAAACAAGGAATCTGCACGGTCCACCTCCATGCTCGTTCCCTCGAAGAAATTGCGCTTCACGAAACATGGAGGCAGCCCATGCTTCGGCTTCGGAGGAGCTTTGGCCGTCAAGTCCACAGTGGCTGCAGACTTATGCTTCTTCATCAAAGAGCCGGTCGAGGCGCTCGGAGAACCTTGAACCAATGGGCCCGACCCCGAACCACTTGTCTCCGTCAGCTTGGTCTGCACGACCCTTGACCTTTTCTTCTGCTGCTGACGCAGGCGTTCTTGAATTTTGTCCAGTGGGTTTGACAGAGAGCCTGAAAAAAGAAAAAGATCAGATTAATCATGGACGACAAAGTTAAATCAAAATTTTGACTAAGATAGATAAACAGATACCAAAGAAGTCGGACACTTCCTGCCCCGTATGGCAGGCCAATAATTCGGTAACATTAATCAAGGGACACTCCACAGCCTCCCCCATCCTGCTCAAGCATAACTTTTCCATCTCCGTCCAGCAGGGGGGTCAGAGTGAAAGACGCTATCAATTTTCTGAAGGCCTCGAAACTGGCCGCGTCATCATCATTCAATGAATCTCCCACCTGAACGAACTCACCGATAGGTTTCTCATAGTGAGCATAGTTCCAAGAAAATGGGAACAGCCACAGCCTCCTCGGGATCACATGCCCTTGATCGTCGAGCTTAGGTTCATCATTCTCGTCGGTGTCTATTCCCAGGAAGCTAATTTCCCTAACGGCCACCGCGCTCGCGGGTTTGATCAGAAAGTAATCAGTTTTAAAGGCCCGGATAGACTCTGAATGGGCCTTGAAGATTTTCGTCCTCTGCTTGAAAGACACGAACCCCTTCTGATCAGTTCCTCGCCCAACTTGGCGCTGTAGGGAGAACTGACGGAAAAACAGAGGAAGCGTGGCACCAACACCCAGATGGGCGCACGTCATCTCAAACGCTCTCAAGAACGCGTATGAATTGGGATGCAATTGGGAAGGGGCAACACATAGGTGCCCGAGCACGACACTCACAAAGTCACTGAAGGGCAAAGTTACCCCCAGGACCGAGACTGCGTATTCATACATAGAGAACGCCCGACCCCGGAAATCTGAGAAGATGCGGTCATCATCTCCCGGGCAGGTTACGACCCAATCGGCAGGGTCGCCGATGATGGGTAGCGGCTCCGTTCGGGGTCTCGAAAATGAGGACACCTTGTCCAGAAAATCCTCCACCACCCATTCTTCGGGCGAGACCCTCGTCTGGTCGGGGCACTGGGGCAAATCTGTTGATGCTCCTGTAGTACTTGTATCCGAGTCCCCCGAGGAACTCCTAGAGCCAGAAGGGACGGACGCAGATGACCCTGAATCTTCCGAGGACGTCTCTTCCGAAGACACGTCCAATGGATCCACGAGCGAGTTTTCACCTGAAAAGCAGAGGAAAGGCGTCAGTGAATTCGATTAAGAATATCAAATCCACCCTTCCACCGCTCGACAAGTGAAAGGGCGCGCATCAGCTCAGGAACTAGGTCCCGAGCTATAGCCCTGGCTGACCATCGCTCGGAGCGACGGCTTACGCCCAACATCATAAATTACAGATCTAACCTAGATATTTGTCAAATCCCAAGTCAAGGTCGATCAGCACTTATGTCGACCATGAGTTAGGGTTTGCAACCGACCGACTACGGTGGCAGAAGTCCTAAAGTTTACCGGTTCTAAATCTAAGACTACCGTCAAAACTATCCTAAACCACATGCATTTCTACAAAACCTAAGCTATAAACACCTAAAACGGCGAAAAAGAACCATACCTTGCGCTTGGGAAGACATTTTTGAAGAAGAAATGCGTTCTGGAAGTGGTGGTCGGCAAAGAGATGCGGTGGTCGACGGCTGAAGTGGTGATAGTTGAACGAGCAGAGTGTCGGAGAAGAAGATGAAGCGAAAATTTCAGAATGGGCCCTGAGAATCCTATTTATAAGAGGGAAAACACGTGCAAGCACGCGTGACCCCTACACGCTAGCCCCTAGGCTAGCCGTCAAATCATTAATAAGCGTGAATTCCCAAATATTCCAGCTTTTCGTTTCACATCCCCCTGTCGAGCAACGTACCGGCTGCCCGTTCCTCAAAGATCTGCAGCGTAAATTCCTGGCCTTAACACTGCTTATCGCCTAGCAC
Source organism: Lathyrus aphaca (assembly GCA_963966055.1). Lineage (NCBI taxonomy): Eukaryota > Viridiplantae > Streptophyta > Magnoliopsida > Fabales > Fabaceae > Lathyrus > Lathyrus aphaca. Next base: position 179,695,997 of record OZ014525.1, on the reverse strand, counting down.
AAAATCACTTCTAAGTCACTGCTCTTCCACACGAGCAGTAACTTGGGGGGCTCCTGTTCTGGACTAGCCCAATTCCCACAATTGGGCCAAGCCAACCAATCTTATAGCTGTGCTCGACATCGAGCAGAATTAGGAATGATGGCCTCTGTCGAGCATAAGCATACCGACCACGACGAAGTTCCCTAACGGCTAGTTTTGACCGTTGTCTATTTTTACGGATTCCTCGATCCGCGCCTCACAATATGGACCAATGATCTTCCATTTAGCCCCTTATATAAACCCTCTCATCTGGGAGGGTCAGATATTCAATCTCTCTGACCTTTATTCTTGTACTTGCCCACTCTTTGCTCGGTTACTTACTTTAGCATCGGAGTGCCTTGTAGGTACACCCCCTTTTTCTCCTCACCGACCGTCTTTCATCAGCTCTCGAAGTCAGCCGCATCGGATCCTGATCTCCAGGTACGATCAGGTTTCATTTTGCTCTCTTGTTGCTCCTCAGTGGTTTGTCTTCTCTATATGATTAATCGTTGTCTTCTATACTTCAGCCTTAAGTTTCTATCGTGACTGCTTTTTCTCTTTACCTAGATATGTTATGGCTCATTTCTTTAAGTGATCCCCATTTTCATTTCTAAGGGTCAATCCACTATTATTGATTTGTCGTCTCTAACTCGTCGGGTTTTATTCGTAATGCAGGGGGTATGACGACTATCGTTGAGGATTTTTCCTGGGTAGACCACTTATATTTGGGGACACATTCAATGCCACACCTTTATCCAAAGGGAAGATGAAACAAAGGTTCTCTTTGAAGCGGGGTCTCATTCGAATTGGAAAGTTTTGAAAATCCTTGAAGATAAGAGGGTGTGTGATGAGTGTTAAATTGTTATGAATTTGAGTGTGAATAATTAGCACTCATCGGCTTAATTCATTCTTTTTAAGCCAATAAACCTCAACTTTTATGTATATTTTGTATAATTTATGCTATAGTGTATAGATTGTGTTATCGTGTAAATATCATTGAGTTTAAATATTTTTAATCTCAGTTTTGTAGGTATTCAAGCAATTATATTTAGTCATTGTGTTATAAAGCATTGAATAAGCTTTCCAACTCTTTTGAACGTGCGTAAAACGGAGGTACGATCCTCTAGTTATGGTTGAAACAAAAGTTGGATTTTCTGTCATGGTCGCTAGGTGAACTGAAGGCATGCTCGTTGTGCAAGCTTAGGCCAGCAGAAAGCGACCCAGAGGCGTAGAAAAGAATTGTAGAGCAAGAAACTAGGTCTGTTATGGTCGTTGGGTCACCTGGAGCTAACTAGGTGAGCATGAGAATTCATGTTTTCCTATAAAGTCACTTTTTCATCATTTTTTAAGTTATGCTTTTGGGAACTTTTAACCTTAAAGTTGGATTTGCTTCAATCGGTGTTGACAACCTGACAAATTCTTGTTTATCTTCTTTGTTCTCTTTGTACCCTCTATTTGTTGGGGTGTTGTATGTAAGTTTATCTTGATTGTATGTATATTTATTGATCATTGTATAAGATCGCATTTACAAATCTTTAACGAGGTTATCTTTGATTTCAATATTTATCTTAACGGGTTTGGATTTCTATAGACAATATATGGTTCGAACTCGATCTAAGATGAACATTTGTTAGATTCTAAACTCAAGACATAGATTAAGGTGTAATATTCATGTGGGTATCAGTTTTTAATGCTCTATGTTGTTGAGTTGCTGTTAAGTGTAAAAAATGTGTATATATTTGATAGTATTTTGTGGCACTTTCCAATTGTTTCTTTGGTAGATTAGTAGTAAAACCTAAAGTTTTAGTGTAAATACGCAAGTTTTTGATTATGCATATAAATATCTTGAATTATGATCATTTTGTTGTATTTTCATAGGTTTGCTTGCTTCTTTTAATTCTTGGAGCTTATGGATGATGAAAGAGGGTTTGGAAAATTATTTTCTCCACAATTTTACGGCAAATCGCGCTTAGAGCGTTTTTCAGCGTGGGATCAATGCGCTTTTTGGGAAAAGGCAGTAGCAAAGGGATCCCAACTGCACTTAGCACGTCCTGACAACGCTTAGTGTAATACCCCATTTTTAATTTATTTTATCGTCGTGTATTTTGGTGATTATTGGCCTTGTTTAAGGTGTGTGCTTAGATGTTTTGGCCCGATTAAATATTATTCCTACTATTATTAGTAGTGTTTTAATATTAATATTAATACTATTATTATTAATATTATTAGTAATTCTTTTAATTAAAATCAAATGATGACTTAGTAAAGAATTATTGTGAGGGTAATAAGGGAATTAGGCATTAATCTGAAAAATTAGGAAGGGTTTAGTCATAAAAATATTTGTGGCCGAGACAAAGAGCTAGGAAGAGGAAGAACAACTGCTAGGGCATTCTCCAGAGATCACGAGGAGAAAGGGTTTATAATTGGTGATAATAACATGATAGGGTAGTGAGGGGTCCTTTCCCTCGTAGGATTTTATATGTATGATTCTGTTGTTATTTGGAACTGTTGTTGTTGTTCTGTATAATCTGTTGTGTATACATATCTTATGTTGTTGCATATGATGAGTGACAAATCTAGATCTAGAAACTGATAAAACTAGACTAGTAATGATAGGATGGTAAAGAGAGACCATACGCATATGGCAAGGCGTGATAACACGCCATTACACGTAACAGGGTGCAATACGCGTACGGGAATCCTTGGTGGCACGTCCATCTGGCCAAATGCATAGAATATGCATAAGAAGGATTGGCAATACATGTATGGATGAGTGATACGCATATTGAATCGTGTTAAGGGTTTTATCGTATATATATAATTGGCTTTGTCTTTAATTCGTTGATACCATAAATTGAAACTATTTTTTTAATCTAAATCAATAGTATTTTTAATTAGTTTGATTTTCTTTGTCTGGTTTAATATAATTACCCTCAAGGCTTTATCATGCATTGAAGGAGCCGAGAAAGCCTTAATTAGTGTTAAATGTCCTTCAAAATATGGTTTAATGTGAAATGAAACTGAAACACTTAAAATCAGTTGTTAAAGTAGTAGGGGACATGAGCATTAAATCTTTCCTTGTTCTAGGAACACTTTGATACATGCTTATAGCACGTCACTATAGAGAAAAAAAATTAGAGGATGATTATCCTATCTAGGATATTAAAGTAGTTATGTATCTTCATTTTGCATATTACCTTTGATATGGAACGTTAATACTTGATTAATTTTCAATTAGAAATGAGTTTTCCTCCACGGTTTCATTTTGCTCTCTTGTTGGTCCTCAGTGGTTTGTCTTATCTATATGATTAATCGCTGTCTTCTATACTTCAGCCTTAAGTTTCTATCGTGACTGCTTTTTCTCTTTACCTAGATATGGTATGGCTCATTTCTTTAAGTGGTCCCGATTTTCATTTCTAAGGGTCAATCCACTATTATTGATTTGTCGTCTCTAACTCGTCGGGTTTTATTCTTAATGCAGGGGTATGACGACTATCGTTGAGGATTGTTCCTGGGTAGACCCCTTATATTTGGGAACACATTCAAGGCCACACCTTTATCCAAAGTTTCGCTCCCGAAAGACTTACATCCCGGTGCAAACGCGAACTGTCGGCGATGTTGGAGGTTGAGGTTGAATAGAGTCGCCAGCTAGGCATTTTTATCCCGAAGGAAAGGTAATGCTGCATAAACCTGGAAGGGTATGGATAAGACGGTTGCGAACCAAAGAAACTGAGAAAGGGGGTTGGTTACGATCTGGGAAGGTATTATCACCCAGATCATCCATCGTACTCGAGGGGATCCACGCTTACAAGACTGTGTTTTAAAAGTGGTAGTGTATGTGTTGACTGTGCATAAGAGTTATGGGAGAATGTACAGTGTGTCAGTGCAAGAAGAGAAGGTGAGATGCTCAAGCCTGAGGCTTAGAAAGAAAGCTGAAAGAGGGGGATAACAAAGAGACTTTTGTTCGATAGTTGTTAAGTTATGCCTACGTATCCTCTCGTGCAATGAGGAAGTTAGAACACCGTAGTTCGTCTCAAAGAGACTGGATGAATTGACTGTGAACTGCTTGCTTGTTTATGCTCAAGTGTATGACTCGTCTGGCTCGAGTGCTAACTGTCTTGCATTAGACGGAAGAGGCAAGTTCTCGTTTTCAGAGTGAGTGTGATGAGAAAAGAATCCCGGAGGAGACGATTATTGTTTGTTTTTGTGTTTTCAGTTTTTTTTAATTATTTTTGGTGTTTTGCATAAGATAATGAGCTTAAGCCTAAATCAAGGGTTTGTAAACTCATTATATCCTCCCTGATTAGGGATAATGAGCCTACTTAAGTATGAGATAAGCATCTCAACTTAATTACCATGATGATGTAGGATTAAGATCATTAACCTACTTGTGATTATTAAAATGTTTTTGGGTTTTTTGTTTAGTGTTAAGTAATGAGTTTAATCTCTAATTAGGGATTAGTGAACTTATTACACCATCCTAAGAGAAGGATGATAGATGGGAACACTTAAGCTGAGGAAGATACCTCAACTTAATCCATGGTTAGGGATTAAATTCATTATATAACAAGCCTTTATTAAAGTGGATTTTAATTAAAGGGTGAGATTAAGAAGTGAATTTTATGTTTGTAAGACTTATCTTGAGGGGGACTTGTCCATTAAACACTAGGGTTAGTCCCTCTTAACCAAAAGGAAGAGATGGAACCTTAATGTAAGGCCCAAGTTACAAGCATAAGTCTTGATCATTATTAGGTGTTTTGATTAAGGGGTGTAAACAAATTAAAGGTTTAACACTAAGGATTAAAGTTATGCACTTCATCCTAAGATAAGGATGCAAGCATAACCCTAATTCAAAGTCCTAAAGCTTTAAGTGTTTAGCCTATGATTATGAGATGAGAAGAGAGACTCAAGGAGACTCAAAGGTAAAAATGCTAGAGGGGACTATGTACAATCCTAAAAATTATCATGCTTGGATATCCTATGGTTTGTGAGGCTTAAAGAAAGATCTCCAGGAAGCCACCATGGAAGAAGAAGCATATGAAAAGAGAAGGAGAAAAGAGAATAGGTTACTTACTTCCTGAAGAAGATAAGTAACCTAAGAGAAAGAAATATGAGCAAGAGAACACAAGTGAAGCAAGTTCACTTCAAAGACAAGTAAGAAATGCAAATGAAGAGATAAGAAGAAGTGGGATGTGAAGGCAAATCCACATCCCAAACAACTTACCATAAGCCCCTGAAATGTTAGTATGAATGCATAAGATGCAAAGCAAAAGGAAATGAGATGGATAAAGATGAAAAGACCAAAACCAGAAGTGAATATGCAATGCAAATGTGTTATGAGATGATGAAAAGTCATACATAATGCTTATGAATGTTCATACAAGGATGAGATGCAATGGGAGCAAGAAAGGAGCTTGAAAACACATGGATGTACATGGAATATAATGAATGCAAAACATACCAAATGAATGAAGAAGTGATCAAGCAATGTTCAAGCATGTCTTACGATGTCTAATATGTCATACAAATGCTTGAAATGTCATGGCAAGTTCATATGATTGAGATATGCAAAGATGAATGCAAATGAACATGAGAAATTAGGGTTTTAAGACAAAATGAAATGCACATGACCAAAACAGAAGCATACATCATTATAAAAATTTGAAATCAAACTCAAAACAAACCATAAACAAATACAAGAACAATCCCAAAAGGAGAAGGTCAGAAGCTAAACCTAGTGAAAGTTATGAATTTCCTAAGTTAACTAGGGTTTTTGGATGGTTCTAAAGGAAAAATGCAAATCAAATTGAAAATGCAATGCAAAATCATGAGATAAACAACCTGGATACTAGATGCAATATGTGAAACAATGCAAAAAGAACCAAGTTCAAACTCATCATGGTTGATCAAAAATGATTTTTTCAAGTTAGGGTTAGAAAATGGAAATTTTATGAACCCTAATTCAAAGATAATTGTGAAAATATGATCAAACCTAAAAAGAAATTTGTATGGTGAGTTTGAAAATGTTTCTAAATGTATGAGAATGCTTCATGAATTTTTTGGTGATTTTTAGAAACCTAAATGTATTTTTAATTAATTAAAATTAATTAATTAATTAAATAAAACATTTAAATGATTTAAAAATACTTTTTTAATGCAAAAATTAAAATAAAAAATGTTTTTGAGTTAAGAAAAATATTTGAAGTGAAAATGCAGAAAATGGTATTTAAAAAATGTTTTTTGCTATTTTAAAATAAATATGGAAACAAATGAAATAAAAAGGAAATAAAAACAAAAGCAAATGAAAGTCAACCAATCTGATGGTCCAGATTTGAATTGGGGAAGACTGCGCATGTGATCCTAAGGTTCAGATTGAATCTGGCTAGTTAATCTTAATTAATTTAATCAATTGTATTAGGGTTTAAGTGAACGCATCCTGGCCATCCAAACCCTAATTTAATTAATTTAATTAATTGGATTAGGGTTTAATGACTCTCATGTGGCCGGAGAAGACCTCCGGTCATCTTCTCTGGCAGCTCTATCACCCTAACTCTCTCAAAACGCCATGAAAACACCTCAAACTCTCCAGAATCCATCATTAAGCAACATAGAACAAGAATCTAGCAACAAATTTAATTTATTTTTCATCAAACTCATGAATCGAAGCAAAACGGAAAAATGTGCAAAAATTTCAGAAGTTAAATATATCCTCATTTCTCAACTATTTTGAAAACTAAACACATCAGCATGATCAGGAGAGCATTTATATTCATTCTATAACTTAAAAGGAGAGTTCTGGAAAAAATGGTCTTGATGATTACCTGAGTTGAAGCTTTTCAGTTTGGAGCTTTCTGACCTCCTCTCTTGTGCAAAACCACTCCAATGATCCCCCTTGTGCTTCTGAAAGGCTTAGAACAAGTTTGTTTTGGCTGGTTTTAGTGTTTCAGTTCTGCTAAGGGAGAAATTATGTTTTGGTTTTGGGAGCTTTTAGGCCATGGTGAAGGCTGGTTTATGATCCTTGAGTGATGTTGAAATGATTGGTGAAGAAATAATTGAGTTTTGATGGCTGTGTGTGGAGTTTCGAAGAGATGAAGTGTTAGGGAAATTTTGGGCAGTCTGAGTGTTGAGAGATTTCAGGCTCCAAGGTTATGTGAAATGAGGTCCATGATGCTTGCATAAGGCAATGTGATTGGTCAAAACGTCGGTAGTGGCATAGTTTGATTGGTATGGGCCAAGTTGCAAAAAAGTCAATGTTGTGTACTATGAGGCATGGTGTAATACCCCGTATTTTATTTAAAGCTCTGAACATTATTAATTGGTAATAATATTATTTCGGAATACTCTAAGAAATCTTGATGGAACTAAATAGAGTAATTCATGGGATTATATTTTATTAATTGATAATTAGCTGACTCAGAGGTTTTATAAAATATCGGATTAAGAGACATTTTCGGATACTCTCAAATTTTGACTTATCGGTAAAAATATAAGCTTTTATATTTTATATATATAGAAAGATTATGAGAGAAAGAAAAAGTTAGTAAGAAAAGAAGAAAAGAAGAAGAAAAGGAGAAGAGAAGAGAAGAAGAAGAGATAAAAAGCCCTAAAGCTCCAATCCTTCATTCCCGATCATCCGTCCGTCGAATCAACTCAATCTTTCCGCCAATCTTCATCTCTCGAGGTGGGTTCTTAGTTAGAAAATTTTATCTTTGATTTTGGTTGAGTTTTAGAAATGTTTGTGGTTAGGGTTTAGTTGGAAACCTAAGAGAAATCGGAAGTTTAACGGTTAAAACTCGATTAAAATCTACCTAAAATACTCACATTATGATAATGGATACGTTTGATCATGTCTTGTTGCATTGGTTAAGGTTTGGGAGTGATTGGGTGTGGGGAGAGTGAATTCTCGTAAGGCTGGAACTTCCTGAACTGGTGTAGCTCGCTCAGCGAGCATACCTCGCTCAACGAAAGTTCCAGGGTGAGTTTCGCTCAGCGAGACCTGTAGCTTCAAACTTTGGCTTTTAATTCGTAACTTATGATTCGGGTGTCCGTTTTGAGCGTTCCACATATCGTTTTGAAGCTTAAAGAATAATCTATCTATTAAGTTTGAATAACATTAATTTCGAGCCGACTTTTAACCACTAATGTCAAATGACCGAAACTTGATAAAATGGAACTTGTGAGTTAATGGAAATGGAGAAAAGGTACGACTTGTGAGGTATCTAGGGTTTCCCTTAAACTCGTTTGATTTATGTTTTATGTTTCGTTTTTAGGATCCTCCGTAAGGTCTTGTATAAGTCTCTATATGGTTACTATGTGTTTCCCTAGAGCATCCGTAAGGATTTGAGGTATCCTTTGTGTATACGTGGGCGGCGTTGATTTGAGAAGTGTAGACTATAAGTCCCCCGTAAGGTCTTGTATAAGTCTCTATGTTGTTACTATGTGTTTCACTAGAGAATCCGTAAGGACTTGGTGCAAGTGCTATGCTAACTGTGTCAATCTTGAGTAAGTCTTGAGGTGGGTTATCCTGAGTCCCACGGGAAGCATCTGTAAGGATTGAAGCGCATGTATGTCTTTCCTCTGTAAGGTCTTGTATAAGTCTCTAAGTTGTTACTATGTGTTTCACTAGAGCATCCGTAAGGACTTGAGGTAGGCATTTCTCTTTTGTGTTTGGAAATCGTGTGTGGACCCTAGTTTTCCCTATATCCTTGTCCCTTGTGTAAATTGGTTCGTGAAGCATGCGAGTCTCGTTGGAAATGACCCTTAGAGCCAAGAGAACTCTAAGATAGTGAACCCACTTAGATGTTTTATCTTACCCCATGTTGATGTTGTTATTTCAGGTACTTTAGGTTCCTCTAAGGGTAAAGATAAGGCGACTTGATTATCTTTGCTAGCCGATGGCTTAGTCTTCCGCTGTGGACTTTTGAGATCTTCGGATCTAGTTCTTAGATCTTTTGTAGTTGAACATCTTGTATTATTATATAGCCTTGTTTAGTACCCTAAGTTGTAGTGGCTATATTTATGCAATGTGTTGCTAAGAACTTATTTGTATTTCAAGTACCAAATCATTAATATTATATATGAAAAATATGCTTTATGTATGTCTTTTGTATATGGGTATTACAGTTGGTATCAGAGCAGGTCGTATCCTCGACCTAGCCTTGAAATATTATAAGTGTTTCCTTTCTGTTCATGCACGTTGACCGACAGTAGGACTAAATGTTATGTTTATGGTATTGAGCCTGATCAACTTAATCCTATTTTGATGACATTTAGGAAACATGGCTGGTAGACGTGGAACTCGTGCTCAACCCACTGTCACTCCTCCCGGTAGCGATCAAGCAGGTAGTGAAGGGAATGCTCCTATGTTCCAATTTATGCAGCAGATGCAGCAACAGCAGCACCAATTCATGCAAGAAATGATGCATCCGATGAGTGGGGGCCTTCACCCTCACGTGGTTGCTCCTGGAGCTGCGGGTGGAACATTTAGAGACTTCTTCCGCATGAACCCTCAGGAGTTTCATGGCGGGTTGGATCCGGTTAAGGATCATGAATGGGTAACTGGAATGGAGAGGATATTCCAGATTGTGATTTGTAGTGAAGAAGACAAGGTGACCTTCGCGTCACATTTACTAAAGGGTCCTGCTGCTAGGTGGTGGGAAAGTGCCTCCAACTTGATGATGGTGCAAGAAATTCCAAGAGTGTGGCAACAATTTAAGACAGTTTTTATGGACAAGTATTTTCCGAGTTCCTTGAGGACACAAAAAGAGTTTGAATTTCAACAACTTAGGCAAGGGAGCATGACTGTGGCCAGTTATGCTGAGAAGTTTGAGGACATGGCGGCCTACTCTAGGTAGGCTATGTATGCCCCTGATGAAAGGTGGAAAATTGACCAGTTCTTGTTTGGGCTAAGGGCCGAGATCTCGCATAGTGTCTCTCAAAGGGAGTTCACTACTTACTCCGAGATGTTGAGGCAATGCTATGTTGCGGAGCATAGTTTGAAGAAAGTTCGAGCAGAAGCTAGTACCAGAAGAGTGGTTCAAGGAGATAGGGGGATGGTTAGTCAATCTTTTAGGCTGAGGCCTCAACCCTTCAAGGGGAAATAGGTGTCGAGTTCTAGATCCAGTGCTCCTCCTTCTTTCCCCCGTTGTCGCAAGAGTCACTTTGGAAGATGTGAACAGAACGGTGTATTTTGCTATCATTTCCAAAAGGAAGGACATATTTCTAGGGATTGCCCTAAGAGGAAGGATCTGATTCAAGAGAGAGTTTATACTATGGACGCCAGGAAGACGAAAGGCGACAATTCCTTGATTGCGGGTAATTGTCTTATTAACAACCATCCTTGTCTTGTTTTATTTGATTGTGGAGCTACGCATTCTTTTATATCTACTATTTGTGCGAGACACCGCTTAAGTGTGAGAACTGTATGTTGTCCGTGGATGGCAGAATCTTTCAGATTGACCTTATTTGTTTGCCCCTTAAGAAAATTGATGTTATCCTTGGAATGGACTGGTTGTCTGCTAATTCTGTGTTTATTGGGTGTGAAGAGAAGTTGATCCTCATTCCCTCCGTTGAAGTGCCTCCGAAAGGTGTTTTAGTAACGATCTTAGAAGGTACGATTGGAATGGTAAATTTTATGTTTGAGCAAGAGAAATCTATTTTGCTTGTCCTTACTAAATAGGAGAGTATTGACCAGCAAGTTTTGAACATTCCGATAGTTTGTGAATTTTCCGACGTTTTTCCTGAAGATGTCACTTCCTTACCTCCGGTGAGGGAAGTTGAATTCTCAGTCGACCTGATACCGGGAACGGCTCCTGTATCCGTTTCCCCTTATCGGATGTCTCCGCTCGAGTTGAAAGAGTTGAAGGATCAACTAGAAGATTTGATGGAAAGACATTTTGTAAGACCTAGTGTCTCGCCGTGGGGAGCTCCGGTGTTATTGGTGAAGAAAAAGGATGGTGGTATGAGGCTGTGCATCGATTATCGAAAGTTGAACAAGGTTACAATCAAGAATAAATACCCCTTACCGAGGATAGACGATCTCCTAGACCAATTGAAAGGAGCCTGCGTGTTCTCGAAGATTGATCGCAGATCGGGCTATCACCAGATTCGTGTGAAAAGTTCCGATGTTCCGAAGACAGCGTTCAGAACCCCTTAGGGTCATTACGAATTCTTAGTAATGCCTTTCAGTGTGACGAATGCTCCAGCTGTTTTTATGGACTACATGAATCGGATATTCCAGAATTATTTGGATAAATTTGTGGTGATCTTTATCGATGATATTCTTATCTATCGTACTCCGCAAGAGCACGGAGAACATCTAAGGATTGTCCTATCAATATTGCAGGATGTCCCTGTTCAATTTTCTGAAACCTGAGGAGTTAGATTGGCCTGTGTGCCATTCGTGACTTGGAAGGTTGAAGGGGATTGAACACAAAAGCCCAAAAATTTGCACTCTCCGGTGCGTAAAGTATTACTGCTGATTGGTTGTATATGCTGGAGTGGGCTTAAAGATGCCACTCAGAGGAACTGGAGATGGGCTTATAGATGCCATCCATAATATCAGGAAGTGATAGTATCTTTATGTTATCACTGAATATCAGTACTAGGTCTTCGTATAGGCCGTCTCTGAATCATTCTGGTAACATGGTTTGAGTTGAATGTCAGCACTAGATCTTCGTATAGATCGTCTCTGCATTATCTCTGGGGCGAAAAGAATATCCTTTATTAAGTGTCAGTACTTAGATCTTCGTATAGATCGGCTCTGAACCATCTTTAGGAACATACTTTAATTTAAGCCTCATAATCAAATCTTCGTGGCGATCTTTTCTGAATTGCTTTTGGTAATATCTTGGATTAAATACAAGATCTTCGTATCGATCATTTATGTACCATCCCACAGATAAACTGTTGCATAGACCCTTAGAAATAAATCTTCGTAGCGGTTATCTCTTCTGGAAATATCCTGGATTAGGTAATAGATCTTTGTATAGACCATTTACATGCTATCCCAAGGACAAAAAGAATATCAGGATTAAATCTTCGTGGCGATTATCCCTGAACTTCTTTTGAAAGAATCTCTTGGATTAAGTGTTAGATCTTCGTATAGATCATTTACACACTATCCCAAAGATAGTTGACCATCAGAAATAAATCTTCGTAACGATTATCTCCTCAGGAAATATCCTGGATTAAGCATTAGATCTTCGTATAGATCATTTACGTACCCTTCCAAGGACAACTTGAGCATCAGGATTAAATCTTCGTGGCGATTACACCTGAATTGCTTCTGGTAATATCCTGGACTGAACACTAGGTCTTCGTATAGACCATTTATGTGCCATCCCGAGGATAATTTGTATTGATTATCAGAAATAAATCTTCATAGCGATTATCTCTGAATTGTTTGATAGTATTTATCTGCTGCAACTATCCTGAAAAGAAAAAGTTAGTTTATGCAAGATTATTTGATGTATGCATGTATAGCATGATGCTCTTAAGTAAAAATGTCATATGCATTATGGATGCGTATGTTATGATATAATGTAAATCAGGTATGTAGCCTGAAGTGTCTGGGTATCTCTGTATAACAACGGCTAGCTGGGGAAAATAAATCCCGGTTCGTTGCTGAGGAACATGAGGATTTCGTTCCCGTCTTATTTAATAATATGGTACTTAGAACCTCTTGTCTTCATTCGTCGTACTTTTTATTGAAGGAATAAGTTCCTGAATATTCTGACTGAGGATAAAAGAGATGGACATAGATCCGGAGGACTTAATTCTTCGGAGGATATGAACCTGCTTGAAGACTCCATCGAGTGGGAATTATAAGATATTACTTGAAGAATTTTGTATGGATATCCGTAAAGATTACCCTATGGGGATGGACCGGCGAAGCTTCGTTGAATTCCTACCCTCATTCGTCCTTAGTAAATACTATTACTGCATTTTATGCATTTCTGGTAAACATCAATCATATTCAAAAGCATACATACATTCAAACACAACCAATTGACGGTTTCCTTTAAGTAAACAGGGGAAAAGTAAACTTGAATTAAAATATGAGACTTTATCTATTTAGGAAATGGCCTATAAACAGGCAAGTTTGTACAAGGAGACAGAAATCCTAGTAAGAGGAATTTTCCATAAAAGTTTTACAAAAACAAAGAAAAAGCAGCTATGTGAAAAATAATCCTATTGAGTTTCAATTCCACTATTGCCATTATCTTCAAGTATCTCATCCTTTGCTGTCGAGATAGAAATGATTGGATTAATCTTTATCTGTTTGAATTTGATTCAGGTAGCACAACATGTTGAGGTTACATGAGTGATCCAACGAGACATAGTCATACGCTTTAATCCCTAATTTTTGTCTGGATTGCCTTTTCAGGTTTTCAATCCACCGGGATACCCTTTTTTCCCCAAGCCTCCCTTTCGTGTGTTCGACTTGCCGGGTGTACAATATTTATATATATATATATATATATATATATATATATATATATATATATATATATATATATATATATATATATATATATATATATATATATCCCTAATTTTGCCCGAACCCTTTTGGTTCGCCGGGATGCCCTTATTTTTGCCTAGGCCAGTCAACCTAGCGGGTGTCTTTTTATGCGTAGTATTTTTTAACTATGTCTGCGTTTACGGGCTGTGGGAAATCTTCACCATCCATAGTAGTAAGCATCATGGTACCTCCTGAAAATACCCTTTTGACTACAAATGGTCCTTCATATGTAGGAGTCCACTTGCCCTTAGGATCACCCTGTGGTAATACGATACACTTGATTACCAAATCTCCAGTCTGATATACCTTTTGCTTAACCTTCTTATTAAAAGCTTTGATCATCCGTTTCTGGTACATCTAACCGTGACAAACAGCTGCCAGCCTTTTCTCATCAATCAAATTTATCTGGTCAAGTCGAGTCTGAATCCACTCATCTTCATCCAAGCCTGCATCCTTCATGATTCTTAAGGAGAGGATCTGAACTTCAATGGGTAGAACTGCTTCCATACCATAGACTAAGGAGAATGGGGTTGCCCCTGTTGAAGTACGTATTGTAGTACGATAACCATGAAGAGCAAATGGTAACATCTCATGCCAATCCTTATAAGTAATAGTCATCTTCTGTAGAATCTTCTTGATATTCTTATTAGCAGCTTCTACTACACCATTCATCTCTGGGCGATACGAAGAAGAGTTATGATGCTTAATCTTGAATTACGTGCAAAGGTCAGTAATCATAGTGTTATTCAGATTAGAGCCATTATCTGTGATAATCCTTTCAGGGATGCCATACCTACATATGAGATTATTCTTAATGAATCGAGCCACAACATTCTTAGTAACAGATGCAAATGAGGCTGCCTCCACCCACTTTGTAAAGCAATCAATGGCACCAGGATGAAACGATGCCCATTGGAAGCAGTAGGCTTGATCTCACCAATAATATCAATGCCCCACATGGCAAAAGGCCAAGGAGCAGTTAACACATTCAACGGAACTGGAGGTACATGCACCTTATCAGCATAAATCTGACACTTGTGACATGTTTTGGAATATTGATAGTAGTCAGCTTCCATGGTAGACCAATAGTAACCTGCTCTCAATATCTTCTTTGCCATGGTATGACCATTAGAATGAGTGCCAAAGATCCCATCATGCATGTCTTCCATAATCTCTGTTGCTTCCTTCTTATCCACACAACGAAGCAAAGTTGAATCATGATTGCGCTCTTATAAAATTCCATTACTTAAGAAGAACTTAGCAGAAAACCTCCTCAAAAACTTCTTATCATTGACAGATGCCCCTTCAGGGAACTCCTGAACTTCAAGATACCTCTTCACCTCATAGAACCAAGGCTTTCCCTCTACTCCTTCAGTATCAATCTCATTACAATATACAGGCTTCTCAAATCTATCAATAGTGATTCTGGGAGCTTCATCATCCCAACTAATCTCAAACATAGATGCCATGGTGGCTAAAGCGTCTGCCAACTGATTCTTTTCTCGTGGAATATGTCCAAAGGTAATCTCTTCAAAATATGGGATCAAAGACAACACATGCTCTCTGTAAGGAATGATATTTGGGTGCTTGGTATCCCAATATCCTTTAATCTGACTAACTACCAGGGCTGAATCTCCATATACGTCCAGAAACTAAATCTTCATCTCAATGGCAGCTTTGATACCCATGATACATGCTTCAAATTCAACCATGTTATTGGTATAATAGAAATAAAGTGTAGCAGTAATTGGGGTATGACAACCTTCAGGGGAAATGATCACAACACCAACACCATTACCAAGCGCATTAGAAGCTCCATCAAAAACCATAGTCCATCGGGATCCCTGTTCAGGTCCGTCGTATTGTCTAGGTTCTTTAGTAACAATCATAATATCTTCATCCGGGAACTCAAAATTCATTGACTGATAATCATCCACTTCCTGATGAGCTAAATGATCATCTATAACACTGCCCTTAATGGCCTTTTGAGTGGTGTACTGTATATCATATTTTGTTAAGATCATTTGCCATCTCGTTATTCGTCCGGAGAGAGCAGGTTTCTCGAATATGTACTTGATTGGATCCATCTTTGAAATCAACAAGGTAGTATGAGTCAACATATACTGTCTTAGTCGGCGAGCAGCCCATGCCAAAGCGCAACAAGTTTTCTCGAGCAGTGAGTATCTTGTTTCGCAGTCGGTAAACTTTTTGCTAAGGTAGTATATTGCCTGCTCTTTTCGACCAGACTCGTCATGTTTCCCCAACACACACCCCATTGAGTTGTCTAATATTGTTAAGTACATAATCAAGGGTCTTCCATCAACTGGTGGCATCAAAACTGGAGGTTCTTGGAGGTATTTCTTGATTTCATCAAAAGCTACCTGGCACTCGTCATTCCATTCCATTACCTGATCTTTCTTTAGCAACTTGAAGATTGGCTCACAGGTAGCAGTTAGCTGGAAAATAAATCTTACAATGTAATTCAGTCGTCCCAAGAAACCTCTAACTTCCTTCTCATTACGGGGAGCAGGCATCTCTTGTATAGCTTTTACTTTTGCAGGATCCACTTCAATACCTTTTCCACTGACAATGAAACCCAGGAGTTTACCATACCTAACTCCAAAAGTACACTTGTTTGGATTCAATCTCAGTTTATACTTCTTCAACATCTCAAACAACTTGTACAGATGATCAAGGTGTTGTTCCTCATTCTGGGACCTGGCTATCATATCATCCACATATACCTCTATCTCATGGTGAATCATATCATGAAACAAAGCCACCATAGCCCGCTGGTATGTTGCCCCAGCGTTCTTCAAACCAAATGGCATCACCTTATAACAAAAAGTGCCCCATTGTGTAACAAATGTAGTCTTCTCCATATCTTCTGGTGCCATCTTAATCTGATTATAACCAGAGAAACCATCCATGAAAGAGAATACCTTATGCTGAGCAGTGTTGTCTACCAAAACATCAATATGTGGAAGTGGAAAGTCATCTTTAGGACTAGCCTTATTCAAATCCCTGTAATCCACACACATGCGTACCTTACCATCCTTCTTAGGTACCGATACCACGTTTGCAACCCATTGAGGATAAGAAGTCACAGCTAATAACCCTGCATCAAATTGTTTCATCACCTCTGCTTTAATCTTTTCTGACATTTCAGGACGCATGCGACGAACCTTTTGCTTCTTTGGACGACAATCTTCTTTCACCGGTAAACGGTGAACCACAATGTCTGTATCCAACCCTGGCATATCTTCATAAGACCAAGCAAATATCTCCACATAGTCACGTAACATCTGGATTAGTCTGTTCTTAACACCATCTTCTAGTTCAGCCGCTATCTTGACCACTTTCCTGTTTTCCTTAGTTCCCAGATTCACAACTTCGATTGGCTCTTCATGTGGCTGTATAGCTTTTTCTTCTTGTTGTAACAACCTAGTAAGCTCTACAGGTACTTCACAATCTTCCTCCTTTCCATCTTCAGCTTGATATATCGGATTCTCAAAGTCATAATTGGCAATAGTAGAACTGTTATCAACAGGATCCAGATTGGATGAGGATCTGCATTTTAGTGATGTGGGTGCGTGTAAGAACACATAGCTGATAAAACAGAAATAATAATGAAAGAAAGACAAGGAGCACAATATTTACGAAAACAAAACGTCCATTGATTTTATTGAATGAAGTATGCAAATGAAATGACATCCCGAAACAAGCATACCATTGTGCCCCGGGTAAGACACAAGACTTAAAAGGTTTTATTATTCGAAATTACAAACTTAAAACAAAACATAGTAATAGTATTTACTCCTGACTAAAGGAGATATGAATAATGTCTTCAGCCTTCAAATTGTTGAGTCCATCACCCATGGTAGGAAAGATCCAATCATCCAGGTTGTAGTCTTCATCATGGTCACCCACAACATTAATTTGATCTCTTATGACCCCTTGATTAGTGATACGAACAACACGAGCACGACGAATAGTCCTCTGAGATTCTGTAGTGAAACCCAAACCAAACTTGTCAGACTTGTAAGGGATGTTGGGAAGCTGACCCCAAATAGAAGAACCACCTTTTTCAACCACAGCTTTAGCAACTTTGAGGGAGGCCATTGCAGGAGGTATTCTAGTAACCACGGGAGCTCTTTCAGAAACAGGGATAGACTGAGGACCAGGAGCAGAGCAAGGAACAACTCCAAATGTCTGACACGAAGTTTCAACCATCTCACCCTCCATTTCTACATATTTGAAAGTATTCACATGGCTAACCATGTATTCTTCTTCACCATAGATAGTGATAATTTTGTTTTTCACCGGATATTTCAACTTTTGATGCAAGGTGGAAGTCACAGCACCTGCCCCATGGATCCAGGGGCGTCCAAGCAAACAAGAATACGCAGGACGAATATCCATCATATAGAAAGTAGAGTTAAATACTTGAGAGCCTACTTTGATTGGGAGGTCTACTTCTCCATGTACCACTCTTCTTGAACCATCAAAGGCCCTCACCACCATATCACTTGGTCTTAACACAACATCCTCAGGACTGAGCTTGTCAAGAACCTCTTTAGGGAACACATTTAATGAAGAACCATTATCCACCAGTACATGAGACAAAGTAGTGCCCCTACATTCAATGGAGATATGCAGAGCTCTGTTATGGTTTCTCTTGGCAGGAGTCAGATCAACATCAGAAAAGCCCAGACCATTATCACTAGTCAGATGTGCAACACAATTCTCAAATTGATCCACAGAAATTTCATTTGGCATATGAGCAGTCTTTAAGAACTTGATTAAGGCTTTAGCGTGGGCCTCAGAAAACAACAACAAATATAACATGGAGATTTTGGAGGGAGTATGCCCCAACTGGTCAACAATATCATAATCACTTTTGCGAATGATCTTCAGTACTTCTTCCTTCTGTTTAGAAAGATTTTCAGCAGTTGGTGACTCATCTTGCACAGGTTCAACCACATGACCTTTTCCCCGAGCATCAGTACTTGGTTCAGAATTAGAGGTATGAGTTGGAGTAACTGTACTTTTAGAGGTATCTTGAGGGGAGAAGATTCTTCCACTTCTGGTGACCTTACTAGATCCAGCAATGTTGTCCAACATTAAGACTAACGTCAGTAACAGGTGCATCAGTCAAAGGTTCTTGTTTGACACCATGGATATAAACATCAGATCCATAATTCCAGGGTATAGCTTTATCAGAAGTATAAGGAACAGAGCCAGGAGTGGTAATGATCATGGGAGCCACTCTAGCTTCAGCAACAGTCCTGACAGGGCCTTCAGCAGTAATCCTGACAGGACCTTTAGAGGTGATCCTGACAGGACCTTTGGAGGTAATCTTCACTGGTACTTTATCAACCATAGCTACATCTTCAAGCTTCGTGTTTCGAGTCAGATGTTCACACATACTTTCCACAGAAGGAGTCTTCTCAAACAATATAGTGTAATTGTCCATGAGGCGTTGAATACCATCCTTCAACTTCCAGCAATTATCAGGTTTATAAGCATAATAAAAAAAATCTTCCTTGCAACCTGGAAAGAACCCAGCCTGCACCAGCTTCTTCTTGATAATGGATAGAGGAGTAGTCAAATCTGTTACCGAGGAAACATAAGAAACTTCATCAACAACATTAATAGTCTTCGCATGATTGGGCATAGGAGCAGTGATCACATTTGGGGTCCCAGGAGGGTCAAATTCAATTTCCCCAGCTTCAATCATGTCTTGAATCTTGTTTTTCAACACCCAATAGTTGTTGGTGTCATGTCCCGGACTATTAGAATGATATGCACATCTTGCATTAGGATTGTACCGAGGAGAGGATGTATTAGGATTCTGAGGAGGATCTCTTAAAGTAATTAATTCCCCTTTCAACATGTGTTTCAAGGCTTGGGCCAGTGACATGTTGATCTTGGTGAACTATCTTCTAGGCTTCTGTTGATTGTTCTGTTGTTGCATTGGTGCTGTAGGGGCAGGATTGGAGATGTGAACTGCTCCCACAGATTGGTGATTCCTGTTACGACTATGTTGACCATACACAACATTAGACTCCTTCTTTCCACTAGGGGGCTTCTTAGCAGTGCTTGTTGAAGAGGCACCCACATGTATCTTACCACTTCTTATACCACTTTCCACACGTTCTCCAGTCATTATCAGCTCAGTGAAACCAGATGATGAGTTTCCAATGAGGTGACTATAAAAAGGACCATTCAGCGTACTCATAAACATATCCACCAGCTCCCTGTCAGTCAGAGGAGGTTGAACTCTGCCAACCAGGTCTCTCCATTTCTGGGCATACTCTTTGAAACTCTCCTTAGTACCCATAGACATGCTTTGGAGCTGCATACGAGTTGGTGCTAAATCAACATTATATTGGTATTGCCTATAGAAGGCCTCAACAAGATCATTCCAATCACTAATATTAACACTTTCAAGTTGATAATACCATTCCAATTGAGCTCCTGATAAACTCTCTTGGAAGAAATAAATCCACAGTTTCTTTTCAGCAGTATGTGGTTGAATCCTCCGGACATAGGACCTCAAGTGCAGTTTAGGGCATGAAACACCATCATACACCACAAAAGCAGGAACCTTGAAGCCAATAGGTATAACCACTCCAGAAACTAAACTCAAATCTTCAAAATCAAGCCCAGAAGATTTTTGTAGTTCCATAGCGTTCATTCTGTCTACCAACATCTTGTACTTCTCCTCACTAGCAAGATCATGATAATAGTTCTCCTCAGAATCAGAATCTTCTACGGTACCATGGAGACTACCTCCTTCTTTCTCAAAATTTTCAGACTCAAAATCCTCAACCTCTTCTTTTGTTTTGATAGGACCTCTGAATCTTCTACCCAGGTTGATGAGGCCCCCTGATTTTCTAGTCTTCTTCTTCTTAGCCAGCAGTGCCTTCAACTCATCTTGTCCCTTGGACAAGTTTAGGATCAATTCTTGAAATTGTGCATTCTGAGCCTGAAGATCCTTAACAGTTTGTTCGAGATCCATTTCTGCTGAAATAAACCGCGAGAAGATAAGATACCTGTTTATAAGAAACCTGTGATGCAATGATATAATATGTATATGCATATGCAATGTTTTCAAGGACCGCAGGATTTAAATTTGTTTAAATAACCAGAAAGGAAACTTTTATTAGTAAGCAATAAACTTGTTTCCCTCTTGGGCTTACAATAAAATGAAATAAATACAAAGATGGGGTTTTAAGTCTCCCATGGACGTTTCCTCTTTGTATTGAGGTATGTGTTGAGATTCCGCTCCTCGTGAAGTTGTTTTGTCAGCTCCATGATTCTTTCTTGACTAGCTTTGAAATGAGTCTCAAAAGTATCCCTTTGTTCCTTCAACTGGATCCAGGACCTCTACAACTCTTCCATGTCAGTGGGCATGTCTGGATGAAGGATGATATAAGGAGTATCTCCTTCAGCAACAGGCTCCATGGTAACTGGCAGGATAGCAGGATATGGCATCATAAGAGTCTGATCACGTGCTCGTACCCATCTGAGATAAGGTTCCATAAGAATGGAGTACTTTGGTTCCAGAGTCTTGCTGTCAACCTTGTTCACTTTACCCCAAGCTCGTATGAACCTTTGACGGTAACCTTGTAAATTATTGTCGTAGTCGAACACAATACCCTGAATAAGCATGTCATGAGGACCATCACTTCGAGCATAACCAAACTGGCATAGAGCTAAAGAAGGGTTGTAAGTAATGCCCCCTCTTATGCCAAGGAGTGGCACATTAGGGAACTCCCCACAACGGTCAATGATAGTAACATTCTCCATAGATCTAGAGCACCAATGAATGTCCGAATGAGAAAGTGACATGATCTTCTTGGACCACCTTAACCCTTGTTCATTCTTCATCACTGATCGAGGAAGGTGAGAAATAAAACACATGGACAATAGAGGTATGCAACACATCAGAGTTCCCCTCGCCTTCGTAGTACGAGTGTGAAGAGAATGTAGGATTTCTCCAAGTAATGTAGGCACTAGATTGCGAGTCAGAAATATGTTGATGGCGTGTACGTCTATGAACTGGTCTGGATTGGGGAACAACACTAAGTCATAGATCAATAGGGCTAAGATCTCCTCAAAAGCATCATAACTCATAGCCTTCAGGAACACTTGAGCTTTCTCCATCAATACCTTAGCAAGGATACCCTTAACTCCACTTCTTGTTTCTAGGACAAGGTATGATTTCTTCAGATGTAAGGCTGCAACAATGACTTCAGGTTTAGGCTCTTTTTCTAAGCCTGTGAAGAGTCTCTGATCAAGGA
Source organism: Lathyrus aphaca (assembly GCA_963966055.1). NCBI lineage: Eukaryota > Viridiplantae > Streptophyta > Magnoliopsida > Fabales > Fabaceae > Lathyrus > Lathyrus aphaca. Next base: position 179,674,145 of record OZ014525.1, on the reverse strand, counting down.
TAGGTATACCCAATAGTTTGGAGAATTCTTCCATTGTAGGAACCAACTGATAGTCGGGGAATGTGAAGCAATGATGTTTAGGATCAAAGAACTGAAATAAGACACTCATCATGTCTTCATTGAACCCTGAAGTGACTAGATCCAGTAGGTGACCATGCCTCTTGATGAATTGGGAGTTTTCAGAAACTTGAGAGACCAATTCCTTAAGCTTAGGAGGTATCCATACAAAGTTGATCCGGATAGTATTCCTACGAGCAGAAGCCATGACCTGCAACAAAGAACAAAGATAAATCCTTTGGTCCTTGAAATGGTTAGTGAAAATGCTATGCTTATGATGCATGATGTTATGATGTTATGCTCAATCACAAACATGTGGCACACACAAACAAGTCACACCATAGCCCTAGGTTTAGAGGCTTGCATGAGGTTTAAAGGTAAGTACCCTCCCCTGAAGTTTAGTTGGTTCATCCTGTCCTACAAAAATAACCAGGTTCTAAGGGATCTCAATATCACTGATCCTTCCCAAGGGTGGTTGTTCAGTAGGCAACTTACTTGCCAACCAAAACCCTCCAAGTTTAGGATCTCAATGAGTGTAGCATCGAGTATCAACCAACTTCAGTCTTCACTAAAGCCGACTATCTCACTACTTTCTAAAGGCCAAGATGGGATGACTAGGGTTCTAAAAGTCATTTAGTGTATTGACAACGTATGGCAGCCTCATATTATCCTTAACTTACTTAAGGAATATAAGCACCAACCAAGAAGTCACACTAACTATGGCCACCAGATCAACCATATCAGTATACGCCGTACAATTTCCTTGGTCTATTGCCATTTACCTAAGGTACACTAGATCCGGGTTAGGATCTTTCACACATAAAGCCAAACAAGTAATATAAAGAAAACAAGGAAAACAATTTAAGTGATCTAATTTCTAAGGGTACCCCTCTTTTATTAAATCCCCAGCAGAGTCGCCAGTTCTGTAACACGGTGGGAAAACTGACTTTTTAGTCATGTTGCGGATAGCAAGAGTCGCCACCGACTTTTATTTTATCCAAATGGAAAGGACATAAAAGAACAGGAAAGACCTATTTTAAAAGACTTGGGTTCGGGGGGTAGGTTATACAAAGGGAAGGTGTTAGCACCCTCTATATCCATGGTTATCCATGGGCTCTTAGTTACTTAGCTCACTTGAATTGTTTTTGAAGAGTGTAGTGTGTGATTAGAAATTTTTCTAAGTACTTTGTAATGATCCTCGTATGGATGTATACAAAGCCTTGTTTTGAAAAATGTTTAAGAAATTAGTGAGGTGTAAAAAGTAATTTTAAGATGTGAGCAAGTAACTAGGAGGTACCTACCCTAGACTAAGTCTTTCATGTTCTCGTATGCTCTTTCAATGGTAAGACTATCCCTATTATTAAGGAATAGGTAGTCAATACCTTGGATGTGTTAAGGGACAAGCGTAGGGTCATCGTATGGTCATAGAAGGCAACTTAAGGGATGTCTTTAGCAATTCGTAGGGACTATCATCATTTATTCGAAGGGGCAAGATCATTATTCCGTAGGCAACCTCGAAGGGACTTGATCTTTTAAACTGTAGGGACTTGATGATTTTATGAAGGGACTTTGCTTAAGACACCCCTATATTCGAGGGACTTGACCATTTGTTTTAAGGCAAATGAGAGGGGTAACCTAGGAAGTGCAAGATGGCGATCAAAGATCGACTTACGTGTGTGAGTGTTTATATTCAAGTATTTATCTTATTTAAATTAATTATCTAAGTTATTTTTAATCACATTTAGGTTATACACACCCTAAGATTACTAACCATACAATAAAATATTTACGAAATAAAATAAAGACGGAAAATAAACCTACAAGTATTACATGGCTTTAGCAGATACATAATAATCAAATAAAAATTATAATAATAAATATAATAAGAATAATAAATAAACAATAATGTAATATTAGCAATAATAAAATAATAGCAATAATTATAATGATAATAATAAAAGAAATCAAAATTAAAATTTAAAAGAGAAATTATTTTTAGGTTAAACAAATATTAGAAATTTTTTTAGAGATTAATTAAGAAAATAAAACAAATTTAATAATAACAAAAAAAATATTAAATTATTTACATATTGATAAAAATAAAGATTAATATATTAACTAGGGTTTAGAAAAATAAGTTATATTTTTAGGGTTAATAGAAAAATTAGGGTTAGTATTTTAATTAAGAAAATTAGGATTAAGAATTTTAAGTTTAAAGAATTAATTAAAACTTAAGTAAATTATTTACAAATTATATATAATAAAGATTAATAAAAAAAATTATTAGAAGGAATAATTAAGATTTATTTACAAAAAATATTTTATGATATAATATACTTAAGTTAAAATTAGGGTTAATTAATTAGTTAATTAGTTAATTAGTTAATTAGATAATATAATTAATATAATTACATAATAATTAAATTAAGAAAAAGAAAAAGAAAATCAAACAAAAACAGGGTTTTAAAAAAAAAAGGAGGCCTGGATTTGAACCCAGGACCTCCCCATTACCTGACCACGGCAATGACCACTGGGTTGCGTATGCTAGCTGGTAAAGAATCAACAACAACGTATAATATATTCAACCTACAAAATATGATAAAAAAAGGAAAAAAATTGGTGGGTGGTGGGATTCGAACCCCAACCCTTTCAGGTTTTAAACAAAGCTCTTACCATTCAGCCACATGGGGCGCGTCTCCCTATGGAACAACCAGCAATAATAATATATTATGTAAATTGAATGATTGAAAAATTGAGAAAAATATGGTGTCACCAAGGATCGAACACATGTTATAGACATCACACGCACACACTACTACCATTGGGCTAAGCAACGTTAGTTGAAACTAAATAGAAATGAAACAATAAAAAGAATACTCATTTTTTGAAATCCTGATTGGCGCCAATGACTTCATCTTCTTCCTTGTTACCTGCGAAATTTCATGCACATTTATTTGCGAAGTTTCCTACGAATTTTTCATATTAAAAACCTGCGAAAACCGTATCTCATAGAAACACTCATAATTTCATCAAATTAATTCGGCCAATATGATCCTTAGGACTTCTTTAGTCTAACTATGGCTTTTAAAAGAATTTATATGGCCTTACACGCAAAACCCCAAAACGAGGTATCAAACCCTAACAATGGCGTCTATAGCCTCAAGCCTTGTACCTTTGATTAAACTGCCCAAAAAGCATCCTTAGGTCATCACAAACATAAATCACACAAAGAAAACAATGTATAATAATCAAAAGTATGATTTCGAAAAAAATTTGAAGCATGCACAATGAAGGTTCGATTACGGCTTATAAGGGGGTTTCAGATGATGTGAATAATGCAAACGTATTCAATGAGCATCAAAGAGTGGATTGCAACCTTTGGATCACCTGAAAAACAACAAAATTAGAGAATCCTATTTTGGATTTTTCTTGATTTTTTTGAAATTGGTTTGGTGTTCTTCAATCCTGCAAAATTCGTCCCCTTGCTTTGGTAGTGTTCTATACTTATAGTGGAATGAAAATAGGTCAGAAATTGGGCCTTTGCATCATGGATTCTCATTGCTTGATCATGAAGAATCAATCATCCATAAATGCACAAAAAATCTCATAAATCCTTACTATTTTAGATGTGCACGATTTTGGAGTGTATCCAATCAAGTTAAATGATGTTTATGATCTTCTAGAACCACAATCTCATCCAAATATTTGATTTATATATTTTATTTTGATTTAATTTGCATTTTAATGAATAAAATTCAAATAAATATTAAATAAAAAATAAAAAATCAGATAATACTTGGTTTGGGTCGTGCTTGAGGATATCATGAAGATTGGATGGCAATTTGGTAGGCCCATTTGACAAAAATTGGTTTTAAGGCTTCATTTGTTTCACATACCTCCCAAAAATTTCCCAACTTTGCAAAGGCACAAATCCCTCAATTTTAAGGCTATGAAGGTGTTCTTGGACATTTTGGAAAGCATAGAGAATCCTCTAACCAACCTCTTTGGTCTCATGTCCATATCCTTTACCATTTTCAAATTATGCCCTTTGGAAGATGTTGACTTTTTGTTGACTTTTAAAATGACCTATAATGTTTTAGCTCATACCTTCCAAATGAAGCATTTTTGGGCTTGGCTTGTGTGACACAAAGTTGTAGAGAATTCAATTTCATTCAAAATGAGCTTTGGATGGAAAAATTTTGATGAAGCATGTGAAAGTTATGGTTGGTCAAAGTTCAGTTAACTTTTCCTGTGAAAACCCTAATTTAGAAACTCCTGATTCTTGATGATCTGAAACTTCCTTGATTAATCATGATCAACCCTTGATAAAATGATGAATTTTAGTTCATAAACTTGATGTTGGCAAAAAAATCATGAAGTTTGACTTTGGTTTGACCACAGTTGACCTCAGTTTGACTTTTTAGCCACTTTGACTGATTTTTGCATATTTGATCATTTGACTGAGCAAACCTTTTGGGAAAGCCATGAAACTTGACATAGGGATTTTTGAAGACATATAGGATGCTATGCAGCTCACTTGAGGCCTTGGAAACTCATTTAGCCTGATGAAATCCAAAACCCTAGTTTAGGGTGCATTGCTTAGGAGGATGTTTTGTCTGAGGGAATTGTCAAACTTTCTGACTAATTGTGAACCTTGGGAACCTTGTGAACCTCTTGGGACACCTTGGTACACAATGTCTTGTCTAGGGGAGGGAAAATTTTGGGGTGCAACACAGGAAAAGAAACTTTTTGCTAAGTTTAGTAAGTGTGAATTCTGGATGTCAGAAGTCAAGTTCCTTGGACATGTTATATCACAAGGAGGTGTAGTTGTAGACCCGTCAAAGATAGAAGCTGTAATTAATTGGGAGAGACCGAAGGATGTTACTGATGTGAGAAGCTTCCTAGGTTTGCAGGTTACTACAGAAGATTTATTAAAGGTTTTTCCCAGATGGCGTTACCGTTAACTAAACTCACTAGGAAGGACTTCGATTTTGAATAGGATTCTGATTGTGAACAAAGTTTCGTGTGGTTGAAAGAGAGATTGACAACTGCTCCTGTCCTGATTATTCCCGATCCTAACAAATCTTATGAAGTGTTCTGCGATGCTTCAAAGATGGGTTTAGGAGGTGTCCTCATGCAAGAGGGACATGTGGTGGCGTATGCTTCCAGACAGTTGAGAGTTCATGAGAAGAATTATCCTACGCATGATTTGGAATTAGCGACTGTGGTGTTTAATTTAAAGGTGTGGCGATACTATTTGTATGGTGTGCGTTTTGAGATGTTTAGTGATTTAAGAGTTTGAAGTATCTCTTTGATCAGAAGGAGCTGAATATGAGACAGAGAAGATGGATGAAGTATTTGAAGGATTATGATCTTGATTCGAAGTATCACCCCGGAAAAGCAAATAAAGTGGCAGATGCCTTGAGTAGAAAAGTGATTCGTAGTGCCGAATTAATGGTGTTAGAGTATGCATTGTTAGAAAAGTTTCGAGATCTTAACCTTCAGTTTGTTTGGACTCCGAATGGCGTAATCATGGGAAACTTAAATATTAGTTCTACATTGAGGAATGATATTCAACAAGCGCAAGTTTTGTATGAGAAGCTGCAAGGACTGTTACTCCAACCGGGTTTCGTGAGAGCATTAGATGGGATCATCCTATTTAATCAAAGAATTTGTGTTCCGAATGACGATGTGTTAAAGAGAAGGATTCTGGAAGAAGCACATAAAGGTTCTTTTACGATACATCTGGGTTCTTCGAAGATGTATCAAGACTTGAAGAGAGAGTATTGGTGGCCCGGAATGAAAAAGGACATTGCGGTATTTGTGTCAGAATGTGCAGTGTGTCAGCAAGTGAAAATTGAGCACCAAAGGTCAGGTGGATTGTTACAATCTTTGGACATTCCAATTTGGAAATGGGATAGTATCTCTATGGACTTTGCAGTAGGTTTACCGAGTACTCAGGGTGGCTATGACTCTGTTTGGGTGATTGTGGACCGACTAACGAAATCTGTGCATTTCTTAGTCGTGAAGACTACATATAAGGCAAGTCAGCTTGCAAGGTTGTTTATTGCTGAAATTGTGAGATTGCATGGTGTTCCGTCCAGTATTGTATCGGATAGAGATCCGAAGTTCACTTCGAGATTTTGGAAGGTGTTCCAACAAGCCATGGGTACGAATTTGCGTTTGAGTACTTCTAATCATCCTCAAACGGATGGTCAGACGGAGCGTACGATTCAAACGAAGGAAGATATGTTGAGAGCATGTGTTTTAGAGAGCAAAGGGAATTGGAAAGAACTTTTACCGTTGATTGAATTTTCGTACAACAACAGTTATCACGCGAGCATCGGAATGGCTCCGTATGAGGTTTTGTACGGAAGAAAGTGTAGAACACTGTTGTGTTGGTCAGAAGTGGGTGAAGATAGAATTCTAGGACCGGAAATTATTCAAGAGACTACGGAAAATATTCGCATGGTCCGAGAAAAGATTAAGCAAGCCCAAGACCATCAGAAAAGCTATGCTGACAATCGAAGGAGACCCCTGGAATTCGGGGAAGGCGGTCATGTGTATTTAAAAGTCACTCCGAGATTAAGGTTGAAGGGACCGTTTAAGTCACGTAAGTTAAGTCCGAGATACGTAGGACCGTATCAGATCCTAGAAAGGATTGGTGAAGTCGCTTACCGGTTAGCCTTGCCGCCATCTCTATCTGAAATGCATGATGTCTTCCATGTATCCCAACTTCGTAGGTTCATCCCCGATCCTCTTCAGCCTATTCTGCCGGATTCTATTGAGATAGAAACAGATTTGACCTTTGAACCCAAACCAAACCGTATTGTTGGGAGAGAAACCAAGGTGCTGAGAAATAAAGAAATACCACTTGTTAAGGTGCAATGGAACGAGACGCATCCGGGGGATGCTACGTGGGAGTTGGAATCAGAAATGCGGGAATCATATCCTCACCTGTTCAGGTAATCTTTCAAATTCGTGGACGAATTTTATTTAAGGGGGGGAGGATGTAATACCCCGTATTTTATTTAAAGCTCTGGACATTATTAATTGGTAATAATATTATTTCGGAATACTCTAAGAAATCTTGATGGAACTAAATAGAATAATTCATGGGATTATATTTTATTAATTGATAATTAGTTGACTCAGAGGTTTTATAAAATATCGGATTAAGAGACATTTTCGGATACTCTCAAATTTTGACTTATCGGTAAAAATATAAGCTTTTATATTTTATATATATAGAAAGATTATGAGAGAAAGAAAAAGTTAGTAAGAAAAGAAGAAAAAAAGAAGAAAAGGAGAAGAGAAGAGAAGAAGAAGAGAGAAAAAGCCCTAAAGCTCCAATCCTTCATTCCCGATCATCCGTCTGTTGAATCAACTCAATCTTTCCGCCAATCTTCATCTCTCGAGGTGGGTTCTTAGTTAGAAACTTTTATCTTTGATTTTGGTTGAGTTTTAGAAATGTTTGTGGTTAGGGTTTAGTTGGAAACCTAAGAGAAATCTGAAGTTTAACGGTTAAAACTCGATTAAAACCTACCTAAAATACTCACATTATGATAATGGATACGTTTGATCATGTCTTGTTGTATTGGTTAAGGTTTGGGAGTGATTGGGTGTGGGGAGAGTGAATTCCTGTAAGGCTGGAACTTCCTGAACTGGTGTAGCTCGCTCAGCGAGCATATCTCGCTCAGCAAAAGTTCCAGGGCGAGTTTCGCTTAGCGAGAGCTTCACTTCAAAATTTGGCTTTTAATTCGTAACTTATGATTCGGGTCTCATCATTCATGCAGATGCTCCTCATCGGGTCTCATCAATGACGACCTTGCTATGGCTCAGTATGACTTTGACAATCCGATTTACCTAGCCGACGAGGAAGGTAAAGAAGATTGTGAATTACCCGAAGAACTAGCCAGATTACTCAAGCAAGAGGAGAAAATGATTCAGCCACATGAGGAAGCCATTGCGGTGATAAACTTGGGTACTGAGGAAGACAAAAAAGAGGTCAAGATCGGGGATTCGTTGGAAGAACCTGTCAAGAGCCGTTTGATCTACATGCTTCGAGAGTATGTTGATGTCTATGCCTGGTCTTACCAGGACATGCCAGGGTTGGACACCGATATTGTAGTGCACAAGCTACCTCTCAGGGAAGATTGCCTGCCAGTAAAACAAAAACTGAGAGGAACTCGACCTGATATGGCTATCAAAATCAAGGAAGAGGTTCAAAAGCAGTTTGACGTCGTATTCTTGGCCGTGACAAGTTATCCTCCATGGATTGCAAACATTGTCCCAGTTCCCAAAAAGGATGGCAAAGTTAGAATGTGTGTAGATTATCGGGCGAGCCCCAAAGATGACTTCCCGTTGCCGCATATTGATGTGCTAGTTGATAACACTGCCCAATTCTCTGTGTTTTCCTTCATGGATGGCTTATCAGGCTACAATTAGATCAAAATGGCGTCATATGACATGGAGAAGACTACATTCATTACCCCATTGGGCACCTTCTATTACAAAGTAATGCCATTTGGTTTGAAAAATGTTGGGGCAACATACCAATGTGCAATGGTGACTCTATTCCACGACATGATTCATCATGAGATTGAGGTCTATGTTGATGATATGATCGCAAAGTCACAAACAGAAGAAGAACATCTAGTCAACCTAGCTAAGCTATTTGACAGACTTCGAAAGTTCAGACTAAGGTTAAACCAGAACTAATGCACATTTGGGGTGCGTTCCGGAAAGTTGCTGGTCTTGATTGTCAGTGAAAGGGGAATTGAGGTCGACCCTGCGAAAGTTAAAGCAATTTAGGAAATGCTTGAACCAAGAACTGAGAAGGAGGTACGTGGTTTCTTAGGGAGGTTGAATTACATTGCACAGTTCATCTCTCACCTAACGGCTACGTGTGAACCTATCTTTAAGCTTCTGAGGAAGAATCAAGCCATCAGGTGGAATGATGACTTCCAACAAGCTTTCGACGGAATTAAGAACTATCTGCAAGAACCTCCAATTTTTATGCCTCTAGTACCAGGGAGACCTTTGATCATGTACCTAATAGTGCTCGAGGGATCAATGGGTTGGGTGTTGGGTCAGCAGGACGTGTCTGGTCGAAAAGAGCATGCAATCTATTACCTTAGCAAAAATTTTACCGACTGTGAGACACAATACTCACTGCTCGAGAAAACTTGTTGCGATTTGACACGGGCTGCTCGCCGACTAAGACATTACATGCTGACTCACACCACCTTGTTGATTTCCAAGATGAACCCCGTTAAATACATATTTAAAAAGCCAACTCTAATCGGAAGAGTAGCCCGATGGCAAATGATTCTGACAGAGTATGATATCTAATTTACTTCACAAGAAGCTATCAAAGGAAGTATATTGTCGGATTATCTGGCTCAGCAGTCGATTGATGATTACCAACCAATGATGTTCGAGTTCCCGGATGAGGACATAATTTTCCTCAAGTCGAAAGGCTGTGAAGAACCACTCCCGGAGGAGGAGCCAGACCTCGAATCCAAATGGAGTCTGATGTTTGACGGAGCCGTTAAGATGAATGGTAGTGGAGTTGGTGTTGTCATTATCTCGCTAGAAGGGATTCATATGCCTTTCACTGCTCGGCTGACATTCGAGTGCACCAACAATGAATCGGAGTATGAATCCTGCATAATGGGAATCGAGGAAGCAATTGGTTTGAGAATCAAGAATCTCTAGATCTTCGCTGATTCGGCTTTGGTTATCAAACAGGTTAACGGGATATGGATGGTTCATCAACCTCATCTGATTCCTTACATGGACTATACCAAAAGGTTGCTAACTTTCTTCACAATGGTCAAGCTGCACTATATACCTCGGGACGAGAATCAGTTTGCTGATGCTTTGGCTACCTTATCTTCCATGATCAAGGTTCACCAAGAGAACTACATGCCCAGAATCGATGTATCTCGTCTCGAACTGGCATACGTTTTTTCATTTGACGGCGTTAATGATGACAAACCTTGGTACTACGATATCAAGTGCTTCCGGAAATATCAGGAATATCCGTCAGGGGCATCCAGTAAAAACAAGAAGACCTTTGGGAGGTTGACAGGCGGGTTCTTCTTAAACCAAGATGATGTGCTCTACAAACGGAACTTCGACATGGTCTTGCTCAGATCCGTGGATAGACACGAAGCAGACATGTTGATGCAAGAAGTTCACGAAGGCTCCTTAGGTACCCATGCTGGAGGACATGCTATGTCAAAGAAGCTTCTAAGGTCGGGGTATTATTGGATCACCATGGAATTCGATTACTACAAGTACTCCCATAAATGCCACAAGTCCAAATCTATGCTGAAAAGGTTCATGTACCTCCAAATTCATTAAGTGTCATGTCTTCACCTTGGCCTTTCACCATGTGGGGCATTGATATGATTGGCAAGATCGATCCAACTGCTTCCAATGGTCACCGCTACATCCTGGTTACTATAGACTACTTCACAAAGTAGGTTGAAGCGGTGTCCTACGCCAACGTCGCAAAACAAGTGGTATCCCGATTCATCAAAAGGGATATCATCTGCCGGTATGGAATTCCAGAAAGAATCATTACTGACAATGGTTCTAATCTCAACAATAAAATGATGGTGGACTTGTGTCGGGATTTCAAGATTGAGCATCACAACTCTTTGCCGTATCGCCCGAAGATGAATGGCCCCGTCGAGGAGGCCAATAAGAACATCAAAAATATCGTGCAGAAGATGGTTATGACGTACAAATATTGGCATTATATGATACCGTTTGCATTCCATGGGTACCGAACATCTGTGTGCACCTTGATAGGGGAAACCCCGTTCTCGCTGGTGTACTATATGGAGGCAGTCCTACCAGTTAAAGTCGACATTCCCTCACTGAGAATAATGATGGATGTCAAACTTGACGAAGCTGCGTGGCTCTGATCCAGGTACAATCATCTGAGCCTTATTGAATAAAAATGCCAAGCAGCTGTATGCCATGGGTAGTTGTATCAAAGGCGAATGAAATGGGCTTTCAACCAGAAAGTACGGCCTCAACGCTACATACCTGAAGACTTAGTACTGAAAATGATTCTTCCTCCTAATGCAGATCACAGGGGCAAGTGGACACCCAATAACGAAGGTTCATTCGTGGTTAAAAATGTCTTCTCGGGCCGAGCCTTAATGTTAACAACCATGGATCGTGAAGACTTCCAATCCTCTATCAATGAAGGCGCAGTTAGAAAATACTTCGTATAAAGAGACCCGCTGGACAAAAACAGAATAAAGGTTCAGGAAAAAAGGGCATCCTGGCGAGCCAAAAACATAATAAAAGGCTCGGGCAAAAGTTAGGGAAATATTTGAAAAAGGTACATCCGCTGAGTTGAAAAGCCACATCAGACAGCTCAGGCAAAAAAGGGTATCCTGGTGGATTGAAAACCCGAAAGGGCGATCTACGCAAAAGAGGGATTAAAACGAACAACTGCGGTCTACGAGATCTGTGATTCGTCATTTGCAATCAAAGGTAATCCAAGGGTTGAAGATCAATTCAATCGTCTTCCTCAAAAGCGAAGCATGAGAAGAGTCTTGAGGACATATAAGTCATAGCTGGGTCGAAGCTCGATGAGATCTGGTTTTCACATTGCCATTAGGATAGTTTATTTTCCTTTTGTGCAATTTCCTTTTTCTAGGGATTGCTTCCCAGTGTAATGTCTATTCATGGCCATTTTTCAAATCAATAAAAGTGAAATTTCATTCAAATTTGCTTCCATATGTTTTTGTTTTTGTTTTTCATCTACTATTGATCGATTGCAAAAACGTCCAACAAAATTGTGATAAATATTACATTATGAATACATGAATACTTTATAATACACGTAGGAGAATAAAAACATTTGGTATATATCTGATGTGTTGAGTAATCAGGATGATGATTCGGACCATGAACCTGGGGCAAGTAGGCAAACTAAATCTCCATTTTGCAGGTACTATCAATCGTGTTCATGCAGGTACAGGTATTGATAGAAGATTCATTGGTAGCATAGAACTTCAGGGAAGCCTTCCTCAGCAGATTATTGAGCAAGATTCCTCAAGAACATCCTCTTTGATGTTTTCCATTATCCCTAATAGATTTGGAAATTGAAATCTTCCCCAACAAGGTAACAGAAGGTTGATGATGTTCTCCCTACGCAGAGAGTTGTCCTTCAACGAAGAAATATCCCTCACCAGAGTCTTCTTATCCCCAGCAGTACATGAAGATTCATTACTCCCTAGAAGTGGTGAGGATAGTTTCGCTCCCTGGATTTCCATCTGGTACAAACGCGAAAGTGGCACGAAAAAAGGGTAGAGTCGCCAGCCAGGTATTTTTTATCCCGAAGAAACGAGAATGGTAATGTTGCACAAACCAGGGAAAAGAAAGGAAGGACAAAGGTCATGTGAACCAAAGAAAATGGGTTCGGGAGTCCGTTACGACCTGGGAAGGTATTAGCACCCCAGATCGTCCGCCGTACCCGACGGGATCCACGCTTGCAAAGAAATTGTTTCAAAAGGTGAAGAAATGAAAGCTGCTGCAAAAAGAAAGACTGGAACTGGAGAAAAGAAAATAAAGGAGGAAAATGTAGGGAAAATAAAAGAGTGCTCGAACGGGCCCTACCCTGCTGCCTGCGTACCTTATATGGACATGAGGATCAGAGATGCCATAGTTCCCCTAACTAGGGGTGGAAAGGATTGCTCGTGTTTTAAGCTTGAACTGCTTATATCAATGCTCAGGTGTTGTAGGCTCGGACGACGAGTGCGTAACCGTCTTGCAAAGTGACAAGTAGTAGCAAGTTTGTACGAAAGAAGTGAATGTGATGAGAAAAGAATTCCCGAAGGGAAGACGTTTATTGTTTGTCTAGTGTTTTTTATGAGTGTGGCACAAGGAAATGAATTTAAATCCATTTCCATGGAATGCCTACTTTCTACTACATTCCAAGATGGAATAATAGAACAAGCACACCAAGTAAGGAGAATTTATCCAAGACTTGTTTCCAAGTATTAGGGTTTAAGTTCACTAAGTTGTTGAAATTATTAAGTGTCTTAGTGATTAAAATGAAGAAGTATTTTTTATGCTTTTCTTGATGAAGATGGTCTCATGATCAAACTTATACATCATGCTAGACAAGCCTACACTATTCCAATATGGAATGAATATGAGTGCCCCATGGAATAAGGTTATACACAAGAGACCAATTCAAACTTCATTAAAGTGTTTTTTAAGTTTTTGTAGGAAAATGAGAAGAGAATAACCAAAAGGAGCAAAAGTTAAACAACTAAGGGAATCTAACCATCCTAGAAGTTATCATGCAAAGGGTTGGTCCTAAGTTAGTGAGGCTTCAACTATCCTAAAGAAGAAGGAGAGAAGAAAAGAAGAAGGAGAAAGAAGAAGTTAGAAAACAACTTACTTCTCTAAAGAAGTTAAGTTGTTCCTAAGAGGGACAAGTAATGAAATTGTACAAAGGATGGCATGAGGCACATCACAAATATAAGTATGAAAGCAAATAAAATGATGAGATGAAGGTTTGAAATGTGGATCACATCCACACTTCACTTACCATGTGCACCTACAAGAAAAGGTTAGAACATGTACAAGTGATAAGATGAAAACAAATAGGATCAAATGAGATTCAAACCCACAAAAGACCATATCAAAGCATCAAAACCAGAAGTAGAACTTTTCATTCCCATGCTAAGATCAATCAAGTAACACCATGAAAGGATTAGAGCAAAAAAAACAACACAAGGCAATACAATTTACCATGAAGAAAACCAAACATACATGAGATGAAAGGAGATCATACAAGCTAAACATTAACCACAAACTTCAAGACCAGAATCCTGACATGGCAAAGAGGTGTCTAAGCTATAATTGGAATCACTCAAGAAAGCACACAAGTTCAATTGGGATCAAACAAGAGAGGTAGGTGGACATAAGAAGTGATGTGAGCATTCATGTAAGTGTGAGACTTAAAGAACAAGTAACTCAAAGAAAAACAAAGTAACAACCTCATGCAAGGACCAGGAATGTAACACAACATGTTATAAGACCTAATATCAACCTATAGAAGTTGGCACAAGTGCCCTCCTAACCTAATGAGCAAGCATAAGTTCACAAAACATCACAAATTGGGCATATCAAGCACAAAATTCAAATAAAAGGGAAATCATACTAAAAAATTCCACAATTAAGCACAAAGGTTCCTCAAACATATGGGTTCACCATACCAAAAGGGAAAGATCAAAATCAGAAGAAAAGTTAGTTAAAGAGATGCATAAATGTCAACTAGGGTTTTGAAACCTCAACACTAAGAAACTAGGAAAAAGGCAAGCAAACATCATCTAAAATTCATGAAATAAATCTAACATGATCTTCAACCTATTAAGAATCAGAAGCAAAAAAACCCAGGTCCATATCTATTACCATGATCAAGATAAAAATTCAACAAGTCAGAACATGCATTAAAGGAGTTAAAATAAAGAAAATAGAACATTCAATTAAATCATTCATGAAAAATTAAAATAAATGAAAAATAAAATTATACAAAATTAAAGAAAACTAAAAGAAGTTAACATGATTTTTTTTGGTGATTTTTAGATGATCATATCTATTTTTTTAAAAATTAAAATGAAACAAATAAAATAAAATGAAATAAGCAATGGGAGGTAGGAATAAGAATCCAGACTAGTTCAAATAGCCTGGGCTCACAAACAGGTGGCGTGGAAAGAAATACAGGCACAAGTTCTAACCAGCGTGTAACACAGTAATACCATGGAAATTCAATAAAATCAGGAGAGAAAAAAAGACCAAAGGCTCAATCCAACGTATGGGATGAAGTCAACAAACTGAGGCAAGTCAACTAAACAAACATCCATGAAGAACACGTGTATAATAGTTACAGTAGGCTGGTACACAAAGTGTATTATTCAAATTCAAATTAAAAGAGCAAAGCACGTGAGAAGGATGTGTTTTTTTAATGTGGTGGCATGACCTCATCCATCCAGATCAAACAACGCATAACTAGGATTGTGTCTTCCTCAAAGAGACACTCAAACAAAAATGCAGAATCCGGTGACCAGAGCCCTAGCTCTGTCACCGAAAAATTCAAGAAGATGAACAAAACTTCATGAAAATTAACAAAAAGCTCCTTATCTACTAATTAAAGCATGATGATCAAGAATCTATCAATGGAATTTACGAATGATAAAAGAATAGAGCAGATCGAACAAAAGAAAATTCACACATCAAACTTTAAGTCAACAATACAAGCTCAAATCTCAACCAATTTCAAAACCAAACAAATCAGTGTAACCATCAAAATATGTAGATCATAATGCACACAAAAAACAGAGTTCTAGATCTATGAATTTTGGAGTTACCTGAAACTTGCAGATCGTGAAATAAGTCAAG
This sequence comes from Lathyrus aphaca, assembly GCA_963966055.1. NCBI lineage: Eukaryota > Viridiplantae > Streptophyta > Magnoliopsida > Fabales > Fabaceae > Lathyrus > Lathyrus aphaca. The sequence goes on along the minus strand of OZ014525.1, from coordinate 179,658,647 downwards.
AGAAGCCTCCAAATGATGCAGATCAATGCCTTTTAACCTCTCTATGCAAAATAAATGCAAGAGAGAGATTGAAACCCGCTAGATCCTGGAATTCGAATGCAACTGCACCAAAGTTGCAATGTGTGAAATCATTGGTTTCAGCTTGAATTGATAGTGGATTTGTGATCTTGATGCTCCAAGGATGAAGAATATATGAAATGTTTAGGCAATGAGTGAGAGAGGAGTGAGATTCGAAGGAAAAAGAAAGAGTGCAAGAAAGTTGAGAGTGTGAGAATGAAGGAGAGTTAGGCTGCATTCAAAGCTTGTTTGGCTTTTATATCATGTGCATACTACATTGATTAGGGATTTGGAAGGAATTGTGGCAAGAGAAGTGTGATGAGGAGTGAAATGCAATTTTGCATAAATTTTGTAATGAGGTGATTCCCTCGTGCTTTCCTCTCCCCATATGCATGTTCAACTTCAATTTCACTCACTATTTCCACCTGAATCAATCCTAGCCCTTGGATCTAAATGAGTCATGCATTCCTTGTGATTTTGCAAATTTGCATTTTGTAAAATATCTTGTATTCCAACCATGAATTTCTTGGCTTCTTTGGACAAAAGTGACTCTCATGCAATGCCTTGGAATAATATGACCACAATTGATCCATAAAATACCTTGAAAACAAGTTACATGTCATTTTGCAACTTGGTTGAAACTTGAAAATAATGTAAAACCCTAAAAATATCCCCACTTCTTTATATCATAACTTAAGTTCCACACATGCTATGGAGATGATCTTGTACTTTTTAAAAATGGGAGAACATACCCTACAACTTTCATGTTTGAGAAAATTCCATTTGGAGCCATCCTGATCATGAAAGAATCCCTTGAAGATTAGGGAAAAACTTGCCAAAAATAGTAACTTCTATTACAAGTCACTTGCCAAAAACGGAAATTTCTCCATAACCTCTTGATTCTTGATCTTTGAGACCACCAAAACTCTTCCTTGACCTTAAGAAGGCCCTTGACTTGAAAAACATGATTGGAGACCTTGAAATCCAACAATTGACTTTTCAGATGCACAATTGACCAGTTTCTTCATTTATAAGTAACTGAAGAATTAGCTGACTTCCTCAAGGATTTTTCTCACCAAATTTCATACATAGGACTCATATATCATATAAAAGCCTTTGGCCACAAGAATTGGTCAAATATATGAGAAATCCCTGCTCAGGGGAAAAACCCTAACTAGGGTTTAATTGTGTAAGAGGATGTTGTTTCCTTGATCTTCTGATGATCTCTCACCCTTAAAGGCCTTTGTGGATGCTCTTGAGATTATATGGGATGTTAGAAAACCTTGTGAGCTTCTTGCAATGTCACTTGGCTCTTGGTTTTCCTTGTAGAATCATGAATCTCTAGATGACTGATCATATGCCTTATGTTGGAACATGTGAGTATTATGCTTCATTTTTCTATGCCAAATTCTAGGATATGGTATGTTAGATGCCATGATTATGATATGCAAATTATGATAAAAAGGAGAGGGGAAATTTGGGGTGTTACAGATAGTGAGAAGCCTGATGGTTTTCCTTCTTTCACAGCATTGCTCGCAATTTTCCCCAGTGAAGTCGTTAACCAAAAGTCCAATCCTCATTGGCATCTTTTCCCCAGGAAGAAGGTTGTGTATCTGAGGAATTTCTCAGAAGTTTTCTTCCACAACAAAGTACCAACACATCTGATTCCCCAACCGAGTCAGAAGGATATTACTTCCCCTAACTGAGTTCAACGGGTAACATACCTCCCAGACCAAGTTCATCCCCAACAGGGTCTTTGCTCTCCAATTTTAAAGTCCAATTTATTTTTGGAAATGGCCGAAGTTCAGAGCCAGTGTGTCATTAACACTATTCCCCACATAGTTGCTTTTCCCCCACAGGGATTCATTAAATCAATTCAGTGATTATTTCTTCCCCACGAAAGACGTCAAGGATACCTGTTATCTCCTCACCAAGAGATCTCCTTTGCATTTGCATTTAGTAATCATCATTACATTTGCATCCTCAAAAAGTGTAGTATTTCCATCATCATGGAGCATTACACCATGGAAAAATTCAAACATATGCATACCAACATAGGCCAGTTTTGGGTACCTTGCACAAAAGCCCGAAACATCTTTTCTTCAAACAATCTGAAGTATTCCCCACAGAGAATGCCAAGTTCATTTTCCAAACACTATTATTTTTACAAGTCAATTCTTATTATTCCCAGTTAAGTTATCATCCATGTTATGATAGTCTCTTTTTCAAGCTTTATCTCACACGTGGGATAAATACTTGTCGATTCCGCCAAGTCTGGTTTCGTTTATTTGAGTTATCATCCATGCTATGATAGTCTATTTTCAGGTTTTATCTCCCATGTTGGATAAATACTTGTCGATTCCGCCAAGTCTGGTTTCGTTTCTTCGAGTTATCATCCATGCTATGATAGTCTCTTTTCAGGTTTTATCTCCCACATGGGATAAATACTTGTCGATTCCGCCAAGTCCAGTTTCGTTTCTTCGAGTTATCATCCATGTTATGATAGTCTCTTTTCAGGTTTTATCTCCCACATGGGATAAATACTTGTCGATTTTGCCAAGTCCGGTTTTGTTTCTTCGAGTTATCATCCACGCTATGATAGTCTCTTTTCAGGTTTTATCTCCCACGTGGGATAAATACTTGTCTATTCCGCCAAGTCCGGTTTCATTTCTTCGAGTAGTCATCCACGCTATTATAGTCTCTTTTTAGGTTATATCTCCCACGTGGGATAAATACTGGTCGATTCCGCCAAGTCCGATTTTGTTTCTTCGAGTTGTCATCCACGCTATGATAGTCTCGTTTCAGGTTTTATCTCCCACGTGGGATAAATACTTTTCGATTCTGCCAAGTCTGGTTTCGTTTGTTTGAGTTATCATCCATGCTATGATAGTCTCTTTTCAGGTTTTATCTCCCACGTAGGATAAATACTTGTCGATTCCTCCAAGTCCGGTTTCGTTTCTTCGAGTTATCATCCATGCTATGATAGTCTCTTTTCCGGTTTTATCTCTCACGTGGGATAAATACTTTTCGATTCCGCCAAGTCCGGTTTCATTTCTTCGAGTTATCATCCACGCTGTGATAGTCTCTTTTCAGGTTTTATCTCCCACGTGGGATAAATACTTGTCTATTCCGCCAAGTCCGGTTTCATTTCTTCGAGTAGTCATCAACGCTATTATAGTCTCTTTTTAGGTTATATCTCCCACGTGGGATAAATACTGGTCGATTCCGCCAAGTCCGATTTTGTTTCTTCGAGTTGTCATCCACGCTATGATAGTCTCGTTTCAGGTTTTATCTCCCACGTGGGATAAATACTTTTCGATTCCGCCAAGTCTGGTTTCGTTTGTTTGAGTTATCATCCATGCTATGATAGTCTCTTTTCAGGTTTTATCTCCCACGTAGGATAAATGCTTGTCGATTCCTCCAAGTCCGGTTTCGTTTCTTCGAGTTATCATCCATGCTATGATAGTCTCTTTTCCGGTTTTATCTCTCACGTGGGATAAATACTTTTCGATTCCGCCAAGTCCGGTTTCATTTCTTCGAGTTATCATCCACGCTGTGATATTCTCTTTTCAGGTTTTATCTCCCACATGGGATAAATACTTGTCTATTCCGCCAAGTCCGGTTTTGTTTCTTCGAGTAGTCATCCATGCTATGATATTCTCTTTTTAGGTTATATCTCCCACGTGGGATAAATACTGGTCGATTCCGCCAAGTTCGATTTTGTTTCTTCGAGTTGTCATCCACGTTATGATAGTCTCTTTTCAGGTTTTATCTCCCACGTGGGATAAATACTTTTCGATTCCTCCAAGTCTGGTTTCGTTTGTTTGAGTTATCATCCATGCTATGATAGTCTCTTTTCAGGTTTTATCCCCCACGTAGGATAAATACTTGTCGATTCCTCTAAGTCCGGTTTCGTTTCTTCGATTTATCATCCACACTATGATAGTCTCTTTTCCGGTTTTATATCCCACGTGGGATAAATACTTTTCGATTCCGCCAAGTCCGATTTCATTTCTTCGAGTTATCATTCACGCTATGATAGTCTCTTTTCAGGTTTTATCTCCCACGTGGGATAAATACTTGTCTATTCCGCCAAGTCCGGTTTTGTTTCTTCGAGTAGTCATCCATGCTATGATAGTCTCTTTTTAGAATATATCTCCCACGTGGGATAAATACTGGTCGATTCCGCCAAGTCCGATTTTCTTTCTTCGAGTTGTCATCCACGCTATGATAGTTTCTTTTCAGGTTTTATCTCCCACGTGGGATAAATACTTGTCGATTCCGCCAAGTCCAGTTTCGTTTGTTTGAGTTACAGAAGACCTCGTGGTCGTGAGAATCGTCATCAACAACATGTAGCTTCTGTAACTCCGGGTATTAATATGACTCCAACTATGCCAGTAGCTCCAAAGTATCAGTCACGTTATCAACCGCCTTCTGTGCAACAAGGTGGTAATTAACAGGTTCGTGCTAAGCCAAGTTTTGATCCCATTCCAATGTTGTCTGCGGATTTGCTTCCTTCTTTGATTGCAAAGAATCTTGTGCAAACATGTTCTCCGCCTCTAGTTCCAGAGTCTATCCCATGGTGGTATAAGGCAGAGGCTCATTGTGCTTTTCATCAAGGTGCCCCGGGGTACGATGTTGAGAATTGTTATCCATTGAAGTTTGAAGTGAAAAAATTGATAAGGAGCAATGTTCTATCCTTCAATGATGTTAATCCAAATGTGAAGACAAATCCGCTTCTGAAGCATGGTAATACGTCTGTGAATATGGTTGATGGTTGTCCTGGTTTGTTCAAAATTTATGAGGTCCGCCATATTCAAAGGTCTTTGTTTGAAATGCATGCTTTCTTAAGTGAATATCATGATATTGATTACGATTATGCTGGTTGTTGCATTTACTCGGTGAACCCTCGTGGTTGCGTGATTGTTAAGAGAGACATTCAAAAGATGATGGACGATAAGTTGATTGAAGTGACAGCAAAAAGAGATGAGTATGAAAATGAAGTGAACATTATTGTGCCTCAGTTCAATATTCCTGAGAAGATTGTTCCTGAGAAGGTGGTTATTTCTTTTGATAGCCGCAAATATGTTGTTACTCCCTTGGTGATTAATTTGCCTGGTCCAATGGCATATGAGTCTGATAAAGCTGTTCCATATCGATATAATGCTACGATGATAGAAAATGGTAAGGAAGTTCCTATTCCTTCTCCAATGTCTATGGTGAGCATTGATGATGTGACAAAGGTTACTCGAAGTGGTAGGGTTTATGCTTCGGATCCTTCAAAGAGAGCTGAAGATACAAGTGCGAGTAAATAGATTATGGATGATGTTGCCCAATCAGGCCAATTCGGTGATAATGAAGATGAAGTGTTGAAACTAATAAAGAAGAGCGAGTACAACGTTACTGAGAAGTTGTTGCATACTTCGTCGAAGATATCAATTTTATCTCTCTTGATATGCTCTGAGGCTCATAGGAAGTCTTTGCAGAAGATTCTTGATCAAGCTTATGTTGAACACGATGTGACTGTTGATCAATTTGATAGTATTGTGGCTAATATCACATCGTGCAACAATCTGAGTTTCTGTGATGATGACTCGCCTAAAGAAGGAAGGAACCATAATTTGGCTTTACATATTTCAGTGAACTGTCAGGAAGATGCTATGTCTAAAGTGCTGGTTGATACTGGATCTTCTATGAATTTGATGCCGAAGTCAACTTTGTCAAGGCTTGCCTACCAAGGTGTTCCCATGAGGCATAGTGGGATTATTATGAAAGCTTTTGACGGATTGAAGAAGACTGTGATTGGTGAAGTTGATCTTCCTATTCTAATCGGACCGTTTATATTCCAAATTACTTTTCAGGTAATGGATATACGTCCCGATTATAGTTGTCTCCTTGGAAGACCCTGGATTCACGAGGCAGGAGCTGTGACATCCACTCTCCATCAGAAGCTGAAGTTTGTGAAAGATGGGAAATTAGTGACTATTGGTGGTGAACAGGCGATGCTAGTGAGCAATTTGTCATCTTTCTCCTATATTGATGCTGAAGAAGAGGTGGGAACTTCATTCCAGGCTCTTTCTGTTGTTGATAATGCTGCTAAGAAGAATGTCATGCATATGTCTTCTCTCAAGGACGCTCTGCGCGTACTCGAAACTGGTCGATCTTACGGTTGGGGATGAGTTATTGATGTTGTTGACAACAAAGAAGGATTTGGTATTGGTTTTACACCAGGTGTGGTTCTTAATAACCCGAAGACTATTAAGAAAGGATTCCGAAGTGCTGGATTTATCAACGATCATTCCGCTGCTGCCATCATTGAAGATGATGAAGATGAAGAAATGCCTAACTTTGCTACGCACAGGAAGATTTTCAATAACTGGATTGCTATTGATGTTCCTTCTATTGTTCATACTTCAAAGTAATTTGTTTTATTTTCTTTCAAAAAATCCTTTCACTCTGCCCAAGGTGAAAGTGATGTTTGTTGGGCTTTGTTTCAAATTTTATCATCATCAATAAAATGTTATTTTGTTATTTCCATATGTGTTTTTCCTTTTTGCTTTATTCTGAAAAATGGTAACATAAAAAACCCAAAATAAAAACAACCATTGTATATCTGCATAATGTTTGCACTTTTGCTCATACTCTAAAATATAAATAAAATCATTATGCAGATTGATTGATAAACCCATTGAAAACAATGATCCTATGCCTATTCCCAACTTTGAATTCCCTGTTTTCGAAGCTGACGAAGAGGATGTTGAAGAGATTCCTGATGAGATTTCTCGGTTTCTTGAGCACGAGGAGAAGGTTATTTAGCCTCATGGAGAGTCTATAAAGATGGTCAACTTGGGTTCTGAAGATGATAAGAAAGAAGTCAAAGTTGGAGCATTGCTTGGTCCTGATGTTAAGAAGAGGATTGTAGAGCTTCTTAGAGAGTATGTTGATGTATTTTCTTGGTCTTATCAAGACATGCCAGGTCTTGATACTGATATTGTGGAGCATAGATTGCCGTTGAAGCCTGAATGTCCACCTGTGAAGCAAAAGTTGAGAAGAACTCATCCTGATATGGCAGTAAAGATCAAAGAGGAGGTTGAAAAGCAGATTGATGCAGGTTTTCTTGTGACGTCTAATTATCCTCAATGGGTGGCCAATATTGTGCATGTTCCAAAGAAAGACGGAAAAGTCCGAATGTGTGTTGATTACAGAGATTTGAATAAAGTCAGTCCAAAAGATGATTTTGCATTGCCACACATTGATGTGTTGGTAGATAATACGGCTAAATTTGATGTGTTCTCTTTTATGGACGGATTTTCCGGTTATAATCAAATAAAGATGGCACCCGAGAACATGGAAAAGACCACATTTATTACACCATGGGGAACATTCTGCTATAGAGTGATGCCCTTTGGATTGAAGAATGCTGGTGCGACATACCAAAGACCTATGACCATGCTTTTCCATGATATGATGCACAAAGAAATTGAAGTATATGTTGATGATATGATCGCTAAGTTGAGGACTGAAGAGGATCATGTTGAACATTTGGTGAAGTTGTTTCAGAGGTTAAGGAAGTTTAAGCTTCGTTTGAATTCGAACAAGTGCACATTTGGTGTACGTTCTGGAAAGTTGTTAGGTTTCATTATCAGCCAAAGAGGCATTGAAGTTGATCCTGATAAAGTGAAAGCTATTCGTGAAATGCCTGCTCCAAGAACTGAAAAGCAAGTAAGAGGATTCTTGGGCCGTTTGAATTATATTTCGAGGTTTATCTCTCACATGACTGCCACATGTGCTCCGATCTTCAAGCTGCTTCAAAAACACAAAGGTTGTGTCTGGATAGATGATTGTCAGAAGGCGTTTGAAAGTATCAAAGAATATCTTCTTGAACCTCCTATTTTGTCTCCTCCGGTGGAAGGTAGACCGTTGATTATGTACTTGACTGTGCTGGAAGATTCCATGGGTTGTGTGCTTGGTCAGCAAGATGAATCTGGAAGAAAAGAATATGCAATTTACTACTTGAGTAAGAAATTCACCGATTGTGAGTCTCGGTACTTCATGCTTGAAAAAACTTGTTGTGCCTTAGCTTGGGCTGCAAAGCGTCTTCGCCAGTATATACTGGATCATACGAATTGGTTGATCTCTAAAATGGATCTGATCAGTATATATTTGAAAAGCCTGCTTTGACTGGGAGGATTGCTCGTTGGCAAATGTTGTTGTCAGAATATGATATCGAGTACCGAGCTCAAAAAGCTATAAAAGGTAGTATCTTGGCTGACCATTTGGCACATCAACCGATTGATGATTACCAGCCTATCAAGTTTGATTTCCCAGATGAGGATGTGATGTATTTGAAAAAGAAAGATTGTGGTGAACCTTTGATTGAGGAAGGTCTGGAGCCTGGATCTCAATGGGGTTTAGTTTTTGATGGTGCTGTGAATGCACGCGGAAGAGGAATTGGGGCAATGATTATTACTCCCCATGGTTCGCATATTCCTTTTGCTGCAAGGTTAACTTTTCCTTGTACCAATAATGAAGCTGAGTATGAAGCTTGTATTATGGGTCTTGAGGAAGCTATTGATTTGAGGATTAAGCATCTTGATGTGTATGGGGATTCTGCTTTGGTAGTCAATCAGATCAAGGGTAAGTGGGTAACTCATCAACCCCACTTGATCCCTTATAGAGATTATGCCAGGAGGATATCAACTTTCTTCACTAAAGTTGAGTTTCATTATGTGCCTCGTGATGAAAATTAGATGGCAGATGCTTTAGCAACTATAGCTTCTATGATAAAGGTGCACCAGTGGAATGATGTTCCCATGATTAGGGTGATGCGGCTTGAAAGACCAGCTCATGTGTTTGCAATTGAAGAGGTTCATGATGACAAACCTTGGTATCATGATATTAAATGTTTTCTACAGAGTCAGGAATACCCACTTGGGGCATCTGATAAAGATAAGAGGACTTTGAGGAGATTGGCAGGCAATTTCTTCCTAAATGGAAATGTGCTTTATAAGAGGAATTTTGACATGGTCTTGCTCAGATGCGTGGATAGACACGAAGCAGACATGTTAATGAAAGAAATTCATGAAGGATCTTTTGGTATTCATGATAATGGGCATGCAATGGCTCAAAATATGTTGAGAGTAGGTTACTATTGGCTGACAATGGAATCTGATTGTTGCAAGTATGTGAAAAAGAGCCACAAGTGCCAAGTGTATGCTGATAAGATTCATGTGCCACCAACTCATCTCAATGTGATTTCTTCCCCATGGCCTTTCTCTATCTAGGGAATTGACATGATTGGTATGATTGAACCCAAGGCTTCGAATGGACATCGTTTTATTCTTGTGGCAATCGACTACTTCACTAAATGGGTGGAAGCGGCATCATATGCTAATGTGACCAAGCAAGTTGTGGTTCGGTTTATCAAGAATAACATTATCTTCAGATATGGTGTTCCGAATAGAATAATTACTGATAATGGTTCGAACTTGAATAATAAGATGATGAAAGAGCTTTGTGAAGAATTCAAGATTCAACACCATAATTCTTCTCCTTATAGACCAAAGATGAATGGGGTTGTTGAGGCTGCGAATAAGAATATTAAGAAGATCATTCAGAAGATGGTTGTGACATACAAGGACTGGCATGAGATGCTCCCTTTTGCATTGCATGGGTATCGTACATCTGTTCGCACTTCAAATGGGGAAACCCTTTTCTCACTTGTTTATGGTACAAAAGCAGTGCTCCCCGTCGAGGTTGAGATCCCATCAATGAGAGTTCTGGTGGAAGCCAAGTTGACTAAGGCTGAATGGTGTCATAGTAGATTTGATCAGTTGAATTTGATTGAGGAAAAGAGAATACCAACTTTGTGTCATGGTTGGTTGTACCAGCAAAGAATGAAGAAAGCTTTTAACAAGAAGGTCAAACCCCGTGTATTCAGAGAAGGCGACCTCATGCTCAAAAAGATCCAGTCTTTCATTACAGATTCTCGGGGCAAATGGACTCTGAACTATGATGGCCCGTATGTTGACAAGAAAGCCTTCTCTGGCGGTTCATTAATTCTTGCAACTATGGATGGTGAGGAGATCAATCATCCTGTGAATGCGGATGCAATCAAGAAATAATTCTCCTAAAAAAATAAAAGAACAGCTCGCTGAGTTGAAAACCCGAAAGGGCGGCATAGGAAAAAATGAGCGTCTCGGTGGATTGAAATCCCGAAAGGGCGGTCCAGGAAAAAATTAGAGACATAAACATAAATAATTATCCCGGTAGATTGAAAACCCGAAAGGGCAATCTAGGCAAAAGTTAGGGATCATGGCAAGTAACTGCATCGACAGATTGGATCACTTGTAACGACCGAGGATTTCAGATTCTATCCCTCAGAAGAGTTGTCCATCAAAGATTCTTATTCACTTATCCTTGACTGAAGTTTTGGACATAGTGGAGTTCAAAGTTGATAGGGAGAATAGTGATCATTGTATTTCAATGTAGCCATTTTCCATGTATTTACCATTTTTCAAACGTGTAATGATCCATGGAGTCACGCCATTTGTTGACTACCATTCTATCAATAAATTTGAGCTTTTATCCAATTGTTTGAAACTCTTTATATTGTTTCTGTTTACAAAATTTCAATTTATTATTGATGATGATTTTTGAAACAAATTTAATAAATTTAATTTTTGAAGATTATAAAAACATTTTCTCTTGATTTATGAACAAAGAGAGGATATCAATAGTGATTCCAGGGATGGTAAAGTCTGGATGTTTGTAACTTGTCTCTCCCAAAGAAGGGTTTGATCCGTTTGTGTCCTTATGGAATTCCTTATTGGTCCTGGCATGTTGATATTAAGGGTTTTTTGTGCCCCACCAGCATGAGCAAGGATTGTAAATACTCTTAATTATGTTCCTTTTCCCCAGAAGAGTTGTTGGAAGGTATATCCTAGAAAATCCCCAGTTGAGTTTTGATCTCTTACTCAGTAGTTTACCCTTGACTTGAAAAGTATTGGAAGCCCCTGGCCGAGTCTTTGCACCTCAGCATAAGTTGGTTGCATGCCTCAGCAGAAGTATTGGTATATCAATCAGTTTAGAGGTTTTCTTTCACTTGTTGGTAATTATTGACTTAAAATCCCTTGTAACTGTGATTTGCTATGATGTTAACTTCTGGTATCCCCCCATGGGTCGAAAAGTCCAAACGTTCAGTGATGAAAGATCTTCATAGATCCCCAATAAGTCTGCGTGTGATGGTTTCCAGCAGATTTCTATTTTTTTTATCTTTGGCAAGTTTTGCACTCCTTCCCCAAGCAGAGTGAGAGTGGTATAACTCTTTCCCCGAATGGAGCAGGAATAGTTTGATGATTATTCCATGCAGGAGTTTGATTAGGAGCATTTATGTCCCCAACATGGATCGCGGAAGTTCTTCCCATCCTCAGCAGATCATTACCTTTCCTTAGTAGGATGGTATCCCTATGCAGAGTTGATGATTGATGTTTGATACTCCAGAAGGCTATGCTTTATTTTCATCATTGGTAGATCTTTATTTCGTTTCCTCATTAGAGTTATGCAGATATTCGTCCCCATCAGAGTTTAACAGGGACATGTCCCTCTTTCCCCAGAGTATGGAAGATTTTGTGTTGTTGAAATATTTCCGACGCGTTATCCTCTCAGAGAGGAATTTCTGACGATATCCTTTTATGGATTCTTGAAGATTGCTTTATGGATAAGATCCCTAATAGTTGTTTTCCCCAGTCTGAGTTATGCCTTGTAGTAGGATTTTATTCATTTGATGGTTTTTTTTATATTCCCCTGCAGGATTTCGAATCGAAACTCCAGCATGGTCCCCGACCTTGTTGCCCTGATTAGCCGAGTATCCGGTTGTTATGGTGTTTATGTCACCCGTTGCTTATCTTTATGTCTGTTTTGTCAGCATATTCATACGCATTATCATATGCATAAGCGTATCATGGTTTTCTTGCATTCTTGCATTTATCTTTGTTCCCCGCTCTTTGGTGTGATCTTTCTCCACAGAGTGTGTGTGTGTTGTCTTCCTCTCAAGTTTAGAAGTGTTAACCCTTAAGAAGAAAATGTTTATCCTTTCTATTCCCCCACTGAGTTTGTTTCTCCTGGATGATTTTGATTCAGTTTCCTCCCCAGTTTATTATCTGGATGGAACTTCCCCAGTTGAGATATTTCCTCCTCGGGATGAGTCTTGTTTGACCGTTTCTCTCCAATTTGTTCTTGGATTGAATTTTGGTCCCTTTTTATGAGTTAATGTTTGCTTTGGAATTAAGCTATCATTGTTTGATAGTGGGCAATATTTTCTCCAGCTTGAGTATATTTCTTTGGAAATAAGCTATCAATTTTTTTCGATAGTGGGTAATATTACCAAATTAATTAAGCTCTTTTGCTTGTACTCCTACCTAGTAAATCCGGTAGTCAAGAGTTCTTCTTTCTACCCAGTAAAAAGGTAATAGAAGTTGTTTCCCTTTGTTGTACCCCTACCCAGTAAATCAGGTAGTTGAGATTTTTTTATTCTACCCAGTAAAAAGGTAGTGGAAGTTATCCCTCTTTGTTTTGCTCATATCCAATAAATATATAGCCGAGTTCCTTGTTTTCCTACCCAGTAAACTGGTATTTGATGATTCTTTTCCAACTCGGTATTCCTTCATTTGTTGGACTCAGATACTTTGTTTGGTTGTTTTTCCCTGGCAGAATTTTTACTCCCCTCGGTGAATCTTTTACCTTGATTTCGTCATATTTACTTTTCCCCATGAAGAGTCAGCTATCTAGTGATTTATTTTCCTGGCAACTCTTTTGGCATCCTTTGTTTCCCCAGCTGGATTTTATTCTGTGTCCCCAAGCTTTTGCTTTCCTATGGTGGTCGTATGTCCCCACAGGGATCTTGGGTTTGCATACCATCTCATATTCATATCATATCATGTTCTCTTAGGACAAAAAATTGGGTTTTCTGTATTTAAGTTTATCCCATCTTGCAGAGACGAAGATGTCAATCTTCATATCTTCAGATTGAAGAAACTTAAATAGGGGCAGCTGTTGCACCCTAATTTTTGCCCTAAGTTTTCTTTGCATTGTCATCTGCATCTTGCATACAAACAAGATCGCACTGGTTACTCCGTTATTCTCAGGTTAGGTATATGGCTCGCAGGGGATCACCGTTGTCTTTAATTACTTTATTTGTTTATGTTTACTAACTATTAATATAAAAAAATATATTTTTGTTTCCTTTTGCTAACCTTTTTCAGGAAGAGGAACCATTGAAAATGCCAAAAATAGCAATCCTGCAGCTCGAGCGAAATTTCGCAGACAAAAGTCGAAGTTGATCCGTAAATAATTCAAATTTATCTGATCAAAGATTTCTCAAGTTAATTGATTCACTCAAAGGATTTCCAAGGATCACGTGTTTACTTCTTCGACGCATTTTTGCAAACCATTTTCAAACCAAAAGCAGTAAATTTTTCAAAGGGCTCCCGTGGAGTACCACGGACATTTTGGGTGCGTAAAACCTTCCCATTGTGTAACCTATCCCCTTACCTGTTTCTCTGTTGTGTTGCTTTAGCCTTTTGCTTTTAGATTCATTAGGATTTATTCGCTTTTTTTCCCTTTTCCTCTTGGAATAAAAATAACGCGGTGGGGACTCTGTTTACTTTGAGTTAAGTTAACTAATAGCTTACACTCATGTTTTTACCGCTACACTTAGTATGAGAATGTTTCACAAACAAATTCAAAACAATTCTTTAAAAGACAGTTAGCAAACAATAAACGTCTTTTCCTGCGGGAATTCTCTTCTCATATCATTCACTCTAAACGCGAACTTGCAACGACTTGTCTCATTTTCAAGATGGTAAATGCACTCGTACCAGACGAGCCTGCAACACCTGAGCATAGGCATAAGCAGTTCAAACCATAAAAAACACAAACAAATAAATTCCCTCCTTAGTAAGGCGAACTACGTCGACTCTGATCCTCATTTTCCCTATGAGGTACGTAGATAGCGGGGTAGGGCCTGTTCGAGCACACACTCTTTATTTTACCTACATTTTCCCTCTTTCTTTTCATTCTCTTTTCCAATTCCCTTTCTCATTTCAGTTCAAGAAGCTATGTATATGTCTTCTGGTCATCTAATTTTCTGGTATTGGCTTCCATAAAAACTAAACTAGCTTTACTTTTATTTCTTGAAATAGTCACTATGTGTTCATTTTTATGTTAAAATATTGTAATCTAAATTGTTTGACAATAACTAGTGTGTTAAAAAATCAGAAGTTGAAAACAATGTGTGAATTATGTTTCTGCTACCAAATCTCATAATTCATACATTACATGTCATAATGATAGAGTTTGTGTCTAGATCTGTAGTTTTGGATGCAATTGGTAGTTGTCATAGTTTAATAAGCTAAAAGTTGTTTCTACTTCTCAGTGGGTATTGTTTGTACTAAACAAGATTACTAATTAACATCCGGATGCAAAAACGTGTACTATATTCTTAATTCTCTATTTTCAGTCCTTTATGTGTAAAGAAAGTATCATCTATGTGCCCATTATGATTTATGATTCTATATCTGGGACTAGAATTGCAACACTCATTTTGTTTTGTTTGTAACCTTGTCAAATTGCCTAGTATATTATAACCACATAACTTTATCCTTTATTGAGAATGTGTCCTTCTGTTCTATATTTCTATTCAATGATTTATCATGTTTCTTGCTCACTACACAGACTCCACTGGAGAATTTGGAGCCTATTCTAAGAGAAGATATTCAAAAGGTGTTTATTTCATTTTATTTCTAAGTTTTTCATTTATTTTCCTTCTTATTTTATTCATCATCATTTTTAAACATGATAGGAATTCCTCAGATTTGGGATGAAAATGCAAAGATCAGTTCAAAAAGTATTCTTATATTATAATCCTTGTTGGAGTGATAGAATTATAATCAATGTTGCTAGTTTGTTATGCAGCCCCAATGTGTGCTATCAAATGATCATACAAGCATTCATTTGTCGCATTTTTTTCCAACAGATGTTCCTAAATCAACTACTCGCAAGGTTGCAAGGAACCTGCCTAGCCATAAGCCACATACTTCTTCTATGTGAGAAGAACAACATCAAGAGGTCAATAGATTTGCATAAATCATCTGTGTATTTTTTTGAGATTACCATTTAACATCAACTATATTGTACCTACTATATGTTTCATTGTTGTGGATATGGATAATTATATTGTTTAATAAAATTATAAATTTTTATTGTATTTTGTATTGTTATAATTGAATATTGAAATAGTATTGATATCCTATAATTATGGCGATTACAACCGTCACTATTTTCAATTAAATATATAAAATATAATTATGGCGGTTACAACCGTCAAAACTTTCAATAAAAAATATATTATATAATTACGGCGGTTAGAACCGTCGTAATAATATGTTACAAAACCGTCGCATAATGTTACGACAGTTGGAACGACATTTTTTCAAACCGTCGCAAAACAGCCTCACGACACACGTTTCTACAATAGAAGTGGAACCGTTGTGACTTGCAAATTACGGCGGTTTTAATAGTCGTAACTTTCCAAAATAAAGGTCGCAATTTGACATTTTTCTTGTAGTGAATGTAATGTTATTATTGGGACAAATTGGTGGAGTTAAACCATGTGTTTGCTAATCATTTGGATGTTGGTGTAGTGCGTCGTTGAATGCTATTATAGCTTGGTAAAGATGGTTTATGCCCCATAATGATTGTCGGATGTCAATCAACAAATTGAGGAACTGATAACCCTTAATCTCTTGTTGATAGTATACGGGATCATGTTGGATGGGATAGACGGGCCTTGCTATATGGGATAATACATATAGTGAATTTTTTGGAGTTAAGCCAAGTGCTTACAAAGTGTTTTGGTTAGTCGATACAGATTCTTATATCTGAAGATGAGGCGGATTCGAGGCTTTGGTATACCGATTGAATATTATTGATGGTTACTCCTCAGAGAGTAGAGAGTGAACTTAAATTTGAAGAAGGTGGGGAGTCAAGGTTGTCTCTACTAAGTAAGTGTAAACACCCCAAATTTGTCCTCACCCATTCACACCATGGCTTGTGATCATTTCATATGCATAAGTCCAATCATAGCATCTCATATCACATTTTTAACACATTGCATTGGTTCAAAGTCATCTGCATCTAGGGTTTGTGATCTGAGCAATCCAAGAGCCATTTGAGCCACTCCAAAGGTCATCAATCACTTCAAAGGGGTCCATGTATGTTCAAGAATCATATTATATCCTCTCAAAGTCAAGAATGTCAAAAAAATCACAAGAATTGAGAATGGTATGGAAGCAGAGCCAGGTTTGATTGCACAGATGACCTAGAATTAGGGTTATGGTTTCAAAGGCCATAACTCCAAATTTTTTGGTCATTCTTGTTTCTATTGGTCTCTATATGGTATAGGGAGCATGCATATCAATTTTCATGAAGAAATTCCATGGGGAAGTCATCTGATCAAGAGTTGACTTTTCAAGCAAGTCAATGCAAAATCAGGGCATCTGAGGCCCCCAATGACCCAACCAAAGGGTGTTCTTCATCATTTTGATTATGTATGATCTTTATTTGATCATAGAAGATGTTAGAAGTTCACAAAATTGGAGAATTTCAAGTCTTTTGCAAAGTTGACTTTTTGGGAAAGTTGACTTTTAATGAAAATTGCCATTTTAGGAAGCTTTTTCAACCTTGACTTTTTGATTCAAAAATGTTTCAAATGAAAAAAACTTTGGTCATGAAAGTTGTAGAATGGATCATTCCCTTTTCAAAAAGTACAAGAACATGACCTAATTCATTTTGGATCAAAAGTTATGGCTTGTCAAAGTTGGCTAAAATCACAAAATTTGAAGTTTTCTACCAAAGAGGCATTTTGCAAAATGGTTTGATCAAGTGTTCTAAAGGCCTCAAATGTGTACCATTTCTTCACAACATGATCATATGACCTCTAAAATTCAGAATGGGCCAAAGAACTTTGCACTTTGATGCCTTGAAACTCAAGAAATCCCAAAGGAACCAAACTTGAACCAACTTGCAAAACTTATCATAAGTTACAAACCACTTGCTGCATTGCCTCTAAACCTTTTTCATAGCATTCCTTGATTCAAGCTGAGCAAAAGCAAGCCAAAAACCAAGTTGTACCATAGCCCATGCTTCAAGTACACATCAAGTTGACATTTTGGCCAAAGACCCATACCAATCACCATAGGCCACCAACAACTTTCTGACCTATCCCCTTTTGATACATGGACAAAACCCAGCCTAACACAACACACAACTCATTCTGATCTTGCCCACAAGCCATAGTTATCAAAATCTCTCCCATTTGCAAAAGCCTTCGAAACACTCTCCACAAGCTGCAAACACACAAACAACCTTCACAAACAAACTCAGCACACTTCACTGATCAAAAACCACCCATCACCATAGCCTGAAAGTCACTAAAATCAAAATACGATTTCCACCCCACCTTGAACAGAACTTCTGTGATCTTCCAAACTAGCCATCATAAGCTTCTTTCAAGTATCAAGACTTCATTAGGAGCTCAAGAGGAGTGAGTTTGCACCAAGAAACAGCCCAGAAAGCCCAGAACCAGAAGGTTCCATCTCAGGTATAGCTCAAGAACAAATTTTCCAGAACTTCATTTACTTGTTACAAACTGATTCTACATGTTATCCTGATCATCATGATGTGTTTGAAATTGAAAATGAGTGGAAAATGAGGATGTATTGATGTTCTGAAATTTCTCCCGTGAAAAATGTTTGCTTCGATTTGCTTGATTCATGTAGTTTAAATGTTGTTTGATGGTTGATTTATGTTCCATGATGTTAGAGGATCATTTCCCTGTGTTTAATTTGAAGTGGGGTGGCTTGTAGTGAAACCTAGGGTTTTGGTTCGCCGGAGAAGACGACCGGAAGTCTTCTCCGGCCACCTGAGAACCATTAGCCCTAATCTGTGTCATTAATTGAGATTTGAATTTGGAACGTAGGATGAGTTGACCAAGGCTGACTGGCGCGCGTTTGAATGGCTAGGATGTGTCCTCAGAAACCCTAATCCTCATTAACTTAATTAATCCAATTTAATTAATTCATAAACCTGATTTAACCAGGTTTGAACTTGGGCCATTGGATGTGGCGCCAAGTCAACCTTCCATTGCCCAGAACGCATATGATCCATCCATTGCTCATACTTTTCATTTTATTAATTTTTATTTCACATTTTTCTTATTTAATTTGTGCATTTTATTTAAAATAGCAAAAATTGTTCAAAAATTCTGAAAATTTTTATGCAACCTTTTATTAATTTTCAGAAACCAAAAACATTTTTATTTTTATTTTTTGCATTAAAAATATTTTTAAATCATTTAAAAGTTTATTTTTAATTAATTAATGAGAATTAATTAATTAAAAATACTTTTAGGTATTTAAAAATCACCAAAAAATTCATGAAACCTTTAAAATCATTTAGAAACATTGTCCAACTCTCAAACCAAATTTCTTTTTTGATCTTGATGTCTTTTGACAATTTTCCATGGAATTAATTTCATTTCAAAGCATTATTTTAATCCAATGTTCAAAAATTCATTTCTGCCTAGTCTTTAGGAGTTGGACCTTGATTCTTTTTGCATTGCATCTTGCATATCATGTAGTTTATAGGATTAAATTGGCATGATTTGATCTTGCATTTTCAATTTGTTTGACATTTTTCTTGACAAGGTACCTTAAAACCCTAGCAACCTTAGGAAATTCATAACCCTCATTAGGTTAAGAGTTAGAACCCCTCCTTTGGGCAGTGAGTTTGTATAGGTTTAGGGTTCCTTTGAATGCATTTTCAATTTTTTATCATGATGTTTGCTTCTGGTTTTGGTTTTTGTTTAGTGCATTGATCATAAACCCTAATTTGGGCTTTCATTTGCATCCATCTCCCATTTGCTTGCATACCATGGCTTGCCTTGAAATTTTGTGCATCCATTTGATTCATAATAAATCTTAGGACATGTTAGAATCATGTTTGATCATTGCATCTTTCATTTACCATGTTGTATGTCATTTGCATTCCTTAACTTTTCATGTATGTTCATGGTTCAAAACATGCTTATCTTGCATCCATATGTTTGTATGATCATCCTCTTGCCTTGCCTCATGTTTGCATCATCTCTTAGCATCATTAGCATCATACTCATGCTTCTGGTTTTGGTTTGCCTCATCCCATTTCATCTCATTTGGCATTGCATTTCACTCCTTTCACTAACTTTTCAGGTGGTAAGTAACTTGGAGAAGTGAATTTGCCTTCACTTCTCACAATTTCTTTTCATCCCTCCTATGCATCATTGCTGCATTTTGACTTGTGTTTGAGATTGAGCTTGCTCATTCTTCTTCATCTTACTTTCTTTCCTCAAGCAACTTGACTTCTTAAGTGAAGCAAGTTGTTTTGCTTCTCTTTGTTCCTTTCATCTGCTTCCTGGTGGTCTCTCTGAAGATGTCTCTTGTAAACCTCACAAACCTTAGGAATAACTAAGCATGTTAATAATTAGGATTTGATTAGTCCCCCATTTAGCTTTTACCTTTGTGTCTCATTGAGTCTTCTCTTCTCATCTCATAATCAGGGACTAAACCCTAAAGGCTTTAAGGCTTTGTGATTAAGCTTATGCCTGCATCCTTCTATTAGGATGGAGTGTATAACTTTAATCCTAAGTGTTAAACCCTTAATGTGTTTAAATCTTTTAATCAATTCACTTAATAATCATCAAGACATTAAGCTTGTAACTTGGGCCTTGCATTAGGGTTCTAATTCTTCCTTAATTGGTTAAGAAGGACTAACCCTAGTGTTAATGGACAAGTCCCCCTCAAGCTGTCTTACAAACCATAAAACTCACTTCATCATCTAATAATTAACTAAAATCCACTTAATAAAGGTTTTGTTTTGTCATGAGTTTAATCCCTAATCATGGATTAAGTTGAGGAGCTTTCCTCAGCTTAAACATTCTCATCTATTATCCTTCTATTAGGATGGTGTAATGAGTATGTTTAATCCCTGATTATGGCTTAACCTCATTACTCAACACTAAACAAAAACCACAAAAACATCTAATTAATCACAAGTAGGTTAATGATCTTAATCCTACACCAAAGATGTTTAAGTGTGAGAAGCTGACTTCACACTTAAGGTATTCTCATTACCCCTAATCAGAGGGAAGATGTGATGAGTTTACTAATCCATTGATTTAGGTTTAAGCTCATTAACTTATGACAAACTTCAAAAAGCAATAAAAGACTGAAAACTCAAAAACAAACAATAATCGTCTCCTCCGGGATTCTTTTCTCATCTTATTCACTCATAAACGAGAACTTGCTTCTTCCGTCTAATGCAAGACAGTTTGCACCTGAGCCAGACAGGTCATACACTTGAGCATAGACAAGCAAGCAGTTCACAAGTCAATTCTTCTTTCAGTCTCTTTGGGTCGAACTACGGTGTTCTAACTTCCTCATTGCACGAGAGGATACGTAGGCATAACTTAACAGTTATCGAACAAAAGTCTCTGTATAATCCCCCTCTTTCTAGCATCATTTTCTTAGCCTCATTATCATGAGCATTTCACTCTTGTTCTTACACTGACACTTCACATACTTCACTTTACACTTCTTTTACACTGACACCTGTACATCTTTTTCCAGCTCTTGATACACAAATTGCACTGACACTACCCCTTTAAAACACAAATCTTTTAAGCGTGGATCCCGTCGAGTACGACGGACAATCTGGGTGCTAATACCTTCCCAGGTTGTAACCAACCCCCTTTCTCAGTCTCTCTGGTTCGCAACCGTCTTATCCATATCTTTCTAGGTTTATGCAGCATTACCTTTCCCTCGGGATAAAAATGCCTAGCTGGCGACTCTTTCTTTTCTCTTGAGTTCACTCCTGTGTGTTCTCATCCATCCCTTCGCCGACCGTTCGCGTCTGTACCTTTATTTGAGCCAGTCTCATCTATCGGGAGCGACAGTAAGTAGAAGAACTCTTAGGGGAAAAGGCTCTGATGTTTATCATGGTGGCGAAGATGGTGTTACATAAATTGCAACAACATTGGTGTTTTTAAAAAGATTTGAATCAGATTGGAACTAGGTGAAAAATCCCTCCATGTTTTGGTGTTTTGTTGATTTTGTACTAGACAGATTTTGTCTAAGTGTTGAAAATCAGTATTTTTCTTGATTTTGATCCATCTTCATCTTATAACCATAACAAATTGGAGTTTCTTTTAGTTGAATCATTTTTAGTTTGTGATGAGATATTGCATTTGAGCTTTAGTTCACCAAAATCTGATGCTTGGATCACAAGTTATGGTGCTTGTAAGTAGGATACTTGAACACTTTTTCCATAACTTAGAAAATTTTCTATGTTTCAAAGGTTACCCCTTTTACAAGTTATCTTCAATTTTTTGATTTTTTGTGATCAAATGCATTCATGGACCATATATTCTTATAATATAGGTCATGAGGATAATTTTGGGTGAAAATTTTAAACTTTGACTTTTTAGTCCAGATGGAAATTACACTAGATACCCCTGGTTTGGTGATTTTTTGACTGGACATCCTCTAAGATATTTTGACCTTATAAATGGACTTCCATAATATATATGAGCTATTTAAACTATTAACTATGGTATAGGCTCTTGTCTAGATGAAAATCTTGACCTTTGGTTCCCCGATTAGTCAGAAACCCTAATTTGGGCATTGTGAAACCCTAATCTTGCAACCTCTAGTCTCTGCACCTTTTGTACTTGTAAATGCCTTGTCAAAGTGATGTCAACATTATTGATAATGTATTTATTTCTTGGATCATTTCTCTATTAAAAATTTCATTTGGAGGGCATCAGTTGACTGAAACCCTAATTGGTGATTGTGATGGCTCGGGGCCCAGATCACTGAAACTTTTGTACAGTCCTTGAAAGATTTTCCATTATTTGAGATTCCTTAACCATTTGATTGGTGATTGAAAGGTTGAAAATATTATGTATTAATGATTGGTCCTCTGTCTGAATCCTCTAAGGGACTCAAGAATACCGATTCATTGCAGGGATAATGTCCTGATCAGTCTGACAGAGTACTTTGGCCAGTTGATTCCTTCTGATGTTATGTATATCTTTGTGTCAAAATTTAGGGTATGACAGATGCCCCTATTTATTCTTCTTGGATCCGAAGATAGGAGTGGAAAAATATTTGGGAGATTCGAGGTACAAGAGGATTAAATAACTCAGAATACCCGAAATTTTGATTCTAAGATGCCAGGTCATTCATCCTGTCAGCGATCTTGAGGTTGCAAAGGTTTGGTTACAGTGTTGTTGTAGAGGTTCGAGTTATCCAAACTTGAAAACTGACGTTTTATCTAGGAAAGAACTAGAGATAAAACATTTTATCACGTGGGATAAATTCTATTTGATTATGTAAATGTAAACGCAAACATGATTATGAATGTATGAATGAATGCATATGTTGAAAATACAGACACGACACACAAGTTGATGAGACAAGACAAAGAATATTGGGTCGATCCGAAGATGGAATATCAATGTTTCCTGGCTTGATTGCTCATTGTAGATGGGAGCTCCTACTGTTTTTGATTTCTAGAGATATGGCTCTGCAGGGAGACATAAGTTCATACCCGTGGGATATTCCAGAAGTTGGTTGCTTTTGAAGCAACTGAATGATTTCCTATTATGTTCATAGACCAAGGAAAATTGCAAACTTTACTTTGAAAAATAAAAGTGAAGTAAATTCATTTTAATTTCAAGAAAAAGATAAATCATTTTTTAAAATGTCACTTTGTAAAGCAGATAAAATAAGAGTTGCAAACAAATGGGAAAAAGGCTACATTGAAACATCGTGATCCTTATCCTACTACCAATTTTGAGTTCGGAGTCTTTAGAGCCTCTGCTGATGATGACTTCGATGAGTGACTTTCTTTTGATGATCCAATCTAGTTGGATGCAGTAACTTTCCATGAATCCCTAACATTTTTCCTAGATTTATCTAGCGGAATATAATATTATTTTTCTAATGTCTCTAATTTTTGCCTGGATCGCCCTTTTTGGGTTTTCAATCCACTGAGACGCTCATTTTTGCCTAAGTCGCCCTTTCGGGTTTTCAAATTGGCAAGCTTTTTTTTTTTTTTACTTTTAGGCGAAGTATTTCTTAACTGCATCAATGTTTGTAGGTTAAGTGAATTCCTCATTGTCCATTGTTACGAGTATTAGGGCACCGTCTGAGAAGGCTTTCTTGACCACATAAGGGTCGTCATAATTCGGAGTCCATTTTCCCCGAGAGTCGGTGAGAAATGATTATATTTTCTTGAGCACGATATCTCCTTCTTTGAAGACACGAGTTTGAACTTTATTGTCGAAGGATCTCTTCATCCATTGCTGATATAACTGGCCATGACAGAGGGCAGTCATTCTCTTTTCTTCTATCAGATTGAGCTCATCAAATCTTCTTTGGCACCACACAACTTCTATGAGTTTGGCCCCCATCAGTATCCTTAATGATGGGTTCTCAACTTCTATGGGGAGCACTGCTTCCATGCCATATACTAGTGAGAAAGGGGTTGCCCCTGTTGAAGTGCTAACAGAAGTTCAATATCCATGAAGCGCATAAGGGAGCATCTTGTGCTAGTCCTTTTATATTACGACCATCTTCTGGATAATTTTTTTAGCGGTTCCCATTGTGTCATTCATCTTTGTCCGATAAGGAGAAGAATTATGGTGTTCAATCTTGAACTCTACGTATAATTCCTTCATCATTTTGTTGTTCAAGTTGGACCCATTGTTAATAATGAGTTGACTTGGAATACCATAGTGGTAGATGATATTGTATTTGATAAATCAGACGACCACTTTTTGGGTTACATTGGCGTATGATGTTGCTTTGACCCATTTGGTGAAGTAATCAATAGCTACCAGGATAAACCGATGTTTGTTTGAAGCTTTAGGTTCGATCATTCCAATCATGTTGATTCCCCATATTGAAAATGTCCATGGCGAAGAGAGAGCATTGAGAAGTGTCGAAGGCGTATGAATCTTATCAACATAAATTTGACATTTATGACATCTCCTTGCATGCTTGCAGCAATCTGCCTCCATTGTGAGCCAGTAGTATCATGCTCAAAGCATTTTTCTTGCCATCGTGTGACTGTTAGTATGAGTACCAAAGGATCCTTCATGAATTTCTTTCATAAGCATTTTTGTTTCGCGCTCATTTAGACATCTGAGTATAACCATGTCAAATTTTCTCTTGTAAAGTACATCTTGGTTGAGGAAGAAGTTGTCTGCCAGTGTTTGGATGGTCTTCTTGTCTTTTCTTGGCAATCCAAATGGGTATTTCCTTTTCTGTAGGAATTGTTGAATGTCGTGATCCAAGGTTTGCCATCAGTATCAGTTTCAATTGCAAAAAATTTTGATGGCATGTCCAAGCGGATAATGTCGATTCTCGGAATGTCATTCCATCGATCAATTATGATAATGGAAGAGAAAGTTGCAAGTGCGTCAGCCATGTGATTTTCCTCACGAGGGATGTGATGGAATTAAACTCTAATGAAAAATGGAAGCAATCTCCTTGCGTAATCTCGGTAAGGGATCAATCCCTGATGTCATGTTTCCCATTATCCTTTGATCTGATTGATCACTAAGGAAGAATCTATGTACACGTGTAAATTCTTGATCCTGAGATTAATTGCATCTTTGAGACCCGTGATGCAAGCTTCGTACTCGGCCTCGTTGTTTGTACATTTGAATGCGAATCTGGCAGTGAATGGAATGTGGGTTCCGTTTGGAGTGACAATGATTTCCCCAATCTCGTTTCCATAAGAATTAACTGCTACGTCAAAGATTAGTCCCCAAAGGGATCCTAGTTCAAGTCCTTCATTTGGAAGTGGTTTGTCACAATCTTTCATCTTAAGATACATGAAGTCTTCGTCTGGGAAGTCAAATGTGACTGGATCCTGATTATTGATTGGTTGATGAGCCAAATGATCAGCGAGGATACTTCCTTTGATGGATTTATGTGTGTGATACTCAATGTCTTATTCTGATAACAACATTTGCCAATGAGAGATTTGTTCTGTTAATGAAATCTTCTCGAACACATATTTGATCAGATCCATTTCCAAGATGAGCCAAGTAGTATGACATATCAAATACTGGTGAAGATGTTTAGCTGCCCAAGCTAGAGCGCAACAAGTTTTATCGAGCATTGAGTACCGAGTTTCACAATCAGTGAATTTCTTACTAAGATAGTAAATAACATTTTCTTTTCGTTTTGTCTTGCTGGCCATGTACACATCCCATGGAGTCTTCCAAAACGGTGAGGTACATGATTAATGGTTTTCTTTCAACTAGAGGAGACAAAATTGGTGGCTTCAACAAGTACTCTTTGTTCTTTTCAAAGGCTTCATGGCAATCTTCTGTCCAATCATGACTTTGATTCTTCTGGAGAAGTTTGAATATTGGCGCGCATGTCGCGTTCATAAGGAATATAAATCTTGATATGTAATTGAGATGTCCTAGGAATCCTCGTACTTGTTTCTCCATTTTCGAAGCAGGCATTTCTTGAATAGCCTTGACTTTGTCAGGATCGACTTTGATTCCTTTCTGATTGACGATGAATCCCAAGAACTTTCATGATCGAACACCAAAGGTGCACTTGTTAGGATTCAATCATAGTTGATATTTTCTCAGTCGTTGAAATAGTTCTTGCAGATGTTCAATGTGTTCGTCTTTGGTCTTCTACTTGGTGATCATGTCGTCAACGTATACTTCGATCTCTTTATGCATCATGTCATGAAAGAGAGTTTTCATTTCCCTTTGATAGGTAGCACCAGCGTTCTTTAATCCGAACTACATTACTTTGTAACAGAAAGTTCCCCAGGGTGTAATAAAAGATGTTTTCTCCATGTCTTCGGGTGCCATTTTTATGTTGTAGCCCGAAAACCATCCATGAAAGAAAATACTTTGTACTTTGTTGTGTTGTCTACCAGCATGTCGATGTGTGGTAAAGGGAAGTGGTTCTTTGGGCTTGCTTTGTTGAGATCCCTGTAGTCAACACGCATTCTGACTTTTCCGTACTTGTTTGGTACTGGCACAATGTCTTCCTACCATTGAGGATATTCAGAAGTGGCGAGAAATCCTGCATCGATTTGCTTCTGTACCTCTTCCTTGATTTTAATAGCCATGTCTGAATGATTTATTCTCAATCTGTGCTTGACTGGTGAGCATTCTGGCTTCAACGGTAAATGATGTTCCACGATGTTGGTATCCAACCCTATCATGTCCTGGTAGGACCAAGCAAATACATTGGGAAATTCTTTGAGTAGTAAGATTAGGCTTTTCCTTTCATCCATACTGAGTAATGCGCCGATCTTGACTTCCTTTCTTTCCTGTTCTGAACCCAAGTTAATCGTTTCAAACGGTTCTTTGTAAGGTTGAATTAAATTATCATCGTGTCTGAGCAGTCCAGAGATCTCTTATGGAATTTCATTGTCATCTTCCTCTTTAGCTTCGAATAACCGGAACTCAAAGTAGGGAGAAGGCATTGGATCACATGTTTCAATGGGGTTTAAACAGTTAATCTGCGCGATGATGATAATGAGAAAACACATTTAGAGAATACAAAAGAAATTTTATGCAGATTAGTTTTGAAAAAAGTTTTATTTTTTATTTTTTAGGTTGTTTTTAGGGATTACCATTTTCTGAAAAAGAGAAAAAGAGAAAATAGCAACAAGTGTGGAAATACAGAACGACATTTTATTTATGATTTGTTGATTCTTGAAATACACAGCCCTATAAAACAAAGCTCTGATACTTTGGGCTAAGTGAATAGGATAATTTATAGCAAGTAAGCCCTATAAAACATTCCTTATCACCCGGGCGAGATGAAATGTCAAAATAAAACTAAGAAATTACTTTGGAATGTGAACGATATTCGGGATGCCAACCTGTGGGTAATCCAAGTACAAGAGTATGAGACTAAACCCTATGAAGCTCCATGCCTTGCAGCCTCCAGCTAAGACGCTTGACGGCCTGGAATAGTTGGGCAATGTCTGGATGATTCGGCTCCTGGATGAGCTTCTGGATAAGTAGATCCCTTAGATCGAATTACGCGTGTAGCTCGTTGATCTGTTGCAGGAATACCTCCTCCCTTTCCTTGCTAAGGCACGACTTAGTCTTGACTTTCTTGACATCAACCCGGAGCTTCAGCTCTTCTACCTCCTTCTGGACGTTGGCCATCTTCTGAAGGTGGTCTCTTCATTGTTGGTGGGCTTTCTGAAGCGGCTCTCCTTGCTCCTCAAGATTCTCTTGAAGGCCTGTGATCTTTAGCTTGTACTCGATCTCTGCCTCTTTCTGCTTTCTCAGATGATCTTCCCACTTCTCTTGCCAAAAGGTCACAGCTTTATTAGCTTCATCTAAGGCTTTCTTATCCTTTTGGCGCTGACATGCCCTGTGGATCTCAGTTAAGCCCCTTTTCTTGAAGTAGAGATCTCGTTCTTCGAAGTCCTACTGCTTGAGCCTGACTGCCTCTTCAGCTTGATAAGCTCTCTCTTCTAGATTCTGGTTCTGAATCTTCAGCTTCTAACACGAGTTGTTGGCCTCTTGATTTTCTGCTCTGAGATGTTGGACCAAAGCCTCCAGCTTCTGGTAATCTTCCAAAGGCACAGTAGAAAGAAGTGGAACTGGTGCAGAGAAAGGGATTAGGGACACTTGAGCTTTCTCCCTTATCTAGGCTTCGAACTTGGGGAACATTTGATTATTTCTCTTTCCCAAGTGCTCTATACCCTTCCGTTTGACAAGTTTCCAAGCACTTGCAGCTTCTCGGACCAAAGGGAGATTATCCTTCACTGAAAAATAGAAGGTCTGAACTAGCTCTGATTCTTTGGGAACAGTCTTGAGAGCATATCCCAATTGTGTTCTCAGGAGAATGAGGTTGTAATTGATGCCCCCAGCTACTCCTAAGAGTGGAACATTAGTATAACCTCCAAAACTAGTGATGATATCTTTCCCTTTCAGCTTCAAAGTGAACCACCTGACGTCCTTGGCAGACAACTTTCTTAGCTTATGGGCCCAGATCACCTTGGGATCAGTGAAAGCTTCCGTGAGGCGTAGGTGCCTCATATACCATCTGTAGAACAAAGGAGCACATCACCTAAGCAAATCACCCCACTTCTTTTCGTTCTTGTAATGCACTGAATAGTATAGATCACCCAGGAGAGTGGGTACCGGATTCTTCAACACAAACAAATGGATATCATTCATGTCCACGAACTTATCCATAGCAGCGAAGAGGACGATCCCATAGATGGACAATTCTAGGATAGCATAGACTGAATCCCATCAGTTAACTGCAGCATGTTCTCCAGCTCTTCTCACCAAGAACTCCAAAGGAAAGCCAAGCACCCCAGTTTTGGTAGCAATCAAGTTATCAAACACCTCAGATAAGCTCAAATAAATAGCTTTGGAAATGTCAAGATGGGTTGGTCTGGTCATCTCTGAGTTGAAGGGAATTTGATCTTTGAGAGGCACCCCCAAAATCTCATAATACTCTTCAAGCAGTGGGCCTATTTGGAAGTCAGGAAATGTGAAGCATCTGAGCCGCGGATTATAGTACTGCAACAAAGTATGAATGGCACTCCTTTGGGAACTATCCAGGTTGACTACCAGATCCAGAATTTCACCATATCTCTCCTTGAAGTATCCTAAATGAGTCGGGGTAATAAGAGACACCATCTGGTTGAGCAAATCCACTTTGGTATCAAAGAACTTGTAGAACACATTATTCTTGTAGATGTCTTCCATCTCTGAAGTAGAAGTATGAACCCCGAGAATGAAAAAGAACACAATGATTAATGATGTCATGATGCTTATGCAAGGCATGTGATCAGTCACGTGTCTGTGATGTGCAGATCAAAATAACCCAGTGTCGGTGCAAGGTCACAACATCACAACATCAATTCTCTGAACAGAAATCCCGGATCTCAGAACCAAGGAACCAAAGAAACAGATCACAATACTGAACAATACTGGCAAAGTGGGTATGTTGGAAGTTTTAGTGTTCCTGCAAACTTGTAAACCCCTCCCATCTCACGAGTGTGCTACTCGGGTCAACATCACAGACTCTCAAAGCCGAATAGAAATAATATATTCACCATTTCCGAGAAATGGCTCATGGCCAAATCAGGGAATCAATTTGGTATTATGTACTACTCAAGGAGGTCTCCGCTGAGTCCAAGGAAACAGGCATCCCTCATAAGTCGACATCTTCAAGCACTGAATCGAGAAACAATAGTACATTCATCCCGAAGGGTACAATACTATTTTCATACGAACAATTTGCTTTAACTGAGTTCCTATGAGAGAACCAAGCCATCCTATTCGAGTTCCCAATGGGCCCTCGGATGCGAGTGGGTTTGCCAACAAATGTGGTCTGCCACTGTCATCACTGGAGAGGTATGTTTCCACTAAGGTCCTGAATGATTGGTCACCAGATGCACATATCTATCAAGGTCGTACCCTGAAGTGGAGTAATCCCCACACAGAATAGTTCCAAGACGGTCGCAATCTGGGTGTGGAACACATCACCACTCATCATGGTGAGATACCATGGGAGTACAATGTATGTCCACGCTAATCCTGTGGTGCACTCAAGCCGGGTAGTTGGCTTATATCACAGTAACTCCCACCCACCAAAAAAATGCAAACCAACACAGTCTAGTATATATGATGCATGGAAAATAAATACTGAAAGCGGTAAATAAATGTTGTAAAGTAAAAACTGTAAATAACAGTAAATAAACACACAACAACACACAGGTAAACACCTAGAGAAACAGAAACAAATAGGCGCTAGGATTGACTCTACAAGGGGAAACCAGAGATACTGGGTTCGATCCCCAGCATAGTCGCCCGTTGTCGCTCCCTGGATTTTCATCCTAGTACAAACGCGAAAGTGGCGTAGAAAAGTCAGATTCTCCAGCTAGACATTTTTATCCCGAAGGAACGGGAAAGGTAATGCTGCACAAACCTGAGGAATAAGTAAAGGACGAGGTCATGCGAACCAAAGATCTATGTTCGGGAGTCAGTTACGACCTGGGAAGGTATTAGCACCCCATACCATCTGCCATACTCGATGGGATCACGCTTGTTTGTTTGTTTCAAACGGTGAGAATTAAGAATGCTGCTGAATAAATCCGCTAATTGGAATGGAAATGGGATGAGGAAGGGAACTGGAAAAGGAGAACGAAAAGGGGAAATGTAGGGAAAATAAAGAGTGTGCTCGAACGGGCCCTACCCCGCTGCCTACATACTTCATCAGGAAAATGAGGATCAGAGTCGACGTAACTCGCCTAACTAAGGCGGGAACTATTTGTGTTTTTTAGAGCTGAGCTGCGTATGTCTATGCTCAGGTGTTATAGGCTCGTCTGGTACGAATGCGTAATCGTCTTGCAAATGAGACAATTCGTCGCAAGTTTGCATTTAGAGTGAATGAGGTGAGAAAAGAATTCCCACAGGAAAAGATGATTCTTCTTTGTTTTTTGTCTTTTAAAGAAGTATTTTCTGAGATTGTTCATCGTGGTAGATGACTTACACCACGCTCCGAAATAGGACGTGTATAAGTAACCTACGGAAAAGTCTCGTGTTGTACAAGAAGACCAACCTTTATTAAGTGTTTTTTACTTTTCTTTAAGATGAGAAATAGAAAGGAAAACGAACCAAAGGCAAAAAAGTCTAAGGGGAGACTAAAATTCCTAGTGTTATCATGCATGGATGAACCTAGGTTAGTGTGGTTTCTAATCCTAATGCGAAAAGTAAAAGAAGAAGAGAATATAATACAACTTACTTCCTAATGAAGCTAAGTTGATCCTAAAGGGGATTGGCATGAAGTTATATAAACCTAAGCAATGGAATGCTAAAGCAAAGACACTTTTTGAAAGCATAAAGAATGTAAAAGTGATTAAGGTTTAGAGACTTACCTTGACCTCCCTACAAAACAAGGGTTAGTATGATAAACATGAATAAGAAATGAGGTAAACAAATACCAAACAAATCCTAAGGGATCTAGGACCTAGACTAGATTCAATCCTAAGTTTAAAGGACCTAAAAATAATGCAAAGCAAAAATCCAACAGCCTATTACAGCTCCTAAATGCACAAACAGCAATGAAATGCAATGCAAAATACAAACAGCTTTTTACAGCTAACAAACACCATGCCAAACAGGTGTATAAAGTGTGAAAATGCAACAATCAGCATACATTTTACAGCTACTGCAAGAAAATACGGCTATGGAATGCAAGATCGATTTGATTTATTTTCATTTATGCATATAATGAATGCCAAAAAGAGCACAAACAACATATAACATGATCAAATGCAACATCAACATGAAATATTAACATGGATTAATGAATATGTGAGCATTTACAATTAATTGCTTATTAAAGAATGCACAAAAACAACTATGCAACAAGCATGCATTTTCAAGTTTTGAGCAAATAAGTACAAAAGTATGAATTAGAGAGTATGTCAACAAAGATCAACAAAATTAACTTGTAACTTGATGTAAAAATAGAATTAGTTTCACATGGAAGTGTAGTCAAAGATGCAAACAAAATGAAAGAATGAATATGCACATTTGATCATACATTTTCAAGTAAAATGCAACATGAAATTATGCAATGCGATCATGCGTTCAACTCATGAAGGTGAGGCAAAACAGAATGTGAAACAATTATTTTCATGTTAATCAATGAGTATGTACATGGCAACAACCTACACAAATTATTTCATGCACAAATAGCAAATAAACGCAAAATATGCAAAAGTAACTAATGCACATGTCGAAACGATGGAATTAAGCACCTAATGTGGTCTTGAAAATTCTCTAAAATCATGATCTATCAATATATGAACAATCAAGAAACAATGCAATGAAAACATGCAATGAAAACAAAAGATTTTTCAAAGTCAGCACAATATTAACCGGTTAATGTTATAGGTTAACCGGTTAACACCCTTAAATTTTCAAATCCAGGGCAAATTACAACGTGTTAACCGGTTACCCATATGCGTTAATCGGTTAACACTGAACAGAATGCAAAAATTCAGCTATGTAGAAGCACTTTTGGTCTTAAACCCACTTCTAAAAACCCCTAACACATACATGAACATGCTAACACAAATTTGCTTCTTAACTAAGGTATTATAACACCTATTAGAACCTAGAATAAGCTACAAATCTAGCTTCTAACAATCGAAATACACAAATCGCAATCCAATTGTAAAACGGTCAAAACGCAATCAAATGATAAGCAATCAAAGAATGTCATACGACGAGATGAAGAGAATAAGTTAAATGTGAAGTGGATTCGAATTACCAACCTACAATTCGAAGGATTGCTTTGGTGATTGTTGCGGCGTAGATTGAAATGCAAGTGAAGAAGAAAATCGGAGATCCGCGAATGCGTAAAATAAAAGTGATTCGATGCCGATCTTGATGAACACTTGCATAATCACTTCCAATAAGCCAAAATTGATCCAAAAACAGAAGCACTTCTTCAATAAGCTATGGATTTGATGTTTGATGAAGGTCTAGCTTCAAGTTCTTCAAGTTTCAATGAAAAACTTGAAGAACTTCTATGAGAAGCTTTGGAGAATTTGGAAATGGAGGAGAATTGAGAGAGAAATGAGAGATTTGGAAAGTGAAATGATGAAAATGAAGTTGGAACCCCTTGCTTTGGAGTGATTTGGACTTATATAGAGGGTAGGTATGGCATGAGGCTTAGGCATTGAGCTTGCTTAGGCATTAGGTTAGGTTTGGACTTAGGTTTGGAGTTAGTTAAAGTTGGTTAGGGCTCTAGAATATTCCTTAGAAGATGCTAGAAGAGTCTAGAATGTGGTAGAAAAATCCAAGGTGAAATGAAATGTGAGAGTGTGAAAAAGGGAAAAGAAAAAGTGGAGGGAAATGGTGAAAACAACCACTTTTGAAGTTTTTGCCTAAAATTCGCGCCTGTTAACCGGTTAACCATATGCGTTAACTGGTTAACGGCAGAAAAAATTGAATTCTCCTTTTATTTGTTGCATTCTCCTTGGAAATGACCTGGATTATTTTTGTTGCATTATTTCTTCCTTTGAGCTCCAATGCTTAACATGTCTTGCTCGATCACATGCCTCGTGCGTATGCAAACGATGACGATTTATTTCTATTTTTTTTATAAATGTGATGCGATGCTTGGAGGATCATGCGAAATGACGAAGCATAAACACTTTGAGGTTGGCAATAAATTAAGAGGGCAAATTTTAGGGTATTACAGCGGTGAAAAAGGCGATCGCACTGAGTTTTAGAAAATGGAACAGATGAACCCTAATGGTTCATTTTTCAAAAAGGGATGGGTCTTATACTCTAATAGAAGCCCAAGAGTGATAATAACCAATTTGAGGGTGATTAAAATCAAAACCCTAGTTTTTGATATTTTAAATATTAAAAAATATTTATAACTTTGATAAATTTCAAACACAATTGAAAACAAGCTGAAACCTTGGATCAATGTTTGAAAAATTATGTTTTATCCATGAGACGACTTGAATATCATTTTTCTTTGAAAAATCAAGTGAAAGAGATGCATTTTAAAATGTTTAGAAACAAATAAAATTAATTCTTTATGAAAACAATAAATATATTAAAAAATATATTTATTGGAGATTTTTTCATGGAATAAAATTTTAAAACATTTTTTAGAATTAGTGAAAAAAGAATCATTTTAAAACTCAAAACAATCAGAGAGAAATTAATTTTGGATTGAATTAAATAAAATCACAAAATTCAAATATTTAAAAATTTGAAAAAGGGTGCCAAGAACATGGCAAGAACATGCGCATGTTCTTCAGGTTGCCCAGAAATGGGGATTTTGCAAAATCCCTCATATCTCACTGAATATGTAATGAAATGAAATAAATATCAATCTTGCTTGTTTTGATCCCACGAACACAATGGTACCAATTAATTTCATTTATTTTTAGTGTAGAGTGAAAAATTAGTGATGAACACAGAAGAACCCTAATTTGGCCTAAGCCACATGAAATTCTACATGATGATGATTTTGTGAAAGTGATTGATGGTAATTACTTATAATATGATTACGCGCATATGGCAAAAAGATAATGCTAGGAAATATGTATGGATCATGAATTGGCCAAGTTTGAGGCTTACCCGAACTTGAGCTTGCAGCTGGAGTTGTGATTTCAAGCTGGAGGTGTTACAGAGATGCTGTGATGATTTGGACAGCTTCCCTACACCATATGGAGTGCGTTTGGACACTTGGACTTGATTGCAAATGGCTTGACCAACTTATGACCTTCAAGTTGCAGAAACAAAGCTTATTTGAGGTTTTGAAGAGTGATTCTTGGTTGGAAGAGTTCCAGTGGTGATCTAAGTGTTTGAACACCTCATAAACATCATATGTGATGTGTGTGCACAATTGGTTGGGGTTTATAGTGGCCACAACTCAAAAAATATTAATGATTGCTCAAAATATCTAGTTTTGAGTCTTTGAGAGCAAAGGAGAGAAAGCTTGGATATTAGAGGCTTTGATGTAATTTTTATGATCAAATGCGGTCTCTATTTATAGGCAAATATGTTGAGATCATTTATCCCTTAAGTCTTCAAGAGATAAGGTCACAATTGTGAATTATGCTTTGTAAAAATATCTCTTACACATGGAATGATGAATTTTTCAAATAGCTCAACTATGCAGCAGCAAAATCCACATTCCTCAGAAGTTTTATGCTTGTATTATGTCCACCTATTGCTTGTTGAACAATAGATCTAAGAATATGCCAATTTGGAGCTTGGTGACCCTTGGATCAAAATGCATAATTTTGATATTTATGAATGTCATTTTTCTGAATTCCATGGTGTAATCATGAACTTGCACGTTTGCTTAGGTTTGTAATGATTGTTTAGATACTTAAATCCACTTGAAATTGTCCTTTTATTCTAAAAAAAAGATTTCACATGTTTGTGAAAATCTATTTCTTGCAAAACAATTTGAGATGGCCACTTTGATCCATGATTTCTTCATGTACAAGCAAGATCTTTTCATTCCAATTGGATCTTTGAATTGTTGGAAACATTTGCAACAACATTGGTGTTTTGAAAAGGATTTGAATCAGTTTGGAACTAGGTTAAAAATCCCTCCAAATGTTGGTGTTTTCTTGATTTTGCACTTTGACAGATTTTATCTAAGTGTTGAAAATCTGTATTTTTCTTGATTTTGATCCATCTTCAACTTAAAATCCATAATGAATTGGATTTTCTTGTAGTTGAATCATTTGTAGATTGATATCTTTCATTTTAGCTTTGGTTCACCAAAATCTGATGCTTGGATCACAAGTTATGATGCTTGGAAGTAGGTTACTTGAACACTTTTTCCATAACTTAGGACATTTTCTATGTTTCAAAGGTTGCCCCTTTTACAAATTATCTTCAAATTCATAATTTTTTGTGATCAAATGCATTCATGGACCATTTATTCTTTTAATATAGGTCATGAGGATCATTTTGGGTGAAAAAGTCAAACTATGACTTTTTGGTCCAGATGGAAATTACACCGGATAACCCTGGTTTTCTGATTCTTTTACTGGACATCCTATGA
This sequence comes from Lathyrus aphaca, assembly GCA_963966055.1. Taxonomy (NCBI): domain Eukaryota; kingdom Viridiplantae; phylum Streptophyta; class Magnoliopsida; order Fabales; family Fabaceae; genus Lathyrus; species Lathyrus aphaca. The sequence goes on along the minus strand of OZ014525.1, from coordinate 179,622,855 downwards.
GGTATTTTTACCTTTTGGATAGACTTCCATGATATATATGAGCTATTTAAACCATTACCTATGGTATAGGATCTTGTTCATATGAAAATCCTGACTTTTGGTTCCTCGATGAGTCAGAAACCCTAATATGGGCATTGTGAAACCCTAATCTTGCAGTCTCTAATCTCCGCACCTTTGGTGCTAGTAAATGGCTTGTCAAAGTCATGTAAAAATTCTTAATGATTTATGGAGTTCTTGACTCCTTTATCTATGAAAAATTTCATCTAAAGGGCATTAGTTGACTGAAACCATAATTGGTGATTGTGATGGCTTGGGCCCAGATCACTGAAACTTTTGTACAGTCCTTGAAAGATTTTCCATCATTTAAGATTTCTTAACCCTTTTATTTGTGATTGAAAGGTTAAAAATATTATGTATTAATTATTGGTCATTTTCCCAAATCCTATGAGGGACTCAAGAATCCTGATTCATTGTGGGGATACTGTCTTGATCAGTATGACACAATCCTTTTGCTAGTGGATTCCTTATGATGTAATGTATATCTTAGGGTCAAAATGTAGGATTGACAGTATGTCGATCAAATGATGTTGATAGTTACCTATCAGGAGTAGAGAGCAATGTGTTGACTAGTGATATGCCAAAGGTGTCACCTTAGATAGCCTTATTTTTATTGGTAAGGTAAGGGATGATAGCATGAGGTTGCATGTTGATCAGTGAGTAGTATGGGAACTCACAGTTGTGTCTAGGATATCTTGAGTTTTGATTTGTGATGAATTAATAATCTGACAGACATGGGACTTGAAGCATTGGAACGATAATCCATCAAGGGAATAAATGGAAATGCGAGGCCATGATTTAACCGAGTATATTTGGTAGAGGATAGTACTGACTAGTATGCCTTAATGTGTATATAGAGAGTATGAGTCGTAACTTCCATACTTATTTGGATGGGATTGAAGTAGTGTTCGTTATGGATGTTCATATCTATTATAGAAATCAGAAGAGAGCGCGTAGAGTATTTGAGAATTAAGTTACAAGTATTAAAAGAAGTGAAGTTATATGTAAATTATCAAAGTTTGATTATTGGTTAGTAAAGATGAGTTTAGACAGTGTGTTAATACAAGATGGTAAAGTTGTATCTTATGTTTTACGATAATTGGGGATTCATGAAAGTATCTATCTTATTCAAAATTTGGAATTGGTTGCGGTTGTAGTTATGTTGGATATTAGGAGGTATTATTTTTATGGATCTAGGTTTAAAGTATTCAGTAATTGTTGTATCCAAAAATTTTCCCTCCCACAATCAAAGCAATGTGTCCCTAGAGTTCTCCCAAGGTTTACAAGGTTCACAATTGGTCAGAAAATTTGAAAGTTATCTCAGACAAAGCATCCTCCTAAGCAATGGATCCACAACTAGGGTTTTGAGTTTATCTGAGCTAAATGGACTTCCAAGGCCTCAAGTAAGATTCATAATATCCCACATGTATTCAAGAATCCCCATGTCAAGTTTCAAGGCTTTCCCAATAAGTTTGACCAGTCAGATGATCAGATATGCAAAAATCAGTCAAAGTAGTTAAAAAGTCAAACTGAGGTCAATTGTGGTCAAATTAAAGTCAAACTTCAATATTTTTTACCAACATCAAGTTTATGAAGTAAACTTCATCATTTTATCAAGGTTTGATCATGATTCATCAAGGAAGTTTCAGATCATCAGGAATCAGGAGTTTCTAAAATAGGGTTTTCTTAAGGAAAGTCAACTGAACTTTGACCAGCCATAACTTTCACATGCTTCATCAAAAATTTCCCATCCAAATCTCATTTTGAAGGAAATTGAATTCTCTACAACTTTGTGGCTCACAAGCCAATCCTAAAAGTGCTTCATTTGGAAGGTATAAGCTAAAACATTACAGGTCATTTCAAAAGTCAACAAAAAGTCAACTTTTTCCAAAGGGCATAATTTGAAAATGGTAAAAGATATGGACATGAAACAAAATATTTTTGTTAGAGGACTATTTAAGCTTTCCAAAACGTCCAAGAACACTTTCATAGCCTTAAAATTGAGAGATTTATGCCTTGTCAAAGTTGGAAGATTTTTAAGGGGTGTATGATGAAAATAAGGGCTTAAATCCATTTTTTTTCCAAATGAGCCTATCATTTTGCAACCCAATCTTCATGATAACATCAAGCACGACCCAATTCCAATTATTTCTGATTTTTATAATTTATTTATTATTTATTTGGATTTTATTCATTAAAATTCAAATTAAATCAAAATAAAATATAAAATTCAAATATTTGGATATGATTTTGGTTCTAGAAGCTCATAAACATTATTCAAAACTGATTAAGAGGTTCCAAATTCGTGAAAGGATCAATTTTTAGAAGGAAATCATTTGATTTTGAACATTTAAAGTGATGAGATTTCTTCATAATCAAGTTATTCAAAAAGCCCACAAAACATCTGATTTTTTGACCTAAAATGATTCCTCTATAAGTAGACAAGTTAACACAAACAAAAGAGGAGGTTTTGCAGCAGCCAAGAACATAAAACAAGTTTCAAAATTTCAAAGAAAATCTCACATTCGGATTTTGGGCAAGGGACCATATCAAGTCGTTTTGAAGGTTCAAACATGTTCTTTGAACATCATTAATGCAATCTTGATCATTCACTACATCCAAAACATCAAGAATAACTCTAACCAAATCGTTCTTGTTCAATCTTTATTTTTTTTGATTTCATATTTCCATGCGTTATTCAGTGATTTTGTTCATTGATTCATGTTTGGCTGGATGTACTAATGCTTTCTGGATCATTTGATTGAAGGTTTAGAGCCCGAGGCATAAAACGCCATTATTAGGGTTTTGAAGCTCGAATTAGGGTTTCATGATTAAACTAATATAAATAAATTCTAATGACATCAATGGACTGTATATGATATGGGGATCACAATGATATGATCAATTTGATGATATTTTACAGTTTTCGTGGTGTTTGAGGAAACGCAGGTTTTCCTATGAATTTTAATTCGCAGGTAATGTTGTAGCAATTTTTGTAGGAAATTGCGCAGGTATAAGGAAGAAGACGGAGACGTTTGGCGCGCAGGAGGAAATTCAAATATTCAATATAATACTTTTTGATTTTGTTTCTATTTTATTTCAGCAAAGCACGCGCAGCTTGGTGGTAGAAGCTTTATGTTGGTAGAAGCAAGACCTGAGTTCGAATCTTGGTGAGCTCAATCTTTTTTATTATTTTTCAGGATATGCAATATGTTTTATATATTATGATTTCTTGTCATTTTATGGACAGACGCGTCCCATGTGGCTTAATGGTAAAGACTTGGCTGTGAAAAGAAAATGACCTGTGTTCGAATCCGGCTGAGGCCAACTTTTTTTTGTTAATCATTTGTTTTTGTAGGTTTAAAATATAATGATTATTGCCCAACTTATACACACAAAGTGTTTATAGCTCAGTTGGTTAAAGGACGTGTGTTGGGAGTATGGAGACCTAGGTTTGACCCCAGGCTCCTGCAGGTAAGTATTTTTTGACATTTTCTCAATTTTAATTATTTTAAATCATTTTCTTTTATTATATTTATCATTATTAGTATATATAAATTAGTTTATTAACTTAAACCTTTTTCTTAATAAAAATCAAAACCAAATAAATATATTTTCTATGTCTTCTAAAAATCAGATTTATTTATTTATTTTTATTTTATTTTGTATATAATATCTATTATATTTATATATTTGTAAATAAAATCTAACTAACCATTTTTATTCTAATTAAATAAAATGATAAATATAATATCTTTTTCATAATTCATAATTAACTTAATAATTTATTATTTTCTATTACCTTTATTATTTTTATATATACTCACTTAATATTTTTTTTAATAACTCTTTTATTTTTATATATTGTATATTAATAATATTGTTTTCTTAATTATAACATAATAAGTAATTATTTTATTCTTTTATTATTATTAAATTATCTAAACTTATACTTTCTTAAATAACTTCTAAAAAAAATTTATAATTCGCCTAACCTAAAATAATTTCTTTTGAAATTCTAATCTTTTTATTATTACTTTATTATTATTATTATTGCTTTATTATTATTGTTTTATTACTATTGTTAATTTATTGATTTTATTATATCTATTATTATTGCTTTATAATTCATTTTCATCCGATTATTATGTATCTGGCAAAGCCTTGTAATAATTTGTAGATTTGTTTTTCCGTCTTTATTTTCTTTGTAAATATATATTGCGTGGTTAGTAAATAGGGTGTGAAAACCTATTTGTGATTAAATTAATTTTGATGATTAATTTTAAAAAAGATAAATATTTAAAAATGTACACTCACACACGTAAGTCGATCTTTGATCGCCATCTGCACTTCCTAGGGTATTCCTCTCAGTTGCCTTAAAATAAATGGCCAACTCCCTCGAAAGTGGGGGTGTCTTAAGTAAAGTCCCTTCACGTATAAATCATCAAGTCCCTATAGATTTAAAAGATCAAGTCCCTTCGAGGTTGCCTACGGAATAATGATCTTGTCCCTTCGAATAAATGATGATAGTCCCTACGAATTGCTAAAGACACCCTTACAAGTTGCCTTCATTAACCATACAATGACCCTATGCCTGTCCCTTTATAAAAATCCAAAGTAATGACTACCCATTCCTTAATAATAGGGATAGTCTTACTCTTGAAGAAACATAAAAGAACTTGAATGACTTAGCTTAGGGTAGGTATCTCCTAGTTACTTGCTCACATTTTAAAACTACTTTTCAGACATCACTTTTCTTAAACATTTTTCAAACTTAAAGACTTTGTATACATCCATACGAGGATCATTACAAAGTACTTAGAAAAATTTCTAAACACACACTACACTTTCTTTTCAAAAACAATTAAAGTGAGCTAAGTAACTAATAGCCCATGGATAACCATGGATATAAAGGATGTTAACACCTTCCCGTTATATAACCTACCCCCCGAACCCAAGTATTTTCAAAACGGTCTTTCATGTTCTTTTATGTCCCTTCCATTTGAATAAAATAAAAGTCGGTGGCGACTCTTGCTATCCGCAACATTTATAGAAAGCCAGTTCTCCCACCGTGTTACAGTAATTAAAAGAGTATAGAATACATGTTTGGTTGGAATTCTCGATTAGTTAAGTCGAAATTCCTTTCTTATGTCTGCTTTGATGGTCGGAAGTTTGATATGAACTTGGAAGATTTGATAGTTGTGAGTACTCAGAGTCCGTAGCGAAAGCTCGGTGTAGTTTAGTTTGTTCATGCATGTGTAACAACGAAGTAGGTAGTCTGGTTACATTAATGTTGTATTATAGAATTTGGTGTTCTTATCTTTGTTGTTGCCTCGTTTCCTATGATGAGGGTTCGAGTGTGAGTAGATAATTCATGTGATAGGGGATTAGCAGAGTGTTACCTATGGTGATGGTAACGATCGTGTAGTGTTCCATTTCTATAGTGAACCTATGTGTTCGTAACTTGATTATTTCTTGTGTATTGAGTTAGTCGTCGAGTGCATTGCATGAGCATTGCTTTGTGTTATTGTTGTCATTGATGTGATGGACTATTGTCTTGTGTTATTCGTGGTGTTTCCATTCATGGCATGAAAGTTGATTAATTGGATGCGAGAACGTATCTGGAGTAATTTGCATTGAGTAAATTTCCGAGAACAAAAATATTCTAAGTGGGGGAGAGTTGTAACGCCCCATTTTTATTTTGATTATTATTTGTGAAATAAATGTGAATTGATGTAATTGATTGTGTGTTTTGGTGTGTGTTCATTGTAATTTATGTACCCATAGTAAGGGATAGTAGCCTTAAGAGTAAGACTTTAAAATAGTAGGGACGTGTGACCAAAAGTGTAGAGATTGGTGGTGTGGTGAGCAAAACTAATTAGAATATGTTAGTTAATATATATTTAATTATAATATTAGGAGAATATTAATTTAATTAAATATTGGGTGGAAGAATTATTATTATTGTTATTATTTCATTAGTTAGAATAAGTGATAATAATAATGATATTATTATAATAATAATAATAATAACAAAAATAGTTGTATGAATGTATGGAGGGTTTGGTAGTAATTTAAGGTGAGTAAGTAAGGGTAAAAGAGGAAAACACTATTGTGGGACTTTTGTAGTGAAGAGTGGAGGAAAAGGGAATCATTCTTATCGATCGTGAAAAGGGATAATAGAGCAGAAGAGAAAAGGGGGCTAGAACAAGAGGAAGAGAAAGTTAGGGCTCAAGGGAGAAGAAGATATTTTGGGCACAAACTCTAAGGTAAGGGTGGGGTTCTTTAATCACTTAAGGGATATATGATGTTTGTATGAGGGTAGATAAATTGTTAGGTTGTATCTGTGTGTTTGTTGATTGTTTGATGTCCCGGTAAGGAGTTGGAGTTATGTATCAATGATAATAAAAATACTTGAATTGTATGAATTGCATGCTTGAGTTATTGATGAAATAGGTTATGTGATTAATCGGGTAAGAATGTGAATCTCGATTATATGATTTGTGTACATGTATGAGTTTGTTTGGTTTGAATTTTGTGGAAAAATACTTGTTGGTGTATTTCGATGGGTTTTGATTAAGTTTGGGTGTGTAATGAAATGATTAAATTATGATTCAAAATGTTTCAAAAATGGAAAATAGGTTGGATGTATTTTTAATAGTGACAATATCGTAGTATATTGAATTCTGAAGGTTCTTAGTTTGGCTAAATTTGTTGTAAAAAATTATGCTGACTCCTAATGTCATGTAGGATGTCTTTGAAACGTTTGAAGAACATCTGTGCAGGTTTATTTGTGATGTCAGATCATATGTCATAACATTTGTCAGTTAGTTCTGGGGCATCTTTGTGCAGAAAGATATGATTTGATTCTTGCATACTTTCAGCAGGTGTTTATTTCTGTGATTGGTTCAATAGGTTGCGAAAGTCAAGGAGGAATTGCTTGACTAACAGAAGTTGTTATGTTTCAAATATTTGAAGATATTTTTATATCATTGAGTTGTTATTTTTTGGAGAAAATCATGGAATTATATCTTTTCATATATTTGATCTGATCAAAACACATTCAAAATGTCTCTATTTATAGGATACAAAACCTAATTGTAATGTGTGCGAAGAATAAAGTATTGTGAAGCATTATGGTTTTGAGTGTTAAGGTTTCTGTGTGTGTGTGTTAATTGTGAGCCACTATTTTATCATTTTGATATTAGGGTATGACTATTTTTGAGTTGTACTTTGTTAGTCATCCATAAGCTTTGAAGCAAAGATGGTTATGTGTTCTTGAAGTGTGTCTTCTATTATTTGTACTTTATGAGATTATCATTGTGTGTGATTGAGGGGGAGTGAGAGGTGTCTCTAATCTAATATTTCTTAGATAGAAGTTTCATTGGGTAATGATTAAGTGAAGAGTGTAAACTGAGTGGTTTAACTCTTAATTGATACAACTGATAGTGGACTTCCTTATGTTATTGTTCTTTTGTTTTATGTTTATTAACATTGTTAATGTTAAGATATTAATGTTGTGACATCTCATTTGACATCTCATATCTGATACCATAATTTCAATTGGTATCAGAGCCTGGTTTCCTGCTCTGCATATGGGTGAGATCTAGGGAAGTTACTTTCTGGTAAAATGGACAAGGATGGAGGATTTGTGAAAAGACCACCCATTTTGGATGGAACTAATTATGATTACTGGAAGCCAAAAATGGTTTCCTTCTCGAAATCTTTGGATAACAAGGCTTGGAAAGATGTTCTGAAAGAATGCGAAGACCCTGTTATGAAGGACAAAGATGGGAAGGATACAACAAAATTGAAGCCAGAAGAGGACTGGTCTAAGGAAGAAGATGATCTCGCTCTTTGAATCTCTAAACCATTGAATGCCATATTTAATAGAATTGACAAAAATATTTTCATATTGGTGAACACATGTGTTGTGGCTAAAAATGCTTGGGACATTCTCAAAACTACTCATGAAGGTACCTCTAAGGTGAAGATGTCAAGACTTCAATTGCTCACTACCAAATTTGTAAACTTGAGGATGAAAGATGACGAAAGCATTCATGATTTTCATATGAACATCCTTAAGATAGCCAATGCATCCATTGCCCTAGGAGAAACAATGTCTGGGGAGAAGTTAGTAAGAAAGACTCTCAGGTCTCTTCCTAAGAGATTTGACATGAAAGTCACTGCCATAAAAGAAGCTCATGACATTAGCAAGATGAGAGTGGATGAACTTATTGTATCTCTTTAAACTTTTGAAATAGGCATGAGTGACAGATCTGACAAGAAGAAAAGAAACATAGCCTTTGCCTCAAACACTGGAGATGGAGTAGAAGAATGTGATATGGATACTGATGAAGGCCTGTCAAATGCTTTAGTGCTTCTTAGGAGGCAGTTTAATAAGGTGATGATAAGGATGGATAAGAAGTCAAGGCTAAATATCAAGAACAAATCATCTGACATCAGCAGGTCAAATGAGTTTGGAAGAAAGACAAGAGCTGAAGAGAACTCTCCTCAAGGCAAAAGGATTCAATGTCATGGATGTGAAAGCTTTGGACACATTAGATCTGAATTCCCTACACATATCAAGAAACAAAAGAAGAGCCTCACTATGGCTTATTCTGATGAGGATTCTGAAAGTGAAATTGAAGAAAAATCTACTAAGGATGTTACTGCTCGAACTAGCAAATATTACACTGATTCTAGTGATGATGAAGTTACCTATGATGAGTCATCTACTTCCTATAGAGAATTGTGCATCATAAGTGAAGAGGTGTGCCAATAAGGGGAGAAACAGAAGAAAATTATAACCCAAATGGAGGCTGAGAAGGAAGAGCATCTGGAAACTATCTCCAAGTTGGAGAATGAAATGACATTGCTAAACTCTAAACTTGATCAAATGACCAAGTCTGCCAGAATGATGAACAGTGGATCAGACACTTTAGATGAGATTCTGCAAGTTGGAAAGATGGTTGGAGATGTGACTAGACTAGGGTTTAATAGAGGAAAAGAACATGTCTCATATCTTGTTCATTTTCATCTTAAACCAAAGATGATGAATCAAATGTCTCAACATCATGACAGAAGACGAGGAAATTACAAAAGAGTTAAATTCTAGAGATGAAGATGTCATTATTGTGGGAAGTTTGGTCACTTAAAGCCTTATTGTTTTAAACTTTATGGATATCCTAAGCCAGCACCTCAACCTAAATCTAATCAGAACATTCCTAAAGTCAAGAAGCAATGGATTCCCAAGGTTGCTACCAATAGTTTGAATGCCCATACCTTTCTCAGAGCCCCAGTCAAAGAAGACTGGTATTTTGATAGTGGTTGTTCAAGACATATGACAGGTGTCAAGAATATGTTGGTGAATATGAAACCTCGTGCTACTAGTTATGTAACTTTTGTTGATGGAGACAAAGTTGAAATCAAGGAGGTTGGAAAGATGGACTGCTCAGGAATCCCAAAGCATGATGATGTGTTGTTTGTTAAGGGGTTAACTATCAATCTAATTAGAATCATTCAACTGTGTGATCTAGGCTTCAAAGGAAATTTCTCTAAATCTGAATGTCTTATTACAGATTAGAAGAGTAAATTGATCATGAAGGGAGTCAGATCTAAGGAAAATTGTTATTTATAGGTGCCTCAAGATTCAAGTTATTCCTCCACATGTTTGCTTGCTAAAGAAGATGAGCTTAAACTGTGGCATCAGAAACTTGGACACTTGCATCTGATAGGAACAAAGAGAATCATATTTATGGAAGCTGTCAGAGGAATTCCAAAGCTCAAATTTGAAGTAGGAAAAGTATGTGGAGAATTTCAAGTTGGAAATTAGACTAAGATGTCACATCAGAAGATCCAACATCTCACCACTTCAAAAGTTTTAAAACTTCTTCACATGGATTTGATGTGACCTATGCAAGTGGAAAGAAATATGAATTTGTTGTTGTGGATGACTATTCAAGATACACATGGATATATTTCATCAGAGAGAAATCAGAAGCCTTTGAAGTTTTCAAATATATATGTCAAAGGCTTCAAAGAGAAAAAGAAAGTAATGTTATTAGAATCAGAAGTGATCATGGGAAGGAATTTGAGAACAACAAATTTACTGAATTTCGTTCCTCTGAAGGAATTTGTCATTAATTCTCCTCTCCCATTACCCCTCAACAAAATGGAATTGTAAAACGCAAAAATAAGACTTTACAGGAATCTGTTAGAGCCATGATACATGCAAAACAATTACCATATCACTTTTGGGTTAAAGCCACGAACACTGATTGTTATATTCATAATAGAGTTACTTTGACGAAAGGTACTTCAACTACACTTTATGAAATATGGAAAGGAAGAAGACATATTGTTAAATAATTCCATGTCTTTGGGAGTAAGTGATACATCATGGCAGATCGTGAACAAAGAAGAAAGTTAGATCCAAAAAGTGATAAAGGGATATTTCTGGGATACTCTACCAACAACAGATCTTATAGAGTCTTCAACTCCATAACTAAAGTAATGATGGAGTCCGTAAATGTTGTTGTTGATGATCAAAAATTGAACAAGAAAGTTGATGTCCTAGAAGATGTTGAAACATCTCAGAATGAAACACCTGTAGAAACTGAAGACATAAGTATTGATGTACAACCTTCTGGTTCTGAGTCTGAAGCTGGTCAGGTCAACAAGGGTCCTTCTATCAGGGTTTAGAAAGATCATCCTAAAGATCTTATCATAGGATATATAAATGAAGGAGTCACTACCAGATCAAGGGAAATCATGTCTAACTCATGTTTTGTGTCAAAAATAGAGCCCAAGAATGTTAAAGAAGCTTTAACCGATGAGTTCTGGATCAATCCTATGGAAGAAGAATTAGGGAAATTCAAGAGGAATGAAATTTAGGATGTGGTTCCAAGGTCTGAAGGAACGAATGTGATTGGAACTAAGTGGGTTTACAAGAACAAATGTGATGAAAAGGGAGTTGCTACCAAGAATAAAGCAAGATTGGTTGCTCAAGGATATACTCAATTTGAGGGAGTTGATTTTGATAAGACTTTTGCTCCTATTGCTAGACTTGAATCTATAAGATTACTCTTAGAAGTTGCTTGCATTCTGAAGTTTAAGTTGTATCAAATGGATGTTAAGTGTGCTTTCTTGAATGGATACTTAAATGAGGAAGTTTATATGGAACAACCTAAAGGATTCATCGATCCAAATTTACCTAATCATATGTGCAAGTTAAGGAAAGCTCTATATGGATTGAAGCAAGTTCCAAGAGCTTGGTATGAGAGACTTACATAATTTAGGGTTTACAATGGTTATAGAAAATGTAGTATAAGCAAGACTCTGTTTATTAAAGAAGAAGGAGGGAAGCTCATGATTACTCAAATTTATGTTGATGATATTGTTTTTGGTGGGATGTCTGATGAGATGGTTCAACATTTTGTCAAACAAATGCAGTCTGAATTTGAGATGAGCCTTGATGGTGAATTAACATATTTCCTAGGTCTACAAGTCAAACAAATGGAAGACTATATTCATATCTCAGAGTAAATATGGCAAGAATATAGTTAAGAAGTTTGGAATGGAGAATGCCAGTCACAAAAGGACACCTGCTCCTACTTATATGAAGTTATCTAAAGATGAAAAGGGTGTAAATATGGATCAAAGTCTTTACAAAAGTATGATAGGAAGCTTATTATATCTCACATCAAGCAAGCCTGATATTGCATTTGTTATGGGTGTATGTGCTAGATATCAAGTTGAACCCAAAGTGAGTCACATCAACCAAGTGAAGAGAATTCTGAAGTATATGAATGACACATGTGATCATGGTTTGTTATACTCACATGGATCTAATTCTATGTTAATTGGTTATTGTGATGCTGATTGGGCAGGGTGTGCTGATGACAGAAAAAACACATCTGGAGGATTCTTCTTTTTGGGAAACAATATGATATCTTGGTTTAGTAAGAAGCAAAATTATGTCTCTCTATCTACAGTTGAGGCTGAATACATAGCAGTTGGAAGCATTTGTTCTCAGTTAGTTTGGATGAATCGGATGGTAACAGAATACAATGTTCCACAAGATGTCAAGACATTGTATTGTGACAAATTAAGTTCTATAAACATCTCCAAAAAATCCTATTCAAGATAGCAAAACCAAGAATATTGATATTCCTCATCACTTCATTAGAGAGCTTATAGCTTTAGAACATGTAGCCATTGATTTGCAACTGGCTGACATTTTTACTAAAGCTTTGGATGCCAATCAATTTGAAATTTTATAGGGTAAATTAGGGAGTTTTATTCATGAGGATCTATAGAAATTAAAGTTGTGTGGGGATGTTATTCAAGTCACTTTAGGACTCCAACTGCAATCATTTCAAATTTACCAAATTTGATTTCTCACACGATATCCCTATTTTGTAACCTATCTCACGCATTTGCCCACTACTCTCATCAGAAAAAGATAATGTTTTGTTTAAAGAACCTCCATAATCAAATTCATCAAGATGTATCAACATGTCCACTCATATTCATCAAGTGATCCTTCTTCATCTGATAGAGTTATTGATGTTGCCGCTCTATCTATGGTGACCTGCGCAGACGCTGATCTCAAGAAGGTTAATGTTGTACATGCAAGCAGTTTCTAAATACGCATACATAGGTAATATTTCTAATTCTTCTATTGATTTAGATAAGGAATATGAAAGTATTTTTGATATTGATATGAGGATTAGAAGACTTGTATATAGGGTTCTGAGTGAAAATCGTCAGGTTCATGGCATAATTAAACCCATTTCTCAAGTAGCCCCTCCCCACACTATTGCTACTGCTGATACGACTATAGATGTGGCTATAGCTAGGAAGGATAGCTCTACTAAGAATCTTCATAAGTTGGCTTCTCCTGTTTTGGAAGATGTCATACCTGATGTTGAACCAGATGTCGTGACATCATCTGATGTAGAGAATTATGTTGCTATAAATGTAACGCCCGATTTTTATTTTTATTATTATTTGTGAATAATTGTGAATTGTTATGATCGACTGTGTGTTTCTTGTGCGTTCATTAGGTTTGGTGTACCGTGGTGAAGGATAGTGGCCTTACGAGGTGAGTCTTGGGGTTGTATGACTAATAACGTAGAGATTGGTGGTGTGGGGAGTAAGACTAATTAGATTGTTTTAGTCAGTAATTATTTAATTATAATAATAGTTGGATATTAATTTAATTAAGTATGTGATGGAAAAATATTATTATCGTTATTATTTCATTAGTTAGAATAAGTAATAATAATATTATAATAATAATAATAATAATAATAATAGAAATAGAAATAGTAGTGAGTAAGTAAGGACTTAAGTGGAAGTTCATAGAAATGGTCTAAGGGTTATAGTAGGAAAATAAGAAAATTAGAGAGGAGAGGATCATTTGGAATCGATCGTGAAAAAGAAAAGAAAATAGCAGAAGAGAAAAAGGGGAAAAGCGGGCAAGAGGAAGGAAGAGGGAGAACCCATCGAAGATAAAGAAAGCTCATCACTATAAGGTAACTGTGGGATTTTTTTAATCACTCAAGGGTTAGAAGATGTAGGTATGTGGGTAGAAATCATTATGTTGATGTCATGGATTTTGTTTGTAGGTTAATTGGGGTTGTTAGGAAGAATCTATAACTAAATTTTTGGAATTGACTAAATTGTTGTGTTTGAATTGTTGTGGATAATGTATGTGTGATAGATAGGTGTTTTAATGACTTAAATCAACATTATTGGGTTTAAAAATGGAGTTTAAGGGTGTAGAATCATAGTGGGAGAAGTGTTGTCATCGTAGGAATTTTTGCTTAGTTCGTAGGGCTCGCTTAGCGAGGTCCCCCTTGGCAACTTGATTTTGAAAACATTGATGAAATTCTGTGATCAGGTATGAGATGTCCTATGAGATGTTCCAACACTTGACAGATTTAACCAAAACTTAAATTGCAAGAAAAATAAACAACACAGTAATTTGTTAACCCAGTTCAGTGTATAACCACACTTACATCTGGAGGCTACCAAGCCAGGAGGAAATCCACTATAAGTAATATTAATTCTAGACTTAAACCACCCAGTTTAATCTTTCACTTAATATCTACCCAATGCAATTTCTACCTAAGACACTAATTAGATATGAGTACCAACTCACTCCCCCTCAATCACACAGTGATCTTGTTTACAAGTTTAATAAAATTGAAGTCATACTTCAAACAAAACAGCTTGATCTTACTTCACAGTTTCAATCAAGTCACAAATGCACTTATGCTTAAAAGCTCATAAAGTGGTACAATAAAAACAACCTGCTATTAAAACACAAAACACCCTATTTTGTCTTCTGAAATTCGTACTCAATTCTGAGGTATTCTGTTGCTTAAATAGGTGTTTGAATTTTGGGCTTTCTGTAGGTTAATCCAGTCCTAAAACGCATGCAGCTTCCACCTTGAATTAGGGTTTGTTACTTCCTAGATTCTAGGTGATTTAGTTCTTCTGATTATGCTGAAACCTCATAACAAAACTCCCTACAGATGCGCCTTAATCTGTTTTTGTCCATCCATAATTAATTCCAGATAACTCTCCTTAAATATCTCAGATCAGTTAGTTATTAATTAATTCTGGTAGCAGGTTTGAGATGTCTCAACATCTGTTGGGACATCCTGAAAAACTGAACTTAAATCATTTACACAATGTCCCAACATCTGGTGTGACATCCTGAAATAAGTTCTTATACTCTATTTGATAATGTCCCAACATCTGATAGGACATTCTGAACTGAATTCAATATTTCTTGTTGGTCAAAAATTCTGCCAATTCTAAACATCTACAAACTCCCCCTTTGGCTAATTTTTGGCTAACATTCTTTTCTGATTTTCAGAGTGCAGCAGAAGTTCTTTTTTTAGAGTATAGCATTACTTTTCTGTTGAATCATATTTGAGATTACTCCCCCTCAAACATACATGTATCCAGTCTTGTTGCAACAGAAATATTTTACAGATTTAGTTCAGAAACAAACAGAGATTTTTCATTCATAATCAAACAACATTACACATTGTTGTTGTTGTTGTTGTTCTCCCCCTTGTTAGACATAAATTTGGGGCCAAAGAGACTAATTCAAAAAAAAAACAATGCAGAAGCTGTCATTACAAAATCCTCACATACAATTTTCACTCAGATTCCTCACAGTCAGTTTCTTCATCATCCTCAGTTTCCTCATCAGAAGAAGCAGCTTTCTGATCACTTTCACTCTCCAGCCTTTGGATAATCTCCTCAAGCTTCTGCTTTCTTGCTTCAAGTTCTTTGCAAGTGCTCTTCAGTTCAGCAATCAATGCAGCCTTGGAGATTGGAGACTTTGCATTTGAAGGACCTGCAGATGTCCCAGAGGGTGCTTCAACATCTGCTGCATGATGACTTAGGAACAGCTTGTAGTGAAAGGCCAGAGGGCTTTCTCTTTTGCAAACTGTGTCCTTCTCAGTGAGGATCCCAGGGTACTGACTCAGCACTATTCCACACAGCAGGGAAGGGAAGGCGATTGGCAGCTTTGTTGCAGATGAGCTAGCATACTTCAATGTTTTATCAAAGATGTAGGCACCATAATCCAGCTTAGTTTGAGTGCCCACAACATAAATGAACCTGCCCAGCCCAGTGGATATTGATGATGTATGATTGGTAGGTACCCAATTTGCTGTACCAATCCTGTTCAGCATGGCATATTTTCTTGTCAGCATGCTCACTGAGAGCTTTCCTTTAACTGGCCAAGCCTTGACCTGGTTAGCAGTGATAACCTTGCAGACCTGGTTATCAGTTTTTCCTAACTCATTTGGACCATCAGATTCTCTTCCAAGGTATTGGTTGATGATCTGAGGAGAGAATTCTACACACCTGCCTCTAACAAATACTTTTCTAAATTCAGCAGACTTACCATTTGCACAATCTTCCTGAAGGTTGACTATGAATTCCTTGACAAGCAGCTCATAGCATGGAGAGAAGTTGGAGACAATTTTGAAGAGGCCAGCAGAGGAGATGAGATCAATTAACTCAGTGCACTCAAGTGCATTACTGCTCAGCTCTCTTTCAAGTGCTACCCTTCTTTGATAAACAAACTTCCATCTGTTCACACTTGAGACATGATGAAAGGAGATGTTGTCCAAGGGAGCTTCTGGAACAGCAGTTGATGCCCTTGAGGGTGCTGGTTTCTTCTTTGGAGGAGATGTTGGGACATCTGCTTCAACATCTGAATCTGAAGGAGTGACAGCTTTCCTCTTTTGTGTTTGGACTTTGCTCCATTGTTTTGTAGGACCAAAGACAGTTTTAGCTTTGTCCTTCTTTGGGGTAGCTTGCTTCTTCTCAGGAATTGCAAGTCCTGCATGCATCTTTTCTTTCCTAGTTGTGAGCCTTTTGGCTATGCTAGGTTTTACAGAGGCAATGATTTCTGTATCAGAATCATGCTCTAGGATCACAACAGGAGGAGATTGAGCAGTCTCCTCTTCAGCTGGTGGATCAACAGAGATGTGCTCTTCAGTTGAGGCCTTGGTTTGGTCCTCAGATGCTTCTTCATCACTATCATTTGAGGCCTTTTTCTGGTCCTCAGATGTTTCAACAACAGCATCAGATGAGGCCTTTTGCTGATCCTCAGATGTTTCAACATCTATTGGGACATCCTGTTGAGCAGGAGTGTCCTTTGCAGCCTGAGTTTGTTGATCTTCTTGTGGGGCTGGCATGGTGTTCAGAGGGATAGAAATGCCACTTACCACTCTTTGCTCAGAAAGAATCTTGGTTACCAACTCCTTTATGGAAGCATCCACATATTCAGAAGATTTTGGAGGTATGTTTGCTGGTGAAGGAATGCCTTTGGATTTGCTGCAAACTTGATCTTTTGTTCTTTTTGGAGTTCTTGGCTTTTTAGCATGAGGAACACTTCCTCTGATTTCGTCCATTGGAGTTGAATCCATGGGTACCACAGAAATGGGGGTTGCATGAACCACATCTTCCTTGTTGAGGATTTCTTCAGGAATGTTAGGGTTTTGAGACATTTTCGAAGAAGGTGGATGAAGAGTTTTAGGGTTGATGATTTCTGAAGAACAGCTAGAGAATGCAATTCGTTTTTGAGAGTATGATGAGAATATGGATAGCTGAAAGTTAGCTGTTATTATATAAGTAGCCGTTACTTGGAAAATTATTAGGAATGGAATACCCAAGGTGCTTGACCAGACTGGTGTTGCCATCTGGTGCTTATGCCACACAATGTCATATGACATGTTGGCACATCTCCATAACTGCTAAATCTCACATAAGCAGATTCCCAATTTGCCCCTTAAGTTTTCAAATTGAGTAGCATCCAAGGCTTTGGTAAATATATCAGCCAACTGCAGATTTGTAGCTACATGTTCTAGTGAAATCACTTTCTCTTCTACAAGAGCTCTGATGAAATGATGTCTGATATCAATATGCTTGGTCCTGCTATGTTGGATAGGATTCTTTGATATGTTAATTGCACTTAAGTTGTCACAGTACAATGTCATGACATCTTGTGGGACATTGTACTCAGTGAGCATTTGCTTCATCCAAACCAACTGTGAACAACTGCTTCCAGCTGCTATATATTCAGCTTCAGCTGTAGATAAGGATACACAATTTTGTTTCTTACTGAACCAAGAAATCAAATTGTTTCCTAGAAAGAAGCATCCTCCTGAAGTGCTTTTTCTGTCATCAGCACTTCCAGCCCAATCAGCATCACAGAAGCCAGTGAGAATTGGTTTGCATCCATGAAAGTACATTATGCCATAGTCACAAGTACCATTAACATATTTCAGAATTCTCTTGACTTGGTTAAGATGACTAACTTTTGGTTCAACTTGATATCTTGCACATACACCTACTGCAAATGCTATGTCTGGTCTGCTAGCAGTCAGATATAACAAGCTTCCAATCATACTTCTGTATAGGCTTTGATCTACATTCTCACCCTTGTCATCTTTAGTTAGCTTTAAATGTGTGGGGGCAGGAGTTCTCTTATGAGTAGCACTATCCATTCCAAATTTCTTGACTATGTTCTTAGCATACTTGCTTTGGGAAATGAACATGGAGTCCTCCATTTGTTTTATTTGCAGTCTAAGAAAGTAGGTTAACTCACCTACTAGGCTCATTTCAAATTCAGATTCCCTCTGGTTGACAAAATGTTTGACCATCCTGTCTGACATCCCACCAAAGACAATGTCATCTACATATATTTGAGCAATCATGACATTTCCTTCTTCATCTTTAACAAACAAGGTTTTGTCAATTCCACCTTTCCTGTACCCTTGCTTGATAAGAAAAGTAGTCAGCCTTTCATACCATGCTCTTGGAGCTTGCTTCAGACCATAAAGAGCCTTCTTTAGTTTGTATACATGATTTGGACAGCTTGGATCAACAAATCCTTTAGGCTGTTCTACATATACCTCTTCATTGAGATAACCATTTAGAAAGGCACTTTTCAGATCCATTTGAAATAGCTTGAACTTTAAGATACAAGCAATTCCCAAAAGTAGTCTGATTGATTCAAGCCTTGCTACTGGTGCAAAGGTTTCATCAAAGTCTACTCCTTCAATTTGAGTATATCCTTGAGCTACAAGTCTAGCTTTGTTCTTTGTAACAACTCCTTGCTCATTTGACTTGTTCTTATACACCCATTTAGTTCCAATCACATTTATGTCATCAGGTCTAGGAACAAGGTTCCACACTTCATTCCTTATGAATTGACCTAATTCCTCTTGCATAGCACAAATCCAGTATTCATCAGTAAGAGCTTCCTTGATGTTTTTAGGTTCTATTTTAGAAACAAAACAGGACCCTGAAATCACTTCTCTTGATCTAGTGCTTACACCTCTGTTGGGATCACCAATTATCAAGTCTTTGGGATGATCCTTCTGGATTCTGATGGAGGGAGGTTTGCTGGATTGTTCTGTCCTTGCATCAGTTTGAGTGAAGTCATAATGATCACTCTTGTCTTCAGCTTCAATCTTGATATCAGCAGATGTTCCAACATCTTCTGGGACATCTGTAGGAGCATCATCAATTATCATATTTATGGACTCCATGATAACCTTGGTTCTGGAATTAAATACTCTATATGCTCTGCTGTTTATAGAGTATCCAAGAAAAATCCCTTCATCACTTTTAGGATCCATTTTTCTTCTTTGCTCCCTATCTGCCAGAATATAACAGTTACTTCCAAACACATGGAAGTACTTAACTGTGGGTTTTCTGCCCTTCCAGACTTCATAGATTGTGGACAAAGTTCCTTTCCTTAGAGTAACTCTGTTATGGATGTAACAAGCTGTGTTCATAGCTTCAGCCCAGAAGTACAAAGGTAACTTTTTAGCATGGATCATAGCTCTTGCTGATTCTTGAATAGTTCTATTTTTCCTCTCAACAATCCCATTCTGTTGAGGAGTGATAGGTGAAGAATATTCATGATTGATTCCTTCTGAAGAACAGAAATCTAAGAATTTTTGGTTCTCAAATTCTTTTCCATGATCACTTCTTATTCTGATCACACAGCTGGCTTTTTCCCTTTGTATTCTTTGGCATAAATCTTTGAATACATCAAATACATCAGACTTTTCTTTGATGAAATTTATCCATGTATACCTTGAAAAGTCATCAACTACCCCATAGGCATACCTCTTACCACCAAGGCTCTCAACCTGCATAGGTCCCATAAGATCCATATGTAATAGTTCCAAAACTTTGGAAGTTGTCAGATGTTGAAGCTTTGGATGGGACATCTTGGTTTGCTTGCCTATTTGACATTCACCACAAATTTTGCCATCATCAATCTTCAGTTTAGGAATACCTCTCACAGCATCCATAGATATGATCTTCTTTATGCCTCTGAAATGAAGATGACCTAGTCTTTGGTGCCATAGTTTCACTTCTTCTTCTTTAGCTAAAGAGCAGGTTGAAGTGAGACTGAAGTCTTGAGGTTCCCACATGTAACAGTTGTCTTTAGATCTGGCTCCTCTCATGACAACCTCTTGTTCTTTGTTAGACACTATGCATTCAGTTTTGGTAAAGTTTACACTGTACCCTTGATCACATAATTGACTTATGTTGATCAGGTTAGCAGTTAAACCTTTAACCAACAGCACATTATTTAGTCTTGGTACATCTTGACAGTCCAAGGTCCCAACTCCCTTGATTTCTCCTTTAGCTCCATCTCCAAAGGTTACATATCTGGATGAATGTGACTTTAAGTCTACTAGCAAATTCTTCAATCCAGTCATGTGTCTTGAACATCCACTGTCAAAGTACCAGTCTTCTTTGGCTGATACTCTTAGTGATGTATGTGCTATATATGCAACACCTTTCTTTGACCATTTGAGTTGAGATTTCTTTTGATACCTCTGCCCTGTGTATTGTTCATCAGTAGAGCTCCAAGGTTGTTTGTTGAACTTGTTCTTGGATATGTAGCTTTGATCAGTATGAAGACTAGCTTTTGGTCTCCATACCTTCTTGATGACTTCTGTCTTATGCTTAGGAGGTTGCTGATCTCTTTGATGTTTATGCAGCACTTTCTTGGTAACTTCTATCTTCTGTTTAGGAGGTTGCTGATACATCTGATTTGGATATCCATGCAACTTATAGCAATGAGGTTTGATATGTCCAAATCTTCCACAATAATGACATCTCCATCTTTGATATTTCTTCTTCATTATGTTCTTTTCAGAATGATGAGACATCTGTTTGAACATTATGTTTGACTTTGTGTTCTTTTCATGATGTTGAAGCATCTGTTGGGACATCTTGTTTGACTGTATGGACTTTGAAGTAGTTTTGCTAGAGCTAGCTTCATCATTATGAACTCTGTTAAATCCCAGTCCACTTTTATCCCCTGAATGCTTATTGTTGTTGAGAATAACATCTAGTGTACTTGAGCTATTGTTCAGCATTCTAACAGATTTGGACATGTGTTCCAACTTGCAGTTGAGAAGACTTACTTCACTCTTCAAGGTATCAATGATCTCTTGATCACTTGCTTTTTCACTCTTTAGTGCTTCATTCTGCTTCTTTAGCTTTATAGTCTCACTGCATATTTCAGTGCTTCTTTTGAATAGATCTTTGTATGCTTGCTCAAGTTCTTCAAAAGTAAGCTCCCCATCACTGGATTCACTTTCAGATTCACATAATCCAGCTAGAGCAGTGATATGCTTAGCTGATTCTTCTTCTGAATCACCTCCTGAGTCTTCATCAGACCAGGTCACAGAGAGTCCTTTCTTTTGCCTTTTTAAGTAGGTAGGACATTCATTCCTGATGTGTCCATATCCTTCACATCCATGGCATTTAATTCCTTTTTCTTGACTGGTCTTTTCATCATAAGTTGACCTTCTATCATTAGGTCTTTTGTTCTCATAAGAGTTTGTGTATCTTCCACTTGGTCTGGACTTGTTTTCCATATTTTTGAGAATCTTTTTGAATTGTCTTCCAAGCATAGCAATGTTGTCTGATAAGCTTTCACCAGTTTCTGATTCATCATCTTCTTCTTCATCAGTATTTGTCACCAAGGCTATGCTTTTGTTCTTCTTAACATTTGTGTCATTCATTCCCATCTCAAATGTTTGAAGGGAACCAATGAGCTCTTCAACTTTCATTGTGCATATGTCTTGAGCTTCTTCTATTGTTGTGACTTTCATGTCAAATCTTTTTGGCAAAGATCTGAGAATATTTCTTACAAGCTTTTCATCAGTCATCTTTTCTCCCAAAGCTCCAGAAGTATTGGCGATTTCTAAGATGTTCATGTAGAATTCATGAACTGTCTCATCTTCTTTCATTCTCAAGTTCTCAAACTTGGTGGTGAGAAGTTGAAGTCTTGACATCTTTACCTTTGATGTTCCTTCATGAGTTGTTTTGAGAGTATCCCACACATCGTTGGCCAGCTCACAGTGATGCACAAGTCTAAAGATGTTCCTATCAATGCCATTGAATAAAGCATTTAAGGCCTTGGAGTTGCCTAGTGCTGAATTTTCTTCCTCCTTACTCCATTCTTCTTCAGGTTTCAACACTTTTGATCCATCTTTGGTGTCTTGGATAGGGTGTTCCCATCCAATGTTGACTGCTCTCCAGGCCCTGTTGTCAAGTGATCTTAAGAATGCAATCATTCTTGGTTTCCAGTAATCATAATTAGATCCATCCAGTATAGGTGGTCTATTTACTGATCCTATATCTCTGTCCATGTTTCCAGAATTTGTATTCCCTAGATCTCACCCAGTATAAACAGGCAGGGTGCCTGCTCTGATGCCAATTGAAATTCTGTGATCAGGTATGAGATGTCCTATTAGATGTTCCAACACTTGACAGATTTAACCAAAACTTAAATTGCAAGAAAAATAAACAACACAGTAATTTGTTAACCCAGTTCAGTGTATAACCACACTTACATCTGGAGGCTACCAAGCCAGGAGGAAATCCACTATAAGTAATATTAATTCTAGACTTAAACCACCCAGTTTAATCTTTCACTTAATATCTACCCAATGCAATTTCTACCTAAGACACTACTTAGATATGAGTACCAACTCACTCCCCCTCAATCACACAGTGATCTTGTTTACAAGTTTAATAAAATTGAAGTCATACTTCAAACAAAACAGCTTGATCTTACTTCACAGTTTCAATCAAGTCACAAATGCACTTATGCTTAAAAGCTCATAAAGTGGTACAATAAAAACAACCTGCTATTAAAACACAAAACACCCTATTTTGTCTTCTGAAATTCGTACTCAATCCTGAGGTATTTTGTTGCTTAAATAGGTGTTTGAATTTTGGGCTTTCTGTATGTTAATCCAGTCCTAAAACGCATGCAGCTTCCACCTTGAATTAGGGTTTGTTACTTCCTAGATTCTAGGTGATTTAGTTCTTCTGATTATGCTGAAACCTCATAACAAAACTCCCTACAGATGCGCCTTAATCTGTTTTTGTCCATCCATAATTAATTCCAGATAACTCTCCTTAAATATCTCAGATCAGTTAGTTATTAATTAATTCTGGTAGCAGGTTTGAGATGTCTCAACATCTGTTGGGACATCCTGAAAAACTGAACTTAAATCATTTACACAATGTCCCAACATCTGGTGTGACATCCTGAAATAAGTTCTTATACTCTATTTGATAATGTCCCAACATCTGATAGGACATTCTGAACTGAATTCAATATTTCGTGTTGGTCAAAAATTCTGCCAATTCTAAACATCTACAATTGACAATTCATAACTTTTGACTCGTAAGTCTGTTTAGGTCACTGTTCGGATTGTTGGAAAGCTGACTTCATGTACTTTATGTTAAAATTATTTTCAGTGATAGATTTACAATTATTCAATGTGCCATATATGTTTTCTGTGTAGATTCCTATGTGTTGAATTGTGAAGTGTGGGAGTTAGTCGTAGGAATGTGTGTTTTGGTTGTTGCTTATGATGTTGCTTGATATTGTTGTTGAGTTTGTCAGTTCTGTATTTTTAGGTTGACATTAATTTTGTAAACCAAATATAGCAGCAGTGTCTATATACAGGATCTTTACAAATAAAGAAAATATAAAGCAAGGAGTCCTTGTGTGCACCCAAACATGTTATGTTGAAATGTTTCAACATCTGGAACAACATGTCGAAGAAGATGTCAAGACAGTTTCTTTGACATCATGAACTGCTAAAGATGGATTGAAGTTTCTATTTTGGTTTCAACAGAAACAGAATATTTTGAAGATTTAAATCAATCCAATAGCGCTGATGTAAAAGATCTTGAAGAATCAAATTTGCACTGAAGACAAATTTCAAATATTGAAAACTATAGAGTTTCTATATTTAGAGATATTTTAGGAGTTTTTATATTTGAAGATCTTTTTGTATATTTGTAGCAGAATTTTTTGCATATTTGTAGCAGTTGTTATGCTGTGATTTTTTAGGCCCAAATTCAGTTGGGAATAGGTTATAAAAAGAAATCTTGTAACCTAGGTTTAGAACCAACCAACCAACCGAAAATATAAACATTATTAGGGTTGTGTTCTTGTGGCAGCTGTGCTCAACAAGGAACCCTGTTGTGGCTGTTTTATTTGTTATTCTCAAAGTTTGTAAGCAAGGAAAGTTATGTACTTAACTGAAGTTGCTAAACAATGTTAAGGTATTGTCATGGAAGTGTGGCTTCTATTTTGGAAGTGAGGATGAGTTTCTCATATTTAGGAGTACCTAAGTAGAAGTTGCACGGGTAGTGATTAAGTGAGAAAATTGTAAACTATAGGTGTTTGCTGATAAGTCTTAGAATTGATACTACATAGTGGATTTCCTTCCTGGCTTGGTAGCCCCCAGAGTAGATGAGTTAGCATCGAACTGGGTTAGCAATTTGAATGTGTTCCTTACAGCTTTCAGTTTATTTTATGCAGTATATGTGCAGAATGTCATATCAGATGTTTAAACATCTTGAAGAATGTTTGAATATGATATATCATAATTTTAAAAGTGTTGTTATTTGTGCTTTGCAATGTTTATATGTAACAAATAAGATGTCACAACATCATATTCGACATCTGAGTTTGTCATACCAGAATTTCAATTGGTATCAGAGCAAGCATCCTAGTCTGTTTCTGGATGAGATCCAAGGAGGATACTTTCTAGTTCATGGTTAAGGTAGAAGGGTTCTACTGAAGAGCTGTTTTGATGTGAGAATGGTCCCTAGAAGTGGAGGGTGGATTGTTCTATTGTTGTAGCATAGGGTTGTGCTGCTATTGTGACAGGTTTGATTTATTTTCAAACCTATGGTTGTTAGTGTTACCTGGATATTTTGCCAGGGTTGTGGTGTGACACTTGAAGTTTCTGAGGAGTTTGTATCCGCTTCTTATCTTCTGATAACTCCTTTTGTGTGAGAAGGTTGCGCTTCTCTGGAGATATATCCTATGATGTTGGGGATATATATATATATATATATATATATATATATATATATATATATTTTCTTCTGTCAACTGTGCTAATGACACTTGAAGACTCTTTTTCAAGTCCACTAAAGGCACTGTGAAGAGAAGTGTTTGTTTGGAGATCTGAAGACTATTTTAAACAGACCTATCTCTTATCTGCAGATCTCTATGTGATCCTTGGAAGGATGTATTATCCCATGATAGAACATCGCATCAGAATTAGGCATGATTCTGATGTCCAAAGAATGGCTATATAGATACTTGGGTGCTAAACTATTGTGTTTATTTCACAAATGTTTGGAACCTACTCCTGTTTTGGAAGAGGAGGCATCTATATGGTGTGTCTAAGAAGGTTCAATACCCAGAGCTTCCCTTAGATGTGTGTGTTGATCAAGGAGTGATCAACATGTCTTTTTCTCCTGAGGACAATTTATTTTTGTTCCTTGCTGCAGGAGTGAAGTCCTGAGCTTTAAGGGGTGTGATTTCAGAGAGACTCCTTGTACATGATGGTTAAGTTGTGTCAACTGGTGGAGTTGACTGATGTAGATATAGCTGATTAGTAGCTAGATTATGTGTGAAGACATCTCAAGTCAGACAGTCTGAATATTGGGTCTGGAGGAGAAGTTTGTTGAAGTGTTCTAGCTGCTGTTTGTCTGTGTTTTTGCCTGATCAACTAATGGTGGTTGATTCCCCTGTGTTTACCTGCAAAAGCTTATGTGGAGGTGTATTTGACTGATAGTGATGTCTGAAAGGATGTTAGAACATCATATCAGAAAGTTTCAGATGCCTGCAGAAGAAGAAGAAGTTAGACTCATGTCCTACCTTGTGTGAGAAGGTAATCCTATCTGACCTTTAGTAAATACCTTGACGGGAGACTTGGTGTTTGTCTATTGTTTGTATGATGCATAAAAGTGAATATTTTGACAAGAGACTTAGTATTTATCTGGGATGTATGCATATATGCAGTCTGAATCTTATGGTTCAGAAAGTGTTCTGAGTAACTAATGCTCATCTTCAAAAGGAGCTTTGGTTATTCATGAAAGGGGGATTTAAGAAGTGATATTTATGGTCTATTGGTGCAAGGATGCAAATTATTAAATGGTGTGTGCAGCTGAAGTTTTGTTCTTCCCTTGACAAGGAAGGTGTGCATAATCATGAAGTTATAATTGATAAATCATCAGGGCTTTGTGAAGATTGCTTTACTCAGGGTGAAATGTCATCCTTGGTATAACAGCAAGGTGTAGTTCTAAACTATTCCTTCTGAAGATTCAGACAGTGGTAGGTTTGAAGACTTTGGAAAAAACTGTGGGAGTTTCTCATCAATATGTGATATTGATAGGAATTTCTGCATAATCAACATATTGGAGGTTGTCTACTCAAACTTGGTTGATGAATCAAGTCTATGAGAGCATGGAACTCTTGTTCTGTTAAGGGAGGAGGTTCTTTCAAGTGGAAGAAGAAGGAGCTGAGTTCAACAACTGGATGTGGAATGATACTATTCAAACATCTAGTTCAACATCAGATTCTCAGTTGGTGAAGTGACACATCAATTAAAGATATGATGATTTACTACTAGTAGATCAGAATATTTTTATGAGAATTCTGATAAACGTGAAGAATACAAAGGGTGGAAATTGCCTTTTTCATATGAGGATTCATAAAGGATGTGATTAAACTATTGAAATTGGTTAATCTCTATATTGAGTTCGAAGAATCAAGATAATCAGAGTGTGGCAGCTGGTTGGTCTTGAGGATTGTCTTGGAACAAGTTGCTCTTAGGAAGAAGAGTGATGAGTTGAAGAATCAAGGATATTTGTTCTTCTTAAAGGTGGATGAGAGTTTATATCTCTTTCTGAATTTCTGATTCAAGATGGTGGAACAGTTTTGGTGAAGATTTTCAGTTCTTGGATTACTATGCTATAGTAAGTCCAGTTGGTGGAGCACATTAAGAGTCTTGATCTTGGTGTTTGGAAGATGTTCTAACTAAGTGTTAGGACATTATCTGGGGTGTTTGGCTACATGATTTCTATTTTTATCCTACCTAATCATATGGGAGAATGATGAAGTAGATGATCTGTATGGAAGAAACATGTAGAGTAGACCGAAGTAGATCGGGTATTGATTGATTGGAAGTTTGTGTGTGTTCATTCATTCTAATGTCAGAATTAGTTTGGATATGTTTTATCTGGATTGTATGGCCTTTGGTGTGTGAAGGCTTAGTGTCAGAATCTGCATGCTAGAAGATGTTCAGCTTGTGTAGTTTGTGGTAACTACAAACCAAGAAGGGATCAGGTTTACTTTGGTACAAGAAGTGAATGTGTTCAATTGAGAATTGAACAGAGGGTGAGCTCTTGAAGACATGAAGATGCATCTTATGCATTCCTTTCGTCAAAGTGCAGAGAAGCATGTAGTATCCTTAATAGGGGAGTATGTTACAATTTTGTGCAGCTGATTTTGTGAAGTTAAGGGGGAGTAATACCTTAACCAGGGTTTGTGATGTTACACATCATATTGTGACATGCGCTAATAAGTATGGGATTTCTTTCGATAACATTTATTACTTAGTTGTGGTGTGTATGTCTTTGTGATCCAGATAAGAAGTGTCTTAGGAGTCCTGAAGGCTATATAGTATAAAGATGCTCTCTGTAGTTTACGTTGGATTCTGAAGGAGTTGTGAACCATATTGTTCCACTACTAGCAGACAATATATAGGTGGATGTCAGAACATGCTTCACAACATGTGTATATTAGTTCCTTTTGAGGAATATTTGTGGATGGCTCTAGCAGAAAAATGCAAAACACGGGTTTGTTCATGCGTGTTGATTATTGGGCCGTTTATTTTGGGAGAGCAAGTCAGCTGGTCAAGGTCAATTGTTTTATTCCACATTGAATGGTGCAGAAGTTTTTGCTCCTATGATAAAGATCTTGGACCAAGAACTCTTATTTTTCAAGGATAGGTCGTTACTATTTATGTCCTTGCTCCCTATTTATAGAAACATATTTCCTCCAACTCCAGCATGTGAGTTTTATTTGTTTTTCATCCTTTCACCTTTCCTTCTAATGGGGTTGTGTTTGGATGAATAATTTGTGGGTATGGTATTGTGAGGGTTGTGTTTGCCATGTTTTGGCTAAAATGGGGGAGAAAGAGTGTGTGCTGATGATGTGCTTGGAGTTGTTGTCACAGCAGTTGCATATGTTGTTCTTGTATGATGGATATCAGGATGTCAAGATGAATGTTGAATGCTAGTCTTTGTGACTTGTGTCCTGAGTTGTTTAACACAATTGTGACTTGTGTTCTGAGTTACATTAGGGAATGAAAGGGTGTTCTCTTGAGCCACCATTGGTCACCTAGATGGAGAATGTTCATCACCTTGGGAGGAAGGGTTTTGTGGAACCTGAATGGAGAGAGGTCTTAATGGATTGGTTTGGCCAAGACTTCAAGACTTTCTATTTTCCAATGAAAGAATAGGTGAATGGTGTGTTATTGTGAATACTGCTGAAGATGTCAAATAACATGCCCTGAAAAAGTGAAGAGTTTGCTTTTGCTGTTGTTTTTTAGGTATGTTCTGCTGCTGTTAAGTTTTTTATTTTTTTTGTAATATTTGTTTTAGAAAAAAATTGCCAAAGAGGGAGATTGTAAGTTCTATAATTTTAGGTTGGCATTAATTTTTTAAAACAAATATAGCAGCAGTGTGTATGCACATGATCTTTGAAAATAAAGAAAACATAAAGCAAGGAGTCCTTGTCCGCGCCCAAACATGTTGTGTTGAAATGTTTCAACATCTGGAACAACATGTCGAAGAAGATATCAAGACGGTTCATTCAACATCATGAACTGCTGAAGATGGATTGATGTTTTTGTTTTGGTTTCAACAGAAACAAAATATTTGAAGATTTAAATCAATCCAATAGCGTTGATGTAAAAGATCTTGAAGAATCAAATTTTCACTGAAGACAATTTTCAAATATTGAAAAATATAGATTTTCTATATATAGAGATATTTTAGGAGTTTTTATATTTGAAGATCTTTTTGTATATTTGTAGCAGCTGTTATGCTGTGATTTTTTAGGCCCAAATCCAGTTGGGAATAGGTTATAAAAAGAAACCTTGTAACCTAGGTTTAGGACCAACCAACCGAAAATGTAAACATTATTAGGGTTGTGTTCTTGTGGCAGTCGTGCGCAACAAGGAACCCTGTTGTGGCTGTTTTATTTGTGATTCTCGAAGCTTGTAAGCAAGAGAAGTTGTGTACTTAACTGAAGCTGTTAAATAAGGTTAAGGTATTGTCATGGAAATGTGGTTTCTATTTTGGATTGTTGTGTAGGTAAAGAGCTTTCAATATCAGCAACTGACTGTTGAGGATTTTGAGACATCACTGAGGTGATTGGAAGTGAGGATGGGTTTCTCATATTTAAGAGTTCCTAAGTAGAAGTTGCACGGGTAGTAATTAAGTGATAAGACTCTAAACTGTAGGTGTTTTCTGAGAAGTCTTTGAATTGATACTACATAGTGGATTTCCTTCCTGGCTTGGTATCCCCCATAGTAGATGAGTTAGCATCGAACTGGGTTAACAATTTGAATGTGTTCTTTACAACTTTCAGTTTATTTTGTGCAGTATATGTGTTGAATGTCATATCAAATGTTTAAACATCCTAAAAAATGTTTGAATCTGATATATCAGAATTTTAAAAGGGTTGTTTTTTGTGCCTTGCCATCTTTATACGAAACAGATAAGACGTCTCAACATCATATTCGACTTTTGAATCTGTCATACTAGTATTTCAGAGTTGTTGTAGCATAAATTGTAAATGCATTAGCTGTTGCTTATGTGGTAGTGTGATGATGTCGTTGAGTTTTTATGGCATGCTATGTCGGAGGCATGTATTGGTGAATTATATGGATGTTTTGTTAATGTTTGATGTGATAAAGTGCAATGCATGATAAAATGGTGCAAAGATGTGTTGATGTTGTAGTTGCATAGCGATGTATGTTTCGATAAATGCATGTTGAGTGTTAACTAATATTGGTGTGATGATGAAATGCTATATGTGTGCATTTAATTGTTGTTGCATGATTTCATTGATGGTGCATTGGCATGTGCATAAGTTGTGGGATGGCGAGCCCAAATGGGTGAAATCGTTTATCCAAATTCCTTGATGGAATTGTTGTTGTTGGCGTGATTGGGTGCAATCACAATTGTTGTTGCGTTCATGAAATTGAGATCGTACGTGATCAGGAAACTGGGGTTGTGGGTGTGATCATAAAATATGTGTCATACTGGACCATGAAACAGGGGTCGAGAGTTCCGACGAGAACTGGGATCATGAAACAGGGATCGTTATTGGTATCACATGCATTAAGTCTAGTTGGGTCTCATTTGCATTCTCTTGTTGGTTGTGTTGTGTGATGTCTTGTATGATTATCGATGATTATCGGTATATAAGCTGAGGTGTGTGATTCTTCTTAGATGTTAAGACATGGTGAAATTCTTGATGATGTATACCTTGTATTTATATCATCTTCTTTTTCATTGATTTAAGAATATCACCCATTTTGTTTGAATATTGCCTCTACGTGGGTAACCTGCAAGTAATCTGGAGTAGTGTAGAAGTTGTAGTAGTGAAGACTATATGCTTCACTTTAGTTTGGAGTCTGCTCTGATATGTAACATTGGGAGTCGGGAATGCTTATGCATATTTTTATTTGTAAAAGAATCCTTAATTGTTTATCATGTGAAAACTAGTTTGATTAAGTTAAACAATTATATTTTGTTGTCCAAACTAAATAATTTCCATTGTGTAACAAAGATTTATTTTTGAATTAAAGTTGTAATAATAATAATTATCTGTTACATGTCTTATTTATGAGCAAGTTCGTGTTGAAAGTAATACCCTTTTATTCCCAGTTGTTTCATTTTACTCTGATTTTTCGATTAAATTATTTAGGGGAATTTTGGGTGTTACAAAGTGGTATCAGAGCAGGTCGGTCCGTCCGACCAAGTTGTCTAGTGTTATTTATTTCTATGTACGCGACATGTGTGTGAAACACTGTCGACACTTACTTATTAGCTTCTAACTATTTGTCTCCAGGAGTTGGTTTGGAACTAGTGGGGGAAGTTTGCTTCTCAGAGATGTTTATGGTATGAGGAGTTGTTTCAAGGTGATATTAATTGCACGAGTACAAGTGTTTTTGTGAACTGACGAGAGTACAAATTAAGGATTCTTATCTGTCGGTCAAGTTTGAGATGCCTTTGAGGGAGGACAAGCCGATAATTGTGACTTTCCTCTGGAGTGTAGATCAGAGTTTGAAGATGATTAAGAAATGATGTTTTGTATGTTAAGCGAGTAAGGTAACTCTTAGAGAATGAAGCTTATATGAGTGCATGTGTGTGATAACGGTTATATGAGATATACGTAGACTACTGACGGCGAATTAGAGAGATGATTGAGAATAAGGATCCACTCCAAAGAAAAATGATAATTTGATTAATCAATTGGTAGACTAGTATATCTTGAGTATAATTGGATTGAAGTCGGATGATTTTCAGAGTTAAGTGAAAAGCAAGGATAGTTAGGAGATCTTGGAAGAGAG
Organism: Lathyrus aphaca; assembly: GCA_963966055.1. NCBI lineage: Eukaryota > Viridiplantae > Streptophyta > Magnoliopsida > Fabales > Fabaceae > Lathyrus > Lathyrus aphaca. Next base: position 179,591,251 of record OZ014525.1, on the reverse strand, counting down.
AGAGAGAGAGAGAGAGAGAGAGAGAGAGAGGGAGGGAGAGAGAGATAGGTAGAACTCATGTTCATCAATTTCAATTTTCATTTTCACAATTATGGAACAACCTTTAGGAAAAGGGGCATAACTTTTCACTCATAACTCCGATGGAAGCAAATATGAATTTTTTGGAACGCTTACAAAATTCCCTACAGTTTGTATATGAATTTTTTCTTCGGCATGTTTTTGAAGAGAGAGAAAACGTGTTTGAATATTTAGGTATGATGCTGATTTTTGTGGAAGTATGTATATGGGATTTCTGGATCATCCTCCATTGCAAGGGTGATAACTTTTTACTTGTAACTCTAATTTAAGCAATTCTTGAAGTTTTGAAATCTACATGAAATTCCCTTTATTTTGGAATATAATTTTGTGTTTGGGAGATCTATATTGAAGGAGATAATTGTGTTTGAAGTTGAACGATTCTTGTTAGTGATGAGTAAGATAAGATCACATGTAAAATATTTGGAAATAGGAAGGAGATAAGGGTATCGGAGGAGCACATAGAGATGCGGAATATGCTAGAGGAGAATTATTAGAATGTAGATTTCTTTGAGGAAAGTTAGATAGTAAGGCGGGTTGTGTGTTATTGATGATATGGTGTCGACATATGTCGTGAAATTTTTTTTAGTGTTTCTACCACCAACCAGATGATGAGAAGGTACTGTTGAGATTGTGATTTGAATGAGGCCCAAGTGTGAAACTATATGGATTATAGAGGTTCCGAGATTAAGGGAAAGATGAAGGATTGGTTAGTGATGTGAAAGTTCTTAACTTGAATGAAGGTTTCAATTGGAGCAAACCGAGTTGGATTGTACTTGATGTAATAGCAATTCCGATGTTAGGAGGATATTTAATAATTTTGTTGTGATAAAAGTGTGTATTGGAGAATATGTATTGTATTTTAGGCGTTTTTGGTATCATAGACGAAGTTGAAAAGAAGGAAACTAAGAAAACGGTTGTAAGTCTTAGAGTGATGGTGGAGCAGTATGCTTAGGTAACTTTGAGCGCAAGGTAGAGGACACTATTGTAGTTGGGTAATGATGATTTATACCACCATTATGGTTGTCGACTGTATATTGACAGATTGAGGAATAGATCACCCTTAATCCCTTGTTGATAGTAGACAAAACATGTTGGATGGAATAGACGTGTCTTACCAACTGGATTATATGTACAATTAATTTTTTGGAGTAGAGCCAAGTGCTTAAGGATTGTTTTGATTAGTCGATGCATATTTATATATAGAAAGATAAGGCAGACTCGAGGATGATAACATGAGGTTGCGAGTTAATCAATGAGTAGTATAGAAACTCACAATTGTGTTTTAGATGACTTAAGTTTTGATTTTTGATGTTTCGAGAATCCGGTTGACATGAGAATTGAAGCATTATAGAGATGATCTAAGGAGGAAGTAAATGGAAATGTAAGACCATAATTTTACCAAGGATGTCAGATAGAGAATAATAGTGGCTAGTATGTCTTAAAATGTATATAGGGGTATGAATTGTATCTTCCATACTTGTTTGGATAAGTTGGAACTGGTGTTCGTTGTGGATGTTATGATCTGTTATAAAATCAGAAGAAGAGTGTGTGAGTATTTGAAAATTGAGTTACAAGTTTTAAAAGAAGTGAAGTTATATGTTAAGTTATCAAAGTGTGATTGTTGGTTAGTAAAGATGAGTTTACTTGGTTGTGTTAATTCAGATGAGGGTTTATGAAGAATTGAGTTACTATGAGTATAAATTGATGAATTGGTTTGCTGGATTGATTTAGTTAATGTGCATAGGTTAGGTGTTAAGTATTGATGAAAATTTTGTGATTAATTGGTGTTAAAATTGTTTGGTTAATGTTAAATCGCAATAGGGGATGAGTTTTATCGTATGAATTTTCTATAGAAATCGCAGTTCCCGCTTAGCGAGACCTAGCTTGCTTAGTGAGGTCTTGAAAAATTTCTTCTCTTCCAGGCAGTAGCAAACTCGCTTAACGAGGCGTGGTGTCCGCTTAGCGAGGTCTGGGAGTGAAAAAGATGATTTTTTCTTGTTGAAATTAATTGGACACGTGTAGCTTATGTTGTCGGAATGTTGATTTATTATTGTTATGATATTGGTAGGTGTTTATGATGAGTTTGGACAACGTGTTAATACAATATGGTAAAGTTGTAGCTCATGTTTTACGATAATTGGGGATTCATGGAAACATCTATCCTATTCAAGATTTGGAATTGGATGCGATTGTAATTGTGTTGAATATTCATAGGTATTATTTTTATGGATCTGGGTTCGAAGCGTTTAGTAATCACAAGAGTGTAGAATACCTGTTTGGTCTGAATTTCAGATGAGTTAAGTCAAAATTCATTTCTTATGAATGCTTTGATGGTCGGAATTTTGATGTGAACTTGGTAGATTTGATAGTTACGAGTAGTCAGAGTGCACAACGGAAGCGTAGTGTAGCATAATTTATTCATACGAAGGTAACAACAATGTTGGTAGTTTGGTTACGTTGATGTTGTGTTATGGGATTTTATGTTCTTATCTTTGTTGTTGCCTTGTTAACCTATGGTGATGGTTCGAGTGCGAGTAGCTAATTCCTATGATGAAGAATTAGGGGATTCCTATTGTGATGGTAGCGATCGTGTTGTGTTCTGGTTCGTAATGAACATGTGTATTCTTAACTTGGTTATTCTTTGTGTCTTAAGTTGGTAGTCGAGTGCATTGCGTGAGCATTGCATCTTGTTGTTGTCGTTGATAAGGTAGTTTGTTGTTTTGTGTTATTCGTGGTGTTTCCTTTCATGGCATGGGAGTTGACCATTGGGATGCGAGAGTGTATTTGGGGTTGTTCATATCTGGTAAATTTTTTAGGGCGAAAATATTCTAAGTGGGGGAGAGTTGTAACACCCCGTTTTTATTTTGATTATTATTTGTGAATAATTATGAATTTTTATGATCGACTGTGTGTTTATTGTGCTTTCAATAGGTTTGGTGAAGGATAATGGCCTTAAGATGTGAGTCTTGGGGGTGTATGACTAATAACGTAGAGATTGGTGGTGTGGGGAGTAAGACTAATTAGATTATTTTAGTTAGTAATTTTTTAATTATAATAATATTTGGGATATTGATTTAATTTAGTATGTGATGGAAAAATATTATTATTGTTATTATTTCATGCGTTAGAATAAGTAATAATAATAGAAATAGTAGTGAGTAAGTAAGGGCTTAAGTGGAAGTTCATAGAAAGGGTCCAAGGGTTATAGTAGGAAAAGAAGAAACTTAGAGAGGAGAGGATCATTTTGAATCGATCATGAAAAAGAAAAAAGAAAAGAGCAGAAGAGAAAAAGGGAAAAGTTAGGGCAAGAGGAAGGAAGAGGGAGAACCCATTGAAGATAAAGAAAGCTCATCATTATAAGGTAAGGGTAGGATTTCTTTAATCATTCAAGGGTTAGATGATGTAGGTATATGGGTAGAAATCATTAGGTTGATGTCATGGATTGTTATTTGTGGATTAATTGGGGTTGTTAGGAAGAATCTATAACTAGATGTTTGGACTTGACTAAATTGTTGTGTTTGAATTATTGTGGATAATGTATGTGTGATAAATAGGGGTATTAATGACTTAAACTGGGATTATTTGAGTTAAAAATGTAGTTTAAGGGTGTAAAATCGTAGTGGGAGAAGTGTTGTCATCTCAGGAACTTTTGGTTAGTTTGTAGGGCTCGCTTAGCTAACTCCAACTCGCTTAGTGAGGTCCCCCTGGCAGCTTAACTTTTGAATCGTAAGTCTGTTTGGATCGCCGTTCGAATCGTTGGAAAGTTGGCTTCATGTATTTTATGTTAAAATTATTTTCAATGATAGATTTCCAACTATTCAACGCGCCATATATGTTTTCCGTGTAGGTTCCTATGTGTTGAACTGTGAAATGTGGAAGTTAGTCGTAGGAATATGTGTTGTGGTTGTTGCTTATGATGTTGCTTGATGTTGTTGTCGAGTTGTTGTGGCATAAATTATAAATGCATTAGTTATTGCTTATATGGTAGTGTAATGATGTCGTTGAGTTGTTATGGCATGCTATGTTGGAGGCATGTATTCGTGAGTTATATGCATGTTTTGTTGATGTTTGATGTGATAAAGTGCAATGCGTGATAAAATGGTGCAAAGATGTGTTGATGTTGTAGTTGCATATCGATGTATGTTTCGATAAATGTATGTTGAGTGTTGACTGATATTGGTGTGGTGATGAAATGCTATATGTGTGCATTTAATTGTTGTTGCATGATGTCCTTGATGGTGCATTGGCATGTACATAAGTTATGGGATGGCGAGCCCGGATAGGGTGTTATCGTCTATTCGAATTCCTTGATGGAATTGTTGTTGTTGGTGTGATTGGGTGTACTCACAGTTGTAGGTGCGGTCATGAAATAGGGATCATATGTAACCATGAAACTGGGGTCGTGGATGTGATCATGAAAAAAGGGTCATATTGGACTATTAAATAGGGGTCGAGAGTTCCGACGGAACTATGAATTAGTGTGAATGCTGGTATTGCCAAGAGATTAAAGAAAATGAAAGGCAAATTTGTTGCTGATGTATCCCTTGCTAAGGGTTGTATGAAGAAGGTTTTTGGTCCTCCTAAGCCTTGGAGCAAGGTTGCTACTAAGAAAAGGAAGGTTGTTGTGTCTGATTCTGAATCAGACTATGATCTTAAAGATGATGTTCAGGACATCATTCCTGTGAAGAAAGTTGCAACTAAGAAAAATGTTGTTAGGGTCCCTGATGCTCCATTGGACAATATCTCCTTTCACTGTTTATAGTGTGAACAAATGGAAGTATGTGTACCAAAGAAGGTTGGCCCTTGAGAGAGAGCTATGAAAAGATGCCTTGGATTGCAAGGAAGTGATGGAGCTTATTTTTTTGCTGGTCTTTTGGAAACTGTCACAGGTTTTGCAAGAAGCTATGAGATTCTTGTAAAAGAGTTCATAGTCAATATTTTCGAGATTTGTGCTAACGGAAAGACCAAGGATTTCATAAAAGTATATGTTAGAGGAAATTGTGTGGAATTTTCTCCTTCTGTAATCAACAAGTATTTGGGTTAAAGTTGTGGAGCTCAACCTGAATTTGAAGTCAGTAACAACCAGGTGTGCAAGGAGATAAATGTTAATCAGGTAAAAGCTTGACCTATGAAGGATAAACTCTATGTTGGCAAGCTCAATGTAAAGTATGCAATTTTGCATAGGATTGGTGTAAACACCCCAAATTTGCCCTCACTTTTTCTCACACCAGGGCTTGTGATCTTTCATTTTTGCATTAGCATAAGCATATCATATCCCACTGCATAGTTTATTTCATCTGCATCTAGGGTTTGTGATTTAAGCAATCCAAGAAGTGATATGAGCTATCTCAAAGGCCTTGAAGCTTGTAAAGAGGGTCCATGTGTGTTCCATGATCATAATATACTCCCCAAAGTTCATAAAAGTCAAGGGATCACAAAGAATGGCAAAGGCATAGAGGCAGACTGAAGATATCCTGCACAGATGACCTAAAATTAGGGTTTTGGTTTTAGAGGCCTTAATCCCAAATTGTTTGGTCATTCTTGTTTCTAATGGTCTTAATTTGTTATAAGGATCATATGTACAAAATTTGATGAAGAAATTCACTATGGAAGTCATCTGATCATTGGGTAACTTCTTGAGCAAGTAAAGTCAAAATCAGGGCATCTGAGGCCTCCATCAAGGGTACCAAAGGGTCATCAAAATCATTTTGAGTCTCTATGATCTTTATTTGATCTTATAAGTGGTTAGAAGTTCACAAGATTGAAGAATTTCAAGCCAAATGCAAACTTGCTATTTTTGGAAATGACTTGTAATGGAAACTTTCCATTTTGGGAAAGATACTCAACCTATTCTTTCATGACCAAAAATGATTCAAATGAAAAATTCTTGGACATGAAAGTTGTATATTATGTCTTCCCATTTTTAAAAAGTACAAGAACATGTCTTGATTCATCCTAGAACTCAAGATATGGCCTTTCAAAGTTGGCAAAAATCCTATAATTTTCAAGTGTGCACCAAAGAGGAAATTTTGCAAATTCAAGTTCTAAGCCATTTCATCACCTCTAATTGACTTCTAAACATCATACAAACATAGTGCAATGCATTTGGACCAGATTTGTGCCTTGGATCACAAGAAACCATGCCTCATTTTCACAAAATGTTCAAAGTTGTCAAAATGCATAAACTTTGCAAAACATATGACATCTCTTGATCCAATTGTTCCAGCTGCATAAACTTCATCCTAGGGCCATCCATGAATCAAGCTGAGGCCAAGACACCCCTAAAGCCAGCTCTGAACCATGCCCATACCTTAAATACACAATGTTGACATTTTTGCAACTTGGCCCATACCAATCAAACTGAGCCACAACAACTCTCTTAACCAATCAAGACCTCTTATGCTAACATTATGTAAGCCATTCCACACAACACACAAGCCTAAATGAACACTAAGCTCAAAATCACCAAAAATTCCACAAAACTTCATTCCTTCGAAACTCACTCCACAGCCAACAAAAATCATAGATTCTTTCACCAATCATCTCCACACATCATAAGGATCATTTCCCACCCCTTGCATGGCCTAAAAGCACCTCAATCAGAAACACGATTTCTTAGTTATCAGAACTGAAACACTAAAACCAAGCCATTTAAACTTGTTCTAAGCCTTTTAGAAGCTTCAGGGAGTTCATTGGGGTGGATTAGCATCAAGGAGAGGTCCAAAAAGCTCAGATTGAGAAAGCTTCAACTCAGGTAACCATCAAGAACAATTTTTCCAGAACCTTTCTTTTAAGTTCTTAAATGATTCTATGTGCTCCCCTAATCATGCTGATATGATTATTTTCGATTCATGAGTTTGATGCAAAATAATTGTTGTTTGGGGCCTAATTCTTGTTTAGGATGGTTTGGGGGTTTATTTTGGAGAGTTTAGGGGTTTGGGGTAGCCTAGGGAGAGAGATAGCATGAAGGGCTCGCCGAAGAAGATGACCGGAGCTTGCTCCGGTCACCTGAAAATAATTAGGGTTCTAATTAGGGTTAATCTCCCCAGTTTGAATTCAGGCCCTTGGATCTTGCTTAGTGCGTTTTTGAGTGGTTCAGATCATTTCACTTAAACCCTAATCTTTTAATTAATTAATTAGGATTAATTAAATAAAATGCCAGATTGAATCTTAGCCTTAGGATTACGCGCGCAGTCAACCCTCCCCTCCCCAGTTCAAATCTCAGCCACTGAATCCTTTGACTTTCATTTATTTCATTTTAATTTCATTTTCTTTTCATTTCTTTTGTCCATTTTATTTAAAATAGCAAAAATCATCAAATATATCTCAAACTTTGCATTTCTGTTTTAAATATTTTTCTTAACCTGAAAACATTTTTTATTTTATCTTTTGGATTAAAAAAGTATTTTTAAAATATTTAAATGTTTTATTTAATTAATTAATTGATTTTAATTAATTAATTAAATATGCATTTAGGTTTCTAAAAATCACCAAAAAATTCATGAAGCATTCCAATACACTTAGAAACATTTTCAAACTCACCATACAAATTTCTTTTTAGGTATGATCATATTTTCACAATTTTCTTTGAATTAGGGTTCTTAAAAAAATCACATTTTTTAACCCTAACTTGAAAATTTCATTTCTGCCTGACCATGATGAGTTTGAACTTGGTTCTTTTTGCATTATATCATATATTGCATATAGTTTCTAGGTTATTTACCTCATATTTGTATCTTGCATTTTCAATTTGATTTGCATTTTCCCTTTAGATGCACCCAAAAACCCTAGTTAACTTAGGAATTTAATAACTTTCACTAGGTTAAGTTTCTGACCTTCTCCTTTGGGGTGTGATCTTATATGGGATTCGGGTTTTTTTGAGCTCAATTTCAATTTTTTATCATGGTGATTGTTTCTGTTTTGGTCATATGCATCTCATGTTGTCTTAAAACCCTAATTTTGCATGTTCATTTCCATCCTTCTTTGCATATCATGAACTTGTGAACTTGCCATGCCATTCAATTCTTTTGTATGTCATCTTAGACATCTTAGGACATGTTTGAAACATTGCTTGATCATTGATGCATAATTTGGGTATGCTTTGCATTCATTACATTTCATGAACATCCATGTGTTTTCATGCTTCTAAACATGCTTCCATTACATCTCATCCTTGTATGATCATTCATATGCATCTTTTATGACTTTGCATAATCTCATAACACATTTACATTGCATATTCACTTATGACTTTGGTCTTTGCACCTTCACTTATCTTATTTATTTTCATTTCATTCCTTATGCATTCATACTAACATTTCAAGAACTTTTGGTAAGTTCTCTGGGAGGTGGATTTGCCTTCACCTCCCCCATCTTATTTCCTCTCATTTGCATCTTTACTTGTCTTTGAAGTGAACTTTATTCACTTAATTTTCTCTTGCTCCTTTCTTTTCTCCTAAGTTACTTATCTTCTTCAGGAAGTAAGTAACATATTCTTCTTCCTCCTTCTCTTTTCATCTGCTTCTTCCATGGTGGCCTTCTTGAAGATCTTTTCTCCTAAGCCTCACAAACCATAGGATATCCAAGCATGATAACTTTTAAGATTGTATATATTCCCCCTAGCTTTTTACCATTGAGTCTCCTTGAGTCTCTCTTTTCATCTCTTAATCAGAGGCTAAACTTTTAAAACTTTAGGACTTTGGAATTAGGGTTATGCCTGCATCCATAGTGTTAAATCTTTAATTTGTTTACACCTCTTAATCAAAACACATTAATAATCACTAAGACTTTATCTTGTAACTTGGGACTTACATTAGGGTTCTATCTCTTCCTTATGGTTAAGAGGGACTAACCCTAGTGTATAATGGACAAGTCCCCTTCAAGTTGTCTTACAAACCATAAAATCCACTTCTTAATCTCACCCTTTAATTAAAATCCACTTAATAAAGGCTTGTTATATAATGAATTTAGTCCCTAACCATGGATTAAGTTGATGAGTCTTCCTCAGCTTAAGTGTTCTCATCTATCATCCTTCTATTAGGATGGTGTAATGAGTTCATTAATCTGTGATTAGAGATTAAACTCATTACTTAACACTAAACAAAAACCCAAAAACATTTTAATAATCACAAGTAGGTTAATGATCTTAATCTTACATCATCATGGTAATTAAGATTGAGGTGCTTACTCATACTTAAGAGGGAGGATATACTGAGTTTACAAGCCCTTGATTTAGGCTTAAGCTCATTATCTTAGGCAAAACACCAAAAAGAATAAAAAATTGAAAACACAAAAACAAACAATAATCGTCTCCTCCGGGATTATTTTCTCATCACACTCATTCAAAAACGAGAACTCGCTTCTTCCGTCTAATGCAAGACAGATAGCACTCGAGCCAGATGAGTCATACACTTGAGCATAGACAAGCAGGCAGTTCACAGTCAATTTATTTGCAGTCTCTTTGAGTCGAACTACGGTGTTCTGACTTCCTCATTGCACGAGAGGATACGTAGGCATAACCTAACAGTTATCGAACAAAAGTCTCTTTGTCATCCCCATCTTTCAACATTATTATCTAAGCCTCAGTTCCTGAGCAATTCACCTTTTGCACTGACACCTGTACTTTCTTTCCCTAGATTTTGCACACAGATAACACATACAGCTACCCCTTTTAAATACAATCTTGTAAGCGTGGATCCCGTCGAGTACGACGGACGATCTGGGAGCAAATACCTTCCTAAGTCGTAACCAACCCCCTTACTCAGTCTCTTTGGTTCGCAACCGTCTTATCCATCTCTTTCCAGGTTTATGCAGCATTACCTTTCCTTCGGGATAAAAATGCCTAGCTGGCGACTCTATTCAATTCAACCTCATTTCTCTTTCGCCGACAGTTCGCGTCTGCACCGTGGGACCTAGTGCCTTTTCCGGGAGCGACAGCTTGGCGACTCTGCTGGGGACCCTATCTTTTGCAACCATGGCTTCTGGTTCTTTTTGTGGGTTTCTCCTAGCGCTTGTTTGATTTTTGTTTATAGGGGTGTTATGTGTGCTTTTGTTTATTGCTTTATTTATTGGTTTGCCTTGGTGGGAGGGGTTTCTCAGTGAGCAAGGTTCCACACCGGGAGCCTGAGTGACACATAGGATTAGAGTGGCTTCATATTCTTTCCCATTCCATTTTGGTCTGGTGCGGGAATATGAAACACGGTTCAGACATGGGTTTCTTCTTGAGAACTCTGTGCTACGGATTTCCTGTAGTGCTAGGGCTATCTGGGAAGCCTTCTAAGTCTGGATGACCTTTTTAGATGACCTTCAGCATCTGAGGTGAATTAGAGGAGGGTCCTTTATGATTAATGTAAACATTGTACCTCCAGGTTAGAAGTGTTTACACTTCTCATAACAGATCCAAGTCTGAGGATCCTTGTTCTAGAACAATACCTGTGAGTGGGTTGGGATGTTTACAGGTTTGCATGAACCCTTGGCCTCAACATACCCTGTTACTAATATTGTTTTAAGGTTACACTATTTTGGACTGATTCTATGAAACCCTGGACTTGTGACTCTTTATTTGAGTCCCCCACTTGGTTACTGGTTCTCTAGCCTTCATCTGGATTTTTGAACACTCATGGACCCTATCCAAAGCAAATGGCAAATCCAGCACCTGATCACAAACCCTTGCATATCATTCAGCATACAGCATTTTGCAACATTTTAACATTTGTCTATTTGTTTTACAGGGTATCCACATCATCTTTGGTTTGGTTTTGAGTGTTCTTCTGCTCAGCCATTTTTATCAGTTATCTTCATCAGAGATCTTCTTCAGCTGATATCTTCTCCAGTTGTCTTCATCAGTTATTTTCTTCAGCATCCATTGTCAGTATGGACTCATCCAGGAAGAGCAACATTACTTATGACTTCTTTGAGCCCTCTCTAGCAGGCATCAGGCAGATCCAGGCACTTATCACTCCTGATCATGTCCCTTTATTCAGGGAACATCATGGTGGTATTGTGGACATGATCATGGACTTGGATGCATCACAGAGGAGTATGATTCACACTTGCCTTCAATTCTATGACCCTCCTCTCAGATGTATCACTTTCCTAGACTTTGAGATGGGTCCTTTGTTGGAAGAGTTTTCCATGTTGTTGGGTGTCCCTATCAGGAGGGGAATCCCTTTCAACCCTGAGATGACTGCTCCTAGGAATGAAGACATAGCTAAGGCTTTATATTTGGAAACCACCATCATTGATCAGCATATGACCACTAAGGCTGGAATTCCAGGCTTCCATTTGGACTTCATGATCAATTAGGCCACCAGTCATGCTGCAGCAGGGAAGTGGGAAACTGTTTGTGCTCTCCTAGCTCTTAGTATATATGGAATCATCTTGTTTGCAGACGATCCTAAGTTTGTAAGCAAGAATGATATTCATATCTTCCTGCTGAAGAATCCAGTTCCTACCTTGCTAAGGGATTTCTATTACTCAGTACATCAGAGAAATGAGAAACTGAGGGGAAGATTAGTCAGATATTGTGCACCTCTCTTCTACTATTGGTTATTGAGACACTTGCCAAAGACAGAAGCTTTCCGGAATCCTCACCAGTCAAGAAATTGGGCTAAGAGAATGATTGCTCTCACTTCAGAAGACATCAGGTGGTGTACTCAGAGCACCAAGGGAAAGGACATAATCATAAGCTGTGGGCAGTATCCCAATGTACCTCTTGTTGGAGTGAAGGGTTGCATCAACTACAATCCTTTGCTTTTCAAAAGGCAGCTAGGGTATGCCTTAGTACATCCACCAAGAGAGCAGGATTTAGCACCCTTTACTATGATGTTCAGAATAATCATGCCATCATCCGACAAGCAGCCTGGGCTTGGGATAACATTCAGACAAAAGGGACTGCTATTCTTGACAAGTGTAACAACATAGCTTCAGCTCAGTACATTGATTGGTCTCGCACCAGAGGACAGATCACCCGCATGCCATTCACCCTGGAAGATGTGCCAGGGCCATCAGCAGTAGAGCCTGTAGCTACAGTCAGTTTAGAGGAATTTGATAAGCTGAAAGAGAGGAATGCTCAGCTTTCTGAAGCTCTAAAGAAGACCCTCTGGGAGAGGAATGATAGTTGTCTGGACGATAAGAGGTTAGAGAAGCTCCGTATCGAGCATATGACCAAGATTGAAAAGACTGACGATTACATCAGGAAAGCCCGAGCAGGGGAGTTGGTATTGAAGAATGCTTGCAAAGAAGCTAAGATTCAGAAAGCCAAAGCTGAGCATTACCTAGAGGAGAGTCAGGCTAGGTGGATCAGGATCACTGAGACTCGTCTGCAAGAAGATCAGAAGACACAGGCTAGGATAGAGCAGCTGGAAGCTAATGAGAAGAAGAGTCAGGAAGCCTTGTTAGTAGCACAAAAGGAAATCTCCGAGTTGAAACTCCGGGCGGGGTTGAAGAGATCAAAAGACCAAGACAAGTACCAGAAGTTGACAAGTGCCATTGCCACCAGGAACCTTCTTATCAGGACCATCACAGAGCATCCAGTTGGACCAGTGACTGATGCTCTCCGGAAGGAAGTCAAGGAGGATGACTTTAGGCTGGATGTTTGATTTCTTTGTATTTGTATCTTATTTTGGTTGTACTTTATTTCTCATGGTGATTTTGTTGTATTTCTCGACTTTGTTGTATTTTGGCCCACCATGGGAATTTGTTGTAATCATAAACTATGTATCTTTTGCATTTGTAATGTATGGTTTATGTGTTGCCTAGATTATCTTTTGGGCTTCATTTCTCTTCAACATCTTCATTCCTAGAGGTATGGAAGGTCAAAACCAAAGCACCAAATCGGATACCCTTGGAAGACAAATAGACATAATGCATTGCATACTAACCTCATTTCTTTGTTTTGTAGGTGTTTTTGTTGTTGTTTTCTCACTTTTCTGTGGTTTCAGGAAACATTGCTCGTAGGAGGGTTTTCCCCATCAATAGAGTTCACCGGTATCCAACCAGAAACAACCTTCCGAGCTTATAGATGGACCAAGTTCAACAAGATTTGACTGACGTGAGAACTCAGATGGCTAATGAGAGAACTGAGATGAGGGCTCAAATGAACCAGTTCACTGCAGTAATGACTGGGTTGGCCCAAAGTCAAGAAAGATTAAGAGAGTTAGTCAAGCGACAAACTCTAGAAGAGAATCATCCAGGTACAGGAGGTACTAGTAACAATGATCACGGGCAACCACAAACAGATGCGCCAAAGTTTGGGCCCCATCATAATCCTAAAGTCAATGCTATCAGAAGTACCCATGGAAACACTGGAGGTCGTGCCTTTCAAGAGGACCCTAAAGAGGAACAATTTATAGTAATTGGTGACGGGGATGAAGCCTAGAATCGTCGTCTGGACGAAATAGCAGAGAAGCTAAGATCTTTGGAGTCCCAAAACTCTTTGGGATTTGATGTAATGGACATGGGTTTAGTTGAGGGAGTCAGGATTCCTCAAAAATTCAAGCCTCCATGCTTTGAGAGATATAATGGTACCTCTTGTCCACGTACTCACCTGCAGTCCTTTCAGGGGAGACTAAAAGCTAATACCATGGACGAAAAGTTGTGGATGCTCTACTTCAAAGACAGTCTGACCGGGGCATCCCGTGAATGGTATTCTCACCTGTCTATAGCAACAATCAGAAACTGGAAGGATTTGGCCGAAGCTTTTATACGCCAGTATCAATATAACTTGGACATGGCTCCCAACATAACCCTCCTAATGGGTATGTCACAATCTTCAAGAGAAAGCTTCAGGGAGTATGCCCAAAGGTGGAGACAGCTTGCTGCTGCTGTCCAACCTCCAATGTCTGAAAGAGAAATGGCCGACATGTTTATGAACACCTTACAGGGGACATACATTGACAGACTTCCTTCTTTCTCATCCACCAGCTTTACGGATGTAGTTATAGTTGGTGAGAGAATTGAGAGTCTTTTGAAGATGGGAAAAATTTCAGACAACGGTGCTAGTTCCAGCAATGCAAGGAAACCTTTCGCAGGACCTCGTAGGACAGGTGAGACCAACTCAGTACATATGGGCAGAGGTAGGCCTCAATACATGCCAAGATCAGTAGCTGCTGTCACCATTCCATCTCCAGCACCTCAACAACAGTATCCTCCACAACCACAACACTTCCCACCGCAACAACAATTTCCTCAACAAAGATCTTCAACAATAACAATCAGCAACAACGTTCGTTTCAACAAAGAACTTCATAAATCAACAAGGTTATCGATCCCATTCCGATGCCCTATGCTGCCTTACTTCCACAATTATTAAAGCTCAATCTGATTGAACTGAGGACTCTGGCCCCACCGGATCCCCATAATCTTCCAAGAAACTATGATGTTAATTCCCGGTGTGCCTTCCACTCCAATGCACCTGGCCATACTACAGAGAAGTGCAGAGCCTTACACATGAAGGTTCAAGATTTGATTGATTCTAAGGCAGTCAACTTTGCACCTCCTCCAAGTGTTACAAAGAATTCTATGCCTAGCCCTGGTGGGCCTAGGATAAATGCCATTGAGGAGGATCAACCAATGAACTAAATTGACAGTGTTGCAAGTATTCAAACACCTCTGGCCGAGGTTAAAGCCCAACTTTTAAAGTGCCAAGTGTTCCCGGGTTTAGAGGCCCATTGTGAAGCCTGCAAGACTTCTATCAACGGTTGTGCAAGTTTGAAAGCCGGTATCAACAATCTTATCAAAGAAGGCACTTTACAAATCACTTCAACAGTTCTAGCTCCTACAACATCAACAGCCATTCCTCCTACAACTCCAGCACATGTCATTTCACCAGATATAATAGATATCACTCCTACAACTTCAACAACAATCATTCCAACTGATTCTTCTACAACATCAACAACCATATCTTCTTCAACTTCAACGGACATCAGTTCAATACATTCTTCTACAACAACAACTGCCATCAATGAAGACATTTCCACAGTTACCATTTACTATGATCCGGCAACAATTCATGTTCCAGATTCTTTCAACAATTCATAACAACATCTCCATCAACATCAACAAATTTCATCACCAGCACCATCTCCGTTCAGACCTCCTGTTACAATTTATTATGAACCTCAGACTGTCTCAATTCCTTCTTCCGCGGCAATTGTTCGGTTACTATCACGGTACCAGGACCAGTTCCATATGACAACAGCAATGACGTGCCTTGGCACTACGGCTCAGATTTATATTGCGACGGAAAGAAAGTCACTCTTGACACTTCTACACCACATATTGATAATGTGGAGGGAGGCGGAGGCTTCACTCGAAGCGGACGCCTCTTTGCCTCATAATTCTAAAGAACTGATGCTGAAGCAGAAGCTGCTGCCAAGGCTAAGGGCAAGAGTGTGGTGCCTGAAGAGCTTATTGCCAAGGAAGCTCAGAAGACATCCTTTGACCAGGATGTGGACGAGTTCATGAGAATA
Source organism: Lathyrus aphaca (assembly GCA_963966055.1). Taxonomy (NCBI): domain Eukaryota; kingdom Viridiplantae; phylum Streptophyta; class Magnoliopsida; order Fabales; family Fabaceae; genus Lathyrus; species Lathyrus aphaca. Next base: position 179,575,700 of record OZ014525.1, on the reverse strand, counting down.
ATCAAGAAGAGTGACTATAAGGTTATAGACCAGCTCCATCAGACACCCTCCAAAATCTCTATTCTATCACTGCTAATGTGTTTCGAAGCTTGCAGGAATGCACTTCTCAAAGTCCTGCACGCAGCTTACGTGCCAGAAGAGATTATAGTTAATCAGCTAGAGACGGTGGTTTTTAATGTCAATACTAGTCATGGACTAGGGTTCACTGATGTTGATCTAACTACGGAGGGCCGTAACCATAATAAGGCTTTGCATATCACCTTGGAGTGTAAGGGTGTTATTCTCTCTCATATCTTGGTTGACACTGGGTCCTCACTCAATGTTCTTCCAAAGAAAGCCTTGGTCAAGATGGAATATGACGGTCTTGCACTGCGTCCAAGTAACCTGGTAGTGAGAGCCTTTGATTGTTCAAAAAGATCGGTTCTTGGGGAAATTCAGCTGCCTGTGGTGATTGGCCCATAAATCTTCAAAACTATCTTCTACGTGATGGACATTCAGCCCGCCTATAGCTGTTTGTTAGGCTGACCATGGATTCATGCCACTGGCGCTGTAACATCGACCCTTCACCAGAAGTTAAAATACGAATGGGAGGGCCAAGTTATCACAATCTGTGGGGAGGAGGATATTTTCGTCAGTCATCTAGCTACTTACAAGTATATTGAGATGGACAGAGAGATCCATGAGACAATGAGCCAAGGGTTTGAGGCCCTCAATGTCAATGAAGCAACAAATGAAGTGTCTGGTACTTCGATCTCCTCTTATAAGCAATCTCAGAAGGTTGTTGAAGACGGGAATGCCCAGGGCTGGGGCAAGCTGCTGCAAGTTCAGATCAAGGAAGACAAGTTCGGGTTGGGTTACAAACCATCCCGACAGGTCCAAGAGGAGGTTGCTGAAGGTCCCAAGTTTATCAGTGGGGGAATGCTAACCCCGGATGCAATCAACAATGTGGAAGACGAGGCTGAAAGTGACTTCAACCTGGAAAGATGGATTCGTCCAAGGGTCCCAGGCCAGCGAGTCCTTAACTGGTCTTCCCATGAAATTATAAGGATTACTTCTGCAGAGTAATTATTATTTCCTGTTTAAGCATGCATCAAGTCCTGCATCTTGCCCAAGGTTTCAGGACTCATTTTGTAATAGGGCCATATTTGTATTTTGTGCAAATGAATGATTAATGAACAAATGGACATCTTTTGCAAACGATCTTTTTTCGCTCACTGTCTTTCATTTTTGTTATTTTCGCACAAAACAATAAATGGCAATGTTTTTCAATAAATAACTTCATTCACTTTTTCCTAAGCAAGATAAAATCAATCACTAAAATGAACAAATCTCAACCGTTGCAGAGATAATCCTCCAGATTGCACCGACAACGACACTGCTATGACCTTGTATGACTTCGACAATCCGATAAATCAAGCAGATGAAGGGGTTGATGAAGACTATGATTTTCCTGAAGAGTTGGCTAGGTTGTTGAGACAAGAAGAAAAAGTGATTGCTCCTCATCAGAAGGAAGTTGAGACTATCAATCTTGGTACCGAGGAAGATGTGAAGGAAGTGAAGATCGGGGCCAGTCTGCAAGCTCCAGTGAAAGAACAACTCATCAGTATGCTTCGGGAATATGTTGACGTCTTTGCTTGGTCCTATCAAGATATGTCAGGTCTGGATACGGATATTGTCATGCACAGAGGTGTCTGAATATTTGCAATATCTTCAATCAAACTCATGGGTGAGCCTTCCTCTATAGCATTAATCCTTGGCCCACTGTGGCTTGGCATAGGATTTTTCATGACATTGGGAGGTGGTGCAAAGTTCATGGCCTTTGAATCTACCAGATCCTGGACCTTCATATGCAGAGCCCTGCATTTTTCCGTGGAGTGACCAGATGCATTAGAATGAAAAGCCCACCTAGCGTTGACATCGTAATTTCTCGGAAGGTTCTGAGGATCTGGTGGAGCCAATGTCCTTAACTCAACAAGATTGAGCTTTAGGAGTTGTGGCAGCAATGTGGCATATGGCATTGGAATAGGGTCAATCACCCTGTTGATTTGAGATGTCCGCTGTTGGAAAGGGCGTTGTTGTTGATTGTTGTTATTGTTATTGTAGGATCTTTGTTGAGGAAACTGTGGCTTTTGAGGAAAGTGTTGTGGTTGTTGAGTATATTGAGGAGTGGAGTAGGAATAGTGACGACATCAACTGATCTGGGAAGATATTGGGGTCTTCCTCTTCCCATATGTACAAAATTTGTTTCACCAGATCTACGGGGACCAGCAAATGGCTTCCTTGCATTGCTTGAACTGGCACCGTTTTCAGAAATCTTTCCCATCTTTAGTAAGCTCTCAAATCTTTCCCCAACTATCACCACGTCTGCAAAGCTGGTGGAAGAAAATGCAGCCAATCTGTCAATATAGGTCCCCTGGAGAGTGTTCATGAACATATCTGCCATCTCCCTTTCTGACATCGGGGGTTGAACGGCAGCGGCAAATTGCCTCCATATTTGGGCGTACTCTCTAAAGCTTTCACGGGAAGACTGTGACATTCCCATCAGAAGGGTTCTGTTTGGAGCCATGTCAAGATTATACTGATATTGACGGATGAAAGCTTCTGCCAAGTCTTTCCAATTCCTTATTATGGCCCTAGTCAAGTGGGAGTACCATTCCCGGGATGCCCTTGTCAAGCTATCCTCGAAATAAAACATCCACAGTTTCTTATCCATGGTGTAGGCTTTCAATCTCCCCAAGAAAGACTGAAGATGGGTACGTGGGAAAGATGTGCCATTGTATCTCTCAAAACAAGGAGGTTTGAACTTGTGAGGAATTCTAACCCCCTCCATTAACCCCATGTCCATGACATCAAAACCCAGAGAGTTTTGGGATTCAAGAGACCTTAGCTTTTCTGTTATTTCATCCAACCGACGGTCTTAAACTTCGTCTCCAGCCCTAACCACAGTAAACTGTTCTTCCTGAGGGTCTTCCTGCAAGGCCCTCCCTCCAGTGTTACCTTGGGTGTTTCTTATAGCATTGATTTCTGGATTTAGATGAGGTCCAAACTCGGGTGGATCAGTACGAGGTTGTACGTGATCGTTGTTACTGTTACTGGATGGTTTTCCTCGGGAGTTTTCCGCTCGACGAACTCTCTCAGTCTTTCCTGGCTTTGAGCTAAGCCAGTCATCACTGCCATAAATTGATTCATTTGGGCCCTCATCTATGTCCTTTCATTGGCCATTTGGGTCCTCACATCAGTCAAGTCTTGTTGAACCCGATCCATTTGTAATCCCGGAAGGTTGTTTCTTGTTGGATACCAGTGCACTCTATTGACAGGGAACACTCTTCTGCGAGCAATGTTTTCCTGAAACCACAACAAAGTGAGAAACAACAACAAAATAAAAACCTACAAAACAAAAAGAAAATGTTAGTATGCAATGCAGGATGCCTATTTGTCTTCCAAGGGTATCCGGTTTGGTTCTTTGGTTTTGACCTTTCCAGACCTCGAGGAAATGATGATGTTGCAGAGAGATAAAGTCCATGAAATAATACAAACCATATATTACAAAAGCTGTGAAGATACATAGTTTGATTACAACAAAATTCCCATGGTGGGTCAAAATACAACAACAAAAATCAAAAAGTATAAACAAAAGGAGGTACAAATACAAGGAAATCAAACATCCAGCCCAAAGTCATCCTCCCTGACTTCCTTCAGGAGATCCTCAGTCACTGGACCTACTGGGTGCTCTGTGATGGTCCTGATGAGGAGGTTCCAGGTGGCAATGGCACTGGTCAACTTCTTGTGCCTGTCCTGATCCTTTGACCTCTTCAACCCCGCCCGGAGTTTCAACTCAGAGATCTCCTTCTATGCTGCTAACAAAGCCTCCTGATTCTTCTTCTCACTAGCCTCCAGCTGCTCTATCCTAGCTTGGGTTCTCTGATCTTCCTGTGTACGAGCTTCAGTGATCCTGATCCACCTAGCCTGGCTTTCCTCTAAGTAATGCTCAGCTCTGGCATTCTGAGTCTTAGCCTCCTTGCAAGCATTCTTCAACACCAACTCTCCTGCTCTAGCCTTTCTGATGTAGTCATTTGTCCTTTCAATCTTGGTCAAGTGCTCGATCCGGAGCTTCTCTAACCTTTCATTATCCAGGAGGCTATCATTCCTCTCCCAGAGGGTCTTCTTCAAGGCTTCAGAGAGCTGAGTATTCCTTTCCTTCAATTTCTCAAACTCCTATAAACTGACAGTAGCTGCAGGCTCTACTGCTGATGGTCCAGGTACATCCTCTAAGGTGAATGGCATCCGGGTGATCTGTCCCCTGACACGAGACCAGTCCATATACTGTGCTGAGGCTATGTTGTTTCATTTGCCAAGGATAGTTGTCCTCTTAGTCTGAATGTTGTCCCAGGCCCAGGCTGCCTGTCTGAGAATGGCAAGGTTGGGTTGGATTTCACAATAGAGGGTTTATGTCAAATCTTGTCCTCTTGGGGGATGTACCAAAGCATATCCTAATTGCCTCTTGAAAAGAAAAGGGTTGTAGTTGATGCAACCTTTTACTCCAATCAAAGGTACATTAGGATACTGCCCACAGCTAGTAATGATATCTTTGCCCTTGGTGCTCTGAGTGCACCATCTGATGTCTTCTGATGTAAGGGCAATCAATCTCTTAGCCCAGTTCCTTGGATGATGAGGATTCAGGAAAGTGTCCAACTTTGGCAAGTGCCTTAACAACCAACAGTAGAAGAGGGGTGCACAACATCTGACCAATCTCCCCCTTTGCTTCTCATTCCTTTGATGCACTAAATAGTAAAAGTCTCCAAGCACGGTGTGGACTGGATTCCTCAACAAGAACAGGTGAATAGCACTCTTGCTTATAAACTTAGGCTCGTTTGCAAACAAAATAACTCCATATATGCTGAGGCCTAGGAGAGCACAAACAGTTTCCCACTTCCCTGCTGCAGCATGCAGGGTGGCCTGAGAGATCAAGAAATCCAAGTGAAGGCCTGGAACCCCAACCTTGGTGGTCATGCTCTGGTCAATGAGGGTAGGCTCCAAGTGTAAGGCCTTAGCTATATCTTCATTCTTAGGAGCAACCATCTCAGGGTTGAAAGGGATCCCTCTCCTGATAGGGACACCTAACAACATGGAGAACTCTTCCATCAATGGTCCTAGCTGAAAATCTAGTAAAGTTAAGCATCTGAGAGGAGGGTCATAAAACTGTAGACATGTGTGAATGATGCTCGTCTGGGATGCATCCAGGTCCATGATCATGTCCATAATGCCACCATAATGTTCCCTGAATAATGGGATATGATCAGGAGTAATGAGAGACTGGATCTGTCTGATGCCTGTCAAAGTGGGCTCAAAGAAATAGTATGTGATGTTTCTCTTCCTGGATGTGTCCATGCTGACAATGGATGCTGATGAAGAAAAATGAGGAGAAACACTGATGAAGGTAACTGTTGAAGACTGATGAAGATAACTTGGAGAAGGTGCTGAAGAAGAGCCTCTGATGAAGACAACTGGTGAAAAGAGCTGATGAGAATCTCTGGTGAAGATAACTGATGCAGAGGCTGGTGTAGGTAGATGAAGGAATCTGAGCAGCAGAACAAGTCAAAACCAAACCAAAGATAAGATGTGGATACCCCGTAAAACAAATAGACAAATGTTAAATGATGCAAAATGATGTATGTAGAATGATATGCAAGGATTTGTGATCAAGTGTTGGATCTGTTATCTGCCCTGATAAGGTCCACGTGTGTTCATAAGTCCGGATGGAGGCTTAGAAAACCAGTAACCATGTGTGGGACTCAAATAAAGAGTCAGAAGTCCAGGGTTTCACAAGAACTATCCAAAATGACACAACCTTAAAACAAAACTAGTAACAAAGGTATGATGAGGCCAAGGGTTCCTGCAAACCTGTAAACATCCCAACCCCCTCACATGTGTTGTTCTAGAACAAGGATCCTCAGACTTGGATCAGTTATGAGAAGTGTAAACACTTCTAACTTGGAGGTACAATGTTTACAATAACCATAAAAGATCCTCCTCTAATTCACCTCATATGCGGAAGGTCATAAAAGGTCATCTACACTTAGCAGGCTTCCCAGATAGCCCTAGTACTACAGGAAATCCGTAGCACAGAGTTCTCAAGAAGAAACCCATGTCTGAACCGTGTTTCGTATTCCCGCACCAGACCGAAATGGAATATGAAAGAATATGAAGCCACTATATCCTATGTGTCACTCAGGTCCCCGGTATGGAACCTTAATCACTCAACAATCCCACCCACCAAAGCAGACAGGAGATCCAGCACCAATGATATGATAATAACAGTATGAAATGCATAAAACTGTAAACGAAAGCAATAAATAAGGCTATACATAAAGCAATAAATAAAGCAATAAATAATAAGCACAAGTAGCACATAACACCCCCATAAACACAAATCAAACAAGCGCTAGGAGAAACCCACAAAAGAACCAGAAGCCCTGGTTGCAAGATAAAGATCTCCCCAGCAGAGTCGCTAAGTTGTCGCTCCCGAAGATTTGCATCCCGGTACAAGCGCGAACGATCGGTGAAAGGAGAAAATGAAATGAACTGAATAGAGTCGCCAGCTAGGCATTTTTATCCCGAAGGAAAGGTAATGTTGCATAAACCTAGAGAAAGAGATGGATAAGACGGTTGTGAATCAGAGAAACTGAGAAAGGGGTTGGTTACAACCTGGGAAGGTATTAGCACCTAGATTGTCCGTCGTACTCGACGGGATCCACGCTTAAAAGATTGTGTTTAAAGGGGTAGTGTATGTGCTATCTGTGTGCAAAAGCTAAGAATGAATGTACAGGTATCAGTGCAAAAGAAAGTGAAATGCTCAGGACTGAGGCTTAGAAAGAATGCTGAAGAAGGGGGATGACATAAAGACTTTTGTTCAATAACTGTTAAGTTATGCCTACGTATCCTCTCGTGCAATGAGGAAGTCGGAACACCGTAGTTCGACTCAAAGAGACTGAAAGATAAATTGACTGTGAACTGCCTGCTTGTCCATGCTCAAGTGTATGACTCGTCTGGCTCGAGTGCTAACTGTCTTGCTTTAGACGGAAGAAGCAAGTTTTCGTTTATGAATGAGTGTGATGAGAAAAGAATCCCGAAGGAGACGATTATTGTTTGTTTTTGTGGTTTCAGTTTTGTTATTGTTTTTGGTTTTGCATAAGTTAATGAGCTTAAGCCTAAATCAAGGGCTTGTAAACTCATTATATCCTCCCTGGTTAGGGATAATGAGCCTACTTAAGTATGAGATAAGCATCTCAACTTAATTACCTTAATGATGTAGGATTAAGATCATTAACCTACTTGTGATTATTTAAGTGTTTTTGGGTTTTTGTTTTGTGTTAAGTAATGAGTTTAATCTCTAATCACAGATTAGTGAACTCATTACACCATCCTAATAGAAGGATAATAGATGAGAACACTTAAGCTGAGGAAGATACCTCAACTTATCCATGGTTAGGGATTAAATTCATTATATAACAAACCTTTATTAAGTGGATTTTAATTAAATGGTGAGATTAAGAAATGGATTTTAAGTTTGTAAGACAACTTGAGGGGGACTTGTCCATTAAACACTAGGGTTAGTCCTTCTTAACCATAAAGGAAGAATTAGAACCCTAATGTAAGGCCCAAGTTACAAGATAAAGTCTTGGTGATTATTAGATGATTTGATTAAGAGGTTTAAACAAATTAAGGGTTTAACACTTAGGATTAAAGTTATACACTCGATCCTAATAGAAGGATACAGGCATAACCCTAATTCCAAAGTCCTAGAACTTTAAGAGTTTAGTCTCTGATTATTGAGATGAGAAGAAAGACTCAAGGAGACTCAAAGGTAAAAGCTAAGGGGGACTAATCACAATCCTAATTATTATCATGCTTGGATGTTCCTATGGTTTTTAAGGCTTAAGAAAGATCTTCAAGGAAGCCACCAATGGAAGAAGCAGATGAAAGGAGGATGAGAAAGAAGAAAAAGTTACTTACTTCACTGAAGAAGATAAGTAACTTGAAGAAAAAAAGTGAGATGGATTGAACACAAGTGAACAAGTTCACTTAAAAGACAAGTATGGATGCAAATGAAAGAGATAATAGAAATGAGAAGTGAAGGCAAATCCACTTCTCAAAGTAACTTACCACCTAAAAATGTTAGCATGAATGCATAAGGTGTGAAACATAAAGAAATGGCATGAAATGAGATGAGATGAGATGAAATGACCAAAGTCAGAAGTGTTTATGCAATGTTAAGTTCATGTGAGATGATGCAAAGGCATACAAAATGCATATGTATGATCATACAAAGATGAGATGTCATGTAAGCATGCTTTGAAGCTTGAAAACACATGAAAGTTAATGAAATGAAATGAATACAAATCATGGAAAATGAATGAAGAAATGACCAAGCATGATTCTAACATATCCTAAGATGTCTAAGGTAACATATGAGTGCATGAAATGTCATGGCAAGTTTGTGTATGGATGCATATGCAAGATGAATGCAAATGAACATGCAAAATTAGGGTTATATTGAAGCATGAGATGCAAATGAACAAAACAGAAGCATATGACATGATAAAAAATTGAAACCAAGCTCAAACAAACCCTAATCCCATACTAGGCCATACCCCAAAGGAGAAGGTCAGAAGCCTTACCACTCAAAAGTTATGAATTTCCTAAGTTTTTAGGGTTTTTTGGGTGGTTCAAAGGGAAAAATGCAAATCAATTCGAAAGTGCAAGATAAATTCATGAGATAAATGACCTATAAACTACATGCTATGCACAAAACAATGCAACAAGAATCATCTTCAAACTCTTCTTGGTTAGGCAGAAAAGAGTTTTTCAAGTTAGGGTTCAAAAATATGATTCAAATGACCCTTAATTCAAAGAAAATTCTCAAACTATGATCAAACCTAAAAAGAAATTTGTGTGAAGAGTTTGAAAATGTTTCTAAATGCAATGGGATGATACATGATGTTTTTGGTGATTTTTAGAAACCTAAATGTATTTTTAATTAATTAAAAGACTTTAATTAATTAAAAAGATCATTTAAATATTCTAAAAATACTTTTTTAATTCAAAAAATAAAATGAAAATCATTTTCTGGTTAAGAAAAATATTTAAAATAGAAATGCAAAAGGAAATATGTTTTGGATGATTTTTGTTATTTTTAATAAATTGTACAAAAGAAATAGAATAAAATAAAAATAAAATGAAATAAAATGAAAGTCAGCTGATCCTAAGGCCCAGATTCATACTGGAAAGAGAGGGAATTGATTGCGCGAGTTATCCAATGGATGGCATTCAAACTGACTAATTACCTAATTTAATTAATTAATTAAGATTAGGATTTTAAGTGAAATGATCTGGGCCCTCCAAATACGCGCTAATCCTAATCCTACGGCCCACATTCAAACTGGGGAGATTAGCCCTAATTACGAACCCTAAACATTTTCAGGTGACCGGAGCTAGCTCCGGCCAACCAAAACACCTAACTTCTTCCCTAGGCTAAATCAAAAGCTCTAACGCTCCAGAATCACTCTCCTAACATCCCTAAGCAAGAATCCATCATCAAAACACATTTATCATACATCAAAAAAAAGATTCGAAGCAAATCGTAAAACTGAACAAAACTTTCAAAAGTTTAATACATGCTTAATACTCAACCATTTTCAAAACAAATTACATCAGGGTGATCAGTGAAGCATGAAGATTCATTTAGAAACTTAAAACGCAAGTTCTGGAAAAAATGTTCTTGAGATTACCTGAGGTTGAGCTTTTAGTTCTTGAGCTTTCTGGATCTTTCTTTGGTGCAAATCAACTCCAATGAGCTTCCTGAGAATGCTTTGATGCTTGGAATGAGTTTATTTGGCTTCTTTCTGAAGTTCAGTTTTGAGAGGTGAAAAATCGTATTTTGATTTGGGTGGGTGTTTGGCTGAAATGAAGGGTGGGAAATGATCCTTAGGTGGTGGTGAGGTGAATGGTGGAAAAATATTTGAGTTTGAGTGGCTGGTTTTGCAGATTCGAAGAGAGGAAGGTTTTTGGTGATTTTGTCAATCCTGGCTTGTGGGAGGTTCTGAGCTTGTGTGTGGTGTCTTTTGGATTGCTTTAGGTTAGTATAAACAATTGCAATTGGTTCATAGAGTTGTTGTGGCTCAGCTTGATTGGTATGGTTGTTTTTGCAAAAAGTCAACATTGGTTGTACTATGAGCATGGGTCATGTCAGGAGTGGTTCTATGGCATGTCTGGCCTCAGATGACTTTGTGGAGGGCCCTTAGATCATTAGAAAGCAGCTGGATCACTTGGATGGAGAGATACCATAGGTTTTGCAAAATTCCCTCTTTGAAGTTTCTTGGATCATAAGTCATGGGAATGCATGGTTCAAAGCATAATTCCGATGTTTAGAGGTTTGTTTGACATGTTGTGAAGTGTTTGTGTCCATTTGAAGTCATTAGAATGCCTTAACATGCCAATTTGCAAAATCCCTCTTTGGCATAAAACTTGAAATTCTAGGATTTTTGCCAACTTTGAAAGGCCATATCTTGAGTTCTAGGATGAATCAAAACATGTTCTTGTACTTTTTGAAAAGGGAAAGACCTAATCTTCAACTTTCATGACCAAGAATTTTTCATTTGAAGCATTTTTTGTTGAGAAAGAGGAGGTTGAAAAACTTTCCCAAAATGGAAAGTTTCCATTACAAGTCATTTCCATTTTTGGCAAGTTTGCAAATGGCTCAAAATTCTTCAATCTTGTGAACTTATAACCTCTTCTAAGATCAAATAAAGATCATAGAACTTCAATTTTATGAAAATACCTCTTTGGTTCCATTGTTGGGGGCCTCAGATGCCCTGATTTTGACTTAACTTGCTCAAGAAGTTACCCAATGAACATATGACTTCCACAATGAATTTCTTAATCAAACTTGGTACACATGATCCTTATAACATATTAAGAACATTAGAAACAAGATTGGCCCAAAAATTTGGTGTTAAGGCCTCTGAAACCAAAACCCTAATTTTGGTCATCTGTGTAGTGAAACCCTAGCTCTGCTTCCATGCCTTTGCCAGTTCTTGTGATTTCTTGACTTCCATGAACTTTGAGGGACATAATATGATGATAGAACACACATGGACCCTCTTGGAAAGCTTTTAGACCTTTGGTATGGCTCATATGGACTCTTGGATTGCTCAGATCACAAACCCTAGATGTAGATGAACTTGAACTTATGTAGTGAAACAAATATGAAATATGAGGTGGTATGCTTATGCTAATTCAAAAATGAAAGATCACAAGCCATGGTGTGATATGAGTGAGGGAAAATTTGGGGTGTTTACAACAGACAATAACAGTTCCTACTTCGGCTACAGTCAGACCAGTCACCATCACAGTACCTGGGCCCATTCCATATGAAAAATATAATGTTGTACCATGGCACTATGGTTCAGACCTTTACTGCAACGGGGAAAAAGTCTCTCTTGACTCTTCAGCTTACACACCACAGATCGATAATGTCGGGGGAGGCGGAGGCTTCACTAGAAGCGGACGTCTCTTCGTGTCACAAATTCCAAGAGTTAATACTGAGGCAGAGGCTGCTGCCAAAGCTAAAGGCAAAAATGTGGTGCCTGAAGAACCAGTTTTGAAAGAAGCCCATAAAACATCCTTTGATCAGGATGTGGATGAATTTATGAGGATAATTAAGAGAAGCGACTATAAGGTTATGGATCAGCTCCACCGGACCCCTTCCAAGATCTCCATTATATCCTTGTTGTTGTGTTCTGAAGCTCATCGGGATGCATTACTTAAAGTCTTGCACGCAGCCTACGTGCCTGAGGAGATCATGGTAAATCAGCTTGAGACAGTGGTGTCTAATGTTAATACTAGTTACGGACTAGGCTTCACCAACGCTGATTTGACAACGGAAGTTCGTCATCATAACAAAGCTTTACACATCACTCTGGAGTGTAAAGGGGCTGTGCTTTCACATGTTCTAGTTGACACTGGGTCTTCACTCAATGTCTTGCCAAAGAAAGCCCTTGTTAAGCTTGAATATGATGGTATAGCTCTCCGACCAAGTAATCTGGTGGTTAGAGCTTTTAATGGTTCCAAGAGGTCTGTTCTTGGAGAAGTGGAGTTTCCTGTGATAATTAGCCCTCAGGTCTTTCAAACTACTTTCTACGTGATGGACATTCAGCCGGCCTACAGTTGTTTATTGGGTCGACCATGGATTCACGCCGTTAGCGCAGTTACGTCGACCTTTTACCATAAATTAAAATACGAGTGGGAAGGGAAAATTATCACAATCTGTGGTGAAGAGGACATTTTTGTTAGCCATCTGGTTACCTACAAATACATTGAGAAGGATGGTGAAATCCACGAGACCATGAGCCAAGGTTTCGAAGAACTGAACGTCAATGAGGCGACAACTGAAGTATTTGCTGCATCCCAGGAGGATAGGATGGGTACTTCAATTGTCTCCTACCAACAAGCTCGGAAGGTTGTTGAAGATGGAAACGCCCAAGGCTGGGGAAAGTTGCTTCCAGTGGAGAAGAAGGAGGACATATTCGATTTCGGTTACAAACCATTCCGATAAGATCAAGCAGAGGCTGCTAAGGAGCTCAAGTTCGTGAGTGGGGGGATGCTAACCCCAGATGCTGTCAATAACATGGAAGACGAGGCTAAAAGCGACCTCAACCTGGACAGTTGGATTCGTCCAAGGATCCGGGGCCAACAAGTCCTTAACTGGTCTTCCCAGGAAATTATAAGAGTTACTCCTACAGAGTAATTATTATTTCCTGCTTTTTTAGCATGCATCAAGTCCTGCATCTTGCCCAAGGTGTCAGGACTCATTTTGTAATAGGCCCATATTTGTATTTTGTGCAAATGGAATATCAATGAACAATGGACATCTTTTGCAATCAATTTTCTTCTTCGCTCACTGTCTTTTCATTTTTGTGATTTTTCGCACAAAACAATAAATGGCAATGTTTTCAAAATAATATTTTCATTTTAACTTTTTTCTAAAACAAGATTAAAATTAATCACTAAAAAGAACAAATCTCAACCCTTGCAGAGATAATCCTCTAGATTGCACCGACAACAGCACTGCTATGACCTTATATGACTTCGACAATCCAATTAATCAAGCAGATGAAGGGGTTGATGAAGACTATGATTTGCCTGAAGAGTTAGCCAGGTTGTTGAGGCAAGAAGAGAAAGTGATTACTCCTCATCAGGAGGAAATTGAAACTGTTAATCTTGGTACCAAGGAGGATTTGAAAGAAGTGAAGATTGGGGTCGGTCTGCAAGCTCCAGTAAAAGAACAGATTATCAGCATGCTTCGAGAATATGTCGACGTCTTTGCTTGGTCCAATCAAGACATGCCAGGTCTAGATACGGATATTGTCATGTACAAGCAACCATTGAAAGAAGATTGCCCTTCAGTAAAATAGAAGTTGCACCGCACTCGCCCAGATATGGCCATGAAGATTAAGGAAGAAGTACAAAAGCAGTGGGATGCCGGTATTCTTGATGTAACTAGTTACCCGCTGTGGGTTTCTAACATTGTACCCGTACCTAAGAAGGATGGCAAGGTGCGTGTGTGTGTGGACTACCGGGACCTGAACAGAGCTAGCCCGAAGGATGATTTCCCATTACCTCACATTGATGTATTGGTAGACAACAAAGCTCAGTTCTCGGTATTTTCTTTCATGGATGGATTTTCTAAGTACAATCAGATTAAGATGTCACCCGAAGACATGGAGAAAACAACCTTCATCACACCTTGGGGCACATTTTGTTACAAGGTAATGACGTTTGGACTGAAGAGCGCCGGTGCGACTTATCCACGGGCTATGTGTCGCTCCCGACAAATGACACCGGGTCATATGAAGGTACAGGCGCGAACGGTCGGCGAAAGGGACAGTGAGGACACACAGCCGTGAACTCACTGGAGATGAATAGAGTCGCCAGCTAGGCATTTTTATCCCGGAGGAAAGGCAATGCTGCATAGACCTAGGAAAAGATGGATAAGACAGTTGCGAACCAGAGAGACTGAGAAAGGGGGTTGGTTACAACCTGGGAAGGTATTAGCACCCAGATTGTCCGTCGTACTCGACGGGATCCACGCTTAAAAGATTTGTGTTTTAAAGGGGTAGTGTCAGTGCAATTTGTGTATAAAAGAGCTGGAAAAGAATGTACAGGTGTCAGTGTAAGTGAAGTGTATAAGTGAAGTGTCAGTGTAAGAACAGGAATGAAATGCTCATGATAATGAGGCTAAAGAATGAAGCTAGAAGGAGGGGGAATGTACAGAGACTTTTGTTCGATAACTGTTAAGTTATGCCTACGTATCCTCTCGTGCAATGAGGAAGTCAGAACACCGTAGTTCGACCCAAAGAGACTGAAAGATGAATTGACTTGTGAACTGCTTGCTTGTCAATGCTCAAGTGTATGATCTGTCTGGCACAGATGCAAACTGTCTTGCATTAGACGGAAGAAGCAAGTTCTCGTTTGTGAGTGAGTGAGATGAGAAAAGAATCCCGAAGGAGACGATTATTGCTTGTTTTTGTGTTTTCAGTCTTTTATTGCTTTTGAGAATTTGTCATAAGTTAATGAGCTTAAGCCTAAACCAATGGATTTAATAAACTCATCACATCTTCCCTCTGATTAGGGGTAATGAGAATACCTTAAGTGTGAAGTCAGATTCTCACACTTAACCACCATGGTGTAGGATTAAGATCATTAACCTACTTGTGATTATTTAGATGTTTTTGGTATTTTTGTTTAGTGTTGAGTAATGAGATTAAGCCATAATCAAGGATTAAACAGACTCATTACACCATCCTAATAGAAGGATAATAGGTGAGAATGTTTAAGCTGAGGAAAGCTCCTCAACTTAATCCATGATTAGGGATTAAACTCATGACCAAACAAGCCTTTGATTAAGTGGATTTTACTTAATGATATGATGATGAAGTGAATTTTATGATTTGTAAGACAACTTTAGGGGGACTTGTCCATTAACACTAGGGTTAGTCCTTCTTAACCATTTAAGGAAGAATTAGAACCCTAATGCAAGGCCCAAGTTACAAGTGTGATGTCTTGATGATTATTATGTGAATTGATTAAGAGATTTAAACACACTAAGGGTTTAACACTTAGGATTAAAGTTATACACTCCATCCTAAGAGAAGGATGCAGGCATAAGCTTAATCACAAAGCCTTAAAGCCTTTAAGGTTTAGTCCCTGATTATGAGATGAGAAGAGAAGACTCAAAAGAGACACAAAGGTAAAACTAAGAGGGGAGACTAATCAAGACCCTAATCATTGTCATACATGGTTGTTCCTAAGGTTTGTGAGGTTTGCAAAAGAAGATCTTCAAAGGAGCCACCAGGAAGCAGATGAACAAGATCAAGAGAAGCAAAGCAACTTGCTTCATTCAAGAAGTCAAGTCACTTGAAGAAAGAAAGTGGGAGGAGAAAGAATGAGCAAGCTCAAACTCAAACACATATAGAAATGCAGCAATGGATGCAAGAGAGATGAGAAGAAAAGTTATGAGAAGTGAAGGCAAATTCACTTCTCAAGTTACTTACCACCTGAAATGTTAGGAAGAAATGCAATGCAATGCTAGATGGGATGAAATGGTATGAAGCAAAACAAAACCAGAAGCATGTTGATTATGATAATGATGCTATGAGATGATATAAACATGAGGCAGCACATGGGAATGTTCATACAAGATCATGGATGCAGATGATGCAAGTTAAGGAGCATGAATGAACATGAAAAGTTATGAAGCATACAAGGTAAATGACATGGCAAATATGTGATGCAATGATCAAACATGCTTCCTACATGTCTTATGATGTCAAATGAATCACAAGAATGCTTGAAATGCTAAGACAAGTCATGTTATGCAAGAGAATGCAAGAAGGATGCAAATGAAAGCCCAAATTAGGGTTTATGGACAATGCATCAAACAAAAACCCAAAACAGAAGCAAACCCTAAGATAAAAATGGAAAATGCCACCCAAAGAAACCCTAAACCTATACTAAATCAAAGTCCAAAGGGGAGCTCTCAACTCTTAACCAATCTCAAGATATGAATTTTCTAAGTTATTAGGGTTTTTTAGGGTTCTTAACAAAAGAAATGCCAAACAATTGGAAAATGCAAGATCAAATCATGGCCATTTTATCCTAGAAACTACATGCTAAACATGGAACAATGCAAGAAGAACCAATGTCCAACTCTTCCTAGATAGGCAGAAATGAATTTTTGAACCCATGATCAAAATAATGCATAAAAAATGATTTAATTCAATGAAAAATTCTTAAAGATGCATCAAGATCAAAAAAGAAATTTGGTTTGAAGGTTGGACAATGTTTCTAAATGTCTTAGAACATTTCATGAATTTTTTTGTAATTTTTAAATACCTAAAAGTATTTTTAATTAATTAATTTCCATTAATCAATTAAGAATAATCTTTTAAACATTTAAAAATACTTTTTTAATGATAAAAAATAAAATAAAAATATTTTTGGGTCTTAAAAATTAATAAAACTTTTAGGAAAAAGTTTCATAATTTTTAAGAATTTTTTACTATTTTTAATTAATTATGCAAGTTAAATGAAATAAAATGAAATTAAAATAAGAAAAAAAGAAAAGTAATCAGGATGGAGGGCCAGGATGGGCTCTGGATTCAAATTGGTTGACTGGCGCGTGAATGGAGGGTCTGGATTCAATCTGGCCAAATTAATTTAATTACGAATTAATTAATACTAATTAAGTGGATTAGGGCATAATGACTTGATCCTGACCATTCACTAGCGCGCGGGAAACAACATCCAAGGGCCCAGGTTTGAAGTTCACTAATTAATGACAATTAGCCCTAATCACATTCAGGCTGCCGGAGAAGACTTCCGGTCGTCTTCTCCGGCGAGCAACTCCCCTGAAAACTTCCCAACTCACTCAAATCGTATCAAAAATGAAAACTAAGAAATGGGAAATGTTCCTTACACACTCACGAATCAAACCCCTCTCTCAAAACAAATTTCTTCTTCCTAAATAAGCTGAATCGAAGAAGATGAAAACTAGGGCACGCAGGTTTCAGAGAGAAATTAAATGCTCATTTCAAAGCCATTTTCGAAACCAATGACATCAGGATGATCAGGGAAGCATAAGGAACAAGTTTATAACATGCAAAGTGATTTCTGGAAAAATAAATTTCAAGCTACCTGAGATTCGAAGCTTTCACTTTGATGACTTTCTGGCCACTTCTCCTTGTGCAATCCACCCCACTTGATCCCCAGATGATGCTTGAGTGCTCAAAAAGAGTTTATGTTGGCTGAATAATGAGTTTCGAAAGCTCCTGCTTCAACTCAGTCAGAAATGGCAATGGTGATTCTGGCACTTTCAGGTCATTGTGAATGGTGGTTTGTGGTCCAGATGATGTATGGAGAAGCTTTGCAAGGTTTGTTTGGCTGTTTGTGAGCTAGGGTGAGAGTTTCGAAGGAAACTGCAAAATGAGGTGAGGAATGGCAGTGGGATGTTCTTGCTTGTTTCAGGCCAGGCTCTTGGTGGTTTGAGGTCTATGAAGTGTGATGAGTTGAATGGTGAAAATGGTTTGAGTGTTTGAAGGCTGGGCAGAGAGATTCAAAGCAACTTGCAGCTTGGTGTGTTTTTTGTGAATGTGTTGTTGTGTGTGTTTCAGCCTTGCCTGCCTTGTGTTATGGCTTGCCAAAGGATACAATAAACAAATGCAAGTGGCCAGAGGATGTGACATGGCCTGTGGTGATTGGGATGTTTGCTTTTGCCAAAAGTCAAATTTCTTGTAAGAGAGGCATGGGCTTGATACTAGCTTGGTACAAAGGCTAGGGCTGGCGCAGCATGGTGTGGTGAGAGAGCTAGCAAGGTTCAAAGGCCAAGGCAGCAAGTTGAGGGAAGTGTCATGAGTGTTTTGCAAGTTGTTGCCTTTTTGTACTTCATGAAAGAAAACCTTGTTACATGAACCATGAACATGTGATTTTGGCTCAATTCTGATTTTCATGACTTAGAGAATGTTAGTGTGCTGGTTTGAAATGAATTAGAGGTTGCAATTGGCCTTGGTCCATGATTTTGCAAAATTCTCATTTGAGGCATGCCTTGAAAATCAATGATTTTTGCCAACTTTGTCACACCATAACTTTTGATCCAAGAAGAGTTTGATCATGTTCTTGTACTTTTTGAAAAGGGAAAGATGAGATCTACAACTTTCATGACCAAAGTTTTTCCATTTGAAGCATTTTTGGATCAAGAATCAAGGCTTGAAAAATGACCTAAAATGAACCATTCTTGAAAAGTCAACTATGCCCAAAAAGTCAACATTTGCAAAACCCTAAATTCTTGATTTTTGTGAACTTCAACCTTCCTCCATGATCAAATAAAGATCAAATACACTCAAAATGATGAAGATCACCCATTGGTTGGGTCATTGGGGGCCTCAGATGCCCTGATTTTGCACTGACTTGTCCAGAAAGTCAACTCTTGATCAGATGACTTCCCCAAGGAATTTCTTCATGAAACTTGATATGCATACTCCCTATACCATATAGAGACCAATGGAAACAAGAATGACCAAAAAATTTGGGGTTATGGCCCCTGAAACCAAAACCCTAATTCTAGGTCAACTGTGCAGTCAAACTTGGCTCTGCATCCACTCAAACCCTAGTTCTTGTGATTCTTTTGAATTCTTGGCTTTGTGAGGATGTAATATGATGCTTGAACACATGTAGACCCCTTTGAATTGATTGATAGCCTTTGGAGTGGCTCAAGAAGCTCTTGGATTGCTCAGATCACAAACCCTAGGTGCAGATGACTTAGAACCAATGCAATGACTCAAAATTATGGTATGAGATGGTATGATTGTGTTTATGCATATGAGAAAGATCACAAGCCATGGTGTGAATGGGTGAGGGAAAATTTGGGGTGTTTACAGCTGCCCCTATTCAAGCATGAGTTAGCTGTGCAGGACGTAAGCAATGGCTTAACAGGCAAACAAGATAACTTGTGGTTGAATACCAAAGACAGTCCAAAATTTGCACTCACAGAATGAAGAAGAAAAGGGATATAGATTGTAAAAGAAAAATAAAGTATATTGTAAAGTGTGGGCAACGGAGGACGACCGTCGAGCAGAGGACGACTGCTGGGTAAATAGCAATGACGGGGGCGACCAACATGCTGGGGATAAAAGGTAAAGCCAAGACGGGGACGGCCGACTAGCTGGGGAAAATCAAAATCGTGATGGGGACGGCCATCAAGATAAAGCTGTAAAATTCTCTGGGGGTTAATGAAACATGACGGGGACGGCCATCAAGTTCATAAAGCAAGGTAACCAACGATGGGGACGGCCATCGGGCTAAAAGGAAAGGAAAAGGGACCACGACGGGGACGGCCATCGGGTTAAAGAATAAATGAAATAAACAGATGATGGGGTACGGCCATCAAAGATGAAGGACGATCACCTAGCAGGGTACGGCTGCTCTGTTGGGGATAAAAGGAAGTATGATGGGGACGGCCATCAAAGGTGGAGGACGACCACCTGGCAGGGTACGGCTGCCGAAAATATCAACGATGGGGACGGCCATCGGATAGAAAAGGTCAATGATGGGGACGGCCATCGGACGAGCATGATGGAGGACGACCATCAAGAAGTGGAGGACGACCACTCAGCAGGGTACGGCTGCTCTCGAGGTTTCTCATGACACAGGACGAGTGCCAGATAACCAAAATCAACAATGGGGACGGCCATTGGATAAAATGATGAAGGACGATCATCAAAAGGTGGAGGACGACCACCTAGCAGGGGACGGCTGCTAAAATCAACGATGGGGACGGCCATCGGATGAGCATGATGGAGGACGACCATCAAGAAGTGGAGGACGACCACTCAGCAGGGGACGGCTGCTCTCGGGGTATCATAACACAGGACGAGTGTTAGATAAAGGAAAAAAGCTTACTTGGCGATCTACTGGGGGTATAGTAAACACGGACGAGCGTTTACAACCAAGAAAGGAAAGTATAAGTGTTTGGTATTATGTATAGATTAATGATGCGGACGAGCATCCTTAAGACTATGATACGGACGAGTATCATGTAGAAACAAACTGACACATGTTCAGAGATGATGATACGGACGAGTACCATCTGGTTAACAAAGAACACGGACGAATGTTGCATCTGAAGGGACTCTTCTGGGGAAAAGTAGACACGGACGAGTGTCTATATTCAAGAAGACACAAGTGTTTTACACAGTGTATGGATTAAAGATGCGGACGAGCATCCTTAAGATTATGATACAGACGTGTATCATGTAGAAACAAACACCAGACGCAATGTTCTGAGATGATGGTACAGACGAGTACCAACTGGTTAACAAAGAACAAGGACTACTGTCGATTCTGTGGGGAGATAAGTGATGGTGTATACAAGATACGGACGAGTATCTGTATAAGTGTATCGTGAGTAGATATAGATGAATGTTTTAACTGCTGGAGAGAATGACACGGACGGGTGCCGAGAGAGAAAAGTGTAATATGAACAAGTATCTGCTATACAAAGTATAGATGACTGCTGGGGATATGACACGAACGGGTGTCAAGAAAGTGTATACATAGGTATGTGTGGGTGCAAAGGGGACGTCTTTGGCTTTCTGCTGGTAATATGACACGGACGGGTGTCATGAAGTATCCGTGATACGGGTAATCTTGTTATAAAGAGTGTTCCAGCGATTTTACTGGGGAGTGATGATACGGACGGGTATCAAAGGGTGTATATGGTGGTATTTGTGAATATGAGGCAACTGTTTTTGCTGGGATTCTGGTGGGGATTTTCGGGGAAGTATTCTGTATTCTGATGAATGATTATTATTTACAAGTGTTGATTCCGAACATGGCTCGTGATTATGCTATGCGTTTGATTTTTGCCGTAATGCTCCGTATTAGACGGAATGCTACGCTCTGAGGGGATAGTATGATGCGAATGCTATGATTATGCAAAGATATCCAACCGGGATTCGGATCCCGTAGCCGCGAAGATCTCTGGCTGATCTGTTTGAAATGGACCTCCCAGCTGGGGAAGAGATCATTGGTAGATCTAATAAGATGATATTTGCTTGGGGATATAGGTCACTGGTTGACATATCCTTATAATACGGGACCCAGCTGGGGTTTGTAGAAGCTTTCTTCACTCTGTCGTGATCCCTTCATGCGTTGCTCTTCTGGATAGAGGCTGGAACTCTGTGGGGAGATGGTTCCCTGACTCCTGTACTCAACTGAGGATGAAATGGCAACTCGGCTGGGGAATTGTGAGAGGCAACTCAGCTGGGGATAGCAACAAGAGGCAACTCAGCTGGGGATAGAGCATTTCAGATGCTGAGATTGAGTGTATGTTGATTTGACAACTTTGCTGGGGAAGTGGGCACCTTCCAGTGCCACGTGGAAGATAGACCGAGTTGATAATGATTCGCCAGCTTGCTGAGACGTAACTTGCATGCCCCAGGTTGCGTTCTGGATACCTGCAATCCTGCAAAGATAAGGAGACGCACAAAAGGGTCCCGAGGTATCCTTTACTGGATTCCGTCATAGGAGTCAAGCATTCTCACGAGTAAGTATATTCCCTGCAAGCATGTGTTTTATTATTATTATTTTTGGGAGAAAAGCATCTGTACTTATGCAATTGATTTTTTTAGAGACATCAGACATCCTTTGCAAATAAAAATATACAAAACGAAACATGACTGAAAAATCTGATTTTATTAATTCATGTGCCCTGAATTGGCAAGATACAGTCAAAGAAACAAGTCTCCTAAAATAAGGAGATTGTTATAAATTGAGAAACAAAATGCTGGCGGTGTTGACGACGCTTTAAGGAGCTTCCTCTTCTGCTATGACTCGTATGACAATGACGTTCTTCTCGTCTTGCTTTCTGAAGAAGGTTGATTCTGATTAGAGCTTGGTCCTTTGGAGCTTTCCAAGTTGCAAGTGATACAGACGAATTCAGAATGCAGTTGTTCGCTTATTCCCTTATTTTGCATGGATCGCCCTTTCGGGTTTTCAATCCATCGGGACACCCATTTTTGCCTGAGTTGTCCAATGCGGCTTTTCAACTCAGCGGGTGTACATTTTTTATTTATTTCCCTTATTTTTGCCCGAGTCTTTTATTCTGTTTTTGACTCGCCGGGATGCCCTATTTTTGCCCGGACTTACATTCTGTTTTTATGTCCAGCGGGTCATTTTATGCGAAGTATTTTTTAACTGCATCTGAATTCACAGGGGACGGGAAATCTTCACCATCCATGGTGCTGAGCATCAGCGCTCCACCAGAGAAAACTTTCTTTACCACGAATGGTCCTTCATAGTTTGGAGTCCATTTGCCCCTGTGGTCTGTATGAGGAGGGAGGATTCTCTTCAGCACAAGATCTCCCACTTGGTACTCTCGATGCCTGACTTTCTGATCGAAGGCTCTCTTCATTCTCTTCTGATATAACTGCCCATGACAGATTGCGGCCAATCTCTTCTCTTCAATCAGACTCAGCTGCTCGTATCGGGCCCGAACCCATTCTGCTTCACTCAGTTTAACATCCATTAGTACCCGCAGAGAGGGTAACTCAACTTCAACTGGTAGGACCACTTCCATACCATAAACAAGCTGATACGGCGTTGCCCCAGTGGACGTCCTGATTGACGTGCGGTACCCATGCAAGGCAAATGGTAGCATTTCATGCCAGTCTTTGTAGGTGACTACCATCTTTTGCACAATCCTCTTGATATTCTTATTTGCCGCCTCAACAGCACCATTCATCTTTGGTCTGTAAGGAGAGGAATTGTGATGTTGAATCTTGAAGTCCCGGCACAGCTCTGCCATCATTTTGTTGTTTAGATTGGAACCATTATCAGTAATGATTCGCTCGGGAACTCCGTACCGACAGACGATATCTCTCTTTAGGAATCGGGCTACCACTTGCCTTGTAACATTTGTATATGAGGCTGCTTCAACCCATTTGGTGAAATAGTCAATGGCGACCAGGATGAATCTGTGACCATTTGAAGCAGTTGGCTCGATCTTGCCAATCATATCAATGCCCCACATGGCAAAGGGCCATGGTGAAGACATAATGTTCAAAGGGTTGGGAGGCACATGCACTTTATCTGCGTAAATCTGGCATTTATGGCATTTTCTGGCGTAGGCGCAACAGTCGGCATCCATTGTGATCCAGTAATAGCCCGATCTTAACAACTTCTTAGCCATGGCATGCCCTCCGGCATGGGTACCAAAGGATCCTTCGTGCACTTCATGCATCAACAAATCCGCTTCTGTCTTATCAACGCACCTGAGGAGTACCATATCAAAGTTCCTTTTGTACAGAGAACCATCAGTGTTCAGAAAGAAACTTCCAGCAAGCCTTCTCAAGGTCTTCTTATCATTGGAAGATGCCCCAGGTGGGTATGTTTGATCCTCCAAGAAGCACTTAATGTCATGAAACCAAGGCTTATCATCTTTGACTACATCTGCTGCAAATACATATGCTGGCCTGTCGAGTCTGGACACTGAAATCTGAGGTACAAAGTTAGCAGCTTGAACTTTGATCATGGACGAAATGGTAGCAAGAGCATCTGCAAACTGATTCTCGTCCCGAGGGATATACTCAAGCTTGACTGTTGTGAAGAATGTCAATAACCTTCTTGTATAATCCCTGTAAGGTATCAGATGATCCTGGTGTGTATACCATTTCCCATTGGTCTGATTGACTACCAAAGCTGAATCTCCGAATACGGTCAATGTCTTGATCCTGAGGTCAATGGCTTCCTCAAGACCCATAATGCAAGCTTCGTATTCAGCTTCGTTGTTAGTGCAGTTGAAAGTGAGTTTTGCCGAGAAAGGCATGTGAACTCCCTTTGGTGAAATGAGGACTGCACCAACACCACGGCCATTCATGTTAACAGCCCCATCGAACATCATAATCCATTCTTCCTCCGGGTCAGGCCCTTCAGTGTGAATAGGCTCTTCATGATCTTTTGATTTAATGAACATGATGTCTTCATCAGGGAAGTCAAACCTCATAGGCTGGTAATCATCGATGGGTTGCTCAGCAAGATATTCAGATAGTACACTGCCCTTGATGGCTTTCTGAGAGGTGTACTGGATGTCATATTCTGTAAGGATCATTTGCCATCTTGCAACCCGTCCGGTAAGCGCTGGCTTCTCAAATATGTACTTGACTGGGTCCATCTTCGAGATCAATAAAGTAGTGTGGGTCAACATATACTGTCTCAGTCGGCGAGCAGCCCACGCTAAAGCACAGCAAGTTTTCTCGAGCAGTGAATAACGTTGTTCACAGTCGGTAAACTTTTTGCTTAGGTAGTATATTGCATACTCTTTTCGACCAGACTCGTCATGTTGGCCTAGCACACACCCCATTGACTCTTCTAATACTGTCAAGTACATTATCAGAGGTCTTCCTTCAACTGGCGGCATGAGGATCGGAGGTTCTTGCAGATATTCCTTGATTTTGTCAAAAGCCTTCTGGCAATCTTCGTTCCACCTGACCGTTTGCTCTTTTCTTAACAGCTTGAACAAGGGTTCGCAGGTTGCTGTAAGGTGAGATATGAACCTTGAAATGTAGTTCAATCGACCTAAGAACCCTCGAACTTCTTTCTCAGTTTTCGGTGCAGGCATCTCTTGAATGGCTTTGACTTTATCAGGGTCAACTTCAATCCCTTTCTCGCTTACAATAAAGCCCAGCAGCTTACCGGATCGCACCCCGAATGTGCACTTATTGGGGTTCAGCTTCAGTTGGTACTTCCTCAAACGTTTGAACAATTTCAGCAGATTCATCAGATGGTCTTCTTCAGTAAGGGACTTGGCAATCATGTCATCCACATAACACTCAATTTCCTTATGGATCATATCGTGGAATAACGTTACCATAGCCCGTTGATACGTCGCACCGGCATTCTTGAGCCCAAATGGCATTACCTTGTAGCAGAACGTGCCCCAGGGTGTGATGAATGTTGTCTTCTCCATGTCTTCAGGTGACATTTTAATCTGATTGTATCCTGAAAATCCATCCATGAAGGAGAATACCGAGAACTGAGCCGTATTATCCACCAATACATCAATGTGAGGTAAAGGGAAATCATCTTTCGGGCTGGCTCTGTTCAGATCCCGGTAGTCAACACACATTCTTACTTTGCCGTCCTTCTTAGGCACAGGTACTATATTAGCAACCCACGGCGGGTAGCTATTTACAGCAAGGAACCCGGCGTCCCATTGCTTTTGTACCTCCTCCTTGATTTTCATAGCCATGTCTGGACGAGTACGGCGCAGTTTCTGTTTGACTGGAGGGCATTCTTCTCTCAAAGGCAGCTTGTGCACAACAATGTCGGTATCCAACCCTGGCATGTCTTGGTACGACCAAGCAAACACATCAACATACTCTCGAAGCAGATCTATCAGTTGTCTCTTCACTGAGTTTTGCAGGCAGGCCCCGATTTTGACCTCTTTCACGTCTTCATCTGTACCAAGATTGATCACTTCAACCTCCTCCTGGTGAGGGGTAATAACCTTTTCCTCTTGTCTTAACAACCTGGCTAGCTCTTCAGGAAGCTCATATTCTTCTTCAACCCCTTCATCAGCTTGATTGATCGGATTGTCAAAGTCATACGATGTCATAGCCATGCTGTTGTCGGTGCTGTCAGGAAGGCATTCTCTGCAAGGGTTTAATTTGTTCATTTTAGTGATTAATTTTAATCTTGCCTTAGAAAAAGTGAAATGAAATTGTCATTTTGAAAGCACTGCCATTTATTTTTTGTACAAAAAGAAAAATGGAAAAACAGTGAACGAAAAGAAAAAGACGCGTTTGCAAAAAGATGTCTGATATTTCATTAATTGATCTTGTTTGCACAAAAAAGTACAGATGGCCCGATTACAAAATGAGTCTTGTCATCTTGGGCAAGATGCAAGACTTTGATGCATGCTATAAAATACAGGAAATAATAATTACTCTGCATGAGTAACTCTTATAATTTCCTGGGAAGACCAGTTCGAGACACTGCTCCCCGGGATCTTTGGACGAATCCAATTCTCCAGATTGCGCTCCTCTTCCAGCTCGTCTTCCAGACAGTTGATAGCATCGGGGGTAAGCATCCCTCCACTGACAAAACCAGGCTCTTCAGCAGCCTTTGCTTGATGTTGAGTTGGTCTGTAACCCAACCCAAACTTGTCTTCTTTTTTCTCCACCGATAGCAGTTTGCCCCAGCCCTGGGCAGTTCCTTCCTCAACAACCTTCCGGGCTTGTTGGTATGATGACATTGGAGTACCAGATACAGCAGATGCCTCATTCACATTCAAAGCTTCAAACCCCTGGCTCATTGTTTCATGGATCTCCCCATCCATTTCAATGTACTTATAGGTTGCCAGGTGGCTGACAAAAATGTCCTCCTCTCCACAGATTGTGACAACTTGGCCTTCCCACTCAAATTTTAACTTTTGGTGAAGGGTAGACGTTATTGCGCCGGCGGCGTGAATCCAGGGTCTACCCAACAAACAGCTGTAGGCGGGCTGAATGTCCATCACATAAAAGATAGTTTTAAAGGTCTGTGGGCCAATTGTCACAGGCAGCTCAATCTCTCCCAGAACCGATCTCTTAGAACCATCAAAGGCTCTTACCACCAGGTTGCTGGGTCTCAGTGCCAAACCATCATATTCTAACTTCACCAGAGCCTTCTTTGGTAAGACATTCAGGGATGAACCTGTGTCTACCAGCACATGAGAAAGGACAGCTCCTTTGCATTCCATGGTTATGTGCAAGGCTTTGTTGTGGTTGCGGCCGTCCGCTGTCAAGTCAGTATTGGTGAACCCTAGCCCATTGATAGCAGTAACATTTCCAACCACGGTCTCCAACTGGTTGACAGTAATCTCTTCAGGCACGTAAGCTGCGTGCAGGACTTTAAGTAGTGCATTCCGATGGGCTTCGGAGCACATAAGCAGTGAGAGGATAGAGATTTTGGATGGCGTCTGGTGAAGTTGATCCACAATTTTGTAGTCACTCTTTTTGATGATTCTCATAAACTCATCA
This sequence comes from Lathyrus aphaca, assembly GCA_963966055.1. Taxonomy (NCBI): domain Eukaryota; kingdom Viridiplantae; phylum Streptophyta; class Magnoliopsida; order Fabales; family Fabaceae; genus Lathyrus; species Lathyrus aphaca. Next base: position 179,548,569 of record OZ014525.1, on the reverse strand, counting down.
ACTTCCTGATCGAACGGTGTTTTCAGGGTTTCTTTGGCAGCTTGATCTTCCTGCACCGGGCTCTTTCCCTTTGCCTTGGCAGCAGCTTCTGCTTCGGCGGTAGGCCTTTGAATTGGTGGAGCAAAGAGACGTCCGCTTCGAGTGAAGCCTCCTCCTCCCCCCACATTATCTACTTGTGGTGCAGGTGTTGATGTTTCAAGAGCGATTCTTTTTCCTTCGCAGTATACGTCAGAGCCATAGTGCCAAGGGATGGCCCTATTGCTTTCATATGGTACTGGTCCAGGCACCGTGACAGTGACTGGACTGATTGCTGCTGCTGAAGGGACTGTAATTGTTTGTGGATCGTAAAAGATTGTAACTGGTGCCCTGGTGGGAGCAGCACCTTCTGAATGGTAGGCAGAGTTGTTTTCAGGATCATAAAATATGGTGACAGTAGAGACATCTTCATGATTTGTTGCTGGTGTTGTAGGAGGTATTGTCGGAAGAAATGATGTTGTTGTTGTAGGAGTCTCGAATTGGAGTGAAGCTGAAGTTGTAGAAGAAAAATTTGTTGAAAACTGATCAGTTGAGATGATTGATGAAGTGCTTGTTGATGAAGCCGAAGAATTGTCAGGAACAATAGTTGCTGCAGTTGTAGGAGGTTCTGAAACCGTTGCTGATGAAATTGCTGGATTTGTTGGAAATGATGTGGTGATCTGAAGTTGGCCACTCTGAATAAGGCCATCTATGCCATTCCTCAAATTATCGCACCCATTTATCGAGATATTGCAGTAAGCACAACCCAATTCACACCCTGGGAACATCTGACATTCCAAGAGCTGAGCCTTGATTTCTACCAATGGTGTCCTGATCTGTCCCACACTGGTTATTAAATAAGACGGCTGGTCTTCTTCAATAGCGTTAATCCGGGGACCACCATGGTTTGGCATCGGGTTTTTATTGACATTGGGCGGCGGTGCAAAATTCAGAGCCTTGGAGTCTACCAAGTCTTGTACCTTCATATGCAGAGCCCTGCATTTTTCTGTACTGTGACCAGGTGCGTTTGAATGAAAAGCGCACCTAGCATTGGAGTCATAGTTCCTTGGTAGACTGTTGGGATCCGGAGGTGCCAACGTTCTTAGCTCAACTAGGTTGAGTTTCAGAAGTTGTGGCAGCAAGGCAGCATATGGCATTGGGATCGGGTCGATCACTCTGTTAGCTTGAGATGGCCTCTGTTGGAATGGCCTTTGTTGATTGTTGTTGCTGGTGTTGCTGTTTTTGTAATTTCTTGGAGGATACTGATTTTGCTGATGGTACTGAGGTTGTTGTTGATAATTTTGCTGAGGAGGTTGATAGACTGGTTGTGGATGAGCTGGAGCAGGGATGGTGACTGCTGCTATTGACCTTTGAGCATATTGGGGTCTGCCCCTGTTGGTGTGGATGGCATTGGTCTCGCCAGTTCTTCTCGGGCCTGCAAAAGGCTTTCTTGTACCACTGGACGAGCTTGCACCGTTGTCTGAGATCTTTCCCATTTTCAACAGGCTTTCAATTCTCTCCCCAGCTATGACAACATCCGCGAAGCTAGTGGAAGAGAAAGCAGCCAACCTGTCAATATATGTTCCCTGAAGGGTGTTCATGAACATATCTGCCATTTCCCGTTCAGACATAGGTGGTTGAACAGCAGCAGCCAGTTGCCTCCATCTCTGTGCATATTCTCGGAAACTTTCCCTTGACGACTGTGACATTCCCATTAGGAGGGTCCTGTTGGGTGCCATGTCCAAGTTATACTGATACTGTCTGATGAAGGCCTCTGCCAGGTCCTTCCAGCATCTAATAGTTGCCCTTGTCAAGTGAGAGTACCATTCTCTCGACGCTCCAGTTAAGCTGTCTTCGAAATAGAACATCCAAAGCTTCTCATCCATTGTATAGGCCTTCAGCCTTCCCAGAAATGACTGTAAGTGAGTCCGGGGGCATGAAGTCCCATTATACTTTTCGAAACAAGGAGGCTTGAACTTATGGGGGATCCTGACCCCGTCTACCAAACCCATATCCATGACGTCGAATCCCAAAGAGTTTTGAGATTCTAAGGACCTCAACTTCTCAGCTATTTCATCCAATCTTCTATCATAAGCCTCTTCCCCAGCACCCATTACTGTGAATTGGTCTTCTTGAGGGTCTTCCTGTAGTACCCTCCCTGCTGTGGCAGTCCCTTGTATATTGACAGGGATGTTGGCCTCTGGATGGAGATGGGGTCCAAAAACTGGGGGATTGACATGAGGTTGGACCCTCTCGTTGTTACTTGTGCCAGCAGTTCCCACATGGGGCTCTTCTTGATTCCTCCCTTCTACCAAAGCTCTGAGCCTCTCCTGGCTTTGAGCTAAGTTGTTCATTACTTCCATGAACTGTGTTATCTGAGTTCTCATCTCCAACCTTTCGTTGGCCATCTGGTTTCTGACCTCCGTAAGGTCCTGCTGCATCTGATCCATTTGAATTCCCGGAAGGTTGTTTCGGGTTGGATAACGGTGCGGACGGTTGAGGGGAAATACCCGGCGCCTAGCAATAGTTCCTGAGATTCACAACAGAGGTTAGCAACAATAAAACAAAACCTACAAAACAAACAAAGGGTTAGCATGCAATGCAGTTATGCTTATTTGTTCTCAAGGTATCCGGTTTGGCCTTCAGTTTTGACCCTTCCAGACCCTTGATGATGTTGTTGTTGCTTGAAGAAAACTCAGATGAAGCAAACTAACACAAATATATTACAGAAGGTGAAATAATACAAATTGTTCCTTTTACAACACAAGCCCTCTAAGGGGTCAAAATATATTACAAGAAAATAAAAGTACATGGGAAGAAAGCAACAACAAACAAATGGTCAAACACCAAGACCAAACTCATCCTCACGAACTTCCTTGAGAAGTGCTTCGGTCACAGGATCAGCCGGACACTCCGTGAGATTCCTGATGAGGAGATTCCGGGTTGTAACAGCTGCTGTTAGCTTTTTGTGCTGAGTTTGGTCCTTGGACCTCTTCACCCCTGCTTTGATCTTCAATTCTGATATTTCCCCCTGGGCTGCTGCCAGGGCTTCTTGCTGTTCTTTTGCACTAGCTTCCAGTTGCTCCATCTTGTCTTGAACTCTCTTGTCTTCCAGGGTACGAGCCTCGGTGATCCTGACCCACCGAGCTTGACTCTCCTTCAAGTACAAGTCTGTCCTCGCTCTCTGGAACTGGGCTTCTTTGCAAGCATTCTTCAGAATTTGTTCACCAGCCTTAGACTTTTTGATATAATCCCCAGACTTTTCAATCTTAGTCAAATGCTCCACTCTCAACTTCTCCAATCTCTCAATCTCCCTCATACCTTCACTCCTCTCCCGGAGGGTCTTCTGCAAAGCCTGGGTTAGCTTCTCATTTCTTTCCTTCAAGCTCTCAAACTCCTCCAAACTGATGGTGGCAGGGGGTGGTGCTGAAGATGACTCAGGCAGGTCTTCTATGGTAAAGGGCATTCCAGAGAATTGGGCCCTGGCACGGGACCACTCATAATATTGTGCTGATGCCACATTATTACACTTCCCCAGAATGGTGACTCCCTTGGTTTGAACATTATCCCAGGCCCAGGCAGCCTGCCTAACAACAGCCAAACTAATCTTGTTCTCACAATAAAGAGTCTCAACCAAGTCCTGTGCCCTAGGAGTGTGGACCAGTGCATAGCCCAGTTGCCTTCTGAACAGCAGAGGATTGTAATTGATGCTACCCTTAACTCCTATTAAAGGCACATTGGGAAAATGTCCACAGCTGGTGGTGATATCCCTGCCCTTGGTGCTTTGAGTGCACCATCTGATATCTGCTGAAGTTAGAACAGTGAGTCTCTTAGCCCAGTTGCTCTGCTGATGAGGGTTTAGGAATGCATCTGTCCTGGGTAGATGCCTGAGAAGCCAAGTGTGAAACAATGGAGCACAAAACCTCACTAACCTTCCCCTCTGCTTCTCATTCCTCTGATGCACTGAATAGTAAAGGTCCCCCAATAAAGTTGGCACTGGGTTCTTCAGGATGAACAGATGGATTGCATTTTTGCTAATGAATCGAGGCTCATCTGCAAACAACACAATTCCATATATGCACAAGGCCAGCAGGGCACAAACAGCTTTCCATTCTCCTAGAGAAGCCTTCAAGGTAGCTTGAGAAATTAAGAAGTCCAGATGAAAACCAGGGATCCCAGCTTTAGAGGTCATATGCTGCTCAATCAGGACAGGCTCCAGATGTAAAGCTCTTGCTACCTCTCCATTGCTAGGAAAGACCATCTCGGGGTTGAAAGGGATTCCACCCCTGATAGGCAAACCAACCAATGATGAGTATTCTTCTAACAGAGGGCCCAACTGAAAGTCTTGAAAGGTGAAACATCTCAATGGGGGATCATAAAACTGAATGCAGGTGTGGATGAGGCTCCTCTGCGAAGGGTCCAGATCCATAACCATGTCCAGTATATCTCCATAACTCTCCCTGAACAAAGGTATGTGATCTGGAGTGATCAGGGTTTGGATCCTCCTGATGTCTGATAAGTCTGGCTGGAAGAAGTGATAGGTGATGTTGCTTTTATTTGGAGCCATGATGACAAATGTTGATGAAGATACTGAAGAGAAGGGCCACTGATTGGCTGGAATAGATAGCTGGTAGCAAGTGCTGATGAAGGCAGGTCAAAAACTGAAGATGGGGTCAAAACCAAAACCAGATGAAGATGGATACCCTGAAACACAAATAAGCAAATGTTAATATGATGCAATGAGTATGTATGCAAATGATATGCAAGGGTTTGTGACTGAGCTGGATCTGATCAAAATGCCCTGATATAGGTCCAAGTGTGTTCAAGAATTCCAGTTGGAGGTCTAGAAATCCAGTAACCAGGGTGGGGGACTCAAATAAAGAGCCACAAGTCCAGGGTTTAGAATCACAAGAACTGTCCAACATGGAGTACTCTTAACAAAATCAAAGTGACAGGGTATTCTGAGGTTAAGGTACCTGCAAACCTGTGAACAGCCCAACCCCCTCACAGGTGGTGTTCTAAAACAAGGATCCTCAGACTTGGATCAGTTATGAGAAGTGTAAACACTTCTAACCCGGAGGCACAGTGTTTACAATAACCATAACAATTCCTCCTCTAATTCACCTCAGTTTCTGAAGGTCAGTACTAAAAGGTCATCCAGACTTAGCAGGCTTCCCAGATAGCCCTAGCATTGCAGGAAATCTGCAACACAGAGTTCTCAAGAAGAAACCCATATCTGAACCGTGTTTCATATTCCCGCACCAGACCGAAATGGAATGGGAAAGAATATGATTCACTCTAGCCTAGGTGTCACTTAGGTCCCAGGTATAGGACCTTAACTCTCAATGAAACACCCACCCACCAAAGGAAAACCAGATCCAGCCAGCAGCATGACAGTATGATATATACAAAGTGCAATAAAGAAAGCAGTAAAGCAAACTGTACATAAAGCAAAATAAATACAAGCACAAATAAGCACATAACACCCCAGTAAACACAAATCAATCAAGCGCTAGGAGGAACCCACAAAAAGAACCAGAAGCCCTGGTTGCAGTATAAGGGTCCCCAGCAGAGTCGCCAAGCTGTCGCTCCCGACAAATGACACCGGGTCATATGAAGGTACAGGCGCGAACGGTCGGCGAAAGGGACAGTGAGGACACACAGCCGTGAACTCACTGGAGATGAATAGAGTCACCAGCTAGGCATTTTTATCCCGGAGGAAAGGCAATGCTGCATAGACCTAGGAAAAGATGGATAAGACGGTTGCGAACCAGAGAGACTGAGAAAGGGGGTTGGTTACAACCTGGGAAGGTATTAGCACCCAGATTGTCCGTCGTACTCGACGGGATCCACGCTTAAAAGATTTGTGTTTTAAAGGGGTAGTGTCAGTGCAATTTGTGTATAAAAGAGCTGGAAAAGAATGTACAGGTGTCAGTGTAAGTGAAGTGTATAAGTGAAGTGTCAGTGTAAGAACAGGAATGAAATGCTCATGATAATGAGGCTAAAGAATGAAGCTAGAAGGAGGGGGAATGTACAGAGACTTTTGTTCGATAACTGTTAAGTTATGCCTACGTATCCTCTCGTGCAATGAGGAAGTCAGAACACCGTAGTTCGACCCAAAGAGACTGAAAGATGAATTGACTTGTGAACTGCTTGCTTGTCAATGCTCAAGTGTATGATCTGTCTGGCACAGATGCAAACTGTCTTGCATTAGACGGAAGAAGCAAGTTCTCGTTTGTGAGTGAGTGAGATGAGAAAAGAATCCCGAAGGAGACGATTATTGCTTGTTTTTGTGTTTTCAGTCTTTTATTGCTTTTGAGAATTTGTCATAAGTTAATGAGCTTAAGCCTAAACCAATGGATTTAATAAACTCATCACATCTTCCCTCTGATTAGGGGTAATGAGAATACCTTAAGTGTGAAGTCAGATTCTCACACTTAACCACCATGGTGTAGGATTAAGATCATTAACCTACTTGTGATTATTTAGATGTTTTTGGTATTTTTGTTTAGTGTTGAGTAATGAGATTAAGCCATAATCAAGGATTAAACAGACTCATTACACCATCCTAATAGAAGGATAATAGGTGAGAATGTTTAAGCTGAGGAAAGCTCCTCAACTTAATCCATGATTAGGGATTAAACTCATGACCAAACAAGCCTTTGATTAAGTGGATTTTACTTAATGATATGATGATGAAGTGAATTTTATGATTTGTAAGACAACTTGAGGGGGACTTGTCCATTAACACTAGGGTTAGTCCTTCTTAACCATTTAAGGAAGAATTAGAACCCTAATGCAAGGCCCAAGTTACAAGTGTGATGTCTTGATGATTATTATGTGAATTGATTAAGAGATTTAAACACACTAAGGGTTTAACACTTAGGATTAAAGTTATACACTCCATCCTAAGAGAAGGATGCAGGCATAAGCTTAATCACAAAGCCTTAAAGCCTTTAAGGTTTAGTCCCTGATTATGAGATGAGAAGAGAAGACTCAAAAGAGACACAAAGGTAAAACTAAGAGGGGAGACTAATCAAGACCCTAATCATTGTCATACATGGTTGTTCCTAAGGTTTGTGAGGTTTGCAAAAGAAGATCTTCAAAGGAGCCACCAGGAAGCAGATGAACAAGATCAAGAGAAGCAAAGCAACTTGCTTCATTCAAGAAGTCAAGTCACTTGAAGAAAGAAAGTGGGAGGAGAAAGAATGAGCAAGCTCAAACTCAAACACATATAGAAATGCAGCAATGGATGCAAGAGAGATGAGAAGAAAAGTTATGAGAAGTGAAGGCAAATTCACTTCTCAAGTTACTTACCACCTGAAATGTTAGGAAGAAATGCAATGCAATGCTAGATGGGATGAAATGGTATGAAGCAAAACAAAACCAGAAGCATGTTGATTATGATAATGATGCTATGAGATGATATAAACATGAGGCAGCACATGGGAATGTTCATACAAGATCATGGATGCAGATGATGCAAGTTAAGGAGCATGAATGAACATGAAAAGTTATGAAGCATACAAGGTAAATGACATGGCAAATATGTGATGCAATGATCAAACATGCTTCCTACATGTCTTATGATGTCAAATGAATCACAAGAATGCTTGAAATGCTAAGACAAGTCATGTTATGCAAGAGAATGCAAGAAGGATGCAAATGAAAGCCCAAATTAGGGTTTATGGACAATGCATCAAACAAAAACCCAAAACAGAAGCAAACCCTAAGATAAAAATGGAAAATGCCACCCAAAGAAACCCTAAACCTATACTAAATCAAAGTCCAAAGGGAAGCTCTCAACTCTTAACCAATCTCAAGATATGAATTTTCTAAGTTATTAGGGTTTTTTAGGGTTCTTAACAAAAGAAATGCCAAACAATTGGAAAATGCAAGATCAAATCATGGCCATTTTATCCTAGAAACTACATGCTAAACATGGAACAATGCAAGAAGAACCAATGTCCAACTCTTCCTAGATAGGCAGAAATGAATTTTTGAACCCATGATCAAAATAATGCATAAAAAATGATTTAATTCAATGAAAAATTCTTAAAGATGCATCAAGATCAAAAAAGAAATTTGGTTTGAAGGTTGGACAATGTTTCTAAATGTCTTAGAACATTTCATGAATTTTTTTGTAATTTTTAAATACCTAAAAGTATTTTTAATTAATTAATTTCCATTAATCAATTAAGAATAATCTTTTAAACATTTAAAAATACTTTTTTAATGATAAAAAATAAAATAAAAATATTTTTGGGTCTTAAAAATTAATAAAACTTTTAGGAAAAAGTTTCATAATTTTTAAGCATTCTGGCAATCTTCGTTCCACCTGACCGTTTGCTCTTTTCTTAACAGCTTGAACAAGGGTTCGCAGGTTGCTGTAAGGTGAGATATGAACCTTGAAATGTAGTTCAATCGACCTAAGAACCCTCGAACTTCTTTCTCAGTTTTCGGTGCAGGCATCTCTTGAATGGCTTTGACTTTATCAGGGTCAACTTCAATCCCTTTCTCGCTTACAATAAAGCCCAGCAGCTTACCGGATCGCACCCCGAATGTGCACTTATTGGGGTTCAGCTTCAGTTGGTACTTCCTCAAACGTTTGAACAATTTCAGCAGATTCATCAGATGGTCTTCTTCAGTAAGGGACTTGGCAATCATGTCATCCACATAACACTCAATTTCCTTATGGATCATATCGTGGAATAACGTTACCATAGCCCGTTGATACGTCGCACCGGCATTCTTGAGCCCAAATGGCATTACCTTGTAGCAGAACGTGCCCCAGGGTGTGATGAATGTTGTCTTCTCCATGTCTTCAGGTGACATTTTAATCTGATTGTATCCTGAAAATCCATCCATGAAGGAGAATACCGAGAACTGAGCCGTATTATCCACCAATACATCAATGTGAGGTAAAAGGAAATCATCTTTCGGGCTGGCTCTGTTCAGATCCCGGTAGTCAACACACATTCTTACTTTGCCGTCCTTCTTAGGCACAGGTACTATATTAGCAACCCACGGCGGGTAGCTAGTTACAGCAAGGAACCCGGCGTCCCATTGCTTTTGTACCTCCTCCTTGATTTTCATAGCCATGTCTGGACGAGTACGGCGCAGTTTCTGTTTGACTGGAGGGCATTCTTCTCTCAAAGGCAGCTTGTGCACAACAATGTCGGTATCCAACCCTGGCATGTCTTGGTACGACCAAGCAAACACATCAACATACTCTCGAAGCAGATCTATCAGTTGTCTCTTCACTGAGTTTTGCAGGCAGGCCCCGATTTTGACCTCTTTCACGTCTTCATCTGTACCAAGATTGATCACTTCAACCTCCTCCTGGTGAGGGGTAATAACCTTTTCCTCTTGTCTTAACAACCTGGCTAGCTCTTCAGGAAGCTCATATTCTTCTTCAACCCCTTCATCAGCTTGATTGATCGGATTGTCAAAGTCATACGATGTCATAGCCATGCTGTTGTCGGTGCTGTCAGGAAGGCATTCTCTGCAAGGGTTTAATTTGTTCATTTTAGTGATTAATTTTAATCTTGCCTTAGAAAAAGTGAAATGAAATTGTCATTTTGAAAGCACTGCCATTTATTTTTTGTACAAAAAGAAAAATGGAAAAACAGTGAACGAAAAGAAAAAGACGCGTTTGCAAAAAGATGTCTGATATTTCATTAATTGATCTTGTTTGCACAAAAAAGTACAGATGGCCCGATTACAAAATGAGTCTTGTCATCTTGGGCAAGATGCAAGACTTTGATGCATGCTATAAAATACAGGAAATAATAATTACTCTGCATGAGTAACTCTTATAATTTCCTGGGAAGACCAGTTCGAGACACTGCTCCCCGGGATCTTTGGACGAATCCAATTCTCCAGATTGCGCTCCTCTTCCAGCTCGTCTTCCAGACAGTTGATAGCATCGGGGGTAAGCATCCCTCCACTGACAAAACCAGGCTCTTCAGCAGCCTTTGCTTGATGTTGAGTTGGTCTGTAACCCAACCCAAACTTGTCTTCTTTTTTCTCCACCGATAGCAGTTTGCCCCAGCCCTGGGCAGTTCCTTCCTCAACAACCTTCCGGGCTTGTTGGTATGATGACATTGGAGTACCAGATACAGCAGATGCCTCATTCACATTCAAAGCTTCAAACCCCTGGCTCATTGTTTCATGGATCTCCCCATCCATTTCAATGTACTTATAGGTTGCCAGGTGGCTGACAAAAATGTCCTCCTCTCCACAGATTGTGACAACTTGGCCTTCCCACTCAAATTTTAACTTTTGGTGAAGGGTAGACGTTATTGCGCCGGCGGCGTGAATCCAGGGTCTACCCAACAAACAGCTGTAGGCGGGCTGAATGTCCATCACATAAAAGATAGTTTTAAAGGTCTGTGGGCCAATTGTCACAGGCAGCTCAATCTCTCCCAGAACCGATCTCTTAGAACCATCAAAGGCTCTTACCACCAGGTTGCTGGGTCTCAGTGCCAAACCATCATATTCTAACTTCACCAGAGCCTTCTTTGGTAAGACATTCAGGGATGAACCTGTGTCTACCAGCACATGAGAAAGGACAGCTCCTTTGCATTCCATGGTTATGTGCAAGGCTTTGTTGTGGTTGCGGCCGTCCGCTGTCAAGTCAGTATTGGTGAACCCTAGCCCATTGCTAGCAGTAACATTTCCAACCACGGTCTCCAACTGGTTGACAGTAATCTCTTCAGGCACGTAAGCTGCGTGCAGGACTTTAAGTAGTGCATTCCGATGGGCTTCGGAGCACATAAGCAGTGAGAGGATAGAGATTTTGGATGGCGTCTGGTGAAGTTGATCCACAATTTTGTAGTCACTCTTTTTGATGATTCTCATAAACTCATCAACTTCCTGATCGAACGGTGTTTTCAGGGTTTCTTTGGCAGCTTGATCTTCCTGCACCGGGCTCTTTCCCTTTGCCTTGGCAGCAGCTTCTGCTTCGGCGGTAGGCCTTTGAATTGGTGGAGCAAAGAGACGTCCGCTTCGAGTGAAGCCTCCGCCTCCCCCCACATTATCTACTTGTGGTGCAGGTGTTGATGTTTCAAGAGCGATTCTTTTTCCTTCGCAGTATACGTCAGAGCCATAGTGCCAAGGGATGGCCCTATTGCTTTCATATGGTACTGGTCCAGGCACCGTGACAGTGACTGGACTGATTGCTGCTGCTGAAGGGACTGTAATTGTTTGTGGATCGTAAAAGATTGTAACTGGTGCCCTGGTGGGAGCAGCACCTTCTGAATGGTAGGCAGAGTTGTTTTCAGGATCATAAAATATGGTGACAGTAGAGACATCTTCATGATTTGTTGCTGGTGTTGTAGGAGGTATTGTCGGAAGAAATGATGTTGTTGTTGTAGGAGTCTCGAATTGGAGTGAAGCTGAAGTTGTAGAAGAAAAATTTGTTGAAAACTGATCAGTTGAGATGATTGATGAAGTGCTTGTTGATGAAGCCGAAGAATTGTCAGGAACAATAGTTGCTGCAGTTGTAGGAGGTTCTGAAACCGTTGCTGATGAAATTGCTGGATTTGTTGGAAATGATGTGGTGATCTGAAGTTGGCCACTCTGAATAAGGCCATCTATGCCATTCCTCAAATTATCGCACCCATTTATCGAGATATTGCAGTAAGCACAACCCAATTCACACCCTGGGAACATCTGACATTCCAAGAGCTGAGCCTTGATTTCTACCAATGGTGTCCTGATCTGTCCCACACTGGTTATTAAATAAGACGGCTGGTCTTCTTCAATAGCGTTAATCCGGGGACCACCATGGTTTGGCATCGGGTTTTTATTGACATTGGGCGGCGGTGCAAAATTCAGAGCCTTGGAGTCTACCAAGTCTTGTACCTTCATATGCAGAGCCCTGCATTTTTCTGTACTGTGACCAGGTGCGTTTGAATGAAAAGCGCACCTAGCATTGGAGTCATAGTTCCTTGGTAGACTGTTGGGATCCGGAGGTGCCAACGTTCTTAGCTCAACTAGGTTGAGTTTCAGAAGTTGTGGCAGCAAGGCAGCATATGGCATTGGGATCGGGTCGATCACTCTGTTAGCTTGAGATGGCCTCTGTTGGAATGGCCTTTGTTGATTGTTGTTGCTGGTGTTGCTGTTGTTGTAATTTCTTGGAGGATACTGATTTTGCTGATGGTACTGAGGTTGTTGTTGATAATTTTGCTGAGGAGGTTGATAGACTGGCTGTGGATGAGCTGGAGCAGGGATGGTGACTGCTGCTATTGACCTTTGAGCATATTGGGGTCTGCCCCTGTTGGTGTGGATGGCATTGGTCTCGCCAGTTCTTCTCGGGCCTGCAAAAGGCTTTCTTGTACCACTGGACGAGCTTGCACCGTTGTCTGAGATCTTTCCCATTTTCAACAGGCTTTCAATTCTCTCCCCAGCTATGACAACATCCGCGAAGCTAGTGGAAGAGAAAGCAGCCAACCTGTCAATATATGTTCCCTGAAGGGTGTTCATGAACATATCTGCCATTTCCCGTTCAGACATAGGTGGTTGAACAGCAGCAGCCAGTTGCCTCCATCTCTGTGCATATTCTCGGAAACTTTCCCTTGACGACTGTGACATTCCCATTAGGAGGGTCCTGTTGGGTGCCATGTCCAAGTTATACTGATACTGTCTGATGAAGGCCTCTGCCAGGTCCTTCCAGCATCTAATAGTTGCCCTTGTCAAGTGAGAGTACCATTCTCTCGACGCTCCAGTTAAGCTGTCTTCGAAATAGAACATCCAAAGCTTCTCATCCATTGTATAGGCCTTCAGCCTTCCCAGAAATGACTGTAAGTGAGTCCGGGGGCATGAAGTCCCATTATACTTTTCGAAACAAGGAGGCTTGAACTTATGGGGGATCCTGACCCCGTCTACCAAACCCATATCCATGACGTCGAATCCCAAAGAGTTTTGAGATTCTAAGGACCTCAACTTCTCAGCTATTTCATCCAATCTTCTATCATAAGCCTCTTCCCCAGCACCCATTACTGTGAATTGGTCTTCTTGAGGGTCTTCCTGTAGTACCCTCCCTGCTGTGGCAGTCCCTTGTATATTGACAGGGATGTTGGCCTCTGGATGGAGATGGGGTCCAAAAACTGGGGGATTGACATGAGGTTGGACCCTCTCGTTGTTACTTGTGCCAGCAGTTCCCACATGGGGCTCTTCTTGATTCCTCCCTTCTACCAAAGCTCTGAGCCTCTCCTGGCTTTGAGCTAAGTTGTTCATTACTTCCATGAACTGTGTTATCTGAGTTCTCATCTCCAACCTTTCGTTGGCCATCTGGTTTCTGACCTCCGTAAGGTCCTGCTGCATCTGATCCATTTGAATTCCCGGAAGGTTGTTTCGGGTTGGATAACGGTGCGGACGGTTGAGGGGAAATACCCGGCGCCTAGCAATAGTTCCTGAGATTCACAACAGAGGTTAGCAACAATAAAACAAAACCTACAAAACAAACAAAGGGTTAGCATGCAATGCAGTTATGCTTATTTGTTCTCAAGGTATCCGGTTTGGCCTTCAGTTTTGACCCTTCCAGACCCTTGATGATGTTGTTGTTGCTTGAAGAAAACTCAGATGAAGCAAACTAACACAAATATATTACAGAAGGTGAAATAATACAAATTGTTCCTTTTACAACACAAGCCCTCTAAGGGGTCAAAATATATTACAAGAAAATAAAAGTACATGGGAAGAAAGCAACAACAAACAAATGGTCAAACACCAAGACCAAACTCATCCTCACGAACTTCCTTGAGAAGTGCTTCGGTCACAGGATCAGCCGGACGCTCCGTGAGATTCCTGATGAGGAGATTCCGGGTTGTAACAGCTGCTGTTAGCTTTTTGTGCTGAGTTTGGTCCTTGGACCTCTTCACCCCTGCTTTGATCTTCAATTCTGATATTTCCCCCTGGGCTGCTGCCAGGGCTTCTTGCTGTTCTTTTGCACTAGCTTCCAGTTGCTCCATCTTGTCTTGAACTCTCTTGTCTTCCAGGGTACGAGCCTCGGTGATCCTGACCCACCGGGCTTGACTCTCCTTCAAGTACAAGTCTGTCCTCGCTCTCTGGAACTGGGCTTCTTTGCAAGCATTCTTCAGAATTTGTTCACCAGCCTTAGACTTTTTGATATAATCCCCAGACTTTTCAATCTTAGTCAAATGCTCCACTCTCAACTTCTCCAATCTCTCAATCTCCCTCATACCTTCACTCCTCTCCCGGAGGGTCTTCTGCAAAGCCTGGGTTAGCTTCTCATTTCTTTCCTTCAAGCTCTCAAACTCCTCCAAACTGATGGTGGCAGGGGGTGGTGCTGAAGATGACTCAGGCAGGTCTTCTATGGTAAAGGGCATTCCAGAGAATTGGGCCCTGGCACGGGACCACTCATAATATTGTGCTGATGCCACATTATTACACTTCCCCAGAATGGTGACTCCCTTGGTTTGAACATTATCCCAGGCCCAGGCAGCCTGCCTAACAACAGCCAAACTAATCTTATTCTCACAATAAAGAGTCTCAACCAAGTCCTGTGCCCTAGGAGTGTGGACCAGTGCATAGCCCAGTTGCCTTCTGAACAACAGAGGATTGTAATTGATGCTACCCTTAACTCCTATTAAAGGCACATTGGGAAAATGTCCACAGCTGGTGGTGATATCCCTGCCCTTGGTGCTTTGAGTGCACCATCTGATATCTGCTGAAGTTAGAACAGTGAGTCTCTTAGCCCAGTTGCTCTGCTGATGAGGGTTTAGGAATGCATCTGTCCTGGGTAGATGCCTGAGAAGCCAAGTGTGAAACAATGGAGCACAAAACCTCACTAACCTTCCCCTCTGCTTCTCATTCCTCTGATGCACTGAATAGTAAAGGTCCCCCAATAAAGTTGGCACTGGGTTCTTCAGGATGAACAGATGGATTGCATTTTTGCTAATGAATCGAGGCTCATCTGCAAACAACACAATTCCATATATGCACAAGGCCAGCAGGGCACAAACAGCTTTCCATTCTCCTAGAGAAGCCTTCAAGGTAGCTTGAGAAATTAAGAAGTCCAGATGAAAACCAGGGATCCCAGCTTTAGAGGTCATATGCTGCTCAATCAGGACAGGCTCCAGATGTAAAGCTCTTGCTACCTCTCCATTGCTAGGAAAGACCATCTCGGGGTTGAAAGGGATTCCACCCCTGATAGGCAAACCAACCAATGATGAGTATTCTTCTAACAGAGGGCCCAACTGAAAGTCTTGAAAGGTGAAACATCTCAATGGGGGATCATAAAACTGAATGCAGGTGTGGATGAGGCTCCTCTGCGAAGGGTCCAGATCCATAACCATGTCCAGTATATCTCCATAACTCTCCCTGAACAAAGGTATGTGATCTGGAGTGATCAGGGTTTGGATCCTCCTGATGTCTGATAAGTCTGGCTGGAAGAAGTGATAGGTGATGTTGCTTTTCTTTGGAGCCATGATGACAAATGTTGATGAAGATACTGAAGAGAAGGGCCACTGATTGGCTGGAATAGATAGCTGGTAGCAAGTGCTGATGAAGGCAGGTCAAAAACTGAAGATGGGGTCAAAACCAAAACCAGATGAAGATGGATACCCTGAAACACAAATAAGCAAATGTTAATATGATGCAATGAGTATGTATGCAAATGATATGCAAGGGTTTGTGACTGAGCTGGATCTGATCAAAATGCCCTGATATAGGTCCAAGTGTGTTCAAGAATTCCAGTTGGAGGTCTAGAAATCCAGTAACCAGGGTGGGGGACTCAAATAAAGAGCCACAAGTCCAGGGTTTAGAATCACAAGAACTGTCCAACATGGAGTACTCTTAACAAAATCAAAGTGACAGGGTATTCTGAGGTTAAGGTACCTGCAAACCTGTGAACAGCCCAACCCCCTCACAGGTGGTGTTCTAAAACAAGGATCCTCAGACTTGGATCAGTTATGAGAAGTGTAAACACTTCTAACCCGGAGGCACAATGTTTACAATAACCATAACAATTCCTCCTCTAATTCACCTCAGTTTCTGAAGGTCAGTACTAAAAGGTCATCCAGACTTAGCAGGCTTCCCAGATAGCCCTAGCATTGCAGGAAATCTGCAACACAGAGTTCTCAAGAAGAAACCCATATCTGAACTGTGTTTCATATTCCCGCACCAGACCGAAATGGAATGGGAAAGAATATGATTCACTCTAGCCTAGGTGTCACTCAGGTCCCAGGTATAGGACCTTAACTCTCAATGAAACACCCACCCACCAAAGGAAAACCAGATCCAGCCAGCAGCATGACAGTATGATATATACAAAGTGCAATAAAGAAAGCAGTAAAGCAAACTGTACATAAAGCAAAATAAATACAAGCACAAATAAGCACATAACACCCCAGTAAACACAAATCAATCAAGCGCTAGGAGGAACCCACAAAAAGAACCAGAAGCCCTGGTTGCAGTATAAGGGTCCCCAGCAGAGTCGCCAAGCTGTCGCTCCCGACAAATGACACCGGGTCATATGAAGGTACAGGCGCGAACGGTCGGCGAAAGGGACAGTGAGGACACACAGCCGTGAACTCACTGGAGATGAATAGAGTCGCCAGCTAGGCATTTTTATCCCGGAGGAAAGGCAATGCTGCATAGACCTAGGAAAAGATGGATAAGACGGTTGCGAACCAGAGAGACTGAGAAAGGGGGTTGGTTACAACCTGGGAAGGTATTAGCACCCAGATTGTCCGTCGTACTCGACGGGATCCACGCTTAAAAGATTTGTGTTTTAAAGGGGTAGTGTCAGTGCAATTTGTGTATAAAAGAGCTGGAAAAGAATGTACAGGTGTCAGTGTAAGTGAAGTGTATAAGTGAAGTGTCAGTGTAAGAACAGGAATGAAATGCTCATGATAATGAGGCTAAAGAATGAAGCTAGAAGGAGGGGGAATGTACAGAGACTTTTGTTCGATAACTGTTAAGTTATGCCTACGTATCCTCTCGTGCAATGAGGAAGTCAGAACACCGTAGTTCGACCCAAAGAGACTGAAAGATGAATTGACTTGTGAACTGCTTGCTTGTCAATGCTCAAGTGTATGATCTGTCTGGCACAGATGCAAACTGTCTTGCATTAGACGGAAGAAGCAAGTTCTCGTTTGTGAGTGAGTGAGATGAGAAAAGAATCCCGAAGGAGACGATTATTGCTTGTTTTTGTGTTTTCAGTCTTTTATTGCTTTTGAGAATTTGTCATAAGTTAATGAGTTTAAGCCTAAACCAATGGATTTAATAAACTCATCACATCTTCCCTCTGATTAGGGGTAATGAGAATACCTTAAGTGTGAAGTCAGATTCTCACACTTAACCACCATGGTGTAGGATTAAGATCATTAACCTACTTGTGATTATTTAGATGTTTTTGGTATTTTTGTTTAGTGTTGAGTAATGAGATTAAGCCATAATCAAGGATTAAACAAACTCATTACACCATCCTAATAGAAGGATAATAGGTGAGAATGTTTAAGCTGAGGAAAGCTCCTCAACTTAATCCATGATTAGGGATTAAACTCATGACCAAACAAGCCTTTGATTAAGTGGATTTTACTTAATGATATGATGATGAAGTGAATTTTATGATTTGTAAGACAACTTGAGGGGGACTTGTCCATTAACACTAGGGTTAGTCCTTCTTAACCATTTAAGGAAGAATTAGAACCCTAATGCAAGGCCCAAGTTACAAGTGTGATGTCTTGATGATTATTATGTGAATTGATTAAGAGATTTAAACACACTAAGGGTTTAACACTTAGGATTAAAGTTATACACTCCATCCTAAGAGAAGGATGCAGGCATAAGCTTAATCACAAAGCCTTAAAGCCTTTAAGGTTTAGTCCCTGATTATGAGATGAGAAGAGAAGACTCAAAAGAGACACAAAGGTAAAACTAAGAGGGGAGACTAATCAAGACCCTAATCATTGTCATACATGGTTGTTCCTAAGGTTTGTGAGGTTTGCAAAAGAAGATCTTCAAAGGAGCCACCAGGAAGCAGATGAACAAGATCAAGAGAAGCAAAGCAACTTGCTTCATTCAAGAAGTCAAGTCACTTGAAGAAAGAAAGTGGGAGGAGAAAGAATGAGCAAGCTCAAACTCAAACACATATAGAAATGCAGCAATGGATGCAAGAGAGATGAGAAGAAAAGTTATGAGAAGTGAAGGCAAATTCACTTCTCAAGTTACTTACCACCTGAAATGTTAGGAAGAAATGCAATGCAATGCTAGATGGGATGAAATGGTATGAAGCAAAACAAAACCAGAAGCATGTTGATTATGATAATGATGCTATGAGATGATATAAACATGAGGCAGCACATGGGAATGTTCATACAAGATCATGGATGCAGATGATGCAAGTTAAGGAGCATGAATGAACATGAAAAGTTATGAAGCATACAAGGTAAATGACATGGCAAATATGTGATGCAATGATCAAACATGCTTCCTACATGTCTTATGATGTCAAATGAATCACAAGAATGCTTGAAATGCTAAGACAAGTCATGTTATGCAAGAGAATGCAAGAAGGATGCAAATGAAAGCCCAAATTAGGGTTTATGGACAATGCATCAAACAAAAACCCAAAACAGAAGCAAACCCTAAGATAAAAATGGAAAATGCCACCCAAAGAAACCCTAAACCTATACTAAATCAAAGTCCAAAGGGGAGCTCTCAACTCTTAACCAATCTCAAGATATGAATTTTCTAAGTTATTAGGGTTTTTTAGGGTTCTTAACAAAAGAAATGCCAAACAATTGGAAAATGCAAGATCAAATCATGGCCATTTTATCCTAGAAACTACATGCTAAACATGGAACAATGCAAGAAGAACCAATGTCCAACTCTTCCTAGATAGGCAGAAATGAATTTTTGAACCCATGATCAAAATAATGCATAAAAAATGATTTAATTCAATGAAAAATTCTTAAAGATGCATCAAGATCAAAAAGGAAATTTGGTTTGAAGGTTGGACAATGTTTCTAAATGTCTTAGAACATTTCATGAATTTTTTTGTAATTTTTAAATACCTAAAAGTATTTTTAATTAATTAATTTCCATTAATCAATTAAGAATAATCTTTTAAACATTTAAAAATACTTTTTTAATGATAAAAAATAAAATAAAAATATTTTTGGGTCTTAAAAATTAATAAAACTTTTAGGAAAAAGTTTCATAATTTTTAAGAATTTTTTACTATTTTTAATTAATTATGCAAGTTAAATGAAATAAAATGAAATTAAAATAAGAAAAAAAGAAAAGTAATCAGGATGGAGGGCCAGGATGGGCTCTGGATTCAAATTGGTTGACTGGCGCGTGAATGGAGGGTCTGGATTCAATCTGGCCAAATTAATTTAATTACGAATTAATTAATACTAATTAAGTGGATTAGGGCATAATGACTTGATCCTGACCATTCACTAGCGCGCGGGAAACAACATCCAAGGGCCCAGGTTTGAAGTTCACTAATTAATGACAATTAGCCCTAATCACATTCAGGCTGCCGGAGAAGACTTCCGGTCGTCTTCTCCGGCGAGCAACTCCCCTGAAAACTTCCCAACTCACTCAAATCGTATCAAAAATGAAAACTAAGAAATGGGAAATGTTCCTTACACACTCACGAATCAAACCCCTCTCTCAAAACAAATTTCTTCTTCCTAAATAAGCTGAATCGAAGAAGATGAAAACTAGGGCACGCAGGTTTCAGAGAGAAATTAAATGCTCATTTCAAAGCCATTTTCGAAACCAATGACATCAGGATGATCAGGGAAGCATAAGGAACAAGTTTATAACATGCAAAGTGATTTCTGGAAAAATAAATTTCAAGCTACCTGAGATTCGAAGCTTTCACTTTGATGACTTTCTGGCCACTTCTCCTTGTGCAATCCACCCCACTTGATCCCCAGATGATGCTTGAGTGCTCAAAAAGAGTTTATGTTGGCTGAATAATGAGTTTCGAAAGCTCCTGCTTCAACTCAGTCAGAAATGGCAATGGTGATTCTGGCACTTTCAGGTCATTGTGAATGGTGGTTTGTGGTCCAGATGATGTATGGAGAAGCTTTGCAAGGTTTGTTTGGCTGTTTGTGAGCTAGGGTGAGAGTTTCGAAGGAAACTGCAAAATGAGGTGAGGAATGGCAGTGGGATGTTCTTGCTTGTTTCAGGCCAGGCTCTTGGTGGTTTGAGGTCTATGAAGTGTGATGAGTTGAATGGTGAAAATGGTTTGAGTGTTTGAAGGCTGGGCAGAGAGATTCGAAGCAACTTGCAGCTTGGTGTGTTTTTTGTGAATGTGTTGTTGTGTGTGTTTCAGCCTTGCCTGCCTTGTGTTATGGCTTGCCAAAGGATACAATAAACAAATGCAAGTGGCCAGAGGATGTGACATGGCCTGTGGTGATTGGGATGTTTGCTTTTGCCAAAAGTCAAATTTCTTGTAAGAGAGGCATGGGCTTGATACTAGCTTGGTACAAAGGCTAGGGCTGGCGCAGCATGGTGTGGTGAGAGAGCTAGCAAGGTTCAAAGGCCAAGGCAGCAAGTTGAGGGAAGTGTCATGAGTGTTTTGCAAGTTGTTGCCTTTTTGTACTTCATGAAAGAAAACCTTGTTACATGAACCATGAACATGTGATTTTGGCTCAATTCTGATTTTCATGACTTAGAGAATGTTAGTGTGCTGGTTTGAAATGAATTAGAGGTTGCAATTGGCCTTGGTCCATGATTTTGCAAAATTCTCATTTGAGGCATGCCTTGAAAATCAATGATTTTTGCCAACTTTGTCACACCATAACTTTTGATCCAAGAAGAGTTTGATCATGTTCTTGTACTTTTTGAAAAGGGAAAGATGAGATCTACAACTTTCATGACCAAAGTTTTTCCATTTGAAGCATTTTTGGATCAAGAATCAAGGCTTGAAAAATGACCTAAAATGAACCATTCTTGAAAAGTCAACTATGCCCAAAAAGTCAACATTTGCAAAACCCTAAATTCTTGATTTTTGTGAACTTCAACCTTCCTCCATGATCAAATAAAGATCAAATACACTCAAAATGATGAAGATCACCCATTGGTTGGGTCATTGGGGGCCTCAGATGCCCTGATTTTGCACTGACTTGTCCAGAAAGTCAACTCTTGATCAGATGACTTCCCCGAGGAATTTCTTCATGAAACTTGATATGCATACTCCCTATACCATATAGAGACCAATGGAAACAAAAATGACCAAAAAATTTGGGGTTATGGCCCCTGAAACCAAAACCCTAATTCTAGGTCAACTGTGCAGTCAAACTTGGCTCTGCATCCACTCAAACCCTAGTTCTTGTGATTCTTTTGAATTCTTGGCTTTGTGAGGATGTAATATGATGCTTGAACACATGTAGACCCCTTTGAATTGATTGATAGCCTTTGGAGTGGCTCAAGAAGCTCTTGGATTGCTCAGATCACAAACCCTAGGTGCAGATGACTTAGAACCAATGCAATGACTCAAAATTATGGTATGAGATGGTATGATTGTGTTTATGCATATGAGAAAGATCACAAGCCATGGTGTGAATGGGTGAGGGCAAATTTGGGGTGTTTACACTATGGTAACATTATTTCACGATATGATCCATAAAGAAATCGAATGTTACGTGGATGACATGATTGCCAAGTCCCTTACTGAAGAAGTTCATCTGGTGAATTTGCTGAAGTTGTTTAAGCGTCTAAGGAAGTATCAACTGAAGTTGAACCCCAACAAATGTACATTCGGGGTACGTTCCGGTAAGCTGCTGGGATTTATCGTAAGTGAAAAAGGAATTGAGGTTGATCTCGACAAGGTCAAAGCCATTCAGGAAATGCCTGCACCTAAGACTGAGAAAGAAGTTCGAGGGTTCTTAGGTAGATTTAACTACATATCAAGGTTCATATCTAATCTCATTGCAACCTGTGAACCCATGTTCAAACTGTTGAGAAAGGAACAAACAGTCAGGTGGAATGACGATTGTCAGAAAGCATTTGACAAAATCAAGGAGTACCTGCAAGAACCTCCAATTCTCATGCCTCCAATTGAAGGAAGACCTCTGATAATGTACCTGACAATATTAGAAGGGTCAATGGGGTGTGTTCTGGGCCAGCATGACGAGTCTGGTCGAAAAGAGTATGCAATATACTACCTAAGCAAAAAGTTTACCGATTGTGAACAACGATATTCACTGCTCGAGAAAACTTGTTGTGCTTTAACGTAGGCTGCTCGCCGACTATGACAGTATATGCTGACTCACACTACCTTGTTGATCTTAAAAATTGACCCCGTCAAGTACATATTTGAGAAGCCAGCACTTACCGGAAGGGTTGCAAGATGGAAAATGATTCTGAAAGAGTATGACATTCAGTACACCTCTCAAAAAGCCATCAAGGGCAGTGTATTGTCTGACTATCTAGCTGAGCAACCCATTGATGATTACCAGTCCATAAGATTTGACTTCCCGGATGAAGACATCATGTTCTTGAAAGCAAAAGATTTTGAAGAGCCAGTTCACACTGAAGGGCCTGATCCAGAAGAAGAATGGACTATGATGTTTGACGGTGCTGTTAATATGAATGGTCGTGGAGTTGGTGCAGTGCTCATTACACCTAAAGGAGTTCACACACCTTTCTCGGAAAAACTCAATTTTGCCTGCACTAACAACGAAGCAGAATACGAAACTTGTATCATGGGTCTTGAGGAAGCCATTGACCTCAGGATCAAAACCTTGAATGTATTCGGAGATTCAGCTTTGGTAATCAATCAGACCAACGACAAATGGTACACTCATCAGGAGCATCTGATTCCATACCGTGATTATATGAGGAGATTGTTGACCCTCTTCACAACAGTCAAACTTGAATATATCCCTCGAGATGATAATCAGTTTGCAGACGCTTTAGCTACCATTTCCTCCATGTTCAAAGTTCAAGCTACCAATTATGTGCCTCGGATTCTGGTATCTAGACTGGACAGACCATCATATGTGTTCTCTGTGGACACTGCTATTAATGACAAACCTTGGTTCCACGACATCAAATGCTTCTTAGAAAATCAGACATACCCATCTGGGGCATCATCCAATGATAAGAAGACATTAAGAAGTCTGGCTGGCAGTTTCTTCCTCAATGTTGATGGTTCATTATACAAGCGAAACTTCAACATGGTCCTGCTCAGATGTGTTGACAAGAAGGAAGCAGACCTGCTGATGCACGAAGTACCTGAAGGTTCCTTCGGCACCCATGCCGGAGGACATGCAATGGCGAAGAAGTTGTTAAGATCAGGTTACTACTGGATCATAATGGATGCAGACTGTTGTGCCTATGCCAAAAAATGCCATAAGTGCCAGATCTACGCGGATAAAGTGCATGTGCCTCCAAATCCTTTGAACGTGATGTCTTCACCTTGGCCCTTCGCCATGTGGGGCATTGACATGATTGGAAATATTGAACCAACTGCTTCAAATGGTCACAGATTCATCCTGGTAGCCATTGATTACTTCACCAAATGGGTTGAAGTAGCTTCATACGCAAACGTCACCAGACAAGTGGTAGCCATATTTCTGAAAAGAGACATCATCTGTCGATATGGAGTTCTCGAGCGAATCATCACTAATAATGGTTCCAATTTGAACAACAAAATGATGGCAGAACTGTGTCGGGACTTCAAAATCCAACATCACAACTCTTCTCCTTACAGGCCAAAGATGAATGGTGTTGTTGAGGCCGCTAACAAGAACATTAAGAAGATTGTGCAGAAGATGGTAATTACCTACAAAGACTGACATGAGATGCTACCGTTTGCTTTGCATGGGTATCGAACCTCAATCAGAACATCTACTGGGGCAACGCCTTATCAGCTTGTGTACGGTATGGAAGTTGTCCTACCTATTGAAGTTGAACTACCCTCCTTGCGGGTAATGATGAATGTGAAGCTGGATGAAGCAGAATGGGTCCGGTATCAGTACAATCAACTGAATCTGATTGAAGAGAAAAGATTAGCTGCCATCTGCCATGGGCAGTTATATCAAAAGCGAATGAAGAAGTCCTTCAATCAGAAAGTCAGACCTCGGGAATGCCAAGTGGGAGAGCTTGTTCTGAATAGAATCATTCCTCCTCATACAGACCATAGGGGCAAGTGGACCCCAAACTATGAAGGTCCCTATGTGATAACTAAAGTCTTCTCAGGTGGAGCACTGATGCTCGCAACCATGGATGGTGAAGACTTCCCGTCTCCTGTGAATTTAGATGTAGTTAAAAAATACTTCGCATAAAATGACTCGCTGGACATAAAAACAGAATGTAAGTCCAGGAAAAAATAGGGCATCTCGGCGAGTCAAAAACAGATTAAAAGACTCGGGCAAAAATAAGGGAAAAAATGTGTACACCCGCTGAGTTGAAAAGTCGCATTGGACAGCTCAGGCAAAAATGGGTATCCCGGTGGATTGAAAACCCGAAAGGGCGATCCACGCAAAATCAGGGCATAAGCGAATAATTGCATTCTGAATTCGTCTGAATCACTCACAACATGGCAAGCTTCGAAAGGACAAAGGGTCAGTCAGAATCAGCCTTCTTCAGAAAGCAAGATAAGAAGAGCGTCAAGGTCATACAGGTCATAGCAAAGGAAGCTCGCTGGAGCATCATCTTCAAACATTGCCAACACTTTTATTTTCTCAATTTACAGCAATCTCCTCCTTCCGGGGAATTTGCTTCTTTGACTGTACTTGCCTATTCATGGCACGCAAATTAATAATATCAGAGTTTTCAGTCACACTTTGTGTTGTGCATTTTTGTTTCGTTTGCAAAAATGTCCAATGTTCATAATACAACACTTGCATAAAACATATGAGCCATTTTAATAAATGCTTGCAGGAAATATGTTGTTCTCAGCAAACCTAATTGCTATGACGGAATCTGGTTAAGGATACCTCGGGACACTTGTGCGTTTTCCTTTGTTTTAATAGGTTGTAGGTACTCAAAACAGACAATCTTTCGCAACATGGGGCATATCAAGCATTACATCCCCAGCACACTACTTCCTAGAAGTTATCTCCTCTCCGAGCAGGACCTCCCAAGCAATGCCTGAACGCCTCTTCCACAGCAAAGTGGATTAAAAGAACTTTCCTTTCCCCACCAGAGATGCCAGTTTTCTCTCATCCTCAGGAGAGTTGGTAGAATTGAATCCCCATAGAGTTGCCTCCCCAGAAGAGCAATACCTGAAACATATCCCCAACGGAGTTGCTAAAACCTTCTCATCCCCATCCCCATTAAGAGTGTTCCCTCCAGACAGGTCTACCCATGATCTATTTCCCCAAGCAGAGTTCTCCCTCCGGAAAGATCTATCAATGGTATCTTCCCCCAACTGGGTTATCTCTCCAGAACAGATCAGCCAGAGATCTTTATCCCCGCAGAATCCAAGTCCCGGATCAGTTTCATTCCTATGCATAATCATAGCATTTGCATCATATTCACCGGAAAATCGTAGCATTCCGTCTAATACGGAGCATTACGGGAAAAAAATCAAACATTTGCATGATCATAAGTCAAGTTCGAACCAGTGCCCTGCAAATACCATCATCACTTCATCAACGACATACAAAACTCATATCCCTCGAATATAAAAACCAAAGCGTCCCCTTTGCACTCTCAAATACAAATACCTGTTTATATTTA
This sequence comes from Lathyrus aphaca, assembly GCA_963966055.1. Classification (NCBI taxonomy): domain Eukaryota; kingdom Viridiplantae; phylum Streptophyta; class Magnoliopsida; order Fabales; family Fabaceae; genus Lathyrus; species Lathyrus aphaca. The sequence goes on along the minus strand of OZ014525.1, from coordinate 179,522,874 downwards.
TACATGCTCTTTTCGACACTCGTCTGTGTCATCCTATCCCCACAGATCACCAGGATACCTTCTGCACTCTCAAATACAGATTTTTGTTCATAACTTGTACACATCCCTTTTGACACTCGTCCATGTCATACTTCCCCAGCAAGTCAAACACTCGTCTGTGTACCTTGCCCAAACTTCCGACACTCGTCCGTGTCTTACATGCTTCACCAGCAAATCAATACTTATACATCCTTATACAAAAGTCTTTGATACTCGTCTGTATCTTATATATATCGCCTCCTCAGCAGATTCAACACTTGTCCGTGTTCAATGCTTAACAGATTGACGCTCATCCGTATCATCGTCCTTAAACATGTGTCAGCATTTGCTTCTACCGATACTCGTCCGTATCATGGTCCTAAGGATTCGCGTCCGCATCTCTAATCTATACACACTGTCAAACAATTATACCTTTTATTTACAAGGCATAAGCACTCGTCTGTGTTTACCACTCCCCAGTAAGTCACCAACAAAACAACTTTTCTCTTATCTGACATTCGTCCTATGTCGTGATACTTTTGGCAGCCGTCTCTTGCCAGGTGATCGTCCTTCACCTTCGGATGACTGTCCCTCATTCTTTTCCCCAGTGGAATCTTCCATTGTTGGAACCTTCTATCCGACATTCGTCCTATGTCGTGATATATTCAGCAGCCGTCCCCTGCTAGGTGATAGTCCTTCACCTTTTGATGACCGTCCCTCATCATTTATCCGATGGTCGTCCCCATCGTTGATCTTGTTATCCGACATTCGTCATATGTTGTGATAATCCCCAAGAGCAGCCGTACCCTGCTAGGTGATCGTCCTTCACCTCTTGATGATCGTCCTTCATCATGCTTATCCGATGGCCGTCCCCATCGTTGGCCTTTTTCTATCCGACATTTGTCTTATGTCCTAATATTTTCAGTAGTCGTCCCCTGCTAGGTGATCATCCTTCACCTTTTGATGACCGTCCCTCATCATTATTTCATTTATTCTTTCATCTGATGGTCGTCCCCATCGTTGTTTACTTTACTATCCAAACCTGATGGCCATCCCCGTCAGTGTTTTCCTCATTTCTTTAACCCCCAGAGAGTTTTATTTCCCGATGGTCGTCCCCGTCGCGGTTTCTTCATTTCCCCAGCTTGTCGGTTGTCCCCGTCATTGCTTGACTTACCGTTTTACCCCCAGCAGTAGTCCTCTGCTCGATGGTCATCCTCTATCGCTTTCATTTGACATTCATACTATACTACCTTTTACAATTTATATCCCTTTTGTTCTTCTATCCAGCAAGTGCAAATTTCGGACTGTCTTTGGTATTCAACCACAAGTTATCTTGTTTGTCTGTTAAGCCAGGCGCTTACACCCTGCACAGCTAACTCATGCTTGAATAGGGGCATCTGTAAACACCCCAAATTTGACCTTACTTTTTCTCACACCATGGCTTGTGATCTTTCATTCTTGTTTTAACATAAGCATTACATCTCATATTGCATATTTGTTTCATCTGCATCTAGGGTTTGTGATCTGAGCAATCCAAGAATCAATTTGAGCCATCCCAATGGTCTTGGAGCTTTCCAAGAGGGTCCATGTGTGTTCTATAATCATATTATGCTTCCCAAAGTTCACAAAAGTCAAGAGATCACAAATAATGGCAAAGGCATGGAAGCAGAGTTAGGGTTTTCCTACACAGATGACCAAAATTAGGGTTTTGTTTTCAGAGGCCTTAACTCAAAATTTTTTGATCATTCTTGTTTCTAATGTTCTTAATATGTTATAAGGATCATGTGTATCAATTTTGATGAAGAAATTCATTGTGGAAGTCATATGATCATTGGGTAACTTCTTGAGCAAGTTAAGTCAAAATCAGGGTATCTGAGGCCCCCAACAAGGGTACCAAAGGATCATTTTCATAAAATTGAATTTCTATGATCTTTATTTGATCTTAGAAGTGGTTGGAAGTTCACAAGATTGAAGAATTTTGAGCCAATTGCAAACTTGCAATTTTTGGAAATGACTTGTAATGGAAACTTTCCATTTTGGGAAAGATTTTCAACCTCCTCTTTCATGACCAAAAATGCTTCAAATAAAAAATTCTTGGACATGAAAGTTGTATATTAGGTATTTCCCTTTTCAAAAAGTACTAGAACATGTCTGGATTCATTCTAGAACTCAAGATATGGCCTTTCAAAGTTGGCAAAAATCACATAATTTAAAGTTTCATGTCAAAGGGGGATTTTGCATATTGGCATTTTAAAGCTTCTAAATGACTTCTAATGTGCACAAATATGTTACAACATGTCAAGGAAGCATCCAAAGATCATAATTGGCCCAAGAATTTGGCATTTTCATGGCTTGATTCACAAGAAACATCAAAGAGGGAAATTGCATAAACTATGAGAACTCTTGATCAAGGCCATCCAGCTGCACTCTAGTGATCCAAGGGCCATCCACAAACTCTGCTGAGGCCAAGACACCCCTTGAAACAGCTATGCACCATGCCCATACCTCAAGTACACAAAATTGACTTTTTTGCAAAACCTCTCATACCAATCAAGTTGTGCCACTAACCACTCTCTGACCAATCAAGACATTACAAACAAATGTTATGGAGCTCATTTGACACAAGAACCAAGCCTGCAAGCTCCCACAACTCAGATTGCACAAAATTTGTCAAAAACTTACCTTCTTTGATTCTCACACCTCAGCCATCAAAACTCTCTCATTCTTTGACCATTCATCTCAAAATCACCTAAGGATCACAAAACACCCCTCACCATGGCCCGAAACCAGCTCAAACCAAAATACGATTTCTGCATACTCAGAACTGAAACTCATAAACCAGCCATTATAAACTCCATTCAAGCATCACAAAAGACTCAGGAGGTCAAAGGGAGGTGGATTGCACAAGAGGAGGGCTCAGAAAGCTCCATTTCAAAGAACTCCATCTCAGGTAACCTTCATGAACCTTTTTCCAGAAGCATGATTTTAAGTTCTAGAATGAATCTACATGCTTCCCTGATCACACTGATATGATTAGAATTGAAAATAGGTTAAAAATGAGGATTTCATGATGTTCTGAAATTTTTGACCTAGAACTTGATTGCTTCGATTCAGCTTTATGATGCATGATAAATGTGTTTTGTTTGTTGATTCATGATGTATGATGCTTGGGGATCATTTCTGGGCAAGAAATTTGATGTTTAGTGACCTAGGGAAGAAGTTAGCATTTTGAGTGGCCGGAGAAGATGACCGGAGCTTAGCTCCGGTCACCTGAAAATAATTAGGGCTAATCCCTGATTAATTCCCCAGATTCATTCATGGTCATTGGATGGAGATTAGGGTTAGGTTTCGTACAGCTCAGATTAGCTCATTAACTTTAATTCTGATTAATTAATATAAAACTAAATTAATTAGACAGATTTGATCTGGAACCTTGAAACGCGCGCGCAGTCAATAGCTTTCCCCCCAGTTTGAATCTCATCCCTTGGATCAACATACCTTCCCTTTAATTCATTTTATTTTCATTTTTTATTGCATTTTCTTTCTCATTTTATTAAAAATACCAAAACACATCAAAAAATTCTCAAACTTTGCATTCTTATTTTAAATATTTTTCTCAACCTGAAAATGATTTTTATTTTATTTTTTGTATTTAAAATGTATTTTTAAAATATTTAAATGTTATTTTTAATTAATTAAAGAATTTTAATTAATTAAAAATACATTTAAGATTCTAAAAATCACCAAAAAAATCATGAAGCATTCCAATACATTTAGAAACATTTTCAAACTCTTCATAAAAATTTATTTTTAGGTTTGATCATAATTTCACAATTTTCTTTGAATTAGGGTTCTTTAAAAATCACATTTTTTAACCCTAACTTTGAAAAATCATTTCTGCCTAACCATGAAGAGTTTTAACTTGATTATTTTTGCATTGTTTCACATATTGCATGTAGTTTCTAGGTTATTTTCCTCATGAATTTATCTTGCATTTCAAATTAATTTGCATTTTCCCTTAAGAATCATCAAAAAACCCTAGCAAACTTAGGAAAATCACAACTTTCAATAGGATTAGCTTCTGACCTTCTCCTTTGGGGTGTGACCTAATATGGGTTTAGGGTTTGATTGAGCTTGGTTTCATTTTTTTATCATGGTGTATGCTTCTGTTTTGTCCATTTGCATCTCATACTTCCATAAAACCCTAATTTCTCATGTTCATTTGTATTCTCCTTTGCATAGCATCATTACATGAACTTGCCATGACATTTAAAGCATTCATATGTCATCTTAGACATCTTAGGACATTTTAGAACATTTCTTGATCATTTCTCCATTCATTTTCCATGTCTTGCATTCATTACATTTCATAAACATCCAAGTGTTCTCAAGCTTCTAAACATGCCTTCATAACATCTCATCTTTGTATGAACATACATATGTGTAAACACCCCAAATTTTCCCTCACTAAGTTCACATCATGGCTTGTGATCTTTTCATTTGTATAAGTTCAATCATATCATCTCATATTGCCATTTTGCTTCACTGCATTGGTTCAAAGTCATCTGCATCTATGGTTTGTGATCTGAGCCATCCCTGAGCCATCTGAGCCACTCCAAGGGTCTTCAATCATCTCAAGAGGGTCCATGTATGTTCAAGCATCATATTATATCATCCCAAGATCAAGAAAGTCAGAAAATCACAATAACTGAGGAAAGTATGGAAGCAGAGTCCAGCTTAACTACACAGATGACCTAGAATTAGGGTTTTGGTTTCAGAGGCCACAACTCCAACTTTTTTGGTCATTCTTGTTTCTATTGGTCTCTATATGATATGAGGATCATGCATACCAATTTTCATGAAGAAATTCAATGGGGAAGGCATCTGATCACAAGATGACTTCTTGAGCAAGTCAGTGCAAAATCAGGGCATCTGAGACCCCCAATCATCCAACCAAAGGATATTCTCCATCATTTTGAATGTGTATGATCTTTATTTGATCTTAGAAGATGTTAGAAGTTCACAAAATTGAGGAATTTCAAGCCATTTGCAAAGTTGCCATTTTGGGAAAGTGACTTGTAATGTAAACTTGCCATTTTGGGAAAGTTTTTCAACCTCCTCTTTTTGATTCAAAAATGCTTCAAATGAAAAATTCTTGGTCATGAAAGTTGTAGATTGGATCCTCCCATTTTCAAAAAGTACAAGAACTTGATCTAATTCATCATAGAACAAAAGTTATGGCCTTGCAAAGTTGGACAAAATCACTTAATTTTCACTTTTGTGCCAAAGAGGGAACTTGCAAAAACACTTGCCAAAACCAAATGTGACCTCTAATCAACTTCTAACCATCACACAAACATCATTCATGGTCCATAATTCAGATTTGCCCAAAGAATCTCTCACTTTCATGCCTTGGATTCCAAGTATCATAAGCCATTTATCATAAAAGTCACAAAGAGGAAAATCTTGCAAGAATGGTTCTTAGGGTTTTGTTTGATTTCTAATCAATCTCAAAGTGTCATAGCAACATTATATGGTACATTTTGCTGCATATTGCCCAAGGGATGTCACATGTCCATGACCAAAAACTTCAAAATGCAACAAGTTGCAAAAAAGGCAAAACATATGGCATCTCACCCTTCACCCATTTCAGATCACCTCAGAACATCCCATGGCCCTCCTTGAAGGCAGCTGAACTCAGAGCAGCCCTAAGATAGCTTCTGCCATGGCCCATGCTTGAAGTACACCTAACATTGACTTTTTGGCCAATTGCCCCATGCCATTCCCATAGTGCATGTCACTTCCTCAGACCTCTTCCAATAGTTTAGGGGTATGTTACGGATCATAAAACAGGTTGGAGACAAGCTCAGAAGGGAGACACAATCAGAATTCACAAAACTTGCAAAAACCTTCATCTCTTCGAAACTCCTCCCTCAGCCATCAAACCTCAAATTTTTATTCACCAACAAGTCACATATCATCCATAGAACAAGAATCAACCCTCAAAACAGTCAAAAACATCACATACAAAAACCCCAAAACCTGCTACAACAGAACTGGAACTTCAAAACCAGTCATCCTCAAAGTTTTCTAAGCTTCGTATCATCTTCAGGAGGTTCATAGGAGTGAGCTTGCATCAAGGGAGGACCCAAAAGCTCAGAATCAGAAGGGCCCATCTCAGGTAACATGATGAACTTTTTTCCCAGAAGCTTGCTTTTAAGTTCTTTTATGGTTCTATATGCTCCCCTGATCATGGGGATATGATTACTTTTGAAAATGGTTGAGAAACCACCATGTATGTGAGCTCTGAAACTTTTGCCCATTTTTACATTTTTGTTCGATTCGTGTTCATGATGCAAAATAAATGAGTTTTGGTTGGGGATTTAGGTTTAGGATGATTGGGGGATCATTTTTGAGCAAGAAATTTGAAGAATAGAAGCTTAGGGAAGAATCTAGGGTTTGGGTTCACCGGAGAAGATGACCGGAACAGTGTTCCGGTCACCTGAAAATGTTTAGGGCACAATTAGGGCTTAATCACGTGTTTAGCTCAGTTTGAATTTGGTGCGTTGGATCTGTCTTTCGCGCGCATCCTCAATGGCCAGGATTTGTCATTTAACCTTAATCCCAATTAATTAGTTTAATTAATTAGGATTAATTTGAATTTAATCAGAACCAATCCTAGCCTTCCAAACCCGCGCCAAGTCAACTCCCGCGTCTCAGCTTTGAATCTTGGCTCTTGGATCTGATTACTTCTCCTTTAATTCAATTTTATTTTCAATTTTTATTCATTTTTCTTGCCCATTTATTTAAAATAGCAAATCATTTCTAAAAAATCTCATTTTTTGCATCACACTTTAAAATATTTTTCTCTTTCTGAAAATAATTTTTGTTTTATTTTTTGCATAATTTTCGTATTTTAAAAATATTTAAATGTTTATTTTAATTAGTTAATGAGAATTAATTAATTAAAATAGCATTTAAGTTTCTAAAAATCACAAAAAAAATCACATTGCATTTTAATACATTTAGAAACATTATCAAACTCTCCAAACAAATTTATTTTTGGTTCTTGACATGTTTTGACATTTTTCTTTGGAATTAAAGTTCTTAAAAGTCAATATTTTTGCCCTAACTTAGAAACATTCATTCTGCTCAACCATGTAGAGTTTGATGTTGGTTATTTTTGCATTGCATTCTTCATATCATGCAGTTTCTAGGGTAAAATTGGTTTGAATTTATCTTTCATTTTCAATTTGATGTGCATTTTTCCTTTTGAAGAGCCTTAAAACCCTAGCCAACTTGAGAAAATCATAACTCCCATTAGGTTAAGAGTTAGGTCCCCTCCTTTGTGCAGTGAACTTGTGTAGGGTTAGGGTTCCTTTGATCCCATTTTCAATTTTTTTATCTTGTCACTTGCTTCTGATTTTGGATTTTGCTTTGTGTCTTGTGCATAAACCCTAATTTTTGCCTTCATTTGCATTCATCTCTCATTTGCATGCATACATGAACTTTCCATGACATTTTGTGCATCCACATGACTTCTAAGACATCTTAGGACACATTAGAATCATGTTTGATCATTTCATTATTCATTTTCCATGTTATACCTCCATTGCATTTCATAAACTTTCATGAACTTTCATGGTTCAAAACCTGCTTCATTTGCATCTTCATCCTTGTATGATCATCCACAACTCTTGACATGTGTTTGCTTATCTCTTAGCATCATTAACATCATGTTTATGCTTCTGGTTTTGGTTTGCATCATTGCATTTCATCTCATTTTCATTTCATTTCATTTCTTGTTACTAACTTTCAGGTGGTAAGTCATTGAGAAGTGAATTTGCCTTCACTTCTCATAAATCTCTTCTCATCTCTCTTATGCATCATTTCTGCATTTTACTTGTGTATTAGAGTGATCTTGCTCATTCATATCTCCTTCTCACTTTATTTCCTCAAGTAACTTATCTTCTTAAGTGGAGTAAGTTGACTTGCTTCTTCTGCTTCTTCCTCATTTCATCTGTTTCTTTCTTGGTGGCTTTTCCTTGAAGATCTTCTTGTAAGCCTCATAAACCCTAGGAATACCCAAGCATGATCACAATTAGGGTTTGATTAGTTCCCCCATTAGTTTTACCTTTGTGTCATCTTTGAGTCTTCTCTTCTCACCTCATAATCCAGGACTAAACCCTTAAGGTTTTAAGACTTTGTGATTAGGGTTATGCATGTATCCTTCTATTAGGATGGAGTGTATAACTTTAATCCTAAGTGTTAAACCCTTAATGTGTTTAACTCCTTAATTCAATCCATCTAATAATCACTAAGACAATAAGCTTGTAACTTGGGCCTTGCATTAGGGTTCTAATTCTTCCTTAATTGGTTAAGAAGGACTAACCCTAGTGTTAATGGATAAGTCTCCCTCAAGTTGTCTTGCAAATCTTAAAATTCACTTCTTAATATTACCATTAACTAAAATCCACTTTCATAAAGGCTTTGTTATGTCATGAGGTTAATCCCTAATCATGGATTAAGTTGAGGAGCCTTCCTCAGCTTAAATGTTCTCATCTATTATCCTTCTATTAGGATGGTGTAATAGGTCCATTAAATCCTTGATTATGGCTTAAACTCATTACTTAACACTAAACAAAAAACTCCAAAGACATCTAAATAATTTCAAGTAGGTTAATGATCTTAATCCTACATCATGGTGACTAAGTGTGAGGTGCTTACTTCATACTTAAGGTATTCTCATTACCCCCAATCAGAGGGAAGATGTGATGAGTTTACTAACCTTTGGTTTAGGCTTAAGCTCACTTTCTTATGATAAACCACTCAAAAGCAATAAAAGACTGAAAACAAAAAACAAACAATAATCGTCTCCTCCGGGATTCTTTTCTCACCTCATCTACTCACAAACGAGAACTTGCTTCTTCCGTCTAATGCAAGACAGTTTGCACCTGAGCCAGACAGGTCATACACTTGAGCATAGACAAGTAAGCAGTTCATAAGTCAATTTATCTTTCAGTCTCTTTGAGTTGAACTACGGTGTTCTGACTTCCTCATTGCACAAGAGGATACGTAGGCATAACTTAACAGTTATCGAACAAAAGTCTCTGTATATTCCCCCTCTTCCATCATTATTCTTTAAGCCTCATTGTCTTGAGCATTGCACTCTCTTTTTGCACTGACACTTCACATATTTCATTCCACATTTCTTTTGCACTGACACTTGCATTCTTTTCCAGCTTTGATACACAGATAGCACTGATACTACCCCTTTAAACACAAATCTTTTAAGCGTGGATCCCGTCGAGTACGGCGGACAATCTGGGTGCTAATACCTTCCCAGGTTGTAACCAACCCCCTTTCTCAGTTTATTTGGTTCGCGACCGTCTTATCCATCTTTTCTTAGGTTTATGCAGCATTACCTTTCCTTCGGGATAAAAATGCCTAGCTGGCGACTCTATTCATTTCTTCTCCTTTCGCCGACCGTTCGCGTCTGTACCCCTCTTGGCCCTGTGTCATCAGGTGGGAGCGACAATATGCACATTGTATGACATTGCATCATCTCATATGCCATTTGCATTGTATAATCACTTCTGACTTTGGTCCTTGCATTTCATTTCATCTTATTTCAATTCATTTCTTCATGCTTTATGTCTTATGCATCCATACTAATACTTTCAGGTACCTTTGGTAAGTTGTTCAGGGAGGTGGATTTGCCTTCACCTCCCACTTGTTCTCATCTCATTTATATGCATATCTATATTTCTTGGAAGTGAACTTGTTCACTTGTGTTCCATCTTTCTCACTTTCTTTCTTTTAAGTTACTTATCTTCTTCAGGAAGTAAGTAACTTATTCTTCTTCTCCTTCTCTTTTCATCTGCTTTCTTCCATTGGTGGCCTTGAAGATCTTTTCTATTAAGCCTCACAAACCATAGGATATCCAAGCATGCTAAGTTTTAGGGTTGTGTATGGTCCCCCCTTAGTATTTTACCTTTGAGTCTCCTTGAGTCTCTCTTCTCATCTCAATAATCAGAGACTAAACTTTTAAAGTTTTAGGACTTTTGAATTAGGGTTATGCCTGCATCCTTCTCTTAGGATGGAGTATATAACGTTAATCCTAAGTGTTAAACCTTTAATTTGTTTAAACCTGTTAATCAAATCACATTAAAAATCACTAAGACTTTATCTTGTAACTTGGGCCTTACATTAAGGTTTTATCTCTTCTTTATGGTTAAGAGGGACTAACCCTAGTGTTTAACGGACAAGTCCCCCTCAAGTTGTCTTACAAATCATAAAATTCACTTCTTAATATCATCCCTTAACTAAAATCCATTTAATAAAGGCTTGTTATATAATGAATTTAATCCCTAACCATGGATTAAGTTGAGGTATCTTCCTCAACTTAAGTGTGCTCATCTATTATCCTTCTATTAGGATGGTGTAATGAGTTCACTAATCCATGATTAGAGATTAAACTCATTACTTAACACCAAACAAAAACCCAAAACATCTAATTAATCACAAGTAGGTTAATTATCTTAATCCTACCATCATGATAATTAAGTTGAGATGCGTATCTCATACTTAAGTAGGCTCATTATCCCTAATCAGGGAGGATATAATGGGCTTACTGTTGCACCCCAAAATTTTCCCTCCCCTAGTCAAGGCATTGTGTACCAAGGTGTCCCAAGAGGTTCACAAGGTATCCCAAGAGGCTCACAATTAGTCAGAAAGCTTGGAAGTTCCCTCAGACAAAGCCTCCTCCTAAGCAATGCACCCTAAACTAGGGTTTTGGATTTCATCAGGCTAAATGGACTTTCAAGGCTTCAAGTGAGCTTCATAACATCCTACATGTCTTCAAGAATCCCTATGTCAAGTTTCAAGGCTTTCCCAAAAGGTTTGCTCAGTCAGATGATCAGATATGCAAAAATCAGTCAAAGTGGTTAAAAAGTCAAACTGAGGTCAATTGTGGTCAAACCAAAGTCAAACTTCATTATTTTTTGCCAACATCAAGTTTATGAAGTAAAATTCATCATTTGATCAAGGGTTGATCATGATTCATCAAGGAGATTTCAGATCATCAAGAATCAGGAGTTTCTAAATTAGGGTTTTCATAGGAAAAGTCAACTGAACTTTGACCGGCCATAACTTTCACATGCTTCATCAAAAATTTCCCATCCAACGCTCATTTTGAACGAAATTGAATTCTATACAAATTTGTGTCTCACATGCCAAGCCTAAAAATGCTTCATTTGGAAGGTATGAGCTAAAACATTATAGGTCATTTTAAAAGTCAACAAAAAGTCAACATCTTCCAAAGGGCATAATTTGAAAATGGTAAAGGATATGGACATGAGACCAAAGAGGTATATTAGAGGACTCTCTAAGCTTTCTAAAAAGTTCAAGAACACCTTCATAGCCTTAAAATTGAGGGATTTGTGCCTTGTCAGAGTTGGGAAATGTTTGGGAGGTATATGAAGCAAAGGAGGTCACAAATCTAATTTTTTCCAAATGGGCCTACCAAATTCCAACCCATTCTTCATGGTAACATCATGCACGACCCAATGCCAAGTAATTCTGATTTTTCATAATTTATTTAGTATTTATTTGAATTTTATTCATTAAAATGCAAATTAAATCAAAATCAAATATAAAAATCAAATATTTGGACATGATTTAATTCTAGAAGATCATAAACACCATTTAACTTGATTGGATACTCTCCAAATTCGTGCATGACCAGATTGGCATTGTTAGATATGATTTTTGTTGATTTTCAAATACTTGATTTCTTCATGATCAAGCTATCCAAAAGCCAACAAAACATCTTATTTTTTTGACCTAAATTCATTCTTCTATAAGAGGACAAGTAAACACAAGCAAGAGACGACATTTTTTCAGCAGCCAAGAACTCATACCAAACATGAAAAATCCTTCACCAAACTCAATTTCGGTTTCAAACCTAGAGACAGATTCCATTCAAAATAAAGGTTGCAACACCTTCATGGATACTCATTGAACACATCCACCCTATTTGCATCACCAGAATCATGTTCATATGCCTTACTCGAAACGCTTTTGTTCTTGATTTAATTTTTTTTATTCAATGGATTTACATGTTTATAATGCATTTTGATCATGTGTTGATGTTTTTATGTTCCTACAATGGTTTCTGGATAGTTTGTGTGAAGAATCATGGCTTAATCGTGAAAACGCCATTGTTAGGGTTTTTGCTGGCCGTTTAGGGTTTCTCAATTAAATCAATATAAATGAATTCTAACAACACCAATGAATTATATAAGATATAAGGATCACAATTACATGATCAATTTGGTGAAATTTCACAGGTTTCATGGTGTTTGAGGAAACACAGGTTTTCCTAGGAACCTTAATTCGCAGGTAATATCGCAGCTAATGTTGCAGGAATTTTCGCAGGTAAAATGAAGAAGATGATGAGGGTTGGCGAGAAAAACTAATTTCAAATTTTGTGTTTTTTTATATATTATTTGTTTCATTAGATTATCACAAGAGCGCGAATGGTTCAGTGGTTAGAGGTGTTTTGGTTAGAGTGAGATGGCCTGATTTCGATCCTGGGCGTAGTCACCTTTTTTTACATTATTTCAAATATTTAGCCTGTTTGATATATAATATTGTTTTGCTATTCTATTATTAGACGCGTCCCATGTGGCTTAGTGGTAAAGGTGATGGTTTGGTATGCGTGAGGTTGAGGGTTTGATCCTGGCCTGGGGTCATTTTTTTCCTAAATTATTTGGTTTTTACAGGTTCAAAACATTATGTATTATTCTTAGCAAATTAACACCAGCGCGCTGGTGGCCTGGTGGTTTTGGCTAGACGTTTGAGGCTTCATGACCTGGGTTCAATTCCCAGGTCCCCCCTTTCTTTTTAGGCATTTTCTTCTCTTTTCTTTCATTATCTTAATTAGCTTATTTTTCTTAATTATATCACTAATTATCATTAAATAATTAAACCCTTAAAAAACAAATTTCTTTTAAATAATTTCTTAAAAAATAACTTTTTTTGTAAATAATTTTTATTTTCTCACATAATTTATATTATATATTACTTTAGTTAATTAGGTTTTATTTTGTAAATATAATTAATTAGGTTTAAATTAATTATTTCAAACTCTAATGTTTTTTACTAATCCTAATAAACCTTAGTTTTCACTAACCCTAAAAATTTAACATAATTTTTATGCTAATCCTAATTATTTATTTATATATTATTTAATTTTGTTTTATTATTTTTGCTTTATTAGAAAAATTGTATAGGCTTAATATCCTTGTAATTTACTTTTCTGTCCGATTATTTTTGTAACTGTCCCAAAGCCTTGTAAAAGCGTAGATCTATTTTTCCGTCCTTTTTATTTATTATTATGTGTGGTTAGTAAATAGGGAGTGCGAAACTAATTGTGATTAAACGGACTTAGATAATTTAATTTAAAAAGATAAATATCTGAAATAAAACACTCACACACGTAAGACGATCTAAGATAGATGTCTTCACTTCTTAGGGTTACCTCTCAGTTGCCTTATACAAAAGGTCAAGTAGGGTGTCTTAAGCAAGATCCTAACAAACAAAACATCATCTTGTCCCTCCCTACAGTTAAGAGATCAGGTCCCTACGATGTTGCCTACGGTGTTGCCTAAGAAATGATCTTGTCCCTTCAAAATTAAAAGATGATTGTCCCTCCCAAGTGGCTAAAGACACCCTACAGTTGCCAATATACATTGACCCTACACATGTCCCTTAACTAACATCCAAGGTATTGACTACCTACTCCTTAATAGTAGGGATAGTCTTACCCTTTAAAGGAACATAAAAGAATAAGAAAGACTTAATCTAGGGTAGGTATCTCGTAGTTACTTGCTCACACCTTCAAAATTACTTTCACACCTCACATTTTCTAAAATATTTTCAAACTAGGCTTTGTATACACCCATACGAGGGTCATTACAAAGTACTTAAAGAAATTTTTCTAATCACACACTACAAAAACAATTAAAGTGAGCTAAGTAACTAAGAGCCCATGGATAAGCATGGATATAAAGGGTGCTAATACCTTCCCTTTATATAACCTACCCCCCAAACCCAAGTCTTTAAAAATAGGTTTTTCCTGTTCTTTTATGCCATTTCCATTTGGATAAAATAAAAGTCGATGGCGAATCTTGATATCCGTAACATGACTAAAAGTCAGTTCTCCCACCGTGTTACAGAACTGGCGACTCTGCTAGGGATTTAATAAAAGAGGGGTACCCTAAGGAATTAGATCACTTAAAATGTTTGCCTTGTTTGCTTTATATTACTTGTTGGGCTTTATGTGTGAAAGATCCTAACCCGGATCTAGTGTACCTTAGGTGAATGGCAATAGATCAAGGAAACTGTATGGCGTATACCGATATGGTTGATCTGATGGCCATAGTTAGTGTGACTTCTTGGTTGGTGCTTATGTTCCTTAAGTTAAATATAATATGGGGCTGCCATATGTTGTCAATACACTAACTGACTTTTAGAACCCTAGTTATCCAATCTTGGCCTTTAGAAAGTAGTGAGATAGCCGGCTTTATTGAAGACTGAAGTTGGCTGATACTCGATGCTACACTCATTGAGATCCTAAACTTGGAGGGTTTTGGTCGGCAAGTAAGTTGGCTACTGAACAACCACCCTTGGGAAGGATCAGTGATATTGAGATCCCTTAGAACCCGGTTACTTTTGTAGTACATGATGAACCAACTAACTTCAGGGAAAGGTACTTATCTTTAAACCTCATGCAAGCCTCTAAACCTAGGGCTATGGTGTGACTTGTTTGTGTGTGCCACATGTTTGTGATTGAACATAACATCATAACATCATGACATCATAAGCATAACATTTTCACTAACCATTTCAAGCACCAAAGGATTTATCTTTGTTCTTTGTTCCAGGTCATGGCTTCTAATCGTCGGAATACTATCCGGATCAACTTTGTAGGAATACCTCCTAAGCTTAAGGAATTGGTCTCTCAAGTCTCTGAAAGATCCCAGTTCATCAAAAAGCATGGTCACCTACTTGACTTGGTCACTTCAGGGTTTGATGAGGATATGATGAGTGTCCTATTTCAGTTCTTTGATCCTAAACATCATTGTTTCACATTCCCCGATTATCAGCTGGTTCCTACAATGGAGGAGTTCTCTAAACTACTGGGTATACCTATCCTTGATCAAAGATTTTTCACAAGCTTAGAAAAAGAGCCTAAACCTGAGGTTATTGCTGCAGCCTTACATTTGAAGAAATCAGACATTGTCCTAGAAACGAGAAGCGGAGTTAAGGGTATTCTTGCTAAGGTATTGATAGAGAAAGCTCAGGTATTCTTGAAGGCTATGAGTTATGATACCCTTGAGGAGATCTTGGCCTTATTAATCTATGGCCTAGTGTTGTTCCCTAATCTAGACCAGCTCATAGACGTACACACCATCAACATATTTCTGACTCGCAATCCGGTGCCTACATTACTTGGAGATATCTTACACTCTCTTCATACCCATACTACGAAGGCACGAGGAACTCTTATGTGCTGCATACCTCTATTGTCTAGGTGGTTTATTTCTCACCTTCCTCTATCAGTGATGAAGAATGAACAAGGGTTAAGGTGGTCCAAAAGGATCATGTCACTTTCTCATTCAGACATTCATTGGTGCTCTAGATCCATGGAGAATGTTACTATCATTGACCGTTATGGGGAATTCCCTAATGTGCCACGCATTGGCATAAGAGGAGGAATTACCTACAATCCTTCTTTAGCACTACGTCAGTTTGGTTATGCTCGGAGTAATGGTCCTCATGACATGCTTATTCGGGGCATTGTGTTCGACTACGACAACAACCTTCAGGGTTACCATCAAAGGTTTATACGATCTTGGAACAAGGTGAACAAGATTGACAGCAACACTTTGGAGCCAAAGTATTCCATTCCTATGGAGCCTTATCTCAGATGGGTACGAGCACGTGCTCAGACTCTTATGATGCCATATCATTCTATCCTGCCAGTTACCATGGAGCCTGTTGCTGAAGGAGATACTCCTTATATCATCCTTCATCCAGACATACCCACTGACATGGAAGAGTTGCAGTGGTCCTGGATCCAGTTGAAGGAACAAAGGGATACTTTTGAGACTCATTTCAAAGCTAGTCAAGAAAGAATCCTGGAGCTGACAAGACAACTTCGCGAAGAGCGGAATCTCAACACATACCTCCATACAAAGAGGAAACGTCCATGGGAGACTTAAAACCCCATCTTTGTATTTATTTCATTTTATTGTAAGCCTAAGAGGCAAACAAGTTTATTGCTTACTAATAAAAGTTTCATTTCTGGTTGTTTAAACAAATTTAAATCCTGGGGTCCTTGAAAACATTGCATATGCATCTACATACCATATCATTGCATCACAGGTTTCTTATGAACAAGTATCTTATCTTCTCGCTGTTTATTTCAGCAGAAATGGCTCTCGAACAAACTGTTAAGGATCTCCAGGCTCAGAATGCACAATTTCAAGAAATGATCCTGAACTTGTCCAAGGGACAAGATGAGCTGAAGGCACTTCTGACTAAGAAGAAGAAGAAGACTAGAAAATTAGTGGGCCTCGTCAACCTGGGTAGAAGATTCAGAGGTCCTGTCAAGACAAAAGAAGAGGTTGAGAATCTTGAGTCTGAAAATTCTGAGAGAGAAGGAGGTTGTCTCCATGATACTATGGAAGATTCTGATTCTGAGGAGAGCTATTATCATGATCCTTCTAGTGAGAAGAAGTATAAGATGTTGGTAGACAGAATGAACGCTATGGAACTACAAAATTCTTATGGGCTTGATTTTGAAGATTTGAGTTTAGTTTCTGGAGTGGTTATACCTATTGGCTTCAAGATTCCTGCTTTTGTGGTGTATGATGGTGTTTCATGTCCTAAACTGCACTTGAGGTCCTATGTCTAGAGGATTCAACCACATATTGCTGACAAGAAACTATGGATTCATTTCTTCCAAGAGAGTTTATCTGGAGCTCAATTGGAATGGTATTATCAACTTGAAAGTGTTAATATTCGTGATTGGAATGATCTTGCTTAGGCCTTCTACAGGCAATACCAATATAATGCTGATTTAGCACCAACTCGCATGCAGCTCCAAAGCATGTCTATGGGTGCTAAGGAGAGTTTCAAAGAGTATGCCCAAAAATGGAGAGACCTGGCTGGCAGAGTTCAACCTCCTCTGACTGACAGGGAGCTGGTGGATATGTTTATGAGTACGTTGAATGGTCCTTTTTATAGTCACCTCATTGGAAGCTCATCATCTGGTTTCACTGAGTTGATAATGACTAGAGAACGTGTGGAAAGTGGGATAAGAAGTGGTAAGATACAGGTGGGTGCCTCTTCATCAAGCACTGCTAAGAAGCCCCCTAGTGGAAAGAAGGAGTTTAATGTTGTGTATGGTCAACATAGTCGTAACAAGAGTCACCAATCTGTGGGAGCAGTTCACATCTCCAATCCTGCCCCTATAGCACCAGATCAACAACAGAACAATCAACAGAAGCCTAGAAGACAGTTCACCAAGATCAACATGTCACTGGCCGAAGCCTTGCAACACATGTTGAAAACGGAGCTAATTACTTTAAGGGATCCTCCTCAGAATCCTAATACATCCTCTCCTCGGTACAATCCTAATGCAAGATGTGAATATCATTCTAATAGTCCGGGACATGACACCAACAACTGTTGGGTGTTGAAAAACAAGATTCAAGACATGATCGAAGCTGGAGAAATTGAATTTGACCTTCCTTGGACCCCAAATATGATCACTGCTCCTATGCCCAATCATGAGAAGACTGCTAATGATGTTGATGAAAGTTCTTATGTTTCCTCAGTAACAGATTTGACTACTCCTCTATCCATTATCAAGAAGAAACTGGTGCAGGCTGGGTTCTTTCCAGGTTGCAAGGAAGACTATTTTTATTGTGCCTATAAACCTGATAGCTGCTGGAAGTTGAAGGATGGTATTCAACGCCTCATGGACAATTACACTATATTGTTTAAGAGGACTCCTTCTGTGGAAAGCATGTGTGAAGATCTGACTCGAAACACGAAGCTTGAAGATGTAGCTATGGTTGATAAAGTACCAGTAAAGATTACCTCCAAAGGTCCTGTCAGGATCACCTCTAAAGGTCCTGTCAGGATTACATCCAAAGGACCATTGAAGATTACTGCTGAAGGCCCTGTGAAGACTGTTGCTAAAGCTAGAGTGGCTCCCATGATCATTACCACTCCTGGCCCTGTTCCTGATACTTCTGATAAAGCTATACCTTGGAATTATGGTTCTGATGTGTATATCCATGATATCAAGCAAGAGCCTCTGGCTAACCCTCCTACTGCCAACGACAATCTTGATGTTGACAATATTGCTGGATCTAGTAAGATCACCAGAAGTGGAAGAATCTTTTCCCCTTAAGACACCTCTAAGAGTACAGTTACTCCAGCTCATACCTCTAATTCTGGGCCAAGTACTGATGCCCGGGGCAAAGGTCCTGTGATTGAACTTGTGCAAGCTGAGGCACCAACTGCTGAAAATCTTTCTAAACATATGGAAGAAGTAATGAAGATCATTTGCAAGAGTGATTATGATATCGTTGACCAGTTGGGGCATACTCCCTCCAAAATCTCCATGTTATCTTTGTTGTTGTGTTCTGAGGCCCATGCTAAAGCCTTAATCAAGTTCTTAAAGGCTACTCATGTGCCAGATGAAATTTATGTGGATCAGTTTGAGAATTGTGTTGCACATCTGACTAGTGATAATGCTCTGGGCTTTTCTGATGCTGATCTGACTCCTACCAAGAGAAACCATAACAGAGCTCTGCATATCTCCATTGAATATAGGGGCACTATTTTGTCTCATGTACTGGTGGACAATGGTTCTTAATTAAATGTGCTCCCTAAAGAGGTTCTGGATAAGCTCAGTCCTGAAGATGTTGTGTTAAGGCCAAGTAATTTTGTGGTAAGGGCCTTCGATGGTTCAAGAAGAATGGTACGTGGAGAAGTAAACCTCCCAATAAAAGTAGGCTCTCAAGTTTTCAAATCTACTTTCTATGTGATGGACATTCGTCCTGCGTATTCATGTTTGCTTGGGCGCCCCTGGATCCATGGGGCAGGTGTTGTGACTTCCACCTTACATCAGAAATTGAAATATCTGGTGAAAAGCAAAATTGTCACTGTCTATGGTGAAGAAGAGTACATGGTTAGCCATGTGAATACTTTCAAATATGTATAAATGGAGGGTGAATTGTTTGAAACTCCGTGTCAAACATTAGAAGTTGTTCCTTGCTCTGCTCATGTTCCTCAGTTTGTCCCTGCTTCTGAAAGAGCTCCTGTGGTTACTAGAATACCTCCTGCAATGGCCTCCCTCAAAGATGATAAGGTTGTGGTTGAAAAAGAATCTCAGAGGGTTGTTTGTCGTGCTCGTGTTGTTCGTATCACTAATAAAAGGGTCATAAGAGATCAAATAAATGTTGTGGGTGACCATGATGAAGACTACAACCTGGATGATTGGATCTTTCCTACCATGGGTGATGGGCTCAACAATTGGAAGACTGAAGACGTTATTCCTTTCTCCTTTAGTCAGGAGTAAATACTATTACTGTGTTTTGTTTTAAGTTTGTAATTTCGAAAAATAAAACCTTTTAAGCCTTGTGTCTTACCCGGGGCACAATGGTATGCTTGTTTCGGGATTGTCGCTCCCACCAAAATGACACCTGGTCAGAAGGGGTACAGACGCGAACAGTCGGCGAAAGGGAAAGAAATGAAAAGAGTCGCCAGCTAGGCATTTTTATCCCGAAGGAAAGGTAATGCTGCATAAACCTAGAAAGACTTGGATAAGACGGTTGCGAACCAGAGAAACTGAGAAAGGGGGTTGGTTACAACCTGGGAAGGTATTAGCACCCAGATTATCCGCTGTACTCGACGGGATCCACGCTTAAAATATTGTGTTTGAAGGGGTAGTGTGTGTGCTATCTATGTATCAAAGCTGGAAAGAATGCAAGTGTCAGTGCAAAGGATATGTGAAGTGAAATGAAGAAGTGTCAGTGTAAGGAAAGAATGTGAAGCTCAAGACTATGAGGCTTAAGGAATAATGCTGGAAGGAGGGGGAATATACAGAGACTTTTGTTCAATAAATGTTAAGTTATGCCTACGTATCCTCTCGTGCAATGAGGAAGTCAGAACACCGTAGTTCGACTCAAAGAGACTGGAAGGTAAATTGACTGGTGAACTGCTTACTTGCCTATGCTCAAGTGTATGACATGTCTGGCTCAGGTGCAAACTGTCTTGCATTAGACGGAAGAAGCAAGTTCTAGTTTGTGAGTGAATGAGATGAGGAAAGAATCCCGGAGGAGACGACTATTGTTTTTTTTTGTGTTTTCAGTCTTTTATTGCTTTTTTGGAGTTTGTCATAAGAAAATGAGCTTAAGCCTAAACCAAAGGTTAGTAAACTCATCACATCCTCCCTCTGATTAGGGGTAATGAGAATACCTTAAGTATGAAGTAGGATTAAGATCATTAACATGCTTGCATTTATTTAGATGTTTTTGTTGTTTTTGTTTAGTGTTAAGTAATGAGTTTAAGCCATAATCAAGGATTTAATGGACTCATTACACCATCCTAATAGAAGGATAATAGATGAGAACATTTTAAGCTGAGGAAGGCTCCTCAACTTAATCCATGATTAGGGATTAACCTCATGACAAAACAAAGCCTTTATTAATGTGGATTTTAGTTAATGATATGGTTAAGAAGTGGATTTTATGGTTTGTAAGACAACTTGAGGAGGACTTGTCCATTAACACTAGGGTTAGTCCTTCTTAACCAATTAAGGAAGAATTAGAACCCTAATGCAAGGCCCAAGTTACAAGTTTGATGTCTTGATGATTATTAGATGGATTGATTAAAGGATTTAAACACATTAAGGGTTTAACACTTAGGATTAAAGTTATACACTCCATCCTAATAGAAGGATACAGGCATAACCTTAATCATAAAGCCTTAAAACCTTAAAGGTTTAGTCCTTGATTATGAGATGAGAAGAGAAGACTCAAAGATGACACAAAGGTAAAACAAATGGGGGGACTAATCAAACCATAATTGTTATCATGCTTGGTTATTCCTAGGGTTTATGAGGCTTGCAAGAGATCTTCAAGGAGAAAAACCACCAAGGAAGAAGCAGATGAAAGGAGGAGAAGCAGAAGAAGCAAGACAACTTACTTCACTTAAGAAGATAAGTTGCTTGAAGAAAGAGAGAGAGAGGAGGGAGCATGAATGAGCAAGCTCACTCTAATAAAAAAGTAAAATGCAGCAATGAATGCATAAAAGAGATGAGAAGAGATTATGAGAAGTGAAGGCAAATTCACTTCTCAAACACTTACCACCTGAAAAGTCAGCAACAAGAAATGAAATGAAATGAAATGAGATGAAATGCAAAGATGAAAACCAAAATCAGAAGCATAAACATGATGTTAATGATGCTAAGAGATGATGCAAACACATGTCAAGAGTTGTGGATGATCATACAAGGATGAGGATGCAAATGAAGCATGTTTTGAACCATAAAAGTTCATGAAAGTTTATGAAATGGAATGAATGCATAACATGGCAAATGAATGATGTAATGATCAAACATGATTTCAATATGTCCTAAGATGTCTTATATGTCATGTGGATGCACAAAATGTCATGGCAAGTTCATGTATGCAAGCAAATGAAGAATGAAAAATGCAAATGAAGGCAAAAGTTAGGGTTTATGCACAACATGCAATACAAAAATCAAAACCAGGAGCAAATGACATGATAAAAAATTGAAAATGGGATCAAAGGTACCCTAACCCTACACAAGTTCACTGCCCAAAGGAGGAGACCTAAATCTTAACCTACTGGAAGTTATGATTTTTCTTAAGTTTGTTAGGGTTTTAAGGCACATCAAAAGGGAAAATGCACATAAAATTGAAAATGAAATATAAATTCAAACCAATTTTATCCTAGAAACTAAATGATATGAAGAATTCAATGCAAAAAGAACCAACATCAAACTCTTCATGGTTAGGCAGAATGAATTTTTCTAAGTTAGGTCAAAAATATTGCCTTTTAAGAACTTTAATTTCAAAGAAAAATGTCAAAATAGGTCAAGAACCAAAAAGAAATTTCTTTGAAGAGTTTGATAATGTTTCTAAATGTATTAAAATACAATGTGATTTTTTTTGTGATTTTTAAATACTTAAATGCATTTTTAATTAATTAATTTCTATTAACTAATTAAAAATAAACATTTAAATTATTTAAAAATAATTTTTAATGCAAAAAATAAAAATAAAAATATTTGTGGGTTCTTAAAATTAATAAAAGATTTAATGAAAATCTTCAGAATTTTTTGACCTTTTTTACTATTTTTTAAAATTCTTAGAAATTAAATAGAAATAAAATGAAATAAAACAAATAAAATGGAAAAGTATGAGGATCCTGAGGCTGAGATTCAAAGTTAGAGGGCGGGAGTTGACTGGCGCGCGTTTCAGTGGCTGAGATTGATTCTGATTAAATTCAAATTAAACCTAATTAATTAAACTAATTAATCTGGATTAGGGTTTAATGACAAATCTTGGTCGTTCACTCGCGCGCGGGAAACCAAATCAAAGGCCCACATTTGAACTAGACTTAATTACAGGATTAGGGCTAAACCACCTTCAGGCGACCGGAACAGTGTTCCGGTCGTCTTCTCCGACGAGCCCAAACCCTAGCTTCTCTCTCAGGCCACCAAACTCCAAATTTCTTTCACAAAAATGATCCTCTAACACCCTAAACCTAAACCCCCAACTAAAACTCATTTATTTCACGCCATGAACATGAATCGAAGAAAAACGTAAAAACGGGAAAAAGTTTCAGAGTTCCCATACATGGTGGTTTCTCCACCATTTTCAAAAGTAATCATATCCCCATGATCAGGGGAGCATATAGAACCATAAAAGAACTTAAAATCTAGCTTCTAGGAAAAAAGTTCATCCTGTTACCTGAGATGGGGACCCTCTGATTCTGAGCTTTCTGGGTTCTCCCTTGATGCAAGCCCACTCCTATGAACCTCTTGAAGATGATATGGAGCTTAGAAAACTTTGAGGATGGCTGGTTTATGTTGTGTGGTTCTGGTGTAGCAGAAATGGAGGTTTGTGTATGTGGTGATTCAGGCTGTTTCAGGGGGTGGGATTTGTTCTATGGATTGTATGTGACTTATTGGTGAAGGAATTTTTGAGGTTTGATGGTTGTGGGAGAAGTTTCGAAGAGATGAAGCTTTTGACAGTTTTTGTGCAAGCTGATTGTGTGTGTGTTCTGAGCTCATGTCCAGCCTGTTTTGTGATCCATAGCATATCCCTAAACTATTGGAAGAGGTCTGAGGAAGTGACTTGCACTGTGGGAATGGCATGGGGCAATTGGCCAAAAAGTTAATGTTAGGTGTACTTGAGGCATGGGCTGTGGCAGAGGCTATTTTAGGGTTGTTCTGAGTTCAACTGCCTTCAAGGATGGCCATGGGATGAATTGATGTGATCTGAAATGGATGAAGGGTGAGATGCCATAGGTTTTGCCTTTTTTGCAACTTGTTGCATTTTGTAATTTTGGTCATGGACATGTCTTATTCCTTGGGCAATATGCAGCAAAATGTACCACATAATGTTGTTATGACACTTTGAGATTGATTAGAGACCAAATAAGACCCTAAGAACCATTCTTGCAAGATTTCCCTCTTTGTGACTTTTGTGAAAAATGGCTTATGGTACTTGAATCCAAGGCATGAAAGTGAGGAATTCTTTGGGCATATCCGAATTATGGACCATGAATTATGCATATGTAATGCTTAGAAGTCATTTTGAGATCACAAATTGGTTTGGCAAGGGTTTTTGCAAGTTTCCCTCTTAGGTGCATAAGTGAAATTTCATGATTTTTCACAACTTTGCAAGGCCATAACTTGTGTTTTAAAATGAATTAGAATGAGTTCTTGTACTTTTTGAAAATAGGAGGATCCAATCTACAACTTTCATGACCAAAGATTTTTCATTTGAAGCATTTTTGGATCAAAAAGAGGAGGTTGAAAAACTTTCCCAAAATGGCAAGTTTTCATTACAAGTCACTTTCCCAAAATGACAACTTTGAAAATGGCTTGAAATTCTTCAATTTTGTGAGCTTCTAACATCTTCTATGATCAAATAAAGATCATACACATTAAAAATGATGGAGAAGACCTTTTGGTTGGATGATTGGGGGCCTCAGATGCCCTGATTTTGCACTGACTTGCTCAAGAAGTCATCTATTGATCAGATGCCTTCCCCATTGAATTTCTTCATGAAAATTGGTATGCATGATCCTCATATAATATAGAGACCAATAGAAAGAAGAATGACCAAAAACTTTGGAGTTATGGCCTCTGAAACCAAAACCCTAATTTTAGGTCATCTGTGC
Source organism: Lathyrus aphaca (assembly GCA_963966055.1). Classification (NCBI taxonomy): domain Eukaryota; kingdom Viridiplantae; phylum Streptophyta; class Magnoliopsida; order Fabales; family Fabaceae; genus Lathyrus; species Lathyrus aphaca. Next base: position 179,498,334 of record OZ014525.1, on the reverse strand, counting down.
AGTTAAGCTTGGCTCTGCTTCCATGTCTTTACTCAGTTCTTGTGATTCTTTGACTTCCTTGACCTTGGGAGGATATAATATGATGCTTGAACATACATGGACCCTCTTGAGATGATTAAAGGCCTTTGGAGTGACTCAGATGGCTCAGGGATTGCTCAGATCACAAACCCTAGATGCAGATGACTTTGAATCAATGCAATGAAGTAAAAATGCAATATGAGATGATATGATTGAACTTATGCAAATGAAAAGATCACAAGCCATGGTGTGAACTTAGTGAGGGCAAATTTGGGGTGTTTACAGCTGCCCCTATTCAAGCATGAGTTAGCTGTGTAGGATGTAAGTGACGGCTTAACAGTCAAACAAGATAACTTGTGGTTGAATACCAAAGACAGTCCAAAATTTGCACTCACTGGTTGTGAAGAAGAAAAGGGATAGAGATTGTAAAAGGAAATAAATTATGATTATAAAGTGCGTGCGACGGAGGACGACCGTCGAGCAGAGGACGACCGCTGGGGATAAAGCAATGACGGGACGACCGGCATGCTGGGGTGATGGAGGTATCATGATGGGGACGGCCATCACGTAAAGTTATAAGACTCTCTGGGGATTAAAGGTAAATGATGGGGACGACCATCGGGTTGAAGAAATAAATGATGAGGGACGCTCATCAAAGGTGAAGGACGATCACCTAGCAGGGGACGGCTACTCTGTTGGGGATAAGATGAGGGACGATCATCTAAGGTGAAGGACGATCACCTGGCAAGGTACGATTGCCGAAAGTATCACGACATAGGGCGAATGTCGGATGACAAGGTCGACGATGGGGACGGCCATCGGATAAGTATTGATGAAGGACGATCATCAAGAGGTGAAGGATGATCACCTAGCAGGGGACGGCTGCTCTGGGGTTTTATCATGGCAAAGGACGAATGTCAGATAGGAAGGGGTTCTAATGAATAGAGACTCCGATGGGGATGATGAAGGACGATCATCAAAAAGGTGAAGGACGATCACCTAGCAGGGTACGGCTTCTGGACATATCATGACATAGGACGAATGTGAGATAGAAAGGAAATAGTTTATCAAGATTTGCCGGGAATTCTTCTGGGGAAAGGTAGACACAGACGAGTGTCTAATTTCGAGGAGGCAAAGACATAAGTGTCTGACACGGTGTATAGATTAAAGATGCGGACGAGCATCCTTAAGACTATGATACGGACGAGTATCAGTAGAAACAAACGCTGACGCATGCTCAGAGATGGTGATACGGACGAGTATCAACTGGTTAACAAAGAACATGGACGAGTGTTGACTCTGAGGGGATTTAAGTGGTATATACGAGATACGGACGAGTATCTGAAATAAGTAAACATGGGTGAGACACATACGAGTGTTCAACTTGCTGGGGAGAGCATGACATGGACGGGTGTCGGAAGAAATGTACTATAAACAAGTATTTAGGCAACTGTGTTGGGGAAGGTGACACGGACGGGTGTCAGGGAAGTGTGTATAAATGTATCCGTCTGTAGAGAACGTTCGGGCGACTTTACTAGGGAAAATGACAAGGACGAGTGCCAAAAGGAGCATGTATCTGTATTTGCGAGTGCAAAGAGGGTGCTTTGGCTCTCTACCGGGGAATTTGGGAAGTATGTTTTATATCGTTGATGGAATGTCAGTATTTACAAGTGTTTGGTTCGACACTAGGCTCACGATTATGCAATATGTTTGATTTTTGCCGTAATGCTCCGTATTAGACGGAATGCTACGTTCTGGGGGAAAATGATGCGAATTCTATGATTATGCAAAGATACCGATCCGGGATTCGGATCCCGTCGCGGTGAAGATCTTCGGCTGATCTGCTCGAAGTGATGTCCCAGATGGGGAGGAGATCATTGGTAGATCTGACATATATGACTCTGCTTGAGGAAATATATCACTGATAGACCTGTCTTGGTAATGAGGGACCCAGCTGGGATCTGTGGGAGCTTTCGTCACTCTGTTATGAGATCTTCAGGCATTGCTCTTCTAGATAGAGGCTGGAACTCTGTGGGGAGATGGTTCCCTTCCTGACACATGGCTGAGGGTGAGTGATGACTGGCAACTCAGTTGGGGATAAAGCGTCTCTCGTGCTAAAATAGTGATTTAGCAGCTTACTGGGGAGAAGCTTTCATGCCCCCATATTGCACTTTGACTACCTGCAATCCTGTAAAGACAAAGAAACGTACAAGTACCCCGGGGTATCCCCTATTGGATCCCATCATAAGAATTTAAACACTCCCGGGAGTAATATATTTCCTGTAAGCATGTGATTTAGAAAAGGTGCCTCTGTATTTATGCAGCCATTATATTAAGGACATCGGACATTTTTGCAAATAAAGATAAAATGTACGAGACAGAATGTGACTGAAAAATTTGATTTTATTAATTTGTGTGCCCTGAATTGGCAAGTACAGTCAAAGAAACAAATTCCCTGAAATGAGGAGATTGTCGTAAATTGAGAAACAAAAAGTGCTGGCAATGTTGATGACGCTTCAGTGAGCTTCCCTTTTGCTATGACTTGTATGACATTGACGTTCTTCTCATCTTGCTTTTTGAAGAAAGCTGATTCTGACTGATGCTTTATACTTTCGAAGCTTGCCAGGTTGTAAGTGATACAGACGAATTCAGAATCCAGTTGTTCGCTTATTCCCTTATTTTGCGTGGATCACCCTTTCGGGTTTTCAATCCACCAGGATACCCATTTTTGCCTGAGTTGTCCAATGTGGCTTTTCAACTCAGCGGGTGTACATTTTTTTATTTATTTTCCCTTATTTTTGCCCAAGTCTTTTATTCTGTTTTTGACTCGCCGGGATGCCCTATTTTTGCCTGGACTTACATTCTGTTTTTGTGTCCAGCGGGTCATTTTTATGCGAATTATTTTTTAACTGCATCTGAATTCACAGGGGACAGGAAGTCTTAACCATCCATAGTACTGAGCATCAGTGCTCCACCAGAAAAAACTTTCTTTACTATGAACGGACCATCGTAATTCGGAGTCCACTTGCCCCTGTGGTCTGTATGAGGAGGGAGGAGTCTTTTCAACACAAGATCTCCTACTTGATATTCTCGAAGCCTGACCTTTTGATCGAAGGCTTTCTTCATTCTTTTCTGATACAACTGCCCATGACAGATTGCAGCTAACCTCTTTTCTTCGATCAGATTCAGTTGTTCGTACCGGGATTGGACCCATTCTGCTTCATTTAGTTTGACATCCATTAGTACCCTCAAGGAGGGTAATTCAACTTCAACAGGTAGGACCGCCTCCATACCATACACAAGTCGATACGGTGTTGCCCCAATGGATGTCCTGATTGACGTACGGTACCCATGCAAGGCAAATGGTAGCATTTCATGCCAATCCTTGTAGGTGACCACCATCTTCTGTACAATCTTCTTGATATTCTTGTTAGCCGCCTCTACAGCGCCATTCATCTTTGGCCTGTAAGGAGAAGAATTGTGGTGTTGGATCTTGAAGTCCCGACACAGTTCTGCCATCATTTTGTTGTTCAAGTTGGAACCATTATCAGTAATGATTCGCTCGGGCACTCCATACCGGTAGATGATGTCTCTCTTCAAGAACCGGGCTACCACTTTCCTGGTAACATTTGCATATGAAGCTGCTTCAACCCATTTGGTAAAATAGTCAATGGCAACCAGGATGAATCTGTGGCCATTTGAAGCAGTCGGTTCAATCTTGCCAATCATATCAATGCCCCACATGGCGAAGGGCCAGGGTGAAGACATCACGTTCAAAGGATTCGGAGGCACATGTACTTTATCAGCATAAATCTGACATTTATGGCATTTTCTGGCATACGCACAACAGTCTGCATCCATTGTGATCCAGTAATTGCCTGATCTTAACAACTTTTTAGCCATAGCATGCCCTCCAGCATGGGTACCAAAAGATCCTTCGTGCACCTCGTGCATCAACAAGTCTGCTTCTGCCTTATCAACACATCTGAGAAGTACCATATCAAAATTTCTCTTATACAAGGAACCATCAGCGTTCAGGAAGAAACTCCCAGCTAGCCTTCTCAAAGTCTTCTTATCATTGGAAGATGCCCTAGGTGGGTATGTTTGATCCTCCAAGAAGCATTTGATGTCATGGAACCAAGGCTTATCATCCTTGACAACATCTGCTGAAAATACATATGTTGGTCTGTCAAGCCTAGACACTGAAATTCGGGGCACAAAGTTGACAGCTTGAACTTTGATCATGGATGAAATGGTAGCCAGAGCATCTGCAAACTGATTTTCATCTCGAGGGATATACTCAAGCTTGACTGTTGTGAAGAAAGTCAATAACCTTCTTGTATAATCCCGGTAAGGTATCAGATGATCTTGGTGGGTGTACCATTTGCCGTTGGTTTGATTAATTACCAGAGTTGAATCTCCGAATACAGTCAACGTCTTGATCTTGAGGTCAATGGCTTCCTCAAGACCCATAATACAAGCTTCGTATTCAGCTTCGTTGTTAGTGCAGTTAAAGGTGAGTTTTGCCGAGAAAGGCATGTGAACTCCTTTAGGTGTATTGAGTACTGCTCCAACACCACGACCATTCATATTAACAGCTCCATCAAACATCATAGTCCATTCTTCTTCCGGGTCAGGCCCTTCAGTGTGAATAGGCTCTTCATGATCTTTTGCTTTTATGAACATAATGTCTTCATCAGGGAAGTCGAATCTCATAGGCTGGTAATCATCAATGGGTTGCTCAGCAAGATAATCAGACAATACACTTCCTTTGATGGCTTTCCGAGATGTGTATTGAATGTCATATTCTGTGAGGATCATTTGCCATCTTGCAACCCGTCCGGTAAGTGCTGGCTTCTCAAAAATGTACTTAACTGGATCCATCTTGGATATCAATAAAGTAGTGTGGGTCAACATATATTGTCTCAGTCGGCGAGCAGCCCACACTAAAGCACAGCATGTTTTCTCGAGCAGTTAACGTTGTTCACAGTCGGTAAACTTTTTGCTCAGGTAGTATATTGCATACTCTTTTCGACCAGACTCGTCATGCTGGCCCAACACACATCCCATTGACTCTTCTAATACTGTCAAGTACATGATTAGAGGTCTTCCTTCAACTGGAGGCATAAGGATAGGGGGTTCTTGTAAATATTCCTTGATTTTGTCAAAAGCCCTCTGGCAGTCTTCGTTCCACCTGACCGTTTGCTCCTTTCTTAACAGCTTGAACAAAGGCTCACAGGTTGCTGTAAGGTGAGATATGAACCTTGAAATGTAGTTCAATCTACCCAGAAACCCCCGAACTTCTCTTTCCGACTTCGGTGCAGGCATTTCTTGAATGGCTTTGACTTTATCAGGGTCGACTTCAATTCCCTTTTCACTCACAATAAATCCTAGCAGCTTACCGGATCCCACCCTGAATGTGCATTTGTTGGGGTTTAACTTCAATTGGTACTTCCTCAGACGCTTGAATAACTTTGACAGATTTACCAGGTGGTTTTCTTTTGTGAGGGATTTGGCAATCATGTCATCCACATAACATTCAATTTCTTTGTGGATCATGTCATGGAATAATGTTACCATAGCCCGTTGATAAGTGGCACCAGCATTCTTCAGTCCGAATGGCATTACCTTATAACAGAATGTGCCCCAGGGTGTGATGAAATTTGTCTTCTCCATGTCTTCAGGTGATATTTTGATCTGATTGTATCCTGAAAATCCATCCATGAAGGAGAACACCGAAAACTGAGTTGTATTATCCACCAATACATCAATGTGAGGTAAAGGGAAGTCATCTTTCGGGCTGGCTTTGTTCAGATCTCGATAATCCACACACATCCGTACTTTTCCATCTTTCTTAGGTACAGGTACAATATTAGCAACCCACGGCGGATAGCTAGTCACAGCAAGGAAACCGACGTCCCACTGCTTTTGTACCTCTTCTTTTATCTTCATTGCCATATCCGGGCGAGTACGGCGCAGCTTCTGTTTTACTGGTGGGCAGTCTTCTTTCAGAGGTAGCTTGTGCATGACAATGTCGGTGTCCAACCCTGGCATATCCTGATAAGACCAAGCAAAAACATCCACATATTCCCGAAGCATGTCAATCAGTTGCTCTTTCACTGAATCTTGCAGGCAGGCCCCGATCTTAACTTCTTTCACGTCTTCTTCTGTACCAAGATTAACCGTTTCAACTTCCTCCTGATGAGGAGTGATAACCTTCCCCTCTTGTCTCAACAACCTGGCTAGCTCTTCAGGTAGCTCATAATCTTCTTCAACCCCTTCATCAGCTTGATTGATTGGATTGTCAAAGTCATACGAAGTCATAGCAGTGTTGTTGTCGGTGCAGTCTGGAGGGCACTTTCTGCAAGGGTTTAGATTGGTTTATTTTAGTGATCAGTTTTATCCCTTTTTTAGAAAAAGCGAAAATGAAGTTATTTATTTTGAAAAACATTGCCATTTTATTTTTGTACAAAAAGTGAAAAATGAAAAACAGTGAGCGAAAAAGAAAAGACTCATTTGCAAAAGATGTCCTGATATTAATTAATTGATCTTTGCACAAAATACAAGATGGCCTGATTACAAAATGAGTCCTGACATCTTGGGCAAGATGTAGGACTTGATGCATTCTTTAAAACACAGGAAATAATAATTACTCTGCAGGAGTAACCCTTATAATTTCCTGGGAAGACCAGTTTGAGACATGGCTCCCTGGGATCCTTGGACGTATCCAGCTTTCCAGGTTGCGCTCGTCTTCTGACTCATCTTCCAAGCTATTCACAGCATCCGGGGTGAGCATCCCCCCACTGACAAATTTGGGCTCCTTTGCAGCCTCTGATTGATCTTGTTGAGTTCGTCTGTAACCCAACCTAAATCGGTCTTCTTTCTTTTCCACGGGCAGCAACTTGCCCTAGCCTTGGGCGGTGCCTTCCTCAACAACCTTCCGGGCTTGCTGATATGATGTGATGGAAGTTCCCAGTACAGCAGATGCTTCATTAATGTTGAGGGCTCCAAACCCTTGGCTCATGGTTTCATGGATCTCCCCATCCATTTCTATGTACTTATACGTAGCCAGCTGGCTAACAAAGATGTCCTCCTCCCCACAGATGGTGATGATTTGGCCTTCCCACTCGAATTTTAACTTCTGGTGAAGGGTAGACGTAACAGCGCCAGCGGCGTGGATCCAGGGTCTACCCAACAGATAGCTGTAGGCTGGTTGTATGTCCATCACAAAGAAGGTAGTTTTGAAGGTTTGTGGGCCAATCAACACAGGCAGATCAATCTCCCCAAGCACTGATCTTTTAGAGCCATCAAATGCTCTCACCACCAAATTACTCGGACGCAATGCCAAGCCATCATACTCCAGCTTCACTAAGGCTTTCTTTGGTAGAACATTGAGTGATGACCCAGTGTCCACCAGTACATGAGACAGAACAACACCCTTGCATTCCAAGGTGATATGCAAAGTCTTGTTATGGTTGCGTCCCTCTGTTGTTAAGTCAGCATTGGTAAAGCCCAGTCCATGACTGGTGTTGACATTTGCAACCACAGTTTCTAGCTGATTAACAGTAATCTCCTCTGGCACGTATGTTGCGTGCAGGACTTTCAACAATGCGTTCCTGTGAGCTTCGGAACACATCAATAGTGATAATATGGAGATTTTGGAGGGTGTTTGGTGAAGCTGGTCCACCACCTTGTAATCACTCCTTTTTATGATTCTCATGAACTCGTCTACATCTTGTTCAAAAGATGTCTTCTGAGTGTCTTTGGTAGTTGGCTCTTCAGATACCACACTCTTTCCTTTTGCTTTGGCAGCAGCTTCTGCTTCAACATTAGGTCTTTGTGCTTGTGAGGCAAAAAGGCGTCCGCTTCTGGTGAAGCCTCCTCCTCCCCCAACATTATCAACTTGTGGAGAAGAGGTCGATGAATCCAAAGTGATTTTCTACCCATTGCAGTAAAGATCAGAGCCATAATGCCAAGGTATGGCATTACTGCTTTCATAAGGAACTGGTCCGGGCACCGTAATGGTGACCGGACTGATTGCTGCAGAGGAGGGTACTGTAATGGTGTGCGGATCATAGTAAATTGTGACTGGTGATCTGGCAGGAGGTGCCACGGTTTGTTGTTGGAAATTGCTGCTGGGAGGAACATTTGATGGGTCATAGTAGATTGTAACTGTTGAAACATCTTCATCAATTTTTGCTGGTGTTGTAGAAGATTCTATTGACTGGATGGGTGTTGAAGTTGTAGCAGGAATGGTGACCGAACTCGTATCCGCCGAGGTGATTGATTGAGCAGTTGTTGGAGTTGTAGTAGAATCCGTTGGAACAATGGTTGCTGACGTTGTAGGAGTGTCTGGGATTCTTGTTAAAGGAATTGCTGGATTTGTAGGTGCCGTTGTTGAAATCTGAAGGATACCATCCTTAATAAGACCATCTATGCCGCTTTTCAGCCTTTCACACCCATTGACTGCAATGTTGCAATACTCACAGTCGAGCTCACACCCGGGGAACACTTGGCATTCTAAAAGTTGAGCTTTTTCAACCAAAGGTGTTCGAATTTGTGCAACACTGGTGATTAAGGTGGACGGTTTTCCTTCCTCAATGGCATTAATCCTATGCCTGTTGTGACTAGGCATTGGATTCCTTGTGACATTCGGAGGAGGTGCAAAGTTGAGAGCTTTTGAGTCCACCAGATCTTGGACTTTCATCTGTAGGGCTCGACATTTTTCAGTGTTATGCCCCGGTGCGTTCGAGTGGAATGCACACCTGGCATTGGCATCGTAGTTCTTTGGCATGTTGGAAGGATCTGGAGGTGCCAATGTCCTTAACTCAACCAGGTTGAGCTTTAGGAGTTGTGGCAAAAGTGCAGCATATGGCATTGGGATTGGGTCAATCACCCTGTTTGCCTGTGATGGTCTTTGTTGGAAAGGACGCTGTTGTTGGTTGTTGTTGCTATTGTTGTAGGTTCTCTGTTGCGGATAGTGAATTTGTTGTTGATATTGCGGTTGTTGTTATGGAGGATATGCTGATTGTTGAGGAATCGGAGCTGGAATGGTAACTGCTGCTATTGACCGGTGCACATACTGAGGTCTTCCCCTGCTTGCATGAATGGAATTTTTCTCCCCAGCTCTTCGGGGTCCCACAAAAGGCTTCCTGGGATTACTGGACAAACTTGCACCATTGTCGGAAATCTTACCCATTTTTAATAGACATTCAATCCTTTCACCAGCTATGACGACATCAGCAAAACTGGTAGAGGAGAAGGCAACCAATCTATCAATATAGGTCCCTTGCAACGTATTCATGAACATGTCAGCCATTTCCCTTTCTGACATGGGTGGTTGGACAGCAGCAGCAAGCTGTCTCCACCTTTGGGCATATTCCCTAAAGCTCTCTCTGGAAGATTGAGACATTCCCATTAGGAGGGTCCTGTTAGGAGCCATGTCCAGATTGTATTGATATTGCCTGATGAAGGCTTCAGCTAAGTCCTTCCAGCATCTAATGGTAGCTTTGGTCAAATGTGAATACCACTCTCTTGAAGCCCCAGTCAGACTGTCTTCAAAGTAGAACATCCACAGCTTTTCATCCATGGTATACGCTTTAAGTCTTCCCAGGAAAGACTGCAGGTGAGTTCGTGGACAAAAGGTTCCATTGTATTTCTCAAAGCACGGGGGTTTGAATTTGTGGGGAATTCTCACCCCATCCACTAGTCCCATATCCATCACATCAAAGCCTAAGGAATTCTGAGACTCCAAAGATCTCAACTTCTCAGCAATTTCGTCCAATCTCCGGTCATATACCTCATCTTCAGCCCCCATAACAGTAAATTGTTCTTCTTGGGGATCCTCCTGCAAGATTCTTCCCCCAGCAGTAATACCTTGCACATTTCTCGGGATATTAACTTCTGGATCCAGATGAGGTCCAAATACTGGTGGATCAATACGGGGCTGACCCCGCTCATTGTTACTAGTCCCTCCTGTTCCAAGATGAGGTTCCTCGGGAGTTTGCCTTTCCACCAGTTCCCTTAACCTTTCTTGACTCTGGGCCAAGCCAGTCATCACAGCCATGAATTGAGTCATTTGATTTCTCATCTCCACTCTTTCATTAGCCATCTGATTTCTGACCTCAGTCAGATCCTGCTGTACTTGTTCCATTTGAATACCGGGAAGGTTGTTGCGAGTCGGGTACCGGTGCGTGCGGTTGACAGGGAACACTCGGCGACGAGCAATGTTTCCTGAGATCACAAAAAAGTTAGAAACAAAGATAATAACAAAACCTACAAAACAAAAACAAAGTTAGTATGCAATGCAGTATGCTTATTTGTTTTCCAAGGTATCCGGTTTGGTTCTTGGTTTTGACCTTTCCAGACCTCGAGGAAGATACTTGATGTTGTTGAGAAAAGAAGCCCAGTGAAAGCAAACTAATATATTACACATGATGAACAATACATAGTTTGTTTTACAACACATGCCCCTGAAAGGTCAAAATACAATAAAAGGAAAAGTACATCAAATGGAAATAATAACAAACAAACAATTAGACATCCAGTCCAAACTCATCCTCTCTGACCTCCTTTAGGAGTTCCTCAGTCACTGGACCAGCTGGGTGCTCTGTAATGGTCCTAATGAGGAGGTTCCTGGTAGCAATGGCAGTGGTCAGCTTCTTATGCCTGTCATGGTCCTTTGATCTCTTCAATCCTGCTCTGAGCTTCAACTCTGAAATCTCCTTCTGGGCTGCCAGCAAAGCTTCCTGCTGCTTCTTTTCATTGGCCTCTAGCTGTTCAATCTTGGCTTGAGTCTTCTGGTCTTCTTGTGTACGGGCTTCGGTGATCCTGACCCACCTAGCCTGACTCTCTTGCAGATAGTGCTCAGCCCTAGCTTTCTGAATTTTGGCTTCCTTACAGGCATTCTTCAATATTTGTTCCCCAGCTCTTGCTTTCCTGATGTAGTCCTCTGTCCTCTCAATTTTGGTGAGATGCTTCACCTTAAGCTTCTCCAACCTCTCAATATCCAGATGACCATCACTCCTTTCCCAAAGAGTCTTATTCAAAGCCTCAGATAACTTCTCATTCCTCTCCTTCAGCTTCTCAAATTCTTCTAGGCTGACAGTTGTTGTTGACTGCACAGTAGATGGTCCAGGCATGTCTTCCAAGGTGAAAGGCATTCCGGTAATCCGAGCTCTAGTACGGGACCAATCATAGTACTGATCTGAAGCAACATTATTACACCTTCCAAGGATAGCTACCCCCTTTGTTTGGATGTTGTCCCAAGCCCAGGATGCTTGTCTGACAACAGCTGAACTAGGTTTCACTTCATAATACAGGGTCTCAGCAAAATCTTGCCCTCTAGGAGGGTGAACCAAAGCATAGCCCAGTTGTCTCTTAAACAGCAAAGGATTGTAGTTGATGCAACCCTTCACTCCTATTAGAGGCACATTGGGGTATTGTCCACAGCTGGTGATAATGTCTTTGCCTTTGGTGCTCTAGGTGCACCATCTAATATCATCTGAAGTCAAAGCAATGAGCCTCTTGGCCCAATTCTTCTGTTGGTGGGGATTCAGGAAGGCATCTGACTTAGGCAGGTGTCTGAGCAACCAGGTGTAAAACAAAGGAGCACAACATCTCACCAACTTCCCCCTTTGTTTCTCATTCCTCTGATGAATGGAGTAGTAAAAGTCTCCCAGTAATGTAGGTACTGGGTTCTTCAAAAGAAACAGATGGATGGCATTCTTGCTGACAAATTTGGGCTCATCTGCAAATAGTATAGCCCCATATATGTTGAGGGCTAAAAGTGCACAGACTGCCCTCCATTCTCCCAATGAGGCCTTCAGGATGGCCTGAGAAATCAAGAAATCCAAGTGCACACCAGGGATCCCAGCTTTTGTTGTCATATTTTGCTCAATCAAAGCAGGCTCCAAGTACAGTGCTTTTGCTAATTCTCCATTGCTGGGAGCTGGCATCTCTGGGTTGAAGGGGATCCCACCTCTGATAGGCACTCCAATCAATGAAGAAAACTCTTCCAGCAGAGGTCCTAGCTGAAAGTCTGGAAATGTGAAGCATCTCAGTGGAGGGTCATAAAACTGCAAGCATGTGTGGATCATGCTTCTCTGAGAAGGGTCAACGTCCATAACCATATCCAGGATACCTCCATAGTGTTACCTAAACAATGGGATGTGGTCAGGTGTGATAAGTGACTGGACCTGCCTGATACCAGTCAACACAGGCTCAAAGAAATGGTAGGATATGTTGCTCTTCCTGGGAGTAGTCATGAGTGCTGAGGAAGATCACGGGCTGATGCTGGAAATGAACCACTGACAGGCTGATGCTAGTGATGATGAAGATAGCTGAAGCAGATAACTGATGAAGCAAAGGTCTATGCAGAAGAAGGGGTCAAAACCAAACCAGATATGATGTGGATACCCTGAAAAACAAATAAACAAATGTTAAATGATGCAAATGATGAATATGCAAATGATATGCAAGGGTTTGTGATCAAGCTGGATCTGATTATCTGTCTTGATATAGGTCCAAAAAAGTCCAAATGGAGGCTTAGAAATACAGTAACCAGGGTGGGGGACTCAAATAAAGAGTCACATGTCCAGGGTTAATCACAAGAACTGTCCAAAGTGGAGTATTCTTAAACAGAAAAGTAACAGGGTATGATGTGGCCATGGGCTCCTGCAAACCTGTAAACAGCCCAACCCCCTCACAGGTAATGTTCTAGAACAAAGATCCTCAGACTTGGATCAATTATGAGAAGTGTAAACACTTCTAACCCGGAGGTACAGTGTTTACAATAACCATAAAAGATCCTCCTCTAATTCACCTCAGCTTCTGAAGGTCATAATAAAGGTCATCCAGACTTAGCAGGCTTCCTAGATAGCCCTAGCACTACAGGAAATCTGTAGCACAGAGTTCTCAAAAAGAAACCCACATCTGAACCGTATTTCATATTCCCGCACCAGACCGAAATGGAATGGGAAAGAACATGAACCACTCTAGCCTAGGTGTCACTTAGGTCCCAGGTATAGGACCTTTAAACTCTCAATGGAACCCCACCCACCAAAACAGAAACCAGATCCAGCAAATGACAGTATGACAGTATGAGGTATAAAACTGTAAAGAAAGCAGTAAACAAAACTGTACATAAAGCATTAAAATAAATACATAAACACATATAGCACATAACACCCCAGTAAACACAAATCAAACAAGCGCTAGGAGGAACCCACAAAAAGAACCAGAAGCCCTGGTTACAATATAAGGGTCCCCAGCAGAGTCGCCAAGCTGTCGCTCCCACCAAAATGACACCTGGTCAGAAGGGGTACAGACGCGAACGGTCGGCGAAAGGGAAAGAAATGAAAAGAGTCGCCAGCTAGGCATTTTTATCCCGAAGAAAAGGTAATGCTGCATAAACCTAGAAAGACATGGATAAGACGGTTGCGAACCAGAGAAACTGAGAAAGGGGGTTGGTTACAACCTGGGAAGGTATTATCACCCAGATTGTCTGCCGTACTCGACGGGATCCACGCTTAAAAGATTGTGTTTGAAGGGGTAGTGTATGTGCTATCTGTGTATCAAAGCTGGAAAGAATGCAAGTGTCAGTGCAAAGGATATGTGAAGTGAAATGAAGAAGTGTCAGTGTAAGGAAAGAATGTGAAGCTCAAGACTATGAGGCTTAAGGAATAATGCTGGAAGGAGGGGGAATATACAGAGACTTTTGTTCGATAACTGTTAAGTTATGCCTACGTATCCTCTCGTGCAATGAGGAAGTCAGAACACCGTAGTTCGACTCAAAGAGACTGGAAGGTAAATTGACTTGTGAACTACTTACTTGCCTATGCTCAAGTGTATGACCTGTCTGGCTCAGGTGCAAACTGTCTTGCATTAGACGGAAGAAGAAAGTTCTCGTTTGTGAGTGAATGAGATAAGGAAAGAATCCCGGAGGAGACGACTATTGTTTGTTTTTGTGTTTTCAGTCTTTTATTGCTTTTTTGGAGTTTTTCATAAGAAAATGAGCTTAAGCCTAAACCAAAGGTTAGTAAACTCATCACATCCTCCCTCTGATTAGGGGTAATGAGAATACCTTAAGTATGAAGTAGGATTAAGATCATTAACCTGCTTGCATTTATTTAGATGTTTTTGTAGTTTTTTTTTAGTGTTAAGTAATGAGTTTAAGCCATAATCAAGGATTTAATGGACTCATTACACCATCCTAATAGAAGGATAATAGATGAGAACATTTTAAGCTGAGGAAGGCTCCTCAACTTAATCCATGATTAGGGATTAAACTCATGACAAAACAAAGCCTTTATTAATGTGGATTTTAGTTAATGATATGGTTAAGAAGTGGATTTTATAGTTTGTAAGACAACTTGAGGAGGACTTGTCCATTAACACTAGGGTTAGTCCTTCTTAACCAATTAAGGAAGAATTAGAACCCTAATGCAAGGCCCAAGTTACAAGTTTGATGTCTTGATGATTATTAGATGGATTGATTAAAGGATTTAAACACATTAAGGGTTTAACACTTAGGATTAAAGTTATACACTCCATCCTAATAGAAGGATACAGGCATAACCTTAATCACAAAGCCTTAAAACCTTAAAGGTTTAGTCCTTGATTATGAGATGAGAAGAGAAGACTCAAAGATGACACAAAGGTAAAACAAATGGGGGGACTAATCAAACCCTAATTGTTATCATGCTTGGTTATTCCTAGGGTTTATGAGGCTTGCAAGAGATCTTCAAGGAGAAAAACCACCAAGGAAGAAGCAGATGAAAGGAGGAGAAGCAGAAGAAGCAAGACAACTTACTTCACTTAAGAAGATAAGTTGCTTGAAGAAAGAGAGAGAGGAGGGAGCATGAATGAGTAAGCTCACTCTAATACAAAAGTAAAATGCAGCAATGAATGCATAAAAGAGATGAGAAGAGATTATGAGAAGTGAAGGCAAATTCACTTCTCAAACACTTACCACCTGAAAAGTCAGCAACAAGAAATGAAATGAAATGAGAATGAGATGAAATGCAAAGATGCAAACCAAAATCAGAAGCATAAACATGATGTTAATGATGCTAAGAGATGATGCAAACACATGTCAAGAGTTGTGGATGATCATACAAGGATGAGGATGCAAATGAAGCATGTTTTGAACCATAAAAGTTCATGAAAGTTTATGAAATGGAATGAATGCATAACATGGAAAATGAATGATGCAATGATCAAACATGATTTCAATATGTCCTAAGATGTCTTATATGTCATGTGGATGCACAAAATGTCATGGCAAGTTCATGTATGCAAGCAAATGAAGAATGAATGCAAATGAAGGCAAAAGATAGGGTTTATGCACAACATGCAATACAAAAATCAAAACCAGGAGCAAATGACATGATAAAAAATTGAAAATGGGATCAAAGGTACCCTAACCCTACACAAGTTCACTGCCCAAAGGAGGAGACCTAAATCTTAACCTAATGGAAGTTATGATTTTTCTTAAGTTTGTTAGGCTTTTAAGGCACCTCAAAAGGAAAAATGCACATCAAATTGAAAATGAAAGATAAATTCAAACCAATTTTACCCTAGAAACTGATATGAAGAATACAATGCAAAAAGAACCAACATCAAACTCTTCATGGTTAGGCAGAATGAATTTTTCTAAGTTAGGTCAAAAATATTGCCTTTTAAGAACTTTAATTTCAAAGAAAAATGTCAAAATAGGTCAAGAACCAAAAAGAAATTTGTTTGAAGAGTTTGATAATGTTTCTAAATGTATTAAAATGCAATGTGATTTTTTTTGTGATTTTTAAATACTTAAATGCATTTTTAATTAATTAATTTCTATTAACTAATTAAAAATAAACATTTAAATGATTTAAAAATAATTTTTAATGCAAAAAATAAAAATAAAAATATTTTTGGGTTCTGAAAATTAATAAAAGATTTAATGAAAATTTTCAGAATTTTTGGACCTTTTTTACTATTTTTTAAAATTCGTAGAAATTAAATAGAAATAAAATGAAATAAAACAAATAAAATGGAAAAGTATGAGGATCCTGAGGCTGAGATTCAAAGTTAGAGGGCGGGAGTTGACTGGCGCGCGTTTCAGTGGCTGAGATTGGTTCTGATTAAATTCAAATTAAACCTAATTAATTAAACTAATTAATCTGGATTAGGGTTTAATGACAAATCTTGGTCGTTCACTCGCGCGCGGGAAACCAAATCAAAGGCCCACATTTGAACTAGACTTAATTACAGGATTAGGGCTAAACCACCTTCAGGCGACCGGAACAGTGTTCCGGTCGTCTTCTCCGACGAGCCCAAACCCTAGCTTCTCTCTCAGGCCACCAAACTCCAAATTTCTTTCACAAAAATGATCCTCTAACAACCCTAAACCTAAACCCCCAACTAAAACTCATTTATTTCACGCCATGAACATGAATCGAAGAAAAACGTAAAAACGGGCAAAAGTTTCAGAGTTCCCATACATGGTGGTTTCTCCACCATTTTCAAAAGTAATCATATCCCCATGATCAGGGGAGCATATAGAACCATAAAAGAACTTAAAAGCTAGCTTCTAGGAAAAAAGTTCATCCTGTTACCTGAGATGGGGACCCTCTGATTCTGAGCTTTCTGGGTTCTCCCTTGATGCAAGCCCACTCCTATGAACCTCTTGAAGATGATATGGAGCTTAGAAAACTTTGAGGATGGCTAGTTTATGCTGTGTGGTTCTGGTGTAGCAGAAATGGAGGTTTGTGTATGTGGTGATTCAGGCTGTTTCAGGGGGTGGGATTTGTTCTATGGATTGTATGTGACTTATTGGTGAAGGAATTTTTTAGGTTTGATGGTTGTGGGAGAAGTTTCGAAGAGATGAAGCTTTTGACAGTTTTTGTGCAAGCTGATTGTGTGTGTGTTCTGAGCTCATGTCCAGCCTGTTTTATGATCCATAGCATATCCCTAAACTATTGGAAGAGGTCTGAGGAAGTGACTTGCACAGTGGGAATGGCATGGGGCAATTGGCCAAAAAGTC
Source organism: Lathyrus aphaca (assembly GCA_963966055.1). Taxonomy (NCBI): domain Eukaryota; kingdom Viridiplantae; phylum Streptophyta; class Magnoliopsida; order Fabales; family Fabaceae; genus Lathyrus; species Lathyrus aphaca. The sequence continues at coordinate 179,481,290 of OZ014525.1, read as the reverse complement.
AATGTTAGGTGTACTTGAGGCATGGGATGTGGCAGAGGCTATTTTAGGGCTGCTCTGAGTTCAGCTGCCTTCAAGGATGGCCATGGGATGAATTGATGTGATCTGAAATGGATGAAGGGTGAGATGCCATAGGTTTTGCCTTTTTTGCAACTTGTTGCATTTTGTGATTTTGGTCATGGACATGTCTTATTCCTTGGGCAATATGCAGCAAAATGTACCATATAATGTTGTTATGACACTTTGAGATTGATTAGAGACCAAATAAGACCCTAAGAACCATTCTTGCAAGATTTCCCTCTTTGTGACTTTTGTGAAAAATGGCTTATGGTACTTGAATCCAAGGCATGAAAGTGAGGAATTCTTTGGGCATATCCGAATTATGGACCATGAATTATGCTTATGTAATGCTTAGAAGTCATTTTGAGATCACAAATTGGTTTGGCAAGGGTTTTTGCAAGTTTCCCTCTTAGGTGCATAAGTGAAATTTCATGATTTTTCACAACTTTGCAAGGCCATAACTTGTGTTCTAAAATGAATTAGAATGAGTTCTTGTACTTTTTGAAAATGGGAGGATCCAATCTACAACTTTCATGACCAAAGATTTTTCATTTGAAGCATTTTTGGATCAAAAAGAGGAGGTTGAAAAACTTTCCCAAAATGGCAAGTTTTCATTACAAGTCACTTTCCCAAAATGGCAACTTTGCAAATGGCTTGAAATTCTTCAATTTTGTGAGCTTCTAACATCTTCTATGATCAAATAAAGATCATACACATTAAAAATGATGGAGAAGACCCTTTGGTTGGATGATTGGGGGCCTCAAATGCCCTGATTTTGCACTAACTTGCTCAAGAAGTCATTTATTGATCAGATGCCTTCCCCATTGAATTTCTTCATGAAAATTGGTATGCATGATCCTCATATCATATAGAGACCAATAGAAAGAAGAATGACCAAAAACTTTGGAGTTATGGCCTCTGAAACCAAAACCCTAATTTTAGGTCATTTGTGCAGTTAAGCTTGGCTCTGCTTCCATGTCTTTCCTCAGTTCTTGTGATTCTTTGACTTCCTTGACCTTGGGAGGATATAATATGATGCTTGAACATATATGGACCCTCTTGAGATGATTAAAGGCCTTTGGAGTGACTCAAATGGCTCAGGTATTGCTCAGATCACAAACCCTAGATGCAGATGACTTTGAATCAATGCAATGAAGTAAAAATGCAATATGAGATTATATGATTGAACTTATGCAAATGAAAAGATCACAAGCCATGGTGTGAACTTAGTGAGGGCAAATTTGGGGTGTTTATAGGTATGTCATTTAATTTGCATACTTCATTCAATAAAATCAAGTGACATTTCGTTTTCGTAAATATTGTGCTCCTTGTCTTTCTTTTATTTCTATTTTATCAGCTATGTGTTCTTACACACACCCACAACACTAAAATGCAGATCTTCATCCACTCTGGATCATGTTGATAACAGTTCCACTATTGCCAATTATAATTTGGAGAATCCGATCTATCAAGCTGAAGATGGGAAGGAGGAAGATTGTGAGGTAGCTGTAGAGCTTGCTAGGTTGTTGCAACAAGAAGAAAAAGCTATACAGCCACATGAAGAGCCAATCGAAGTTGTGAATCTGGGAACTGAGCAAAACAGGAAAGAGGTCAAGATATGGGCTGAACTAGAATATGGTGTTAAGAACAGACTAATCCAGATGTTACGTGACTATGTGGAGATCTTTGCTTGGTCATATGAAAATATGCCAGGGTTGGATACTGACATTGTGGTTCACCGTCTACCGGTAAAAGAAGACTATCGTCCAAAGAAGCAAAAGGTTCGTCGCATGACCTGAAATGTCAGAAAAGATTAAAGCAGAGGTGATAAAACAATTTGATGCAGGGTTCTTAGATGTGACTTCTTATCCTCAATGGGTTGCAAATGTGGTACCGGTACCTAAGAAGGATGGTAAGGTACGCATGTGTGTGGATTACAGGGATTTGAATAAGGCCAGTCCTAAAGATGACTTTTCACTTCCACATATTGATGTTTTGGTAGACAACACTGCTCAGCATAAGGTATTCTCTTTCATGGATGGTTTCTCTGGTTATAATCAGATTAAGATGGCACCAGAAGATATGGAGAAGACTACATTTGTTACACAATGGGGCACTTTTTGTTATAAGGTGATGCCATTTGGTTTGAAGAACGCTGGGGCAACATATCAGCGTGCTATGGTGGCTTTGTTTCATGATATGATTCACCATGAGATAGAGGTATATGTGGATGATATGATAGCCAGGTCCCAGAATTAGGAACAACACCTTGATCATCTATGCAAGTTGTTTGAGAGGTTGAAGAAGTATAAACTGAGATTGAATCCAAACAAGTGTACTTTCGGAGTTAGGTCTGGTAAACTCCTGGGTTTCATTGTCAGTGGAAAAGGTATTGAAGTGGACCCTGCAAAAGTAAAAGCTATACAAGAGATGCCTGCTCCCCGTAATGAGAAGGAAGTCAGAGGTTTCTTGGGACGACTGAATTACATTGTAAGATTTATTTTCCAGCTAACTGATACCTGTGAGCCAATCTTCAAGTTGCTAAAGATGGATCCAATCAAGTACGTATTCGAGAAACCTGCTCTCTCCGAACGAATAGCGAGATGGCAAATGATTTTAACAGAATATGATATACAGTACACCACTTAGAAGGCCATTAAGGGCAGTGTGGTAGCTGATCATTTAGCTCATCAGGCAGTTGATGATTATCAGTCTATGAATTTTGAGTTCCCGGATGAAGACATTATGATTGTTACTAAAGAACCTAGACAATATGACGGACCTGAACAGGGATCCCGATGGACTATGGTTTTTGATGGAGCTTCTAATACGCTTGGTAATGGTGTTGGTATTGTGATCATTTCCCCTGAAGGTTGTCATACCCCAATTACTGCTAGACTTTGTTTCTATTGTACCAATAACATGGCTGAATATGAAGCATGTATCATGGGTATCAAAGCTGCCATTGAGATGAAGATTCAGTTTCTGGACGTATATAGAGATTCAGCCCTGGTAGTTAGTCAGATTAAAGGAGATTGGGATACCAAGCACCCAAATCTCATTCCTTACAGAGAGCATGTGTTGTCTTTGATCCCATATTTTGAAGAGATTACCTTTGGACATATTCCACGAGAAGAAAATCAGTTGGCAGACGCATTAGCCACCATGGCATCTATGTTTGAGATTAGTTGGGATGATGAAGCTCCCAGAATCACTATTGATAGATTTGAGAAGCCTGCATACTGTAATGAGATTGATACTGAAGGAATAGAGGGAAAGCCTTGGTTCTATGAGGTGAAGAGGTATCTTGAAGCCCAGGAATTCCCTGAAGGGGCATCTATCAATGATAAGAAGTTTTTTAGGAGGTTTTCTGCTAAATTCTTCTTGAGTAATGGAATTTTGTACAAGCGCAATCATGATTCGACTTTGCTTCGTTGTGTGGATAAGAAGGAAGCAACAGAGATTATGGAAGACATGCATTATGGGATCTTTGGCACTCATTCTAGTGGTCATACCATGGCAAAGAAGATATTGAGAGCAGGTTACTATTGGTCTACCATGGAAGCTGACTGCTATCAACATTCCAAAACATGTCACAAATGTCAGATTTATGCTGATAAGGTTCACGTGCCTCCAGTTCCGTTGAATGTTCTAACTTCTCCATGGCCTTTTGCCATGTAGGGCATTGATATGATTGGTGAGATCAAACATACTGCCTCTAATGGACATCGTTTCATCCTTGTAGCTATTGATTACTTCACAAAATGGGTAGAGGCGGCTTCATTTGCTTCTGTTACCAAGAATGTTGTGGCTCGGTTCATCAAGTATAATCTTATATGCAGATATGGAATCCCTGAAAGGATTATTACAGATAATGGTACTAATTTGAACAACACTATGATTACTGATCTCTGCACGCAGTTCAAGATTAAACATCACAATTCTTCTCCATATCATCCAAAGATGAATGGCGCAGTGGAAGCCGCCAACAAGTAAGAAGATCTTGCAAAAGATGACAGTTACAAAAAAGGATTGGCATGAGATGTTACCATTTTCTCTTCATGGTTATCGTACTACAATACGTACTTCAGCAGGGGCAACCCCATTCTCCTTAGTCTATGGTATGGAAGCGGTTCTACCCATTGAGGTTCAGATCCCTTCCTTGAGAATCATGAAGGATGCAGGCTTGGATGAAGATGAGTGGATTCAGACTCGACTTGACCAGATAAATTTGATTGATGAGAAAAGGCTGGTAGTTGTTTGTCACGGTCAGATGTACCAGAAACGGATGATTAAAGCTTTTAATAAGAAGGTTAAGCAGAAGGTATATCAGACTGGAGACTTGGTAATTAAGCGTATCGTATTACCACAGGGTGGTCCTATGGGCAAGTGGACTCCTACATATGAAGGACCATTTGTAGTCAAAAGGGTATTTTCAGGAGGTGCCATGATGCTTACTACTATGGATGGTGAAGATTTCCCACAACTCGTAAACGCAGACATAGTTAAAAAATACTACGCATAAAAAGAGACCCGCTAGGTTGACTGGCCTAGGCAAAAATAAGGGCATCCCGGCGAACCAAAAGGATTCGGGCAAAAATTAGGGATATATATATATATATATATATATAAAAGATTGTACACCCGGAAAGTCGAAAATCCGAAAGGGAGGCTTGGACAAAAAAGGATATCCTGGTGGATTGAAAACCTGAAAAGGCAATCCAGGCAAAAGTTAAGGATTAAAGCGTATGACTATGTCTCGTTGGATCACTCATGTAACCTCAACCAGTTGTGCTACCTGAATCAAGTTCAAACAGATAAAGATCAATCCAATCATTTCTATCTCGACAACAAAGGATGAGATACTTGAAGATAATGGCAATAGTGGAATTGAAACTCAATAGGATTATTTTCACATAGTTGTTTTTCTTTGTTTTTGTAAGAACATTTATGAAAAATTCCTATTACTAGGATTTCTGTCTCCTTGTACAAACTCGCATGTGTATAGGCCATTCTCTAAATAAATAAAATCTCGTTTTTTCAAGTTTACTTTTCCCCCGTTTACTTAAGAGAAAACATCCATTGGTTGTGTTTGAATGTATGTATGCTTTTGAATATGATTGATGTTTACCAGAAATGCATAAAATGCAGTAATAGTATTTACTAAGGACGAACGAGGGTAGGAATTCAACAAATTTTCGCCTTCTCATCCCCACAGAGTAAACTTTGATACTCCAGGTAGCTTCATATACTATGAGATAAGTCACTCAGGAGATGTCCATCTCTTTTATCCCCAATCAGGGTATTCAGGAATCCAATCCTTCAATAAAAAGCACGACGACGAAGACAGGAGGTTCTAAGTACGATGTTCTTAAACAAGACGAGAACGGAGCTCTCATATTCCTCAGCAACGAATCGGGATTTATTTTCCCCAGATATCAGTGGTTATGCGAAGATACTCAGACACTTCAGGCTACATGATTCATACATACATCATTTACATCATACCATAGCATACGCATCCATAATCCATATGACATTCTTACTTAAGATAATCATACCATATATGCATGCATTAAATAATCTTGCATAAACTAACCTTTTCTTTTCAGGATAGTTACAGGCAGATAAACATTATCAAACAATTCAGAGATAATCGCTAAGAAGATTCATTTCTGATGATCAATACAAGTTGTCCTTTAGATGGCACATAAATGGTCTATACGTAGACCTAGTGTTCAGTCCAGGATATTACCAGAAGCAATTCAGGAGTAATCGCCACGAAGATTTAATCCTGATGCTCAAGTTGTCCTTGGAAGGGTACGTAAATGATCTATACGAAGATCTAGTGCTTAATCCAGGATATTTCCAGAGGAGATAATCGTTACGAAGATTTATTTCTGATGGTCAACTATCTTTGGGATAGTGTGTAAATGATCTATACGAAGATCTAGCACTTAATCCAAGAGATTCTTTCAGAAGAAGTTCAGGGATAATCGCCACGAAGATTTAATCCTGATATTCTTTTTGTCCTTGGGAAGGTATGTAAATGGTCTATACGAAGATCTATTACCTAATCCGGAATATTTCCAGAAGAGATAATCGCCACGAAGATTTATTTCTAATGGTCTATGCAACAGTTTATCTGTGGGATGGTACATAAATGATCGATACGAAGATCTTGTACTTAGCCCAATATATTACCAAAAGCAATTCAGAAAAGATCGCCACGAAGATTTAATTCTGATGCTTAAATTAAAGTATGTTCCTAAAGATGGTTCAGAGCCGATCTACACGAAGATCTAAATACTGACACCTAATGAAGGATATTCTTTTCCCCCAGAGATAATGCAGAGACGATCTATACGAAGATCTAGTGCTGACATTCAACTCAAACCATGTTACAGGAATGATTCAGAGACGGCCTATACGAAGACCTAGTACTGATATCCAGTGACAACCTTTTGAAACTATCACCTCCTGATATTATGGATGGCATCTATAAGCCCATCTTCGGTTCCTCCGAGTGGCATATTTAAGCCCATTCAAGCATATACAACTAATCAGCAGTGCTACTTTACGCACCGACGAGTGCAAATTTTTGGGTTTTTGTGTTCAATCCCCTTCAACCTTCCAAGTCACGAATGGCACACAGGCCAATCTAACTCCTCAGGTTTCAGAAAATTGAACAGGGGCAGCTGTTGCACCCCAAAATTTGCCCTCCCCTAGTCAAGGCATTGTGTACCAAGGTTTCCCAAGAGGTTCACAAGGTATCCCAAGAGATTCACAAGGTTCACAAGGTTCACAATTAGTCATAAAGCTTGGAAGTTCCCTCAGACAAAGCCTCCTCCTAAGCAATGCACCCTAAACTAGGGTTTTGGATTTCATCAGGCTAAATGGACTTTCAAGGCTTCAAGTGAGCTTCATAACATCCTACATGTCTTCAATAATCCCTATGTCAAGTTTCAAGGCTTTCCCAAAAGGTTTGCTCAGTCAGATGATCAGATATGCAAAAATCAATCAAAGTGGTTAAAAAGTCAAACTGAGGTCAACTGTGGTCAAACCAAAGTCAAACTTCATGATTTTTTGCCAACATCAATTTTATGAAGTAAAATTCATCGTTTTATCAAGGGCTGATCATGATTCATCAAGGAGATTTCAGATCATCAAGAATCAGGAGTTTCTAAATTAGGGTTTTCATAGGAAAAGTCAACTAAACTTTGACCAGCCATAACTTTCACATGCTTCATCAAACATTTCCCATCCAAAGCTCATTTTGAAGGAAATTTAATTCTCTACAACTTTGTGTCTCACAAGCCAAGCCTAAAAATTCTTCATTTGGAAGGTATGAGCTAAAACATTAAAGGTCATTTTAAAAGTCAACAAAACGTCAACATCTTCCAAACGGCATAGTTTTAAAATGGTAAAGGATATGGACATGAGACCAAAGAGTTCTATTAGAGGACTCTCTAAGATTTCTAAAAATTCCAAGAACACCTTCATGGCTTTAAAATTGAGGGAGTTGTTCCTTGTCAAAGTTGGGAAATTTTTGGGAGGTATATGAAGCAAATGAGGTCTCAAATCCAATTTTTTCCAAATGGGCCTACCAAATTCCAACCCATTCTTCATGGTAACATCATGCACGACCCAATGCCAAGTAATTCTGAGTTTTTTATAATTTATTTAGTATTTATTTGAATTTTATTCATTAAAATGCAAATTAAATCAAAATCAAATATAAAAATCAAATATTTGGACATGATTTTGGTTCTAGAAGATCATAAACACCATTTAACTTGATTGGATACTTTCCAAATTCGTGCATGACCAGATTGGCATTGTTAGATATGATTTTTGTTGATTTTCAAATACTTAAGTTCTTCATGATCAAGCTATCCAAAAGCCCACAAAACATCTTATTTTTTTGACCTAAATTCATTCTTCTATAAGAGGACAAGTAAACACAAGCAAGAGAGGACGTTTTTTCAGCAGCCAAAAACTCATACCAAACTTGAAAAATCCTTCACAAAACTCAATTTCGGTTTCAAACCTAGAGACACATTCCATTCAAAATAAAGGTTGCAACACATTCATGGATACTCATTGAACACATCCACCCTATTTGCATCATCAGAATCATGTTCATATGCCTTACTCGAAACGCTTTTGTTCTTGATTTAATTTTTTTTCGATTCAATGGATTTACATGTTTATAATGCATTTTGATCATGTGTTGATGTTTGTATGTTCCTATAGATGGTTTCTGGATAGTTTGTGGGAAGAATCATGGCTTAATCGTGAAAACGCCATTGTTAGGGCTTTTGCTGGCCGTTTAGGGTTTCTAAATGAATTCTAACAACACCAATGAATTGTATAAGATATAAGGATCACAATGACATGATCAATTTGGTAAAATTTCACAGGTTTCATGGTGTTTGAGGAAACACAGGATTTCCTAGGAACCTTAATTCGCAGGTAATATCGCAGCTAATGTTGCAGGAATTTTCGCAGGTAAAATGAAGATGATGAAGGCTGGCGCGAAAAACTAATTTCAAATTTTGTGTTTTTTTTTATATATTATTTGTTTCATTAGATTATCACAAGTGCACGAATGGTTCAGTGGTTAGAGGCGTTTTGGTTGGAGTGAGATGGCCTGAGTTCGATCCTGGGCATAGTCACCTTTTTTTTACATTATTTCAAATATTTAGCCTGTTTGATATATAATATTGTTTTTCTATTCTATTATTAGACGCGCCCCATGTGGCTTAGTGGTAAAGGTGATGGTTTTGCAAGCGTGAGGTTGAGGGTTCGATCCTGGCCTGGGGTCATTTTTTTCCAAATTTATTTGGTTTTTACAGGTTCAAAACATTATGTATTATTGTTAGCAAATTAACACCAGCGCGCTGGTGGCCTGGTGGTTTTGGCTGGACGTTTGAGGCTTCATGACCTGGGTTCAATTCCCAGGTCCCCCCCTTTCTTTTTAGGCATTTTCTTCTCTTTTCTTTCATTATCTTAATTAGCTTATTTTTCATAATTATATCACTAATTATCATTAAATAATTAAACCCTTAAAAAAATTTCTTTTAAATATTTTCTTAAAAAATAACTTTTTTTGTAAATAATTTTTATTTTCTCACATGATTTATATTATTTATTATTTTACTTAATTAGGTTTTATTTTGTAAATATAATTAATTAGGTTTAAATTAATTATTTCAAACTCTAATTTTTTTTACTAATCCTAATAAACCTTAGTTTTCACTAACCCTAAAAATTTAACATAATTTTTATGCTAACCCTAATTTTTTATTTATTTTTTATTTAATTTTGTTTTATTATTTTTGCTTTATTAGAAAATTGTATAGGCTTAATATCCTTGTAATTTACTTTTCTGTCCGATTATTTTTGTAATTGTCCCAAAGCCTTGTAATAGCGTAGATCTATTTTTCCGTCCTTTTTATTTATTATTATGTGTGGTTAGTAAATAGGGAGTGCGAAACTAATTGTGATTAAACGGACTTAGATAATTTAATTTAAAAAGATAAATATCTGAAATAAAACACTCACACACGTAAGACGATCTAAGATCGCCGTCTTCACTTCTTAGGGTTACCTCTCAGTTGCCTTATACAAAAGGTCAAGTAGGGTGTCTTAAGTAAGATCCTAACAAACAAAACATCATCTTGTCCCTCCCTACAGTTAAAAGATCAGGTCCCTACGATGTTGCCTACGGTGTTGCCTAAGAAATGATCTTGTCCCTTCAAAATTAAAAGATGATTGTCCCTCCCAAGTGGCTAAAGACACCCTACAGTTGCCAATATACATTGACCCTACACATGTCCCTTAACTAACATCCAAGGTAGTGACTACCTACTCCTTAATAGTAGGGATAGTCTTACCCTTTGAAAGAACATAAAAGAATAAGAAAGACTTAATATAGGGTAGGTATCTCGTAGTTACTTGCTCACACCTTCAAAATTACTTTCACACCTCACATTTTCTAAAATATTTTCAAACTAGGCTTTGTATACACCCATACGAGGGTCATTACAAAGTACTTAAAGAAATTTTTCTAATCACACACTACAAAAACAATTATAGTGAGCTAAGTAACTAAGAGCCCATGGATAACCATGGATATAAAGGGTGCTAATACCTTCCCTTTATATAACCTACCCCCCGAACCCAAGTCTTTAAAAATAAGTCTTTCCTGTTCTTTTATGACCTTTCCATTTGGATAAAATAAAAGTCGGTGGCGACTCTCGCTATCCGCAATATGACTAAAAGTCAATTCTCCCACCGTGTTACACTTACAAGCCCTTGATTTAGGCTTAAGCTCATTAACTTATGACAAACACCAAAAACAATAACAAAACTGAAAACACAGGAAACAAACAATAATGGTCTCCTCCGGGATTCTTTTCTCATCACACTCATTCACAAACGAGAACTCGCTCCTTCCGTCTAATGCAAGACAGTTAGTACTCGAGCCAGACGAGTCAGACACTTGAGCATAGACAAGCAAGCAGTTCACAGTCAATTTATCTTTCAGTATCTTTGAGTCGAACTACGGTGTTCTGACTTCCTCATTGCACGAGAGGATACATAGGCATAACTTAACGGTTATCGAACAAAAGTCTCTTTGTCTTCCCCCTCTTTCAGCATTCTTTTCTAAGCCTCAGTTCCTGAGCATTCACCTTTTTGCACTGACACCTGTACATTCATTCTTTAGCTTTTGCACACAGATATCACATACACCTACCCCTTTTAAACATAATCATGTAAGCGTGGATCTCGTCGAGTACGAAGGACAATCTGGGTGCTAATACCTTCCCAGGTCTTAACCAACCCCCTTTCTCAGTTTCTCTGGTTTGCAACCGTCTTATCCATTTCTTTCTAGGTTTATGCAGCATTACCTTTCCTTCGGGATAAAAATACCCAGCTGGCGACTCTATTCACTTCACTTTCATTTCTCTCTTTCGCCGACCGTTCGCGTCTGCACCGGGATGCAAATCTTCGGGAGCGACAGTCATGTAATTTCTGGTAGTGGTATTTCAGTTGATCCTTCTAAAGTGGAAGTTGTGTTACAATGGGAAACTCCAAGATCGGCTACAGAGATTTGGAGCTTTTTGGGATTAGCTGGTTATTACAAAAGATTTATTGAAGGATTTTTTTAGTTGGAACTTCCGTTGACTAGATTGACTTGTAAGAGTAAAGCTTTTGTTTGGGATATTTGTTGTGAAGAGAGTTTTATAGAGTTAAAGAAGAGCTTAACATCGGCTCCGGTTTTGACATTGCCGAATCTAGATGAACCGTTTGTGGTATATTGTGATGCTTCGTTGATGGGTTTAAGAGGTGTGCTTATGCAGAATAATAAGGTTATTGCGTATGCATCGAGGCAGTTGCGAGTGCAAGAAAAGAATTATCCTATGCACGATTTGGAACTTGTTGCAGTTGTTTTAGTACTGAAGATTTGGAGGCATTATCTTTATGGTTCTCGATTCGAAGTGTTTAGCAATCATAAAAGTCTGAAGTATCTGTTTGATCAGAAAGAATTGAATATGAGGCAACGCGGGTGGTTAGAATTTTTGAAGGATTATGATTTTGGTTTGAATTACCATCTAGGTAAAGCTAATATGGTAGCTAATGCTTTAAGTCGAAGGACTTTGCATATGTCGGCAATGATGATTAAAGAGCTAGAGTTAACCAAGCAATTCCGTGATATGAGTTTGGTTTACGAAGTGACATTGCAGAGTGTAAAGTTGGGTATGCTGAAGATTAATAATGATTTTTTGGGTAATATCAGAGAGGCTCAGAAGTTAGATGTAAAGCTGGTAGGCCTTATGGATGGATGTGGTAAATCAGAGAAGAGTGATTTCAAGATGGATGCGAATGGTGTTTTGAGACTGCATGATCGAAACTGTATTCCTGATGATGCAGATATGAAAAAGAGTATTCTTGAAAAGGGTCATAGAAGTCATTTGAGTATTCATCCGGGAGCTACAATGATGTATCAGGATTTGAAGAAGTTGTTTTGGAGGTCTGGTATGAAATAAGATATAGCACATTTTGTGTACGCCTGTTTGACTTGTCAGAAGTCGAAGGTTGAGCATCAGAAGCCTGCTGGGATGATGCAATTGTTGGAGATTCTAGAATGGAAATGGGATAGCATTTCTATGGATTTTGTTATAGGATTGCCTAATACTGTAAGAGGACACGATTAGATTTGGGTAATTGTTGATAGGTTGAAGAAGTCGACTCACTCCATTCCTATCAATATTAGTTTTCCGATGTCTAAGTTGGCAGAGATCTATGTTAGAGTAATTGTGAAGATGCATGGTGTTTCGTTGAGTATTGTGTCGAATAGAGATCTGAGGTTTACGTCAGAGTTTTGGAAGAGTTTTCAAGAGGCATTGGGTACTAAGTTGAAGTTGAGTTCTGCTTATCATCCTCAGACAAATGGACAAACTAAGAGGACTATTCAGTCGTGGGAAGATTTGTTGAGAGCATGTGTTCTCGAGAAGGTAGGTTCGTGGAATACTTATCTTCCATTGATAGAATTCACGTATAACAACAGTTATCATTCTAGTATTAGGATGGCACCTTTTGAGGCATTATATGGTCGAAGATGTAAGACTCTGTTATGTTGGCATGAATTTGGTGAAGGTGTAGTGCTTTGACCTGAGATAGTTCGAGAGACTACAGAGAAGATCAAGTTGATTAGAGAAAAGATGAAAGCGTCTCAGAGTTGACAGAAAAGTTACCATGATAAGCGAATAAAGGATTAAGAATTCTAAGTTGGTGAGCATGTGTTCCTGAGAGTTATGCATGTAATTGGTGTTGGAAGAGCGTTGAAGTCTAAGAAGCTTACTCCGAGATTTATTGGTCCGTATCAGATTTTGGACAGAGTTGGGAAAGTTGCTTATCGCATGGCCTTACCGCCTAATTTTTCGAATTTTCATGATGTGTTCCAAGTTTCGCAACTCTGGAAGTATGTTCCCAATCCGTCTCATGTTGTTAGTATGGATGATATTCAAGTATGGGATAATATCACTGTGGAGACTATGCCGGTACGTATTGAGGATCGAGAGATGAAGACCTTGCGAGGCAAGGAGATTGCGTTAGTGAAAGTTGTTTGGCTAGGAGCTACTGGAGAGAGTATGACGTGGGAATTAGAGAGCAAGATGCAGGAGTTTTATCCTGAGTTGGTTGATCGAGGTAAGATTTTCGAGGACGAAAATGTTCTAGTGGGGGAGAGTTGTAACGCCCCGATTTAATTAAGTTATTTAATTAAATTGTTTTGAGTTGAATTGTTGTTAATTGTTATGTGTGATGTTTGATAATAAGATGATTAATTGAGTTAAGTTGTTTTAAGCTAAGTTGTGAGTTAGACTTAGTTGGGGAGGTTTTAGTTGTAATGTTGAGAGGTGTAAATAGAAGCCCGTTAGTGGAATAATTAAATGATTTTTAGTGAATAATAATATTAGTATTATTTTAAGGCATTTTAATTAAAAATAACAAAAATAAGATTAGTAAGGGTTTAGAGAGAATTGGCCATAATCATAATTTTTGGAGAGAAGAACGAGTTTTGGGAGACCAAGAGCTAGGGCTAAGGATTTGCAAGGAGATTTTCGTAGGAATTTTCACCCATAGATTCGAGTTGCCTTCAATCCAAAGGTAAGGGTGGGATTCGTATCTTATAACCGGGAAAGAAATAATTTGTATGTATTGGTGGGTTATCTGGATTTCTAGTTGTTGTTTGTATGATGTTTTATGTGTGATTTCGTATGAATATGATGAATCGATGTTTGAATAATTGTTGAAAATCCTCTATTGATTGTTGTTATGTATATCTGTTGTGATGGTGTTTTGAGATGTGTGATGAAAATTGTGACGAATTTGATTTAGATGATGATATTAGGATGATAAAGTGGTATAGTAATGATAGATGAATAATAAGATGATGAATTAGGAGTCTAAAAGATAGTAGAAACCCAATTAGGATTGAATGGGAATGACAAGAAGATGAACCCGTAGCAGAAGATGAACTGAGTTGGTCTCTGTTGATTTGCATAATGGATCTGGTCATACGCGTATGAGGCCAGGAAATACGGGTAACACGTGGTGGTTACGCTGCCTGTTACGCGTATGGAGGGTGGATTTTCAGGGCCTCTGGCCATTTGCGTATAGTACACGTAAGAGCGTACACTGATACGCGTAAAGGGAAGGCTGTTACACGTTTGGGCAGCAGAGATGCGTTTTTTTTCGTAGCGTTTCGCCTTTCAATTTGCATTAGTTCCTTTTTCTGATGTTCCGTAAAATGACTGAGAACTAGTAACTGATGATACATGTAATTAGAGGTTAATAATATGATGATTGTTGTTGAACGAATTTAATGATGAATTATTTAGATGGCAAACTAAGACGGTTAAGATGACTTTACCTGATGTGATGGGTATATTGTGATGTAGGTCTTATGGCCAATGAAGTTGTGATGATTTAAGATGATATGATGAATGATGTTTGATTGTGTTGGATGTTATTTTCATACCTCATACATTTGCATTATTAAGATGGCCTGGAATGGCAAACACAATGTTTAAGATGAAAACTTATGTCTTGTTGATGCCCACCTAACTGGCATGAATTTTAAGATGGGAGTTCGCTCTAAATGGTACCATATGCATATATTGTCGAGTCGCATATGAATTTCATTGTTGTGTGAACTCTTTAGATGTGATAGATTTTGTGAGGATGCGATGTTTATGATGAATGTTATGTGAATGGGTGATTGAAATGACTTTAACTTGTATATGCTGATTATTATATCCTGTTTATAATTGTCAATGTCTCACCCCTTCTGTTTGAATGTTGCCCTTGGTTGGTAACGTGCAGGTAATCCTGAGTAGCGAGGAGTTTTCGTTAGATGGTTTGAGTCGTTGGTCGCTCTGATACGTAGCACTTCGGGGGGATTAGCGAATGAATTATTTTGACTTAAGTTTCATTTTGTTATGTTTTGGATTTAAGATGTTTATTTTAGAATATGATGTTTGAATTGAGATGAAATATTATGAAGTTGATTTTAAAGATGAGTATTATGATTTAAATGAATTCCGCTACATAGTGAAAAAGATGAATTGTTACTTGTTATTTTATGATGATGATGATGATGATGTTTTTATGAGGAAATGGGGTGTTTTTATGATGATGAAGATTAATTGTTACTTGTTACCCTATTTTGTTGAATTCTGATTTATTTATAACTATTTGCGGATAGAAATGGGGTGTTACAAACACACTGTCTGAGGGAGATAAGTTACTCTCCATAAATAGCTCCAGCAAACCTTGAGAGTAACGATGATTTCTAGGAACAGATGCCCTCCTGGTCAACAGCCCGTTATTTTAGGCACAAAGGCATATTTTCCCAATAAAGTGAACCGGCCAGAAAGAGCTTTGAATCAACACACGTTTCACACCTGTACCGCCCAAACATCAAACCTGTTCATTCCCTATTCACATGTTCTAAAAACTGTTTTGACAACCCACTACAACATTGTCCACATCCCCTGAAGAATTCAAAACACCCTGCAAACAGCAGCTTTATTCCAAATAGACTTTACAGAATCTTCTGGACACCCTTTGACACTTCTTATCTAGATCACACAGACATGTAAACCACAAGCACTAAGTAATATAATCAGGAAAGCATACTTAGTAGCATATGTCACAACATGTTGTGTAACATCACAGGACCTGGTTAAGGTATTATTCCTGAAATTCTGGGATCAGGTACGTGATGTCGAATCAGATGTTTAAACACTTGAAGACTTAAACAAAACTTAAAGTGCAGGTAAATTAAATAACACAGGAAATTGTTAACCCAGTTCAGTGTATCTCCACACTTACATCTGGGGGCTACCAAGCCAGGAAGGAAATCCAATATAAGTAATATTAATTCTGAAATTAAACCAACCAGTTTAATCCTTCACTTAATATCTACCCAAGGCAATTTCTACCTAAGACACAACTTAGATATGAGTACCTACTCACTCCCCCTCAATCACACAGTGATATTTTACAATGTTTAATAAAATTGAAGTCACACTTCAAACACACAGCTTGATTTCACTTAAAAGTTTCAATCAAGACACAATACACTTTTTGCTTAAAAGCTCATAAAGTGGTACACAATTAAAACCTGCTATAAAACACAAACACCCTTTTTGGTCTTCTAAAATTCGTACTCTATTCTGAGAGTTTCTGTTCCTTAAATAGATGCTTGGTTTTTGGGCCTTTTGCAATTTATCCAGACCTGATAAATATCACAGTCATCACCTTGAATTAGGGTTAGTTAGTTTGTTACTTCCTTGATTCAAGGTGAGTTAGTTATTCTGTTACACTGAAATCAGATAACTAAGCTCCCTAAAGATGCGCCTTGGAGTGCTTATATCTTTTTAATTAATTCCAGATAAACTCCTCTGAATTTACTCAGTTCTGTTATGCATCATTTAAGTCTGGTAGCAGGTTTACAATGTCACAACATCTGGTGTGACATCCTGATGTCTTGACTTAATTCATTAACTTATACTCTGTTTGACAATGTCACAACATCTGGTGTGACATCCTGAACTAAGTTCAACACTTCTTGTTTGTCAAAAATTCTGCCAATTCTTAACATCTACAAACTCCCCCTTTGGCTAATTTTTGGCTAACACAATCTTCTGGTTTTATCAGAGTGCAGCAGAGTTTTATTTATCAGAGTGCAGCAGAGTTCTTTTCTGTTGAATCATGTGAGAGCTAATAATTTGCTCCCCCTCAAACCTGTATGTATACTGCTATGACTTGTTCAACAGAATCTGATATACCAATGAGCATTAAAAAAAACTTAGTTTAGAAGACAGAAATTAATTTCAGCATTGTTCATTAATCAGGCAAACTGCAGCAGACATTGTTGTTGTTCAGTACACTTTTTTGTTCAGTACACTTCTCCCCCTTGTTAGACAGAAATTTGGGGCCAAACATTACACAAGCAGAGAGAAAAACAAAAACATTACAAAGCAAAATTACAAAGCAGAAACAGGCAGTACACTTTCCACACACACATTTTCACTCAGAATCATCATATTCAGTATCTTCTTCTTCCTCAGACTCAGCATCAGATCCATCAACATTCTGAGCACCCTCTTCCAGCTCCAGCCTTTGAATTATTTCCTCAAGCTTTTTCTTCCTAGCATCCAGCTCTTTACAAGTGGTCTTGAGTTCTGCAATCAAGGCTGCTTTGGATATATGAGTCTTGACATTTGATGGTCCAGTAGATGTCCCACTGGGAGCTTCAACATCTGCAGCATGATGGCTCAGGAACAGTTTGTAGTGGAAGGCCAGTGGACTTTCTCTCTTGCAGATGGAATCCTTATCAGTGAGGATGCCTGGATATTGATTGAGAATAATTCCACAAAGCAGAGAGGGAAAAGCTATTGGAAGCTTGGTTGCTGATGTTCCTGCATGCTTCAGTGTTTGATCAAAGATATAAGCCCCAAAGTCCAACTTTGTTTGGGTGCCTACAGCACAGATGAATCTTCCCAACCCAGTAGCTATAGAAGAAGTAGGGTTTGTGGGGACCCAATTGACAGTTCCAATCCTGTGCAGCATAACATACTTCCTTGTAAGCAGGCTGACAGATAGTTTGCCTTTGACTGGCCAAGACTTGACCTGGTTGGCAGTGATGATCTTGCAGACTTGGTTGTCAGTTTTGCCCAGTTCATTTGGCCCATCAGATTCTCTCCCTAGGTAGTGATTTATAACCCTAGGAGAGAAATCAACACATCTCCCCCTCACATAAACCTTCCTGAAGTCTTCTGATTTTCCATCAGCACACCCCTCTTGCAGATTAACTATGAACTCCTTGACCAGCAGCTCATAACAGGGTGAAAAATTTGAAACAATCTTAAATAAACCAGCAGTGGATATTAAGTCTATTACCTCAGTGCACTCCAATGCATTGCTGCCCAGCTCTCTTTCCAGAGCCACCCTTCTTTGGTAGACATACTTCCATTTGCTCACACTAGAGACATGATGGAAGGACACATTGTCCAGAGGTGCTTCAGGAACAGCAGAGGTAGACCTGGGAGGTGTTGTCTTCTTCCTTGGTTGGGATGTTGGGACATCCTCCTCAACATCTGAGTCAGGTGGAGTTGCAGCTTTCCTCTTCTGGGTGCTTACCTTGCTCCATTGCTTAGTAGGTCCAAATGCAACTTTGACCTTGTCTTTCTTTGGAGTTGATTGTTTCTGTTCAGGTGTTGCATGTGCAGCAGGCTTCTTCTCCTTCCTAGCCCTAAGCCTTTTGGCTATGCTAGGGTTAACAGATGCAATGATCTCTGTGTCAGAGTCATCATCTAGGGTTTCAACAGGAGGAGGTTGGGAGGCCTATTTTTCAGTAGATTGATCAACATGATCTTGATCATCAGTGGCTTCATCATTATCAGTTGAGGCCTTGTTCTGGTCCTCAGATGCTTCAACATTTATTGAGACATCCTGTTGAGCAGGAATGTCCTCTTCAGCCTGATTGCTTGGTTCTTCTTGTGGAGCAGGCATGCTGTTCAGGGGAACAGATACCCCACGCACCACTCTTTGTTCAGAAAGAATCATGTTCACAAGATGCTTGATGGATGCATCCACATAGTCAGAAGCTTTGGGGGTGCTTGTAGATGAAGGAGTCCCCTTGCTTTTGCTGAATACAGGTTCCTTTGCTCTTCTTACATTGGGAGTTCTAGGTTTTTGAGCAATAGGGACACTTCCTCTGATTTCGTCTATAGGAGTAGTATCCATTGGTACTATAGAGATTGGAGTTGCATGCACTACATCTTCTTGATTGAGACCCTCATCAATGAAGTTAGGGTTTTGATGTTGAGACATTTTTCGAATGTAGTGGAAGAGGAGTTAGGTTTGATTGATTTGGATGAGCTTAGAAAATCAGCTTTAGCATGCAAATCGTTTAGTGGAGATAGTGAGGAGGTGAAGAGCTGAGAGCACGTTTGTGCATTTATAGAAATAGTTGCTATTGGAATTTTTAAGAGTGGAATACACAGAGTTATTGACCAGACTGATGCTGCCATCTGGTGATCATGCCACACGATGTCATGAGACATGCTGACACTTCTCCATAACTGCTATATTTCACATAAGCAGATTCCCAATTTACCCCTTAGGTTTTCAAATTGGGTAGCATCCAAAGCTTTAGTAAATATGTCAGCCAATTGCAGATCTGTGGCTACATGTTCTAATGTGATCACCTTCTCTTCCACAAGATCTCTAATGAAATGATGTCTGATGTCTATGTGCTTAGTTCTGCTGTGTTGGATAGGATTTTTGGAGATGTTAATTGCACTTAAATTGTCACAGTACAATGTCATGACATCTTGTGGGACATTGTATTCTGTGAGCATTTGTTTCATCCAAACCAACTGTGAACAACTGCTACCAGCTGCAATATATTCAGCTTTAGCAGTGGATAAGGATACACAATTTTGTTTCTTACTGAACCAAGAAATCAAATTGTTTCCTAGAAAGAAGCATCCTCCTGATGTACTCTTTCTATCATCAGCACTTCCAGCCCAGTCAGCATCACAAAATCCAGTGAGGATTGGTTCACAACCATGAGAATACATTATGCCATAGTCACAAGTACCATTGACATATTTCAAAATCCTCTTAACCTGGTTTAGATGACTTACTTTTGGCTCAGCTTGATACCTTGCACACACACCTACTGCAAAGGCTATATCTGGTCTGCTAGCTGTCAGATATAGTAGGCTTCCAATCATGCTTCTGTATAAGCTTTGGTCCACATTCTCACCCTTGTCATCCTTTGTCAGCTTTAAATGAGTGGGGGAAGGTGTTCTCTTGTGACTTGCATTGTCCATCCCAAACTTCTTGACAATGTTCTTTGCATACTTGCTTTGGGATATGAACATGGAGTCCTCCATCTGCTTGATTTGCAGTCCAAGGAAGTAGGTTAGTTCTCCTACTAGGCTCATCTCAAACTCAGATTCCATTTGATTAACAAAATGTTTAACCATCATGTCTGATATCCCACCAAACACTATGTCATCCACATATATCTGAGCAATCATGACCTTTCCCTCTTCATCTTTCACAAACAAGGTTTTGTCTATTCCACCTTTCCTGTACCCATGTTTAATGAGAAAAGTAGTTAGTCTTTCATACCATGCTCTTGGGGCTTGCTTTAGACCATACAGAGCCTTTCTTAGCTTGTATACATGATCTGGACAGCTTGGATCAACAAATCCCTTAGGCTGCTCCACATATACTTCCTCATTAAGGTACCCATTTAGAAAGGCACTTTTAACATCCATTTGAAATAGCTTGAACTTTAGGATACAAGCAATTCCTAGAAGTAGTCTGGTTGATTCAAGCCTTGCTACTGGTGCAAAGGTTTCATCAAAGTCTACTCCCTCAATTTGTGTGTATCCTTGAGCTACAAGTCTAGCCTTGTTTTTTGTAACAACTCCCTGCTCATTTGACTTGTTCTTGTACACCCACTTAGTGCCAATCACATTTATGTCATCGGGCCTAGGAACAAGATCCCACACTTCATTCCTTGTAAACTGGCCTAATTCTTCTTGCATAGCAGAGATCCAGTACTCATCATTCAGAGCTTCCTTGATGTTTTTAGGTTCTATCTTTGAAACAAAGCAGGAGCCTGAAATCATCTCTCTTGATCTAGTGAAGACACCACTGTTGGGATCACCAATTATAAGATCTTTAGGATGATCTTTCTGGATTCTGATGGAGGGAGGTTTGTTGGATTGCTCTGACCTTGCCTCAGTTAAAGTGAAATCAAGATTATCACTTTCTGTTTTAACTTCAGTTTGATTGTCAGCAGATGTTCCAACATCATCAGCAACATCTGCAGAGGCATCATCAATAATCACATTTATTGACTCCATTATAACCTTGGTTCTGGAGTTAAATACTCTGTAAGCTCTGCTATTTATGGAGTATCCAAGAAAAATCCCTTCATCACTATTAGGGTCCATCTTTCTTCTTTGATCCCTATCAGCCAGAATGTAACACTTACTTCCAAACACATGAAAGTACATGACTGTAGGTTTTCTGCCTTTCCAGACTTCATAGATGGTTGATAAAGTTCCCTTTCTTAGTGTGACTCTATTGTGGATGTAGCATGTTGTGTTCATAGCTTCAGCCCAAAAGTACAGGGGTAACTTCTTGGCATGAATCATGGCTCTTGCTGATTCCTGAATAGTTCTGTTTTTCCTCTCTACAATCCCATTCTGTTGAGGGGTGATAGGAGAAGAATACTCATGATTGATCCCTTCTGAAGAGCAGAAGTCTGAGAATTTTTTATTCTCAAACTCCTTTCCATGATCACTTCTTATTCTGACCACACAGCTTGCTTTTTCTCTTTGAATTCTTTGGCACAGATCTTTGAATACATCAAACACATCAGACTTCTCTTTGATGAAGCTTATCCATGTATATCTTGAGAAGTCATCAACAACCACATATGCATATCTTTTTCCACCAAGACTCTCAACCTGCATTGGCCCCATAAGATCCATATGTAATAATTCCAAAACTTTGGAAGTTGTCAGATGTTGGAGCTTTGGGTGTGACATCTTGGTTTGCTTGCCTATTTGACATTCACCACACACTTTACTTTCATCAATATTTAGTCTTGGAATTCCTCTTACAGCCTCCATAGATATGATCTTCTTTATTCCTCTGAGATGAAGATGACCCAGTCTTTGGTGCCACAGCTTCACTTCTTCTTCTTTGGCTAAGGAACAAGTTGAAGTAAGGCTGAAATCTTGAGGTTCCCACATATAGCAGTTGTCTTTTGATCTGGCTCCTCTCATGACAACCTTCTGCTCTTTATCAGAGACTATGCATTCAGTTTTGGTAAAGTTTACACTGTAACCTTGGTCACATAATTGACTTATGCTGATCAAGTTAGCAGTTAATCCTTTTACCAGCAGCACATCATCTAGACTTGGTACACCTGGGCAGTCCAATGTCCCAACTCCCTTGATTTCTCCCTTTGCTCCATCTCCAAAGGTTACATATTTGGATGAGTGTGACTTTAAGTCTACCAGCAGATTCTTCAGTCCAGTCATATGCCTTGAGTAGCCACTGTCAAAGTACCAGTCTTCCTTAGCAGATACTCTGAGAGATGTATGACCTATATAGGCAACAACCTTCTTGGACCATTTGTGCCTGTTGTGAGGTTTCCTTTGATGCATCTGCCCTGTGTAGTGTCCATCTTTAGAGTTCCAAGGTTGTCTGTTGAACTTGTTCTTGGGCATGTATTTGTAGCTTTGATCAGCATGAAGACTAGCTTTAGGTACCCACACTTTCTTGATGACCTCTGTCTTCTGCTTAGGGGGTTGCTGAGACCTCTGATTTGGATGACTATGCAACACTTTCTTGGTGACCTCTGTCTTCTGCTTAGGGGGTTGCTGAGACCTCTGATTTGGATGTCCATGCAGCTTGTAGCAAAAAGGTTTGATGTGACCAAACCTTCCACAATGATGGCATCTCCATCTTTGATATTTCTTTTTCATCATGTTCTTGTCATGATGTTGAGACATCTGTTTGGACATCTTGTTTGACTTCATGGGATTTGGAGTTGTTTGGTTGGTGCTAGCCTCAAACTTTTGAGCTTTATTAAATCCCAGCCCAGTTCTATCCCCTGAGTGCTTGTTGTTGTTGAGAATGACATCCAGTGTGTTTGAGCTACTGTTCAGCATTCTGACAGATTTGGACATATGCTCCAATTTGGAGTTGAGTAGGCTTAGTTCACTTTTCAAAGTGTCAATGATCTCTAGATTACTTGTCTTTTCAGCCTTTAATTCCTCAATCTGCTTCTTCTGCTGTATATTCTCCATGCATACTTCAGTGCTCCTTTTACACAGCATCCTGTAAGATTCTTCAAGCTCTTCAAATGTCAGCTCCTCATCACTGGATCCCCCTTCAGTTTCACATACTCCAGCTAGAGCAGTGATGTGCTTTGCAGATTCTTCTTCTGACTTACATCCTGAGTCTTCATCTGACCAGGTTATAGAGAGACCTTTCTTTTGCTTCTTTAGATAGGTTGGGCATTCACTTCTGATGTGTCCATATCCTTCACATCCATGACATTGAATCCCTTTTCCTTGGTTGGTCTTCTCATCATAATTTGACCTTATATTAGAATCATGAGGTCTTTTATTCTCAGAAGAGGTTGAGTTTCTTCCACTTGGTCTGGACCTGTTTTCCATTCTTTTGAGAATTTTGTTGAATTGTCTTCCAAGCATAGAAATTGTTTCTGATAAGTTGTCCTTAGATTCTGCTTCATGACTTTCTTCTTCTTTATCAGTGTTTGAGACCAGGGCTATGCTTTTGTTTTTCTTCACAATTGTATCATTCATTCCCATCTCAAAGGTTTGAAGGGAACCAATGAGCTCTTCAACCTTCATTTTGCAGATGTCTTGAGCTTCTTCTATTGCAGTAACCTTCATGTCAAATCTTTTTGGTAGTGATATGAGAATCTTCCTTACCAACTTTTCATCACTCATCTTCTCTCCCAAAGCACCAGAAGTATTAGCAATTTCCAGGATGTTCATGTAAAACTCATGAATGGTCTCATCTTCCTTCATCCTCAAGTTTTCAAACTTGGCGGTGAGAAGTTGAAGTCTTGACATCTTCACCTTTGATGTTCCTTCATGAGTGGTTTTGAGAGTGTCCCAAACATCCTTGGCCAGCTCACAGTGATGCACAAGTCTAAATATGTTCCTGTCAATGCCATTGAATAAGGCATTTAAGGCTTTGGAATTTCCAAGTGCTGAATCTTCTTCCTCCTTGCTCCACTCTTCTTCAGGCTTCAACACTTTTGCCCCATCCTTATTGTCTTGGACAGGGTGCTCCCATCCTTTGTTGACTGCTTTCCAAGCCCTGCTATCAAGAGATTTTAAGAATGCTACCCTTCTTGGCTTCCAGTAGTCATAGTTGGATCCATCCAATATATGTGGTTTATTCACAGATCCTACATCTCTGTCCATGTTCCCAAAATTTGCAGTCCCTAGATCTCACCCAGTTAAACAGGCAGGGTGCCTGCTCTGATGCCAATTGAAATTCTGGGATCAGGTACGTGATGTCGAATCAGATGTTTAAACACTTGAAGACTTAAACAAAACTTAAAGTGCAGGTAAATTAAATAACACAGGAAATTGTTAACCCAGTTCAGTGTATCTCCACACTTACATCTGGGGGCTACCAAGCCAGGAAGGAAATCCAATATAAGTAATATTAATTCTGAAATTAAACCAACCAGTTTAATCCTTCACTTAATATCTACCCAAGGCAATTTCTACCTAAGACACAACTTAGATATGAGTACTTACTCACTCCCCCTCAATCACACAGTGATATTTTACAATGTTTAATAAAATTGAAGTCACACTTCAAACACACAGCTTGATTTCACTTAAAAGTTTCAATCAAGACACAATACACTTTTTGCTTAAAAGCTCATAAAGTGATACACAATTAAAACCTGCTATAAAACACAAACACCCTTTTTGGTCTTCTAAAATTCGTACTCTATTCTGAGAGTTTCTGTTCCTTAAATAGATGCTTGGTTTTTGGGCCTTTTGCAATTTATCCAGACCTGATAAATATCACAATCATCACCTTGAATTAGGGTTAGTTAGTTTGTTACTTCCTTGATTCAAGGTGAGTTAGTTATTCTGTTACACTGAAATCAGATAACTAAGCTCCCTAAAGATGCGCCTTGGAGTGCTTATTTCTTTTTAATTAATTCCAGATAAACTCCCCTGAATTTACTCAGTTCTGTTATGCATCATTTAAGTCTGGTAGCAGGTTTACGATGTCACAACATCTGGTGTGACATCCTGATGTCTTGACTTAATTCATTAACTTATACTCTGTTTGACAATGTCACAACATCTGGTGTGACATCCTGAACTAAGTTCAACACTTCTTGTTTGTCAAAAATTCTGCCAATTCTTAACATCTACAATTCCCCCTTAACTTCACAAAATCAATTTCACGTACTTGTAACAAACTCCCCCTATCAAGGATACTCCATGCTTTCTGTACTTTGATAAAAGGAAAACATAAGACGCATCTTCATGTCTTCAAGATCTCACCCTCTGTTCAATTCCCAATTGAACACATTCACTTCTTGTACCAAAGCATACCTGACCCCTTCTTGGTTTGTAGTTACCACAGACTACACAAGCTAAACATCTTCTGCACACAGGTTCTTGAAACAACATTCGCCCAACATAATATCTTTACAGTACTTTTGGCCATATAATCCATATAAAACACATTCAAACTAATTCATAAATTAGAAAGAATATCCATAAACAAACTTCCAAGCAATCAATACCTGGTCTACTTCAGTCTCTTCTACATGATTCTTCCAATACAAATCAACTACTTCATCATTCTCCCATATGATTAGGTAGACTAAGAATAGAAACCATGTAGACAAAAACCCAAGATAATGTACTAACACATAGTTAGAACATTTTCCACATACTAAGACCTTATCACCATGATCCTAGATGTGTTCCACCAACTGGACTTATTGTACCATAGTAATCCAAGAACTAAATATCTGCAACTGCATTGTGCCACCAACTAGAATCAGAAATCCAGAAAACCACCTTCAAGAAGAACAAATCTCATTGAGTCTTCAACTCATCACTCTTCTTCCCAAGAGCAATTTGTTCCAAGACAATCCTCAAGAACAACCAGCTGCCACACTCTGATTATCTTGATTCTCTGAATCCAATATAGAGATCAACCAATTGCCACACTTTGATCACTTCCTTTATGAATCCTCATATGAAAAAGTCAATTGCCACACTTGTCTTCTTCACGTTTATTAGAAATCTTCCAAAGATACCCTGATCAGTAAAGTTGATCTTCACCAAGCTCTCAAGATAACATGCCTTATGAAGCATTCAATTCATGTAGATCGTTCTATCTTAAATTAATGTGCCACTTTACCAATTAGATTCTAATGTTGAACTAGATGTTTGAACATTGTTAGTCCACATCCAGCTGTCAAATTCAGCTCCTTCTCTGCCACTTGAAAGAACCTCCTTCCTTTATAGAACAAGAGTTCCATGCTCTCATAAACTTGGCTTATTTACAAAGTTTGAGTAGACAACCTCAATCCTGTTGAATTTGCAAAAATTTCTACCAATAACACATATTGATGAGAAACTTCCAATGTTTCTCCAAAGTCTTCAAACCTGCCACTGTCTGAATCTTCAGAAGGAATAGTTCAAAACTACACCTTGAGGCAATACCAAGGATGACATTTCTCCTTGAGTAAAGCAATCTTCACAAAGTCCTGATGATTTATCAATAAAAATTTCATGATTTTAAACACCTTCCTTGTCAAGGGAAGAACAAAATTCCAGTTGCATTCACCAAAACACCACAAAGGGCACTACTTAACTCCCCCTACATGAACAACCAAAGCTCATTTTTGAAGATGAGCATTAGTTACTCAGAACACTTTCTGAAACATAAGGTTCAAACTGCAGATACGCATACTTCTTAGATAAATACTAAGTCTCCTGTCAAAGTATCCACCTTTATGTAACATTTAAACAATAGACAAATACCAAGTCTCCCATCAAGGCATTTCCTATTGGTCAGATAGGTTTACCTTCTCACACAAGGTACGACACGAGTCTGACTTCTTCTTCTGCAGATATCTTATACTTCCTGACATAAACACAGACAGGGGAATCAGCCATCAGCAGTTGATCTGGCTACCAAAACACAGACATAAACAACAGCTTAGACACTCTAACAGACTCCTCCTTCAGACCTAGAATTAGACTAAATTGAGATGTCTTCGCACACAATATAGTTATTGATCAGCTATATCCACATCAGTCAACTCCACCAGTTGACACAGCTTGACCTTCATATACAAGGAGTCTCTCTGAAATAATCCTCCTTAAAGCTCAGGTACTTCACTCCTGCAGCAAGGACCATAAATAAATTGTCCTCGGGAGAGAGCACATGTTGATCACTCCTTGATCAAAATCCATAACTAAGAAAAGTTCCAGGACTAGAACTTTCTTAGACACACCATACAGATGCCTCCTCTTCCAGATCAGGAGTAGGTTTCAAACACTTGTGAAATAAACACAATAGTTTAGCACCCCTAAGCATCTATATAGCCAATCCTTGGACAACAGAATCATTCCTAATTCTGAAGTGATGCTCTATCATGGGATAAGAGATCATTCCAAGGATCACAAAGATATCTACAGACAAAAGAGGGGGTTGTTAATAACAGTCTTCAGATCTACAAACAACCACTTCTCTTTACAGTGCATTGAGTGGACTTGAAAAAGATTCTTCAAGTATCATCAGCACAGTTGACAGAAGAAGCTAGACATATATCCCCAACAACATAGGATATATCTCCAGAGAAGAGCAACCTTCTCACACAAAGGAGTTATCAGATAGATAAGCAGCAGATAAAAAACTCCTTAGTAGCTTCAAGTGTCACAAATTAGCCCTATCAATTTTCTCCAGGTGACACCAGCAGCCATAGGTTTGAAAATAAATCAAACCTATTAAAATAGCAGCACGAACCCCACACTACCACAACAAAACACTCCATCCTCCACTTCTAGGGACCATTCACACATCTAAACAAATTTTTAGTGGAACCCTTCTATCTTGACCAAGAACCAGAAATTATCCCCATTAGATCTCATCCAAAAACAGACTAGGATGCCTGCTCTAATACCAATTGCAATTCTGGTATGACAGACTCAGATGTCAAATATGATGTTGAGACATCTTATTTGTTACTTATAAACATGGTAAGGCATACACAACAGTACTTAAAAATTTTGATAAATCAGATTCAAACATGCTTCAGGATGTTGTGACATCTAATAGGACATTGAGTTCAGGTATTGCATAAAACATAAAACAGAAAAACTATAAAGAACACAGCAGAATTGTTAACCCAGTTCGATCAAATCAATCTACTCTAGGGGCTACCAAGCCAGGAAGGAAATACATTATGTAGTATCAATTTAAAAACTTCTCAATAAACACCTACAGTTTTAAGTCTTCTCACTTAATCACTACTTGTGCAACTTCTACTTAGGAACTCCTAAATATGAGAAACTCATCCTCACTTCCAATCACCTCAGTGATGTCTCACAGTCCTCAACAGTCAGTTCCTGTTATTGATGGCTTGTTACCTACCAATAATTCACAAACAGAAGCAACACTTCCATTACAAACAACTTAACCTTGCTTAGCAGCTTTAGTTAAGTACAACACTTCTCTTGCTTACAAGCTTCGAGAATCACAAGTGAAACATCCACAACAGGATTCCTTGTTGCAAGGTTTCTTTGGTTGGTTGTTTGGTTTTTTCTATACTAGGTTACAAGGTTTTCGTTGGTTGGTTGGTTGTTTCTAAACTAGGTTACAAGGTTTCTTTTATAACATATTCCCAGTTGAATTTGGGCCTAAATAGTCATAGCAATAGTTGCTACAAATATGCAGAAAAAATATGCTTACAAAATACAAAAAGATCTTTAAATCTAAAAACTCCTAAAATATCTCTAAATATAGAAACTCTATATTTTTTCAATATTTGTCTTCAATTCAAATTGAGTTTTTAAGATCTTCTACAATCAGCGCCATTGGATTGATTTAAATCTTCAATATAAATGTTTCTGTTGAAACCAAAACAGAAACTTCAATCCATCTTCAGCAGTTCATGATGTTGAATGAACTATCTTGACATATTCTTCGACATGTTGTTCCAGATGTTGAAACATTTCAGCATAACATGTTTGGGCGCACACAAAGGACTCCTTGTTTTATATATTTCGTGTTTTGCAAAGATAATGTACATACATTGCTGCTATATTTGTTTTACAAAATTCATGTCAATTTTATAGAACTTACACAACCGTACAACGAA
The DNA here is from genome assembly GCA_963966055.1 of Lathyrus aphaca. Classification (NCBI taxonomy): domain Eukaryota; kingdom Viridiplantae; phylum Streptophyta; class Magnoliopsida; order Fabales; family Fabaceae; genus Lathyrus; species Lathyrus aphaca. The sequence goes on along the minus strand of OZ014525.1, from coordinate 179,452,207 downwards.
AGCATGGTGTAGTTCAGTTTGTTCGTACATATGTAACAACGAAGTAGGTAGCCTGGTTACATTGATGTTGTGTTATGGAATTCCGTATTCTTACCCTTGTTGTTGCCTCGTTACCTATGGTGATAGTTTGAGTGCGAGTAGTCAATCCCTATGATGGGGGACTATGGAGGTGTTACCTATGATGATGGTAACGACCGTGTTGTGTTCCGGTTCAAGACTGAACTTGTGTGTTTGTAACTTGGTTATACTTTGTGACTTGAGTTGATCGTCGAGTGCATCGCGTGAGCATTGCATCTTGTTGTTGTTGTCGTCAATAAGTTGTATTGTTGTTTTATGTTATTCGTGGTGATTCCTTTTATGGCATGGGAGTTGACTATTTGGATGTGAAAGCGTATCCAAGGTAGTTCATATCAGGTAATTTTCGAGGACTAAAATATTATAAGTATGGGAGAGTTGTAATGCCTCGTTTTCCTTTTAATTATTATTTGCGAAAATAATTATAAGTGGTGGTGATTGATTGTGTATTTTTGTGTATTCGTTTTGTTTTATGTGGAGGTGTGTAATTATGTGATTATGTGTGTTTAGTTGTGTTGGGTTGCCTTTGGTATGGGGTAGTGACCTTAGAATTTTAGAGATTAAGGTGTTTGGGGTGAGTGATCAACTATGTAGAAATTGGTGGTGCGGAGAGTAGTACTAATTAAATTATATTAGTAATAGTAAGTGGATAATTATTTAATTTAATTTATTTAGTTGGAATTATTTAGATTTAAATAACTAGTTTTAATTATTTTATTTAATTAAAATTTGGTAATATGAGTAGAAGAAAAAGAAGGCAAAATGGACTATTCATGAGGTTTAGTGAGGGTAAGAAGGGAAAAATATATTAGGGGTCTAAGGGTTATAGTAGGAAATGAAGGAAATTATTGAAAGTGATTCATTGTGAACGATCATGTTTTGGAGAAAGAGGAACGGGAAAGAGGTGAAAAGAGGCTAGGGCAGGAAGAGGGGAGAGAACCCATGGAAGAAGAGGAAAACTCATCATTATAAGGTAAGGGTGGGATTTCTTTAATCGCTCAAGGGCTAGATGATGTATGTATGTGTAATACCTCAAAATTTTCCCTCATTCTTTTTATCTTAACTGGCTTATCGCTTCGCATCCATCTGCATTCTCCCATTAGGTCATAACATCACAATCATGCATCGTTAAGTTCCTAAGATCTGGGATCGAAGCTATTTATTTTGATTTGAACTCTCATGTTCAGAGGTGAACTATTAGGACTTTTCCTTAAACGTATTTGTCTGTATGCAAGGGCGATAACTGTGGTTTCAAGTCAAGAGTGGTCAGGCGGTTACGATCCAATTCAGATGAATATGCTTAACCTAATCATTGTTCAAACTATCAAGAATGTACTGCAATTGTAAATTGTTAGCACCAGTGGTTTATTTCTACAACAGTGTCGGCTTGAGGTCAAATGGTTGTGTATGGATTTCTTCAGGTTATCAAGTTGTCATACATGCGAGGTTTGGTAAAAGAAAATCAGGTTCATCAACCCATTAGTGGTTCAATTGTTGACTTATATGTCTCAGCATGAATTCAGATGTGGTCAAGGTTTAAAATTGATCTAAGCGGTTGTAGATTAAAATTCAAAAGGTGCATAAGCCTGAGGCCATTCATTCATCATGGTCATAGACAAGTGGGAGGGTTCAAGTTTGATCAATGTTTGTATTGAGAATGCAATGTGGTTTTCGTTGAGGACTAAAAAGTCTATGGAGTATTCGTCCGCATGATCATTTGACAGTTTAAGTTCAAAGTTCATTGTCCTTTCATTTCGCCTTAACCAATTTCTTTTCCACAATTCAAAACCACTTCCCAATATCCTTCATTTCAATTCTTTTCTTTTAGTCGGCTTTCCATATTAAAGTCCTTTCATATAAAAATATCCTTTATTTCAATTCTTTTCTTTTAGTCGGCTTTCCATATTAAAGTCCTTTCATATAAAAATATCCTTCATTTTTATTCTTTTCTTTTAGTTGGCTTTCCATATTAAAGTCTTGTTAATATACATAGCCTTCATTTCTATTCTTTTAGTTGGTTTTCCATGTGAAAGTCCTTTAATATGCATAGCCTTTTCTTTTCGGTTGTTATCCCATATCCAAGTACATGTCTTTTTATCTATACCTTAAACACTTAAAACCAATAGTTTTTTAGGTTCTCAAGTCACTGTGTATATACCGTCTTTAAGGCCTAACTACAATTTAAAAAAAAAAGAAGGATAAAAATAACAAAAGAATAACAGATCATTAGCAGAAAAATCAGATATAGGAGCTAATTATTTTCTGCCAGAAAACTCCACAGAAAAATACTGACATGAGAAAGAATCAGTTAACAGAGAAACCGAAAGGAAAGTCTGAATAAATTTTACAGAGAAATTCCAAGCCAAAAAACTCCACAGAGAAATCAGTTACAGTTTCGATCGAATTCGGTTACAACCCAATAACAGAAATGCACAACAGAGGATTTATCGGAAAAAAGACACACGCAAATGGAAAAAAGGGGATCGATAACGGAAAAAGGATCATAAGAACCGTCTTCAGGATCTGCAGAATCTGATCACCCTTCACTCTCATATCTTCATGAACTCTTCTTCTAGTCTTCACTAGCCAAAAGACAGCAATCGAATTGTTACCGTCAATCTTCTTCATCATCTTCAATAAACCTGCAGTAGCTAATTAATACCATGGTATCAGTAAAGAAAAGAAGAACGAAGAATGAGAAGCACTAACCAATAATCATTTCAAACTCTCAACATAATCATAACAAACTTCAACAAAATTTGTAACAGAATACATCTAGAAGGTTCACCTGAGATTCTTCACATAGGCCTCTCAGATCTTCTATAAAACGGATTTGATCACTCTTATGCGCTTCTTCTTCACCCATCCTTCAATCATTCTTCACATCCTGATTTTTTCTCGCTCTCCATTTTCATCTCCTTCAAAACCTCTCCAATTTTCATCTTCCATATTCAGATTCTGCATTGATATTCAACCTCATCTCAATCTGTCTCTCATTTTTCATCTTCATCTTCCACAAGCTCATCTCAATCCTCTTCACATCCAACTCATCTTTCAATCTTCAAAACCTGCAACAAGTTTAGAGAGGAATAAAAATCATGTCCTGATGATAGCGGGATCAAAGTTTTCAACAGAAAAAAGGAAACAATTATCTTCTCTAAATTCGCAGTATCAGTGGTAATATAGAGGTTTTGGATTGATGTTCAACAAAGATTCACAGCAAAAAGAAGAACAAGAAGTAACAATGTCACCTGGATATCAGTCTTCATCCTTTTGAGTTTCAACCTTAGACATCTGAAATCTCTTCATCAAATCCGTTCGTCCTCAGCGCACATCATCTTCAGTCATCATCGTAGAGCTCTCAAGAAGCCATGGCGAAGTGAAAATTCGATCCTTCTGTGGCGAAACAAGATTTACGACCGAACGAAGCCATCACCTCTACCGCTTTTCGCTCGTCTCCGCATTGGATCGCTCGGCCATATCCGCATCGCGATATCCGTATTCCCTGTTGATTGAAGGTACGAATCCAAGCTCCTTTATGACATAGTTGCATGCCGCGTGTTGATGATTGGTCTTTATGGTGATTTTTCATTTCGGATTTGAGGAAGAAGATGAGATTAGGTTGTTGCTTTGTTTCGATTTCAGATTTGGGGGGAGAAGTTAGGTTATGGTTGCGATTTAGGATTTTGGTGATGAGTGTGGGTGGTGGTGGTGACGGAAAATAGAAGAAGAGGGTGGTGGTAGCGGCAGCTTGGAAGAGGAGGCGGAGAGGATACAAGAAGGGTGGTGGCGGCGGAAATTGAAGAAGATGATTTAGGGTTTTACATTGCTTCTTCAGCTTTTGTATTCGGTTTAGTTAGTTTTTAATTATAAGAGCATATTAAGTTAATTTAGTGATTTAATTAAGGAATATCATAGGTTTTAAGAAAGAATTAAGAGCATTAAAAGGAAATTAATCCTCACTTAATCCCAATAATGCATCGTTACATTTCCATGAGAGGATAAGTTTTGAATCCCCAGCCACACCGGCGGTGACACGTGTCACCATCCGGTAGGCTCTTCCTGAGGTTGTTCCTGTGCGCGAGATCTACCATAACAAACCATGTATGCGCGCCCTATGATCGTTTGATGAGATGATCGTGGGAGATACTTGATCTAACGGCCTGTATCAGAGTCAAAATGGTTGACCAAGGCAACACCATATGGACCTTCACGAGCCTGCGCTGGTGGGATTTCCTTTTTGCTCTTTGCACCCCCTTTTTCAAAGGCCCATCTCTTTTTAATTGGAAACCACTGCTATTTTCACCCTCATCCTTATTTTCTGTAGAATTTTATTTTCTATTTTGTCATAGATTCAAATTTAATCCATAAAAAATAGTAAAACACTCAATAAAATTCCACAAAAATTCCAATAGGTTTATAACTCATTTTAGAAAATTGCTGCATTTTTACTTTCTGAATTTTGGTAATTTTCGATTTAATTTCGATTTTTCCATTTATTTAGTTCTATATTGATTTCTTTTAGTTACACATAATTTTGTACATTTTATTTTTTTTACTTCCTGTAGGATTTTTAGCCCATTCTTTTTTGCTATGATTAGAGGACTAATAATAGGACCTAGGCTATTTTTTGGTAGATTTTTAGGCCATTTTATCCACTGTTTTTGTAGCTTAGTTCATGTAAGATTGTGAATAGATCTTAGGTAGATTTAAGTGACTATTTGGCATAGTTAGGCTCTGAATTTTTAGGATATTTTTTAGCACAATATTATAGTCAGGTTAAGGACCTTAGAGAATTAATTTCATATTTTTTGCAGGAATTTTTCTATTTTTTAGTGCATTGATTTTAGTTAGGTTTTATATTGTAAATCCCTAGTTTAACTTAGGATATTATGGTTCATTAAGATTTAGCTTAATTAGGTTTAATCTTAGGATTTTAGAATGACTTAGTATAGTTTAGTTACTGATTTTAGAGTAGTGATATTAAATAAATTCCTTTAGTTTTATGACTTAGGCTTAGAATTTTCACTAAGTATGTTTAGATGAGGTTTAGGCTTATTTTAGTTTTATGCTTTAACATGCAATTTTTGGAATTAATTTCTTCTTCCTATTTTAATGTTTTTGCCTTAATATTTGTATTTTCTACTTGTATAGGTTTCCCCATGCTTCTTAGAATCAACTTAACTTCCTTAGGAAGTAAGTTGAGTTCTAGTAGGTTTTTAGTTCCTTTTGTTCTTTAGGATTAGAAAACCTCACAAACCATTAGGACCACTTTTGAATGATAACTAAATTAGGGTTGAGTCTTAGTCCACTTAGTTTTTGCCTTTTGCAACTCGAGTCCTTCTTTCTCATCTCATAAAAATAATAATAAAAATACTTAATAAATATTGAACGTTCTTATACGCCATGAGACTTTGTTGTGGAGTACTTATACGCGTCTTGTTTCGGGGCGAGGTGTAAGTATTTACCACGATGGATAGGTCTTAGTTTGAGAACGTTCACAAACAAATTCAAAACATTTTTCATAAAAGACAAAAAAAAAAAACAATAAGCGACTATCCTGCGGGAACTTCTCTTTCTCATCTCATTCACTCTAAACGCGAACTTGCGACGACTTGTCTTGCATGCAAGACGGTAAACGCACTCGTACCAGACGAGCCTGCAACACCTGAGCATACACATACGCAGTTCCAACATAAAAACACAAACAAATAGTTCTCGCCTTAGTTAGGAGAACTACGTCGACTCTGATCCTCATTTTCCCAATGAGGTACGTAGGCAGCGGGGTAGGGGCCGTTCGAGCACATTTTTTATTTTCCCTACATTTTCTCCCTTCCTTTCTTTCTTTTTGTTCCCTTTCTTATTTCTATTCGCATACCAGTTAGCAGTTCATTTGTTCAGCAGCTTTATTTCTCACCCTTTGAAACAAACAAACAAGCGTGGATCCCGTCGGGTACGGCAGACGGTCTGGGGTGCTAATACCTTCCCAGGTTGAAACCGACTCCCGAACCCAGATCTTTGGTTCGCAGGACCTTGTCCTTTCCTTCTTCCTCAGGTTTGTGCAGCATTACCTTTCCCATTCATTCAGGATAAAAATGCTTGGCTGGCGACTCTACCTTTTCTGCGCCACTTCCGCGTTTGTACTAGGATGAAAATCCCGGGAGTGACAGTATGTGGGTAAGAATCATTAGGTTGAATCCATGGAAATTGTTATTGTGGGTTGATTGGGGTTTTGAGGAGAATTCATGACTATATGATTGGAATATATGAAATTGTTGTGTTTGATTTGTTTGGTTGGAACATATATGTTAGATATAGGTTATTGTATCATAATCTATACAAAAATCTAAGTTAGAATGAGTTTATGAGTGTTGGAATCGCAATTAGAGAATGTGTTTATCGCATGGTTTTGTTGTCAAAATCATAGAGCACACTTAGCATGGTGTAGCGCGCTTAGCGCAGTCTAGAATATTTTCGCCTCTTCAAGGTAGCAGCGAGCATGCTTAGCACAATAGCGGCTCCCTTAGCATGACTTGGAACGAAAAATGTTTCTTGAAATTAATTGAAAATAGGTGTTTTATGCTATAGTAATGTTGTATTGTTGTTGTATGATTGTTGCCATGTATTCATGTTTTGTGTATGTGTCCATTGATGTTTTAACATGATATATTGTGCATATGGGATTTAATTGTGCAATGATGTTTGTTAGTTGTGGAAGCATGGAGACACATATTTGAATAAATGTATGTTGAGCTGTTGTAGTATGTTGTTGTTGAGTTGTTGTAGTATGTTATTGTTGTTAAGTTGTTGTAGTATGTTGTTGTTGTTAAGTTGTTGTAGTATGTTTTGCTGTTAAGTGTTGTAGTGTGATGTTGTTGTTAAGTTATTGTAGTATGTTGATGTTCTTAAGTTGTTGTAGTATGATGTCATTGTGTAATTGTTGTAACATGTTGTGTTGTAGTTTATAGTTGTATGATACATTGATTAGGTGAGAGTCATTGCATGTTGTTGTTGAGGTGCATATCATTTGCATGAGTTGTAGGATGACGTGTGCACATGTGGGGTGTGAGCGTATATTTGAATTTCCTTAATAGAATCGTTGTTGTTGTTATTGTTGAGGTGATTGTGTGCCCGGGTGGGTTGTGAGCAATCACGATTATTGTGTGACCATAAAACAGGGGTCGAGACATTCCGACGAGAATTCTGATCAAGAAATGGGGATTGAAAATGGTATCACATGCATTGAGTCTATTTGGATCTCATTTGCATTCTCTTGATAGTTGTGTTGCATTGTGTTTGGCGTGATTATTTGTGGTTGAGTTGAAATGTGAAATTCTTGTTAGAAGTTGTGATATGGTGAATAACTTGATGATTTATGCTTTTATATGTATATCATATTTCTCTTTTGTTGATTCAAGAATCTCCCCCCTTCTGTTTGAATGTTGCCTCTACGTGGATAACATGCAAATAATCAGGAGTAGTTAGAGTTTGTGGTCGGTGAAGTCGAAGTACTTCACATTAGTGGTGTATGCTCTTATATGTAACATTGGGAGTTGGGAACACTATTTGCATGATTTATTTTATTAAAAAGATATTTTGTTATCTTTATAGTTTTTCAAATGAAGTTTGTTAGTTAAAACTGTTATACTTCGTTATTGTTATTTTGATTTATTTTTTCGCTGCATAATAAAAGTTTATGTATGGAATTATAAAGTATGTTACATGTCTATTAATGAGTAAGTATTTGGATAAAAAGTAATGCCTTAAATTATGATTAGTTGATTTTACTCTGATTTTAATTAAATTACGCGGGAGAATTTAGGGTGTTACAATGATGTTATGTATGACGTTGAAGTTGATGATGATGATGATGATGATGATAGTGGCGAGACCGAGTGGGAGATGGGCTCTTCTAGTAGCGAGGAGTAGTTTGATTATGGGTTTGATCTTATTATTATTATTATTATTATTATTATTATGTTTAAGTTGCTTAGACTTATATATTTTTTATGTTGAATTGATTTTGTACCATCCTATTTAGGATGATGGATTGATTTTTGGCGATCCTTTTTAGGATATTAGGTTTTGTGTACTTATTTTTTCACACTATGTTTGGGTGTTATGATTTATATTAGGATATTTATATTTATTACATTATGTTGTGTAGTATGTAAATTTTAGTAGTAGAATTTTTTTTATGTTGTTTGTTCCTAAGTTTAAAGAACTTGAAGGAACCTTGTGATTATATAAAAATGGTGAATCGACATACAATTGAGTGGTATTGATATGCTTGAATTGAGGTACATTACAAGGTACATATTTATTGCTTTCTAAAGTTAGCATGAATATGAAACTTTTGATTTGTGGAAAACATTATACTATGAATTTTTTTGAAATACTTGTTCAATTGTGAATAACTTAAAACATAGCCTTTGTGAGGAAGCTTTCATTGTTTAATATATGCGATAAACCGACATCCATGTTTAACTCGTTATTATGTTTAAATAATGCATATGTGTTGATTTGTGTGAAAGGAAGAAACTGACCAAGGCAATTTTTTTTTATTTTGAGAAAAACCACTTGAATAAAGTGAATGATCAAAATACCTTATGAGTGAGTGAGCATTTGTTAGTCCCCATTGAGCCTTTCTATCAAGATCTATGTTTGTGATTGAATTGTGTAAATATTGCACAAGGGAAATAATGGAAATTTGAAATGGATCTTGATTTTTTATTGTGAAACATGTGAACCTCAATCTATAAGTATGATTGCTTTTGTTGTTTCTTGCCTTAGATGTGTGAGAGCATTGTTAACACCATATTTGGTTGTATTCAAAGTTGGGGAGAAAGAGGTAGATTGATATATTGTGAAAAACAAAAGTGGTTAAATAAAAGCTTGTTTTCATTTACAATTTATTTCTATAAAGCTAGTTTTCATTTACAATTTTTTTCTTGTTATTCTTAATCCCTATAAAAATCATTAGCCTTAGATTTACATAGTAACATTAGATAATGATATGTTCAATTTGTAGTCTTTTTTGGTTCAATAATCTTTAAAGTTACGCGATACAACTATGCACTTGTAGTCAGGAATCATTTAGATGTACCAAGTCGCGATCACTTCTTCCAAAAAGATAAAAATTATTATATCCCGTATGGGGATCTTATCGATGCGAAAAAGGATATGAAAGACACATTGTTTTCATTTTCTGACTTAGAGATACATTGTCGAGATATTGCCGAATCGAAATCTACGGATGAGACAAAGAAACTTTTTGATACAACCCTTGCCCCAGTTTTACTAGTTGTATGCAATATTATATATTCTTTTATTAGCTAATTAGTATTACTCTATTCCAGATGATCTTAAAAGGAAATATTCCTCAATTGCTATTGTTGCACCTATGTTAAGTGTCAGGGCTTCCTTGGTCGCATCAGTGTCTACAGAGAGTCGGAGCAAGAAAAACCATGGTTGACCCGCTAATAAGGTTTATGGAAAAGCGGTCATCTGATGAAGTCCTACAAAGAATAAAATTCTGAAACAAACTATTCCTTCTTTGAGTATCAATTTGGGAGATACTTTAGTCCCCTTACCCTCCGTAATAGCAGGTCATTTTCCTCAGACAACATCGGAGATGAAAACGTGTGAGTTGGTTGATGATTATGAGCAAATTTGACACGTTTATCATGTCGTAAAATCCAACTTACTAGTAGAATCATCTTACTAAGTCATATGGGTTGTTCATTTGCTGAATCAGATTGCAGCTAGTCATATGGAGCTTTTATTCCTCGATTCCTCCTCCCAAGAAGTCGAGGACTTAAAGGCTTTTTATGACATGTCTGAGGCAAAAAAGGCTAGCTTTGAGAGGGAATGCTTCATGTTGTGCATTCGCTTGAATAAAGTTTCTCCTTTCATGGATGACTTGAAACAATATGGATCCCCTGCCACCTAGGTCGGTCACATAACTAAACTTAAAAGGTTGTTCGAAGATAATGAATTGGTTACTCGACAAAAGGAACTTAAGTAAAAGGCTATGTTTCCCCTAATTAAGAACCTCATATTGGGGCTTGATGAGAAGAAGATCAACCAGACTAAAGATCTAGGGGGCCTTCGTGAAGAACAAGTCACCCTGATGTTATTATCTAAATTTGACGCTCATGTTATTTCTAAAGGGAAATGATTTAAGAATTATATTCCTTGATGAGATTTATAAGGTTTCGATTGAACCTTTGTTGAAGGTCAAACTCGAAGATATGCTTGCATTAGGAAAATATGAGTTTATGGACTTAGGATATTTCCAAGTATTTGGAGATATAGCTCGACCAAACACTACTGAAGATGTTCAACAAATGTGATTTTAAATTCAAATAATGGGAGGGAACTTTGTTTTTATCCTTTCTTGAAGAGAGACAAGTGGCACACATCTAAGGATTGAAGACATGCAAGATGATACTTGTCACATTTCTAATAGTTAGCCGTTAGTGGCAGTTAGTTTTGATTGTTATAAATAGAGCATTCTAGTAGTAGGATTCGTGTGTGAAAATCAATATTGTACAAGTAACTCAACTTCCACTCAAAGTACCCATGTGTAGAGAAACGAATGAGCATGAGAATATACGTGATGTAAACACCACCATTTTCATTCAATGCAATTACATTAAGTTTTCTTCAGTGAAAGTTTATCTTGTTTTATTTAATTTTCATGCAAGTTACCTTTTATGCAATTTTCTTGCTTTCATTTACTTGTTTTCTTTTGTCTCTTTTGACTTTAAAACACTTTTTCAATCTTTATTTCATTCTCATTTTACTTTTCAATATTAGACTTTTCATGAACAATGTAGAAGTGTTTATTTTATTTTACCAGACACTAAATAAAAGAACTAATAGCACATACCCTAGGATCAATATGGTAGATCTTGCGAGTAACTAAGAATTTCTTGTGTTTTTAGAGGCCCAAAGGTTGTTTACCATTTTTCAAGTTAAAAACATGAATAACTTTTTGCTAGTATTTTATGAAGATGACTTAAAAGAGGTTACCTCTCACAATGTTTTGGGTTAACTAGAGTCCCTAGTGCCTAGCCTCTAGGCTTTTCATGATTCCTTCTTTTTAGAATGAACATAATCCTTGTATAACATGCAATTTTAATGAATTGAATGATATTTTCCATATGACGTATTTTGTGGTAATTAGCTTGGTTGTGCTAACATATGATATCTAATGTTTTTGGGCGTTATATTTAGTTTTAGCGTTCGTAGTTATAAAGTCCATACTTATCGTGATGTATCATGTCATTTAAATTGTGTTCCATGTCATATTGGACTGTTCCTCGGCTAAGTGTAGGATAATCGTCCTTGACCTCGAAGCTTGGCTTAGATTAAGTTAAAGTTCTCTAGACTCCACCACCTATGCCCTTAGGTTAGCTAGATCTTAATGGAGGTGCACCATCTACGCATAAATGCATGTAGTAAGCCTCAGATAAGAAGTTATGCTTGGGATGTGTTTTAGTCATATCAAAATCGCAGAACTACGTTGAGTCTGTATCAGATACACACTCATGCAAGGAATGCATTTAAGTTGTATAAGAATCTTAGAACTGCATTAAGTGTATATCGGATAAGAAATCTTGTCATTTTTGTATTTATTATCCTATAAGATGAGAGAAAGAAAAATTGAAAATAGAGGAATAATAATAAGTAAATATTTGCATTCGTACTAGATTCAATTAACTTCATAAAGATTGAACTAAAACAAATCGTTAACTATAATACCATTTCAACTTATCAATATTCCATACCCTAAGTGTTTGTTCTCCTTTGAGGGACTATAAGAGATACATCTTATTTTTTATGATAGCTTACACGTGGTAGGGACCTTCCCAATTAGTTGTTAGTTTCCCATCCCGAGCATTCTTATTTCCAATATCTAATCTCCAAAGCACTAAATCTATGATGTGGAGTTCTCAGGGCCGGACACAATATTTATATCCTAAAGTCGTGTTTTGCTTAACAGTAGTGTTGGTTAAGGCAATTACCATTCAATTTTCTTCCCAAAGGTCAATGTCTTTAATGGTGTTTATGTTTATTTTTGCTTGAAATAGATTTTTTGTCCTCTAGCTCAACTTTTATATTTCTACTAGAATAACAACTTCTACCCTATACGCTAAACGAAATGGAGTTTTTCTTGGGGTCGACTAGGGTATGGTACAATATTCCTACAAGAAATGTAATAATTCATCTCAATCATGTTTTCCTTCTTTTAATCCTTTCTTAAAACATCTAACTAATACCTGATTGGCAGCCTTGGCATTACCATTTTGTTTGTGGATGCTCTACTGACATGAAATGTTGTCTGATTTTTAACTCTTCCAGGAGGGATTTTAGTCTTTTATCGATGAAATATGTCCAATTTTCTGTGACGACAACTTGGGGTATTCTGAACCTAGCTAGTAGGTTACCCTTAAAGAATTTTATGATGTTTTTTGCGGTTATATTAGCCAATGCCTCGACTTCGATCCATTTAGTGAAATAGTATACTACAATGATAAGATACTTGAGATGTACCAGTGTTGAAGGGAACGAAGATATCCATCCTCAATTGCATATAAACTTCCATGACGATGTTAATATATGTAGTTCGGCGGTCGGGGAGTTGAAAACATTGACATGCCTCTAACACTGGTCATATTTTATCACATACTTTTGGGCATCCTGGATCATGTTTGGCCAGTAATACACTGCTCTTAGAACTTTCTTAGCTAGCTCTATTTCACCTAGGTGTTACCCGACGATTCCTTTATGCACCTCGAAGAGGGTGTAACTAGCCTCTGTTTTCCCCAAGCACCCCAACAATGGCATGGACAAGCCTTTTTTGTATAAAGTTCTTTCAATCTCAGTGTACCCCTAACCTTCTTTTAACCAGCATTGTTTTAGATCGGCCTGTCAGAAGTATTTCAAACTCTATATACTTCTAAATCAGGGTCATCCAAGAGGGTGGAGCTGCTTGACTTAAAATTGTTATTTATTTCCCTTAGTTTCGACGTTGGGATTATTTCTAACTTCTTGAATGAAAGAATAGTTGATCTAGGACTTCTAGTGTTGGCTAACTGAGATATGACGTAAGCCTAAGTGTTTTCCTCCAGAGGCACATCATTTATCTTGAATGCCTTAAATTCCACCTACTTTTTAGCGTCCAACTTGAGGTACTTATGGAGCAAAGGGTATTTTTCCTGGGCTTCTTCTTTTATTTGGGAAATAACTAATCGGGAGTATGTTCGTAGATTAATGCATTCATCCCCAATTTCTTCTACGAGTGTGATCCCAGCAACAGAGGCCTCATGTTCATCCTGGTTGGTGGTGGTAAGGAATTTAAACGTTACACACAATTCCACTACTAAACCTGAGTTGTTTTATAAAATCACGTCGACGCTGCTTCCCTTGCTATTAGACGACCCGTCTATGAAGACTACCAATGTACAATTTGGCTCTATGGGCATGGGAGTCATTTTGGCTTAGAGGTTTGCGAACAACTAGGCTTTCAAGACTTTTTTTCTCTTTGAAGGACACCTCAAACTTTGATATCTCAATGGCCCACTTCTTCATACGCCTAGTTAGATTTGTGTGGTAAAACACTTATTTTAGAGTCTCATTTATCCGGACTATCATGAAATGGGCGAAGAAGTATCACCGCAATTTGTGTGATATTGGTACTAACGTCGAGGTTACCTTCTTGATCTTCTGGTACCACATTTCCCCTGCCAAGGCTTTAAAGATGAAGTACACCGGTCTCTGATGGGCATCATATTCTCTTATCAAAATGGAACTTACATCTTCTTTGGTAATAACTAAGTACAAGTATATGACTTCTTTCAGAGATGGTCGACTAAGTATTAGGGTGTGGCTAAGGTTTTCTTAAAGGATTTAAATGCTTCTTTACAATCATTTCTTCACCTCGATCTACATCACACAATTTTACAATATACTTCAACTTCTATCTTCTTATAGAAGATTCCAATTTTTATCATTCCTCCTCCAACAATTAACACCTCAATGTTCATAGGTGACAACATCCAACCAAACTTTACAAAATCCGTCCTCACGACAACTAACAAACGAAGATTCAAACGGAGCAAGTAACTTTACAATTAAATCATATTAAAAATATTATCAGTAATTTATTATAAATATTTTACTATAAATTATATATAAAAAAATTGCTACAATCATATAATCTCTTTTTAATCAATGTTTTTAGTCAATTTTATCTTTTTAATCAATGTTAATCAATATTATAAAGTCTAATTATGTCTTAAAAATATTTTAATTAAGTAATTATGACATAATTTATAGTCATTATTTTCTTGCTTCCATTGAACAACTGTGGAGTTCTTTTTTAACATTTGTATTACAAAAATGAAACAATATTAAGAATTTGACAAGTTTGTATGCCTTTTTTTTGTTCATTACCAATTACAAAGGAGTACATAACATTTTAGTTGCTCCATGTAAATCTCCTCGTCGAGATCTCTATTTAGAAATGTGTTGTTTTGACATTCATTTGATGAATTATAAGGTCATACAAGAAAACTAATACAAACGAAAATTTAATTTTTGTTGTGCTTGCTTCTAATGCATATAATGTATCAAAACAATCAACACCTTCTATTTGTTTAAAACCATTGGTTACTAATTTATCATTGTAGGTGTTTAATGTACCATCATTATGATACTTCCGTCTAAACACCTACTTGCATCCAATGGGTCTTGATTCTTTAGGTAGATCGACAAGTTCCCAAGTATGATTTGACATTATTGAATTTTTTCCATCATGGATAACATCTTTCTAAAAGAATGAGTCTCTTGAAGTTAATTTTTCCTTATAAATCTTAGGAGCACCTTCTACTTGAAGAATAATAGGAATCTTATGAACAAAATTCTCACTATTTCCTTCTACTAGATAAAAGAAATAAGTAGAGAATTGATTTTGTTAGGTCCAAGATCCTTAGTCTTTAGGACTCTCTTACTTATCCTAAGTTCGGGATGTATTTCAACAATTTGTGGAAAAAAATTGGATTGTGTATCAATAATCCGTGGAGAACCTTTCTCATGGGGTTCTTATTTGTGAGAATCTCGAATTCTTTATCCTTCGTGATAAGGTTTTTAAATTTTCATATTTCGAAATTCAATAGTTACATTAAACTCTAAATTCAAAAGTTTATATAAATCATGATAAATCTTTGAATGATCTTTATGTCTTATAATAATAAGTTTCATAGAACACAAACATATTATTCACATAGAATCTGAATCAAAATTCAATTGCATAATTTGAAATCATGAAATTTTATAAATCTCATTAAAGTTTCTAACTCAAATAATTTCAAACTATACTATACACTTTTCACTTCAAAATTAAATAATAGATTGAAATTTATGAATAAAAATTCAATTGCAAAATTTAAAATTATACTTTTATGAATTTGACCATTATAAATCTTTTAAATGTTTTTCTACATGATAATGAAAAAACATATTTTCCAAAATCTTATCATATAGTATCAATTTATATTAATGATATCTACCGTTTGATCAAACAATTTAATTCCAAAATTTCAGGTCATGTTTTAGCGAAACTAATATTCTAAAAAGAAACTCATTTTCAATTATATAATTTCATAATTCTATCAAAACAAAAATGAATAGATATATTCACTTTTTCATTATAGTTCGAGTTTATTAACGTAAATTTTCTTACTTTTATGAAGATTATTTTAACAAGTTTTAACTTAAAAATCTTAAATATACTTAAGATACATGTAACTAAAACACATCTTCATAAAAATAAAATTTACTATAATACACTTACTTATTTTTATAAAAATGTATTTTTACAAGTTTTAACTAAAAATATAAATAAATACACTCTAAAATATATGATACTAAAATAAATCTTTATAAAAACAAATGGATTTATTTGCTATCAGCTTATATTATATTGAATTTTCACTGGATAGTTTATTGAGTCAATAGCTTTATGACAGGTGTGTTTATCTTAGCTTCATAATATATATATATATATATATATATATATATATATATATATATATATATATATATATATATATATATATATATATATATATATATATATATATATATATATTGATGGCATATAACTTATAAGCCAAGTCACACAGTGTCTTTATTTAAAGACGAAAATTATGTACGATAAAGAAACATAAATCGTCTTTATTTAAACAAGAAAATTATGTAAGAAAAAGAAACATAAATCATGTATTTACTTTATTTTGAGTATATAATTATCATTACATATCCACAACACATTGATATATATATTTTTAATGAATTAATTAATTCTAACAACATAAGGAATTATTTTGCTGAGAATGATGAAAATTGTAACTGAGATATTACCAGCCAAAAAGAAAGTTTATCATGAAATGTATATCCAAATCTTTACGGCACTTTTATGCGTTACGTAAGCGATAACAAGATACATTATATATTGATCATGCTAGAAAAATCATAATATCGACAATATTGTTAAGATGTCAATTATTAAAAAACTTTATCATCTCAATACTTTCGGATGTCAATTATTAAAAAAAAATCATCATCTTAATATTATGATTTTCACGGTATTTTAATTTTGAAAAAAATAAACAATAAAAATATATTGGATTCATTTTGTCGATTACTTCTTTGTGTTCTCATTTCTAGGATTTTTTCTAGTATTCTTGATTTGAATTATTTTTCTTCTCTTCATTCTTCCATTTAATACTTAATTTGGAAATCTCGGTTGTCATTATACAAATTACTACAAGATTATTAGAAAAATTAATTTATAAATTAAATGGATTGAGACTAAAATCATGAACGAATCATTTTCCTTATAATATTTCAAGCACTTTCAAATTATCTTAGAATTTATACGCAAGAATACCTGAGATAATTCAACTTATACTCGAGTTTGCAAAAGACCGATGAAAACTCGAATGTAGGTAATATAAAATTCGGAATTTTGTGTGAAGGAGATAGAATTTTCTAATGTGTTTTTCTGAATTCAGAATGCTCAATTTATAGGTCAAACTAGTATTGTTTCATAAGGTTGTATTGATTTGCCTACAACATTTTCAAACGTTGCATTGTTTCGCCTACAACAATAATTTCCAAATGTTGTATTGTTTTGCATTTTGTAACACTTTACGAAGTGTAATCTATTTCAGAATTCAAAATAATTTTCTTAAAAAATCTAAACTGTAATTAAAATCTAGGCTTAATTAATCTTTCAGTCCCGTAACTTATTTTAGAGTTTCTATTTGGTCCCACAAATTTAAATCGTAACAATATAGTCCTTTAACCATACTCCGTTAGACCATTAAATCCATTATGTTAAATTTAAGTGGATAATTGTTAGGTAGTACACATGTGACATTTTTATTTGATGATTTGGCAATATTACATTTACGTGTCATTTAAAATTAAGTATTTTTTATTTTAGAAAGTCAGAAGAATAACTCTTAGCACATGCGATAGAGAGAGCTGAAGAAGAATCCACGAAAGGCGAAGGTTGAAGACGCTACGGTAAGTACCATTACCTATTACTGTAAATCGCATGCATGAGCTATTTTTTTTTCACTCTCTTCTACTTCAGTATCTCATTCTTTCGTTTTTTCGTTATGTTGTTCTTATGCAATGAATGATAGGTTTGACTGTGTTATTCACCATATGGATATATTTGTTGAGTTTAACAGACTAGGTTACACGGGTTTGAAGGAGGTCTGGGATGTTGACCCTGACTTTTGGAGTTATTTTGACGTATTAGGTGGATTAAAAGACTTAGGGTATCCTAAAGTTGGTAGTTTATGGTATTATAATGCACTGGCTGATAACGAGTTAGTGTTGTTAAAAGACGACGAATGGACAAATAGGATGAGAACTATTGCATTGATCAATGGGAGTGTGCATCTATATGTATTGCATCCAGTGTTTGGGGAAGAGGAAATACTACCAATTGAACAACAAGTAGCTCCCATTGATGAAGAAAATGACACCTTAGATGAGATAGTGGACGATTTAAATAATGTGGTGATAGGAACTTTTCATGACCTTGAGACCATTGAAGATTTGAATAATCTAGGTAACAAATGTGATTAAGGAGGGCCCACAGTTGACCAAGAAGGTGCATTTGAGGATGTTAATGTGGATGGAACCACAAATGCTAACTATGAGGGGGACAAAGTGTCTGAAGAAGCATTAATGGATATTACTTTAGGTGTGACCATTGACCAAGATGAAATATTGGATGGTACACCTTATTTAGTTAGGGTTCAAATTGAGTCAGTTGTTGAGGCACTAGAATGTAACATAGAAGGTAAGGGACTAGATTGTAACAAGGAAGGTGAGGGACCAGATTGTAACAAGAAAGGTGAGGGACCAGATTGTAACAAGGTAGGTGAGGGACCAGATTGTGGTATTAGTGAATATGATAGTGTTTTGAAAGACTTATTTGAGGATTCTGGTGATGATGTGAATGGAATAGCTAAAGGGGTATCTATTGATACTGAAGATGGTAGAGGAAAGGGTAAGGTCAAGACTAAGAAGAATGACACAAAAAAGGGTAAGAGGGGTAAGAAAGGTAAGAAGAAGGGGAAACCAAGGAAACAAAAAGTGGTGGAAGATACAGCTGAGTGTAGTGGTTTATTTGCTGATAAAGATGAATCTAAGGCTTCAAATGAAAACTTTAATAGATTGAATGATATTGAATATTATGACACTGATGAGTTACCATTGGCCTATGATAGTGAAGATGATGAGATAGTGAAATAAGATTTTCCAACATTCAAGCTTCCAAAAAGTATGGTTGACTACAAGTGGGATTCAGGGACTTATTTTGTAACTAGGGAAGAATTTAAAGAGGGTATCAGAACTTATGCTATTCATTCTGGTAGAAATTTATTGTTTAAGAAAAATGATAAGAGGAGGATGAGAGTCATATGTAAGAAGGGATGTCCATGAGAGTGCCACTGATTTGGGAGGTGTCAGATTGTGCCAAACTTATACTTTTATAAGTGATCAACAAAAGGTATGTAATAATTTTGTATAATTTTGTTGTACAAATTTTGTTTCCTGCACTTGTTGTACAGAGGTTGCTTCCTGCACTTGAAGAGTTATTGCCACAGGTTGACCAAAGGTTTTGTGTTAGGTATTATTTCCTGGGATTGTCTATCTTTTGTTGTTATATTTGGTAGTATTATATTTGGTATTATTTCCTGAGATTGTCTATCTTTTCCTGATCTGATTTACAGACACTTATATAGTAACTTTAGAAAGAGATTTCCTGGTATTAAGTTAAAGGAACTTATGTGGACGACTACTAATGCAACTTATCTAAATGCTTGGAAAAAGTTAATATGTGAGATAAAAGAGGTTAATAAGGAAGCATTCAAGCATCTATGGAATATCCCACCAAGATTCTGGAGCAAGTCTAGGTTCACAACTGGTCCTAGGTGTGACACTTTGGTCAATAATATGTCAGAAGCATTTAATTCAGTGTTTGTAGCAGCTAGAGCCAAGCCCATTGTAACCATGCTAGAAGAGATTAGATTCTACCTGATGCAAAGGTGGGAATCTAACAGACAAAAAATTAGTAAATATGAAGACACCATAATTCCCAATATCAAAAAGAAATTGGAAAAGGAGTCACAAAGAACCAACAATTGGCTAGTCAGGTATACATTTTGTTAAGTAGATTGCTAGGTATACATTCTGTTAAGTAGATTTCTAGGTATACATTGTGTTAACCTATCTGTATTGGTATTAGGCATACAAGGTAAGGCATACATATGTATACTTAGCAGAAGAAGTAGAATATAAGGTAAGGCATACATATGTTATTGAAGAAAAGTATTATGTTCATCTGTCAAAGAAAGAGTGCTCATGTAGGAGATGGATATTGACTGGGTTACCCTGTTGTCATGCCCTAGCATGTATGAAGGATCAAAGGTTAGAAGTAGATGAATTTGTGACTGGTTACTACAAAAAGGAGCGTTATGAGGCTTGTTATGCATCAGTGATTTATCATGTCAATGGAGAATCACTTTGGACCAAGACAGATGTTGTTGACCTCCAGCCACCACCTATCAAAAGGCAGCCTGGTAGGCCCAAGAAGAAAAAGAACAAAGAGGTTGGTGAACAAGTAAAGAATGCTACTCAACTTAAAAGGGAAAAGTTTGGTATTAAGTGCAACAGGTTCCATAAGGATGGTCATAACAAAGCAACCTGCAAGCTTCCTACAGTCACTGCTACAACAAATGTTGAGCTTACTCCAATTGTTACTCCTACACCAAATGTTGATCCTACTCCAACTGTTGATCCTACACCAACTGCTGCACCAACACCACTTATTGATCCTACACCAACTGCCTCTACCCAACCAACACCACATGGATCCAAAAACAGGAAAAAGCTTCAAAGGGGTCTAAAGCCTACTTCTAGCCAACCCTAGATTTTATGTTTAATTTAGCTTTGTATTAATTCTACTGATGTAACAGACAACCTGGTTTAATTTAGCTTTGTATTAATTGTACTTGGGCATATAATGCCACTTTTGTCTACCTATGCTTAGAAAGCAACTTTTGTCTACTTTGGCATTGTCCCAATTATGTAACTTATAACTACTACTTATAAAGTCTCTTTTGACTACTTTTGTTGTTATTTATGTAATACTTTTGATCTGTAAAATTTATGCAGTACCCATCAAAAACTTGTTACAAAAATTATTCTGTAAAACTAATACAATAACCATCAAATATTAACCAACAAAAATTGATACAGTTCAAACTATTGTAACCATCACTCAAACTTGACCACAGTTCAACTAATATGCCAAAAACTGATAAATTTTATTGATAATCAAACTTGTACAAAACTGATACATTTCAACTAGTACAAACCTAACCAACCTAAAACAAACTTGTTACAAATATGACATTACACAATAGACTAAATATCCCAATAATTACACACAATTTCAATCATCCCCTAGTGTTCATTATCTCCACCTTCAAATTGTATATTTTCTTCTTTTGCCTTTGGATCTTCAAATCTCTTTCATCGATAATATCGTCGTCGAACCACTTGAAGAAATTGCATCATTTGTTCACATTATTTCTGAAATTTCTGCATCCCCATAACTTTTTTCCAAAATTCACACTATTCATGTCACCTACCGTACGTAGAACACAATCATCTTGGCAAAAGCATACCTTGCACTTGTTTCTGCGAATAACCGAGTCAGATGTTTCAACTGAATCAGAGCTTGAAAACTTGGACATGGCAAAGACGAAGGAAAATGAAAGAAGAAGGTTGAAGAAATACGAAGTTGTCGTGAAGAAAGATGAAGTTGTAGTAGAAATTTGAAGTTTTCGTGAAACCCTAACAATGGAGGAAGGGAGGCACACAATACACCTTATAAACACCTACATTAACTTATTTTATGACATGACACATTGCTGACAATCATACGTGGCTAAAATTAACGGATGAACACTAAAACTAACAGAAAAGATTTTATGTGTTGACGGAACAAATATTACAGGACTATTTCGAATCGATTTTTTATTATGAAACTAAAGCTAAATCAATAATTAAATTATGGAACTTCGAGACTAATTATGCCTAAAATCTAATAGTCCCAGTAACTAACATAGTAAGTTCCCCGCCTTCGGAAAGAACCGGCCATATATAACTCCGTCAACTACGTACGACAACAGTACTATTTCTAATCATATCTCGTGACCTTGCTTCGTCTGCGGAGAGATCTAGCTTTTCTGCTGGTGTTTGTCTTTCACTCTAACGTGCAATAACTTTCACTGACACCCATATTATTCTACAGTTAACTCACTTTATGGTAACCCTTGTCAACAAATGTTACCATCGTTTTGGTTCAACTTTGGTTCAACAGTGGACTATTTGCTATGGTGAAGTTCGTAATTTTGAGTCTTGGTAACTTGGGTTTTGGAAGAAAGAGTAATAAGTCAACAACTACAGTAAGTTTGTATTAGAAAAGTTAACTTTTAAAGAGATTAATATATACTTTAAAAGAAATATTTAAGGCATATTTTATTTAGTATTTTAATTTTTAAAATTTTAAAAACAATAAAATTGGTATGGTAGTTTAATTTTATATAACTATCTTTAAAAATTATTTTATATTTAAGAGTTTTAAGAATTAAAAAAAAACTAAAATAGATTTAAAAAATTTTGATTTTTGATTTTTAGTTTTGAAAATTAGAAAGAAAAAAAAAACAAAACGTGGTATTTTTCATTAATAACAAATTTGTAATAATATACACTTTAAAATAGTTTTTAAAAATAAAATTACAAACATGTTTTTTTTTTTTCAAAATAATTTTCTTAGAATTGATTTACAAAATAGCTTTTAAACACTATAAATTAAAATTCATTCAAATGAGTCCTTAATTTTTCTTTTGTCCAGTAGATATTTGGCCATAATATTTATTGAGTATATATAAGTATGTGGAAAATATGGCAAAAAAATGCAAGAAAAATAAGATGTAAAATAAAATTTTGAAATTTTGAAAGTTTTAGGTCGGTTTATGAAAGCAAAATGTCGGGCTATCAAGGTACTCAGGTCGACCTGAGTGAGGTGACCTATTGGCAGAGCCTACAGACTTCAATATTGATGCATGGAGGTCGGCATGTAAGAGTTATGTGTCGACCTATACTGAAGAAAAAGTTTATATAGGTCAGCCTGAATTCGTATGTGTCGGCCTATGCAACCATGTTCACACATTAAATTTTGTTTTTGATGTGTGTGGCATGCCTAAGGCTTTTCAATCCTTTTCAAAAACATATTTGTATGCATCCTAAGACTAAAATGATTCAATACACATCTAAACTATGGTTGATACCGTCCAACATACACATCCGCTAAGACACTCTCCTAGTTTTGACATCATTCAAAACATGGCTAGATGGAATAATGCACTCACATACTCCCTTTTTTATGATGACAAAACTTGAATCATATAGACATTGTGTTTTTCTTCGATACACTAAATAGCCCCCCTGAATTTGTGCATTATCATCTTCAAAATTTTCTCCCCCTTTGACAACATCAAAAGAAGACAAGTAATTTGTTAGAAGCATCACATAGATGCACAATTTACATATACACCACATAAGCAATTGCAAAGAATAAGTAATTTCTCTTCATGAACATCATTATTCATTTGGCCAGCTTCATGTTCCACATCTTGCATAGGTTCATCATCCCCGACTTGTGGCTCAGTTGTGGAGTCGGCAAGTTCTATAAGATCTTTAAAGTTGCACACCTTTCATCCATGTTTGCCCAACCTGGGGTGATAAGCTTGACGTTACTCATCCCATAAGTACCCCATATTTGTTAAGGTATGCTGGGAAAATTCTTGAACTGGGCCAAGAGAAATGAGTAGCAAGTTTGAAAAACCAATGTTGAAGTTTAGAATTTTGGAGATCATAGATGTGTAGCTAAAGGATGTACCTTTATTACATTCCTTGATGGTGAACATTCGGTAGACAAAATAATGCGGCCAGTTGATACGAATATTGTGCATAAGGATACACATAAGATGGATTTCTGCACTTTCGATTCTTGCAATTAACCTTATATTTGAAAAAAATGTTTATACAAAAGGTGAAGAACTCTAACCCCACAAAACATATAGTTTGTTGTTGATTCAACCACCTCCAAACCCTTTATCATACCCTGATCATGTCACCAACAATGCTGCTACAATCCACAGATTATCCCTAGCACGCACTTTTTGAACCCAAGATTCCCGAACACAATTCATTATCTCGCGTTAATCCCTTGTCAGGAAACCATCTTGTCCTAAGGCCTTCACTCGGTTGAATCCATGTTAACGTGATTTTGTCCAAAACTTTTAAATCCCAATGATCTTGAAGGAAAACCCCACCTTGGTTTTCTTATTTGAAACACACAAAGATCCAACCCAATATTCTCGGTTACACCAACCTAATTGGACATTATCAACCCTAATCTAGATGGTCACCCAATCAAAAAATGGTTATGTATAATTTGATTGTGTGTATGCATAAAAGAAAGGTTGAAGATGATGGAAAAACTTTGTAATTCTGGTTGCGTTTAGGTGATTCACTATTACCTTGCTAGAAAAAGGTGTACGTATGAGTATATATAGGTACATGGAAAATATGGCAAAAAGGATGCATGAAAAATAAAATACAAAATAAAATTTTAAGTTTTTGAAAGAAATAGGTCGGCCTAGGAAAGCAATAGGTCGGCATGCCAAGGTACTCAGGTCGACCTGAGTGAGGTGACCTGTGGGCAGAGCCTACATGCTTTAATATCGATGCATGGAGGTCGGCCTGTAAGAGTTATGTCTCGACATATACTGAAACAAAAGCTTCTAGAGACTAGCCTGAACTCGTATGTGTCGACCTATGCAATTATGTTCACACATTAGACTTTGTTTTTTATGCATGTGGCATGTCTAAGGCTTTTCAATCCTTTTCACACAAAAAAAAACATTTGTATGCATCCTAAGGCTAAAATGATTCAATGCACATCTAAACTTTGGTTAATACCGCGCAATATACAAAAATGCTAAGACACTCTCCTAGTTTTGACATCATTCAAAACATGGCTAGATGGAATAATGCACTCACATTAAGGTGTACGACTGAGTAGAAGAGAAACATGCATGTGTGTATTGCATTTAAACACGTAGTGGTCAAAATCGTTTCAAATAAATTGATCAATAGGTTTGGCTAGGTTAGGCTTTAGAAGGCCCGAGTCTTACCTACGATAAACTTACAAGGCATGAGTTTGACCTATATCTTACTATAGACTCTTTTTTTTATCTGGTCGGGCCTTTTTAAAAGTTTGGTCTGACTTGAAAGCCTATTTAAAAGTCTTTTTTATTGAGGTTTCAATTAATCCATATTACTTAAGAAGTCTTATTCGTCAGTTTATATATGCATATATAGGTCGATCTCTTTATCATTTTTTCTAATATATATGCATATGTAGGTCAATCTATTTAGATTTTTTCTAATATATATATATATATAACTTTGTTTTATTAAATAAGTCTGAACTCTAATCTTAAATATGCTAGACTATAGACCTCTAAAGACCGATCTTTCCTATTTTTGCATGATCTCAAAAAGAGGGCTTCATAATTTTGGAGGAATTTTTAAAATATAAATGTAATGGAGAAATTTGATTAGAGAATAATAATTGTGGTTAAAATTATAATTAAGAAATTAAACAATGGAGTTCCAAAAGGAGATTGGGTACAAAAAAAAATTTAATGGAAATATTTCACAAACATCTATTTTTGGTACAACAATTCGACATTTATTTACTATATATGAAAACACCTATTTTTCTTACAACAATTGGACATTTGATCACTATAAAAATGTAATTATTTCAATTAAAGATTGTTAAAAATATAATTAACTCAACTATATAGAGTAATTATATTTTACAATATAAACCGAACTAATCATCAATTTAATTAAATTGATCATATTTTAATGCATAATGAATAAGAATTTTTTAATATATAGTTAAAGATGGATTTCCTCGAGGCTACTCAACTTATACATAATTGTTTTTTGTGCATGGATTTGGATGGAATTTTATATAAAAAGAAATGGAGAGATCATGATTTCTGCAAAATAATAATTTATTTATACAAAGCAATGTTTCCATCTGCAAGTCACGTGTAAAAGACATTCTTTATATTTTAAAATTTGTGGATACAACTTGGTCTCTGTTTGTTTTCGTTAGGACAGGAATCACAAGCACCTAGAATATCACTATGAAAACTATTTCTCTCTTCCATGAAATTTTATATGAAAAGTTGATAGTTTCTTAGCATGGATTATTATAGGTGGAAAAGTTAGATAGTAAATATGGAAAATTCAACTATGGAGTATGGACCACCTATTGATATCAATTGTCATCATTAGAAATTTCACAGGCTTAAGGAGGTATTCAAAATAGAGAAGATGTGGTGTAGCATGGTAAGTGCAAAATGGGACATAGGTAAAATAAGATATTCTCAAGAGACAGTAATGCCAATAATAGCATTGTCAAAATAACACCAAACTGTAAAGTAAAATGTACTATACTTA
Source organism: Lathyrus aphaca (assembly GCA_963966055.1). Taxonomy (NCBI): domain Eukaryota; kingdom Viridiplantae; phylum Streptophyta; class Magnoliopsida; order Fabales; family Fabaceae; genus Lathyrus; species Lathyrus aphaca. The sequence goes on along the minus strand of OZ014525.1, from coordinate 179,425,924 downwards.
CTCTTGGTCAAAGAAAAAGTTATTTAGTTACTACCATGTCCATAGTTATATTTTTATTTGAAACATTTATTTTTACCTTAAATATAAATTATTTTGAAAATTTTAAGATATGATCGGCAATAAATCCTATCAATTTATCTTAAAATATTAAAAATTATCATTAGGATGCAACTAAATCTAAAAATAATTTAATTGTAATTACATATAGATTATACATAGTAGAAGTGTTAGGAAGATGTTTTTTTAACCATTTTACAATTTTAAAATAAATTTTAAAAAAATATATTAAAAAGTTACATTAATTTCGTTCCATAAAAATAAGTTTAGAAAGTGTCTTTCATATCACTACTACGGAAAACTCATTTAACAACGATTGAAAAATATATATAATCACGCAGATCAGACGTTATTATATAAAATATTGTCATAAATGAGCTACTTATAATCACAGTCCTGAGACCATTGTTGTATTCTAGAAAGTGTACGGTATATCACAACATTTATGCTTAACAACCGTTGTGATATATACGATACTAGGTTTGAAACCTAGCAGCAGCAAATAAATTACATTAGATTACGATTAATATAGAAAACTGTTGTGGAACGTACCCATAGTTTATTTTATACCAATGTATATTGTTTGTTTTACCATACACCTCATTACAGAAATACGATCATTAAAATTGATAATGAACTATATAAAAAACATTGATTGATATAGGTTGGTTTTCAAATACATCTTAATTTTCAGATTATAAGTTTCTATGTCAATTTAAATGATTTCATTTTCATTAAAAGGTTAGTGAAATAAACAATATACATAGTATATAATAAACTAAAATTCATCTATTGTTAACCTGTATAAGAATTTAAAGAACAAAACATTGTTAAGTCACAAAAAGTCTTTTTCTTGTGACTTAACAATATTTTGTTCTTATTTTGAGAATATTTGTCAACAACAACATACAAGAACACAACAAATTCATGCAACACAATAAAAAAAATATACATTATTTTAGCAACAAAACACTAACAACATACAACATCACAATGACTTCATACTTCTTGTATTTTTTTCATTGCTACACAAATCATATGTACCTTATCAACTCATACTATACGCTTGCTACCACCATCATCATCACCATGTATCATTTTTACTATAAAACTTCAGCTATTTCAAATAAAATAAAATAGTTAGTATTCAAAACAAATTCAGATAGTTGAAACAAAACCATAAGTGGAACTGTAACAAATCAAGATATATTAAGTTCATCTAGTTTGTGATGCTATGAAGAAAAAATATAAGGTTGAAACATAACTAATCATATAAGGTGTAACAAAACACTAACACACCCTCTTTCTCATATAGTTTTTTTCATAGCAACAAAAATATATGTATCATCACCAAACTATACGCTTGCTACCACCATACGCTTGCTACAACCATCATCACCATGTATCTACAAGGAAACACAACAAACTTAACCCTAAAGCATCAACAACATAATATTTTCCACAACATCCTAAAACCAAACCCTAAAATAATAATCCTAAATTCTAAACATCAACAACATCCAAAAGAAGAGTAGAAAGAAAAGAGCAGGAGAACATATCATATTCTCCGCCGTAGAAGTTTGCGTCGGACCTTGCTTCCGTCAGATATCATTTAAACTTCTTTTCGCCATTTACTTGTTAGAATATTGGTTAAGATCATGAGAGGAGAGGGTTGTGTTAGGATTTTCTTTAGAGAGAAACAGTTATGAACTGGGCAACATATACTTTCGTTTATATATTAAAAAATATTATTTTCGTCACGGTTTACAAGAATAATCGTAATTATATTTTAAATAATAGCAAATTATATCACAACAGTTACACATAATAACCGTAGTGATATCCCTTTTATTATTTATTTAAAAATAAATAAAAAAGAAAGGAGTGCCTTAACATTAAATGAATCAAAATTTTGAGAGCGTTGAGGTTCGAACCAATGAAAGATTGATTGTATCATATCGGTTATAATGTCAACCGTTATTATACCCTAAAATTTTATAATTAAAAAATAAAATAAAAAGTTAGTGTTTGAGTTTAGAGATATCACTATGGTGTTTGGAAGAACCGTGGTGACTTAGGGGTTGTTGTTTGGACGTTTTCTAGTATTGTCTGGGTGTGTGTATGTGTGTGTGTGTGTGTATGTATATATATATATATATATATATATATATATATATATATATATATATATATATATATATATATATATATATATATATATATAGAGAGAGAGAGAGAGAGAGAGAGAGAGAGAGAGAGAGAAAGAGAACATGAGAGGGAAGGAATGAGGGGGAGAGAGATAGAGAGAGATGTTAGACTATGGCACATATATTAAAGGGGTTGAATAGATCCCTTTTAAAACTTTTGCAACTTTTAAAATTTGTTTGAAAAAGGATTGCGAAAACTCCCCAGAAAAATCATGTCTAAAATCTATTTAGTCACCGGTGATCAGATATGCGTAATGAAACCTAATGAGATGCTAACGATAAATGAATCAACAACTTACTAATAAATCACTTAAACTTTACACTATTGATTTAACCACTTCCAACAATGTTAATAAGATAGAAAAAATGCACTAAGATGATGAAATTGTGTATTTTGAATTTTCTCAAACACTTGGTGTGCACTCTACACCAAGCCTGTTTTGCTTCTATTTTAAGTGCAACATTTTTCTCAAATTACTATCAAATTGATAGAAACAATTTCACAAACACCTAGAGTGCACTAAAATTAGCGAAATACACTATTTCAAATCGTGCAGAAATATAACGAATAGAGAAAACCGAAGAACACACAGATTTCTTTAGGCAGATCACCAACCTTCCTCGCTAAGGGTACCTCTGCCCCCAATTCTAAAATTGAATTGGAATATGTATTATCAAATGCAATGTTCTTACAAAGAGAAATTAGAAACCACGAATCAATCTTAATTGTTGTAGACGTTATGTTTCTCTTTACCATTTGATTCAAGGTGAATCAAATCCTCATGTGTGTCAATCAAACCTCTGATTGTTGCTCCTTTATTTCAAGAATCCTAGATTCTTCAAACTTTGAGTCGATATGAATGAACCCACACCTTCCTACACAATCCTCCAGTTATCGTGATATGGTTGAACAATCTCTCTGATCTTCAAACCTCTTCACTCGGATGAATTTATGAACTAAAGATGTATACAAAACCCCAAAATCCTCACGATCTTGGAGGAGAAAACCTCAAGGTTTTATTCAAGAAAAAACCCACACTTCACTCAACCCAAACTGAATTTACAATTCCTATGTTTGATCGTTATCACCGCAAATCATGCACTTTGATCAACATAAATGTTTATGTGTGATTGTTGATGAATGCAAGAGAGGATGAAAATGATGAGAGAATATGTGTATCTATTTAACTTTTCTTGTTTGTTTTGGAAAAATGAGACTCAATTATATTTATATGATCTACTAGGCTTAATGAATGAGTGAGAAAATGACATAGGGGATAAAAGAAAAAGGGAATTTGGCACCTCAAACAGAAATAGTCGACTCACTCACTCAGGTCAGTCGACCTGTTGAGACCTGAGGAAAACGTGGAAAAATGGACAATTATTGAGTCGATTTCTTATATAAATTAGTCGACTCATTTTTGTGAAAATCCCATAAATGAGTCGACTTGTTAATTGGTCTCGGTCGACCTGTTCAGACCTGAAGGAAACACCCTTATTTTGAGAATTAATGAGTCGACCTACTGCTTTAATGAGTCGACTCATTTAGTTAAAAATGTCAAAAAAACTTTCTTTTGATGAGTTCTAAGACCATGCACCCATATCTACCGAAGCTAAGCCAATCAAAATGCAATGAGGATGTTATGTTAATGAGGAAAATAGAAGTACGGTGATACTGACCAAATTTCAACAAGCTATACTTCTTTTGACATCATTAAAACAACCTATTATACCTATTGCCCTCACAAGATATATATATATATATATATATATATATATATATATATATATAGAGAGAGAGAGAGAGAGAGAGAGAGAGTGAGGAGACAACTTCTTTATTAGGCGTGTGTTCAACAAGTAATTGAATGTGGAGACAACTTCTATCCAAAATTCTTTCGTCAAGTTCTTTACCTTTAGAGTTATCCTTACCATGTTCATGATATAGTGGTTCTTCCTTTCGGCAACACTATTTTGTTGTTGTGTATAAGGCTTCACTACCTCATGTACAATGCTCTGATCATAAAACTTCCCAAAATAATTTTAGACATAATCGCCTCCACTATTTGTTTTGAGAACTTTGATTTTGTGATCATTTTTCCTTTCAACCATGGACTTGAACTTATTGAACAACTTAAGCTCCTCATATTTTCTCTTGAGTAGGTACGTTCATATTTTTCTACTATGATAAACAATGTTGGCGTAGAAATATCTATTGCCACCAATAGAATCAACTTGCATCTATCCACACACATCTGAATACACTGTCTCAAGACAAAAATTGGTTCTACAACTTTCTTCCTTGATGAATTTTCCCTTATGTTTCTTTCCTTGTACACATTCTTCATATATTTCAGTCGGTATGTTGATCAATGGCAGCCCCGTTACCAACTTATTCTTTTATAGTGCATTGAGATCTCGAAAATTAAGATGCTCAAGTCTATAATTCCATATCCATTTTTCTCTACTAGCCATTGTAGCAAAACACATGTGTTTCATAACATTCAGTTTGCCTTGAAGGTTCTATTTGGATCCATTAGAGCCTTTAGAACCAAAATTTTGTTTGTGTCCATAACTCGCAGTGCCTTGTTCTCTATATGAATATTGTAACAATTCTCAAGTAATTGACCAATACTTTGAAGGTTACATTTGATTTCAGTAATATAAAACCCATACTTTATCAAATAATGTTTACAATCCCTTTTCTAGATCGATACACCATTGATCTTATCCACCGCTTGGGAATATTTGAAATTTTATATTATTCTTCTTGGCACGATTGATTGTAACAAACTAAAATTCTCTTCCCATCACATGTTTTGAATTTCCGAAGTCTAGATATCATTGATCGCTGCATTGTACAACCTTTTTCATAATCATTATGGCATTTTCTTCTGTTGGTAACCAATTACAACGTATAGGTAATCGATTTCATCCCTTTCTGGCAGCTTGTTATAACCCCTTACAACTTTCTTGTAACCTGCTATTATTGCATTCTCCTTCAGTGATCATTACCAAAAGTGTGTTCTCATCATCATACTCTTATCTTGCAACTCTAGCTTCATATTTTTGAGGTTCTTTCTTGTTGGCACTACACTCACTTGGAAAATGTCCAAACTTTTGACAACTAAAGTACTGCATAATTCGTTTGTCACCTTTTTTCCTTCCTTCTATTCCTCTAATGTTGCCACCTTTAGAGTTGTATGATCCGCCATCTCTGTTGCCACTGCTTCACCCTTTTGGAATGTTAGGATTCTCTTCCACCAAAATTCTTAAAGTTCCATATACCTTTGTTCATGGGACCTTTTCCCTTCGCCTTCTTGTCTCTTTCATTGAAATGGTCTTGCAAAATAATCTTTATATTTGCCTTACCAATGTTCCTTTCCTCTATTTTCTGCTCACGAGCTTCAAGAGAGTTATGCAGCTCATCTTTTCTCATGTCATAAAATCCTTCAATTCCTTAATCGCAACTACTACATTGTCAAATCTTAATGTCAAAAAATGCAATATTTTTGCAACCACCTACCACTTTGTGATTATTTCTCCACTCGCCTTTACTTGGTTCACCAATCTTATAATTCTTGTCGTGAATTGGATAATTATTTCTTATTCTTCCATTTGAATCAACTCCAGCTGCCTCTTGTGGATTTGTAACTTCACCACATTTTCCTTATCAACTCCTGCATAAATTTTCTCCAAGATTTCTCAAGCTTCCTTTGAGGTTATGCAATCACCACCCTTCTTAAAATTATTTGCATCAACACAATGATGAATCAGATACAACGCCTTGTAATCTTTTGTTTTCTATTCCTTATGTGTGGTCCTTTGTGCAACCGATGCACCTTTAACAAGTGGAGTAATACCGTTCTTGATTACTTGAAGAACATGTTGATAACCAAACAACAAACTTATATGTTTGCATAACTTATCATAATTCTTCACATCAAGAATTGGGATACTAACATGAATTCATTTATTGAAAATGGAAAATATTTATGTACCCTAAGTGTTTGATGGATCGAACCAAACTCTTGATGCCAAATGTTAGAATAAAGAACCACAAGAATGGTGATTTTCAATGTGGTGAGAATATGAGAATGAGAGAAAGTAATAAATGAGGGTGAAAAAGTGAATATATATATATATATATATATATATATATATATATATATATATATATATATATATATATATATATATATATATATATATATATATATATATATATATATAAGTGAGGTTATTTTTATTCCAAGAGTAAGTTTATTAAACTTACTTCACATCATGACCATTAGATCGTTTTTAATCAATAACTGAAAATAAGTCGTAATTATTCTCTTTTCATATTTAATTATTAATTATTTTCAACCATTGATTAAAAAAGATCTAATAGTCATGATGTAGAGTAAATTTAAAGATTGTCTCTCGTGGATTATTTCACCAGAGAGAGAGAGACAACAATGTTAATCAACACCATCTAATTTTCATCAATCATACATTATTTTTAATTTCTTTTCCTCTTTCTCTCTCCTCAATTCATGGCTGATAATTCACCGGAGGTAAAGTCACGGGAACAAATCATCTCATATATATATATATATATATATATATATATATATATATAAGGAACAAATGACACTAATATGTCAAACTTAATAACATGACACCTCTGATAATTCTTTATCAAATATCTGTATAACCAAATCCACCGTGGATTGAAATGTTTTATCAAATAGATCATCTCTATAAAATATAGCATCAATCAAAAATCGTTTGATATATATGTTGAAGAGAATGATTAAAATTAACGGTTTTGTTAAACTTTTGTAAACAGTTCATTTTTATGCATCTAGTTGACATATCAAATCATCTTTAATTGATGTAAAATTTTATAGAGATGATATATATGATAATAGGTTTCAATTCAGACGATGGATTTTGTTATACGTATGTGTGGTGAAGAGATATTGAAGATGTTATGTTATAAAGTTTGACACTTTTGTGTCATTTAATCCCATATATATATATATATATATATATATATATATATATATATATATATATATATATATATATATATATATATATATATATATATATATATATATATATATATATATATATATATATATATATATATAGCAAACAAAAGAATAAAATAAAATACTATCACGGTAATCAATTACATCCTGAAAGTAATTGATTATTAAATTATTATTTTTCAGCTGTAATCGATTGCAACCAATTACCAAACCAATTTGTTTAAGTTGTAACTGATTACAACAAGAGTGTAACTGATTGTAAAAAAATCGTTTCAAATATAAATAGTTACAAACCCAAAGTAGTCAATTATAGGCTGATGAATTATATTTTTCACTCAAAAATATAAGAAAAGTCATATAATTAAAAATCTCTTAAACAATTTTTTTTAAAATTTTTTTAAACCTGAAATATAAATAAATATCAACATATCTATATATATTTAATATTTTTATTCCAAAATTATTTCTATATTAATTACTTAAATATTCTTACTGGATGATAATTTGATTGTGGGTATATTAATACTAGATTAATATACTTAATTTTTTTCTGCTTCTTATAAATCAGGCCATGCATCAATTATATAAATATAATTTAGATAGGTCGATTAATTTTAAAAAATGCAAATATTTGATATTTGCTTGAACTATTATAGAGTTTTATAATTAAAAATAGATAGAGTAGTAATAATATAGAAAATTGAAAAAGTTAGAGCAAGGTTGGCAGTAGCTAGCTAGGTATGTGTGTTCATACGTAGTAGTACCTTTATGGTCATTGATTTTGGTGCCATCTTTTCCGCAATATGTCCGTTGCAGTGGTTGGTTTGACAAAATATGTTAATGGCACCAAATACTAAGCAATAAAATTGTTTAATTATTTCATTTCATGCATGAAGTCAAGAGGAAAAAGCTGATTGCTGATACCGTAGTTGAAAGCAAAATGTCAAACGCTACCATTCAGTTTTTTCGGAACTCAACTTTGACAGCTCCTTCCTTCTCCCCTCCCCCCTCGTTTCTACCTTTCCCTATCCTATTGTACTCACTACTTTTTTACCCTCTTTTCTTTTTTTTATTAAAATATTATTTTCTATTTGTCTGTAGCTATAGTCATTTTTTTAAAGAAATTATGTGTTTCTAATATTCCTATTAGTACTAATAATAATAGACATAATAACGACAATTTTCAAGTGTCGTTGTTTTTCAGAATCAATTCTCAAATAGGATATTGTGTGGCATTATTGGCTTTTATATTTCATAAAACGTGATCTTTAAATTTCCTATATAGTCATTATCGTATGACAAATTTTATTTTTAACGATCTTAACTAGTACTTAAGAAAGAAAAAAAAACAATTCTAATGACACATAGTTGTCAACCAACAAAGGCGAGATTGTTAGAATTTTTTTTAAATAACTAGTTTTATAAAAAAATTACGGAAATAATATAGTTTTTAGAGTAAATATCCAAATAATGTAATTTGGTACTGTATATATCATAGATTAGCGAATAAATATTAATAACTTTTTTTAATTACACTCCTGTGCAATTTCAAATAAACTAATGGGTTATTTTTTAATTTTTTTTATTTAAATTGGAGTAATATTTGAAATGGTTTGTTTGTTTTTTATTTTTATTTTTAAAATCAACTTATTCGTCAATTGAATTTAGTTGTTTGTTTTCTTTTTAGTTTTCTTTTTTAATTTTGTTTGTACTCATGCGCCATTTTGTATGATGCATGCGTTTATTTTTTTTAAATTATTTTTAAATATTATTAATAATTAAATAAATGAACTTAAAAAAATCAATAAAAAAAATATAAAACTAATAAATAAAGAAATAATAGAAATAAATAAATATGGTATTATTTAAAAGTGACTATTACAAATGATTAATTTCCCGCCCGAACTAGACGTCCCTCGGTTTCACATACGTAGATGACCCCGCCTCCGAACTCTAGTATGGGCTTGTGGAGGTGTCTCTGGTCTTTGCGTGTTTGGTTGAGGATGTTGTTGTTGGTCCGCCCGTTCTTCTGATGTTGATGATGATGGACGGTGATTTACAAGAGCAGTTATGTTGATATGTAGATCTCAGAATGATGTTAAAGATTTATGAGGAGAATAAAGAAATATTGTTGAGCAACAAGTGGGAGCAAACACAAGGTATTTATAGCCAAAATTATCACTATCAACATATACTTCGTTTCAATTGACGAATATTAAAAAAAAAAAAAACTCATGCACCATACTAAATGACGCATGAGAACAAATCAAATGAATAAAAAAATTTAAAAACATACAAGCCAAATTGATTGGCGAGTGGATGTAATTAAAAAAAAATGCCTCCCTATACGTCAATCTAATTGCCGGATGTTTTATAATTTAAAAAAAAAACACATTAGTCAATTCAAATGGTGAATATGTTTACTTCAAAAAAAAATCTATCTATACGCCAATCAATATGGCTTATGTGATACCAAACTACGTTACTTTCGTAATTACATTGAAAACTACGTTATTTTTGTAATTTTTTTTTAAAACTACTATTCTAAAAAAATTAGATTGTTACATATGTACTCTTTAAATGTTATTCTATACATAGAATAATATTTATTTTAAAAATAAAACTGTTTTATAAATTATTAATATGTATTTTCTTTATAAAATAATATAATCATTGATTCGGAAATATTTAGCTAGAAGCAACAACATAAGTCTAGTTTGTATTTTATTACGAGGAAAGAAGATTAAAAAAAACAAACGAAGGAGACACAATCTAAAGACTTTAATTGTATTTGCAAGTAGAATGAATTTTATTTGACGAGGGAAATAGTCCATAATTTAAGATTAGAAGTGATCACACTTTTAGTCAAAGTCATAGGACCTAGCCAGCTAAGTAACTTACACTTCTGATCTTACCTGATCAGAAGGATCTTCCAGTGATTTGATGTAACGGCCGAAGGATGGGAGGAGAGAAAAAGGGGTGTGTACCTGCAAAGCACTCCAATGCTTAAGTGAGAAGAGGTACAGTGAAAAAAATGGTTTGAGTATGGTGAAATCAGAATACCTGATCCTTTAACGAAAAAGGGTATTTATAGTGTACCCCCAGCGCTGGGCCAATGTCCCTCTTTGGGCCTAGATCAGCTAGGCCCAAGGAAGAACTGCCAAGGAACGCGTGAGAAGCGTGAGGACCTAGCTAAAAGGTCTGGTCCTTGGTCCAACTGCCCCTATCTTTCAGGAGATAATAAGGAACAGTTGGGTGACGTGGTAAGTGGCCTGGCAGACTTGTTTTTTGCCCGTCCTGAGTGTATGCCCGTCGTATAAGAAACTTGTTTGACTGTGAGGTGCCCCTGCCCGTCTGCTAGGCGTTTCTGCTCGAGTATATGGGTCGTAGCCTGATACATTCTTGAGGCCCAGTCCGGAACAGGAGCCCCCTAAGTCGAGTCTTCGAGTCGGAGCGATGAATTGTAATGTAGTCGGGTGCAAGCACAATGGATAAAGCAGCGGGCGTATGGTCGAGTCGATCATGACGTCTACAGAGTTGACTGTAGTATTCTTTTCTGTCGGGCACGTGACGCCCAACAGAGTCGAGGATGTTTCACGGGGTCGAGGACGTCTCGTAGATTCGAGTATGAAAGTCCTCGACGGACACGTGACGTCTAAGAGAGTCGAGGACGTCTTACGGGGTCGAGGACGTTTCATAGAGTCGGGGAGGTGTATGGTTGCTCGGCGTCGTTCAAGATTCCTTATGGATTGACGTGTTCCAGCATTAATGGTACGTCGCTTCGTTTATTGTGCAAACGGCGGCGTAGGCAGTAGGTAATGATAACTTGACGCGTCAATCCACGCGCCTGTGGCTATTTAAACGGGGTGAATTATTTCATTTGAAATTTTTCGCTCAGACGTTCACCGGAAGCTCTGAAGAAATTTCCTATCTCCGCCCGTCTCGCCACCTGAAACGCCGTTGTTGCTCGAGCGCCGCCGTCCCATTCTCTTATTTTCACTATGTCAAGTACTGATCTTACCTCTAACCCTTTGTTTTTCATGTTTTCTGCGTTTGGTAGCTAGGATTGCATGATTTATTTGTGTAGAATAGGTAGAATTAGCCTAGAAACAGTTTAATAGGTTATAAATGTGAAAAATTTCGTTAGGGTTAGATTATCCCGGGCAGAAATTTCATATGTGTATGAATGGACCGGGAAAAAATTTCATATGCATATGAATGGCCCGGGCTAAAAATTCATATGTTTGTGACTGCTGCGAGCATATATGTGTGAATTTTCCCAAATGAGGCCTGGTGGTCGCGGGTAGAGTCTGCGTCGGTGTCGCTTCGCGGGCCAGGGTTTCATTTGCTCGCGAAGGTTGCCCCTTCGCCAGTACTAGACCAATAGTCATGTTTCGGGGCGTGCGTTTTTAGTCCTACGCCCTTTCATTTGACCTGCGGTGGAAGGTTGGATTTGATACGATGTCGAATTCACTCTTTCTGTCTGCGTTTCAGGTGCAACAGGGCGTCTTCAACCCATAGGAGAAGATACTGAACCGCGGCCCGTGGAAGCGGATGTCGCGCGCTTGAATGTCGAGGAGGGAAATGCCGGGGGGGCACTGAACATGTCTCCTCGTCTGGGCAAAATGACCTTTCCTGGGTTGCGGACGAACCCTTGGACGAGGAGTCCTAATTTTGCGACGAGTCGACCCGTGCTTATGCCGTGGTGGAAGATCGGGGTCCCGAGGACCCTGAAAACTGGCAGTGTCGTGCTCGTAAGGAGGCGGACCAGATATGTCATCGCTTCCCGGGGAAGCAATTCTCCATGTACGAGTTCGCTTTTCGAGAGGCGAGGGTTAGGCTGCCCTTCAACTCCTTCCAAAGTCGATCTTCAAGTGGCTTCGGCTGGCGCCGTCACAGTTGCACCCCAACGCCATTGCTTTCATGCGGGCGTACGAGCTAGTTTGCCGCTTCCTCGGCATTGGGTGTACTCGGGCCCTCTTCTTCCACATTTTTAACCTCCAGCGGTCCGGTCTTCGGGGGCGTCATAGTTGGGTTTCCTTCAAGCAGCCAGTGAGGCTGTTCAAGACGTACGTGGATTCCGCCCGACACTTCAAAGGGTGATGGTATGTAGTGAGGCCGATCACCTGTGCCGCCCTGCATTCTCTTTATTATTACAAGCGAGATGCGGACGGGGAGGAGAAACTCATGTCGAGGATACCACTGAGGTGGCAGCCCGACCACTATGACCTTTCCACCAGCCATTACCGGGTCAAGTTCTCGAGCCTGGTAGTTGAGGATAGACTCGCTTACAAGAAGCTGGTGGAGTTCGTGCAGAGTTTCAACCTAGCGGTCTGGGTTGACCGAAAGGGTGTGCCTTATGTTGATGAGGTCGGGATGCCGCTCTGCGAACCTCGTCTTATCAATACTAAGGCTCTGCTCGAATGTGATACTGACGATCAGGCCATGGAATTATTGAATAGGTGTTCTTTTATTCCTATGCTGTTTTGTCTTATGTTTTTGCCCGCTGATGTTTGTGTCTTCGTTTTGTAGGTGCTATGCCTTCTGCTCACGACCGAGTTTTTAAGCTGGCCAATCAGGAAGGTGCCCCGGACAGGGTCCCCAAGAAGAAGAAGAAGACAGCTCCTCGTGTCCAGGAGGTAGCTGGTGATTCAGGGGTCGAGACCTCTAACACGGCGAGCCCAATGCCCACTTCTCCTCCGCGCCCCTCTCCGATCGACATCCCAGATAGCCCGCCTCCATCGACCTCCCATCTCCACAAGCGGAAGCGCCCGGATGGGACACTTGCTAGGTCTGCTCTGGGGGGCAGCAGTCCGGGTGGCCCCGGGAGCTATTTGCTTCCTACCTGCTACATAGAGCAGGATTTTTTCAAAACTGAAGATGCTATTGCTATGTCAGCGCCCAAGGCGAAGGCTATTCTGAGCCAGGAGGCTGGTTTCCAGCGAAAGGAATTGGCGAAGGATCTAGCTGCAGTCATCAGGGTGATGGAGACGGCCATGGTTCTGACAGATACCTCCATGTCCACGGCTTCCCTGGAGGATGCCCTTCTGAAGGTCCGTTCTAAAAATGACAAGTTGTCAAAGGACCTGTCAGACTAAAAGAAGGAGCATCAGCTGCAGGAATGGATGAAGAAAGAGCTGGAAGAGGTGAAAGGGGAGCGGGATACGCTGAAGGTGGAAAAGGCGAGCCTGGAGGAGCAAGCCGCTGATCATAAGAAAGTGGCTGAGGAGAATGCGGCTCTCCGTGCTCGTCTGACTCTGCTTGAGGATATTGTCCGTCCCTTGGCAGATGAGAGTGAAGAGGAGCTCGCCCTCCGTTCCCGGAGTGAGCTGGTGGGACACATCTGTTCGCTCAACCAAGACCTGGTGGCTGTGTTTAAAGAAGGGTTTGACAATGTTGTCGAGCAGCTGAAGGTACTGAACCCTGAGTTGGCGACGGAGGGGTCAGCCCACAATTACTGTGTCCAGGACGGGGAGATTGTGTGTGCCTTCGAGGCGGAGGAGGAGCTGGGAGAAGAGGAAGAGTAACTCCGAGCGAAGTCATTGTATTTTATTTTGTTTATTTGTATGGCTTGCGTGCCTAATTTGTACGAATATTGGCCTTCGGGTATACTTGTCTTTTCTTCGGCTACGGCCGCGTATGAATGAATGTTTTGTTTTCAGCTGTTACCTTGCTCGATTTTATTCAGTTTATATTTGTTGTATTTTTGTGAACTGTTTTATGCTCGACTATGTTTGTCTCGCCGGTTTAGGGAACCGACGAGGTGGCGGGCGTTGTGCTCGTCTAAAATCAAAGCCGAGTTCGCAATTGGAGAACTCTGACCTCGTGGCTTGGGCCTTCCCATCGCGAGCTGGATGCCCTGCCAATCTTGGTACTGCGACGTTGGGGCTCGATCGAGGTCCCAACTGTCGGGGAGGGTTGTGTCCGCTGGAGGGGTCGTGTTCGTCCCCGGGTAGCGTGATTCCTCCCTGTAGTTTCGGTGGCGAAGAGCGTGGTCGTACCTCCCATGTCTCCCCGTGACATATTCAGCTGTAATATTGTCTAAGTTTTTCTGCGTTCCATGGTCGAGCGAGTTCTTCACCTTGTAGGTTTTCTAGATAGTATGCCCCGTTGCTCGTCTTGTCGCGGACGCGGTAGGGACCTTCCCAGTTGGTGGCCAATTTACCCTCTCTTGGGTTTTTTTTATTTCTTCTGAGGACCAGGCTGCCCAACTGGAATTCTCTCTTTATGACCTTCGCGTCGTGGCGCAAGGCTATTTTTTGTTTGAGGGATATTTCCCTAAGGGCTGCTTCGGAGCGGATCTCGTCGACGAGGTCCAGCTCAACTCTAAGCGCCTCGTCGTTCATCTCCTCGTCTAGGGGTTCTTCTACGCGTCTCGTTGGTTCTCGTATTTCTACTGCTTCGATGTCGTATGTTAGTCGGAATGGGGTTTCCCCGGTCTTGGAGTGTGGTGTCGTGCGGTATGCCCACAGGACGCTGTGTAATTCTTCGACCCATGCCTTTTTTGCCTCGCCGAGTCTGCGCTTTAGCCCGCGCAGGATTACCCTGTTGGCCGCTTCTGCTTGCCCGTTGGTTTGAGGGTGCTCGACAGATGTGAAATGTTGTTTAGTACCTAAGCTAGCCACGAAGTCCTGAAATCCTTCGTCCGTGAATTGCGTCCCGTTGTCCGTGATGAGGACCTGAGGTATGCCGAACCGAGCGAGGATATTTCGTTTAAAGAATCGGAGAATGTTATATGCTATTATTTTAGCCAGCGCTTCTGCTTCGATCCATTTGGTAAAATAGTCTACCCCTACGATGACGTATTTATTCTGGTATGATCCGGTTACGAAGGGTCTGAGGATGTCCATGCCCCACCACGCGAAGGGCCAAGGAGAGGAGAGTGTCTTTAGTTCGTTAGGGGGTGTAAGGTGCATGTCGGCGTGTCGTTGACATTTGTCACATTTTTTGACGTGTTCCTTGGAGTCGTGTTGCATAGTCGGCCAATAGTAGCCTGCTCGAAGAGCCTTTCGTGCGAGTGATCGACTGCCGGGATGATGGGCGTTGATTCCTCGGTGCATTTCCCCCAATATGTTGGGAACTTTCTCTTCTTTGACGCATTTGAGTAACGGGATGGAGAGCCCTCTACGGTAGAGTTTCCCTTCGAGGAGGACGTACGAGCACGCCCTACGTTTGGTGACGGTCGCCTCTTTAGGGTCAGTGGGGAGTTCGCCCTTCGTGAGGTAATTATAGATGGGCGTCATCCAACAATAAGTATCCCCGATCACGTTAACCTCAAGTGGGGAAGGCGGCTTCTCGATACTAGGTCGAGGAAGGATTTCCTGGATTACTGATTTGTTTCCGCCCTTCTTTCTCGTGCTAGCTAGTTTCGACAGGATGTCCGCTCGTGTGTTGTGTTTGCGAGGTACGTGTTGAACTTCCCATTTCTCGAATATTTCGAGTCTTTCTTTGACTAGGGCCAAGTACTCGATGAGGTTGTCGTTCTTGGTTTGGTACTCTCCCTGTACTTGTGATGCTACGAGCTGGGAGTTTGTTGATATTTTTACTTCTTTTTCTCCAAAGTCCCCGGCCAGTCTCAGGCCAGCGATGAAAGCTTCATATTCGGCTTGGTTGTTGGATGTTGGGAAGGCTAATGCTAATGAGACCTCAATCAGGATTCCGTCCTCGTTTTCGAGGATGATCCCGGCCCCGCTGCACGTCGTGCTGGAGGCGCCGTCGACGAAGATCGTCCATCTATGGGCGCCGTCCGCTGGTGCCGGGCTATGAGTCATTTCCGCGACAAAGTCGGCCAGGGCCTGAGCCTTCAGAGCTTTCCTGTTCTCGTACTGTATATCGAATTCGGAAAGTTCCAGCGACCATTTTAGCATTCTGTCGGCCTTGTCTGGTCCTCCGAGGAGTTTTTTTTATCGGTTGATCGGTTCTCACCTTGATCGTGTGAGCAAGGAAGTAGTGATGTAATCTCCTCGCTGCGTTTATGAGAGTCAATGCAACCTTTTCGATTTGTTGGTATCTTAGCTCGGGACCTTGGAGCGCTTTGCTCATAAAATAGATGGGTTTTTGTCCCTCGTCGGTTTCTCTGATTAGAACGGCACTGACGGCCTCGGTTGCCACAGACAAATACAGGTATAAGGTCTCCCTTTCCAATGTTCGTGATAGGACCGGGGGTTTGGAAAGGACATTCTTCAAATGAAGTAGCGCCCGTTCACATTCGTCGGTCCATTCGAAGTTGGCCTCTTTTGGCCTCTTTACGGAGGAGTCTGAAGAAAGGTAGCGCGTGCTGGGCAGATTTGGCGATGAAACGGGAGAGTGAGGCGAGCACCCCGTTGAGGGATTGGATGGATTTTTTAGATTTCGGGGTCGGAAATTCCGAAAACGCTCGACATTTGTCGGGGTTGGCCTCGATTCCCCTCTCGGTGAGGTAGAAACCTAGGAATTTTCCTGCCCGGACGCCGAACGTGCATTTTTCAGGGTTAAACCTCATTTTGCATTGTCTCGCCTACTCGAATACTTTGTAGAGGTGTCAAGCATGGTCGGTCTCCTCGTGATTTGATGATCATGTCGTCCATGTATACCTCGAGCATATCCCCTATTTCTCCTCGGAAAACTTTGTTCATCATGCGCTGGTATGTGGCCCCGACGTTCTTGAGTTCGAAGGGCATTACGTTGTAGTAGTAATTGCCGGTCGGGGTCATGAATGCCGTGTGTCTCTTGTCCGTGTCCGACATGGGGATTTGATTATATCCGCTGTATGCATCCATGAAGGACAAGAGTCTGAAACCTGCAGAGTTTTCAACGAGTTTATCTATGTTAGGGAGAGGGAAAGCATCTTTGGGACAAGCCCTATTAAGATCAGTATAATCAACACACATGCGCCATTTTCCATTATTTTTCTTAACGAGGACTACATTAGAGAGCCAGGTTGTGTACTAGGCTTCAGAAATAAAATTTTCCTCTAAGAGGTCTTTTACAGCTCGCTCGGCAGCCTCCGCTTTCTCGGGGGACTGCTTGCGCCTACGCTGTGCTACGGGCTTGACTGCCCGGTCCAAAGCTAATTGGTGACATGCGACCTCAGGGTCTAGACCGGGCATTTCTGCGGCATTTCATGCGAAGAGATCAGAGTTCTCCCTGAGGCACATCGCGAGTTGCTTCCTTGTTTCTTCGGGCAATCCCTTGCCTATTTTTACTGCTCTGTCAGGGTTGTCGCCCAGAGGGATGAGCTCGAACTTTCCGTCCGGGATTGGGCAGAACGGGTGAGCGGGAGTCTGCTCCTTGGTGGGTTTCCATTCTTCAGTTTCGTCCTGGCCGATGCGGCAATCGAGGTCGATGGCGTTGATTCCCTGGAGGGGAGGATCCTCGACCCTGAGCTTTTTGTTGCTCTTTGTATTGACTGTGGCCTGTCCTTTTACTGCGGCATCGTAACACCTTCGGGCAGCTTTGATGTCGCCGTGGATGGTGACTACGTGGCCTAGTTTGGTGTAATATTTCATCTTCAGGTGGACGGTAGACGGGACTGCGGTCAGCTCAGCTCACGTCGGGCGGTCGAGGATGCAGTTGTAAAGAGAGGGACATTCTATGACCAGGAACTGGATCTTGATTTCTCTGGCCGTCTCTTGCTCTCCGAAGGTGACGAGGAGCTCGACGTAACCCCAAGGCTTCATCGTGGCTCCGTTGAATCCTTGGAGGTCGGACCCGACGTAAGGAGATAGGTTGGTCTTGTCTAATTTTAGAGTCTTGAAAAGGTGGACGTACATGATGTCCACCGAGCTGCCTTGATCGACCAGAATGCGTCTGACGTCGAATTGAGCCATCTTGGCTCTAATCAACAATGGGATGCCCGAGTTTGGGGAACCACCCGGGAGCTCCTCCAAAAAGAAAGATATTGGGTTGGATTTGCCCCGGTACTTTGTCAGCGTTGCCTTTTGCTCGGGTGCGGTCAGAAGGAGCTCGTCGAACTTGCGTTTTACTGAGAGGGCGGCGGCCTCGCCGTTCATCCCTCCGCCTGATATGACGAGGGCAGTCGAAAAAATTTCCCAGGGGCTGAGAGCAGCGATCTGCCCTTCGGGTGGTGTCCCGGGGAAGCTGAAATCTTCTGGTCGTGATATGCAAAGGGCCACCTGATAAGAAGACTCGTCGGGGGGAGTGTCCTCCCGGGGTCTCTTCTTTTCTGGCTCTTCGTGTTTGGATGTTTTGTTCCTCCTAGTGTATTGCTTAAGATGCCCTTCTTGGATCAAGATCTCTATTGCGTCTTTCAGGTGAACGCAGTCTTCAGTCACATGTCCGTGGCTTCTGTGGAACCTGCAGTATTTGGACTTGTCGGTGTGAGGCTTGGGTGCAGACGGTTTTGAGAACCTTACCCTGCCCTGTTTGAATTCGGAGCGAGGATGCGCTCGCGGGGAGCTGTCAGTAATGTATACTCGCTCTATCGGCCCGCGGGCCTCTTCCTTCTCGGGGTTCGCGGGGTTTCTCTTCCCTTCGCCTGTCTCCGTTGCGACGGGGAATGTTCGAATCTCCGCGCTTGGGGTGATCGGTGTCCCCGGTGTTGCGGCTGCTGCGAGCGTTGTGGGCTACCTGCTTTTCCTCGTATCTGATGTAAGCCTGGGCTTTATGCAGGAGGTCATTCAGAGTGCGGGGAGGTTCTATCCCAACGGCTCGGCTAAGCCCGCTTCTGGGCAAGAGTCCCCTCTCGAGGAGATATTTCTTCATGTGTTCCGTGGTGTCCACCTCGACAGCCTCTTGGTTGAATCGTTCGATGTACGAGCGCAATATCTCATTTTTCTTTTGTACTATGGCTTCAAGGGTCGCCTCTGTCTTGGGATGGCGTCGGGAGGCTGTGAAATGCCTCGTGAACATGGATCTCATAACTCTCCAGGATGTGATGGATTATGGGGCCAAGCTTTTGTACCAGGCCATGGCCCCTTTCCTGAGGGTCGTTGAGAACAGCCTGCATTTGAGATGCCCAGTGATGTCGTTGCGGTAGTCGAGCATTGCATTGACGTTGTCGACGTGATCGTCGGGGTCCGTGGTCCCATCGTATATGGCCAGATTTGGGGGTTTCTCCATGCCTTTGGGGAGTGGAGCTTCCATTATTGCTCGTGACAGGGGGCAATGTAGGTCTTCTTCGTCGCTCCTCGGTGGAGAGAGCTCGTTGTGGTCGGGGGCTTCGATCGCGCCTTGTGAGGTTCCCGATCGGCCGAAATCACGGCGGGCACGTGCCCTACTCATGTTAGGCTCTGGGGAGCGGCGTCCCCGTTTCTTTGTCGTCTCTGGACGTTGTTGCGTCCTCCTTTCTTGCTAAGGTCGGACCTCCTGTCGATCAGCTTCTAGGGCCATGATTCTCTAGTGCTGCTGGTAGAGCATGAAGTTGGCCTGGTTGAGGGCATTCACCATAGCAATCACGGTGGCGTCCCCTTCGACGGGAACGGGGATGGGCTGAAATGCGTCCGTCCCCTAGTTTTGAACTTGAGGTGGGTACCCATTGTTCCCGGGTTTAGGAGACGGGGTGGCTTGGCGGCTGTAACACGGTGGGAGAACTGACTTTAGTTAAATGTGGCGGATAGCAAGAGTCGCCACCGACTTTTATTTTATCCAAAGGAAAGGGCATAAAAGAACAGGAAAGACCTTAAAAGATTTTTGGGTTCGGGGGGTATGTTATGTAAAGGGAAGGTGTTAGCACCCTTTACATCCATGGTTATCCATGGGCTCTTAGTTACTTAGCTCACTTTAAACTGTTTTGATAAGTGTAGTGTGTGATTAAAAATTTTCTTAAGTACTTTATAATGATCCTTGTATGGATATATATATAAAGACTTTGTTTTGAAAATTGTTTGAAAATGTGAAGTGTTATGAAATGTTTTTGAAAAGAGTGAGCAAGTACTTAAGAGGAACCTACCCTAAGTTAAGTCTTTTCTGTTCTTAAATGTTCTTTCAATGGTAAGACTATCCCTATTATTAAGGAATAGGTAGTCATTACCTTGGATGTTATAAGGGACATGTGAAGGGTCATCTGTGTTTAGGCAATTGTAAGGTGTATAAGCAATTCGAAGGGACTTATCATCTTTTATTCGGAAAGGAACAAGATCTTTTACGAAGGCAACCATAAAGGGACTTGATCTTATAATGCTTTAAAGGGACAAGATGATATTAAATAAGATAAGGGACTTTGCTTTATACACCTTACTTGACCTTTTATTTAGGCAACATGAGAGGTATCCTTAAGAATGTGAGATGGCGATCAAAGATCGACTTACGTGTGTGAGTGTACAAATTCAAGTATTTATCTTATAATTAGTGATCTAAATTCAATTTTAAGATAAAAACATGTTTTCACACCCTATTTTACTAACCATAGCAATTTAAATAAATAAACAATAATAATACTACAATTATTACATAATTTGCACAATTACATTATAATAATAAAATAATTTAAATAAATAAGCATATAATAAATAAATAGGTTAGTAATAATAAATAAAATAAATATAAGAGAGGTTAGTATAATAATATAATATAGAAAACAAATTAAAAGTTCAAATTTAAATAAATAATCATTTTTAAGAAATTTAAGAAAAAAGAAATAAATAATAATAATTATATACTAATAAATATGATTAATGGTTTAATAAATTAATTATATATACATATTAGAAATATTTAATAATTATAATTATACAAGCATAATAAAAATAAAAAAATTAAAATCATAAAAATAAAATTAGGGTTTTGAATTGTTTAGAAAAAATAAATTAGGGTTTATAAATATAATTAGGGTTAATTATTTAATCTAAACTTAATTAAATTATTTAAAAAAAACATACAATATTAATAATATACAATAAATATAAACAATTTTATTAATAAAGTTTGAATTTTTTTTAAAAATATAAGTTTTTGAATTATATATAAGAAAATAATATAAGTATTTTATTTTAGACATTTATTATTAATTAAATTAATTAAATACAATATAAACAAGACAAAATAAATGAAAAAAATGAGAAAAAAGAACTTACCTGGGGCTGGGATTCGAACCCAGGCCCTAGGCTTCACTTCTCCTGGACCAGCCTCCCTTCCACTGGGTTGCGCATGCGCAGGTGATATTGAACGACCTTCAATGCGTTTTGTTTCTTAACCTGTAAAAATCATAAAAAGCAAAACAACACAAAATGGCCTGGGGGGAATCGAACCCAGGACCATTCATTCACTAACAAACGCGCATACCAACTGAGCCAAGCTGTTCCTCTGAAATAATAACCACAAAAATATCATAAAATATAATACCCAATTTTTAAATACGAATTTGGCGCCAGACTTCATCTTCTTCATTCAAATTACCTGCGAAATTTCCTATGCTTTCTCCTGCGAATTTTCCTGCAAGTTCTTAAAACCAGAATCCTATGTATTTTCAAACATCAAGCAAATCGTAATGTCAATTCAAATTAAAAGCCCAGATCAATTATACAAGTATCATAGGTCACAGCCATGTGCTTTGATTTCATTTAGATGTCCTAAATGCTTGGTTCCCGAATTGAAGCTCCAAACCCTAGCAATGGTGAATTTCGATACAGTCCACAATAATTGAATTAAATCATCCAGAAAGTTTCTAAACATCACAACAAACACAAATCCACAGTTAGTTTTCAATATTAATGCACAAATCATTCAAATCGAAAAAATCTTAAAGATGAACAATATGCATTCGGGTTGTGTGATTTAAGGCATGAATGAATGATGTTATGATCCAGAATCAATCCATGAACTCCAAGGAACAAGTTGCAACCTTTGGTTTGTCTTGAAAGAAGCTCTAAGTATCAAACCGAATTGGTGTTTTTAGTGTGAAATTTGAAACTTTGTTCTTACCCTTGGAGGCTGCAATTTCATCCCCTCTCATTGGCAATGTGTTTATGTATATATATGGATTGAATTAGGTCAGAAAAATGCTATCACTCTTTGGACTTTTTGGATGTTTGAAGATTGAAAAAGATTTGTCATGAAATTTGATTTTTCTTTGATCTAACATTGTTATTTTGGGACAATCCTCATAACTTGTGTATCAATCTGATCCAAATATTATTTATGACTTTCTAGAAGCAAAATCCTTTTTCAAATATATGATTTTATATTTTATTTCAATTTAAATTGTATTTTAATGAATAAAATTCAAATAAATATGAAATAAAAAATAAAAAATCAGAAAATAGGTGGATTGGGTCATGCTTGGTGTTTTTGTAAAGATGGGATAGCAATTTGGTGGGCTCATTTAGCAAAAATTGGTTTTAAAGCCCTATTTGCTTCATAAACTTCCCAAAACTTTCCCAACTTTGCAAGGGCACAAATCCTTCAATTTTAATTCTATTAGGGTGTTCTTGGACATTTTGGAAAGCTTAAAGAGTCCTCTAACCAACCTCTTTGGTCTCATGTCCATATCTTTTACCATTCTCAAGTTATGCTCTTTTGAAGTTGTTGACTTTTTGTTGACTTTTAAAAGGACCTATAATGTCTTAGCTCATACCTTCCAAATGAAGCATTTTTGGGCTTGGCTTGTGAGACACAAAGTTGTAGAGAATTCAATTTCCTTCTAAATGAGATTTCGATGGAAAATTCTTGATGAAGAATGTGAAAGTTATGGTTGGTCAAAGTTCAGTTGACTTTTCCTATGAAAACCCTAATTTAGAAACTCCTGATTCTTGATGATCTGAAATATCCTTGATGAATCATGATCAACCCTTGATAAAATGATGAATTTTACTTCATATACTTGATGTTGGCAAAAAATCATGAAGTTTGACTTTGGTTTGACCACAGTTGACCTCAGTTTGACTTTTTAACTACTTTGACTGATTTTGACCTATCTGATCATCTGACTGAGCAAATCTTTGGGAAAAGTTTTGAAACTTGTCATGGGGATTCTTGAACACATATAGGATGCTATGAAGCTCACTTGAAGTCTTGGAAGTCCATTTAGCCTGCTTAAAGTCAAAACCCTAGTTTAGGATGTACTGCTTAGGAGGATGCATTGTCTGAGGGAATTGTCAAACTTTCTGACTAATTGTGAACTTTGTGAACCTTGTGAACCTCATGAGGTGTCTTGTGAACCTTGTGAACCTTGTGAGCCTCTTAGTACACAATGAATTGTCTTGTGGATGGCAAATTTTGGGGTGCAACAGCTGCCCCTGTTCAATTTTCTGAAACCTGAGGGGTTAGATTGGTATATGTGTCAGTCATGACCTGGAAGGTTGAAGGGGATTGAACACAAAAGCCCAAAAATTTGCACTCATCAGTGCATAAAGTAAAGCTGATGATTAATTGTATATGCTCGAGTGGGCTTGAAGATGCCACTTGGAAGAACTGGAGATGGGCTTATAGATGCCATCCATAATATCAGGAGATGATAATATCTTTATGTTGATACTGGATATCAGTACTAGGTCTTTGTATAAGCCGTCTCTGAATCATTTATGCAACATGATTTGAATTGTTGAATGGACCAGTAGAAATGAATCTTGTGATAATTATCTCTTCTGGAAGTATTTTGGATTAGGGAATGGATCTTTGTACAGACCGTTTGCCTACTCTCCAAGGTCAAAAGAACGTCAGGATTAGTTCTTCTGAAAAATATCTTGAACCAGGGAATGGATATTTTTACAGACCGTTTGCTTGCTATTCAAGGGCCAAAAGAACGTCAGGATTTGTTCTTCTGAAAAATATCTTGAACCAGGGAATGGATCTTTTTACAGACCGTTTGCCTGCTATTCAAGGGCCAAAAGAACGTCAGGATTTGTTCTTCTGAAAAATATCTTGAACCAGGGAATGGATCTTTTTACAGACCGTTTGCCTGCTATTCAAGGGTCCAAAAGAACGTCAGGATTTGTTCTTAAGGGTCAAAAGAACGTCAGGATTTGTTCTTCTGAATAATGTCTTGAACCAGGGAATGGATCTTTTTACAGACCGTTTGCCTGCTATTCAAGGGCCAAAAGAACGTCAGGATTTGTTCTTAAGGGTCAAAAGAACGTCAAGATTTGTTCTTCTGAAAAATGTCTTGAACCAGGGAATGGATCTTTTTACAGACCGTTTGCCTGCTATTCAAGGGCCAAAAGAACGTCAGGATTTGTTCTTAAGGGTCAAAAGAACGTCAGGATTTGTTCTTCTGCAAAATGTCTTGAACCAGGGAATGGATCCTTTTACAGACCGTTTTCCTGCTATTCAAGGGCCAAAAGAACGTCAGGATTTGTTCTTAAGGGTCAAAAGAACGTCAGGATTTGTTCTTCTGAAAAATGTCTTGAACCAGGGAATGGATCCTTTTACAGACTGTTTGCCTGCTATTCAGAGACATCTTGAGCAAATGTATGGATCATTTCTAATCCGTTGTAAGTTGTGGATATTGTTTTTCCTGCATATAACCATCCTGCAAAGAGAATGTTAGTTTATGCAATATGTATGCATGCATAATATGATGCACCTACGTAAATGTATTATGTACTTATGTACTTATTATGTACTTATGGTATGATGTAAATGATGTATGTATGAATCATGCAGCCTGAAGCATCCGGACATCTTCGTATAACAACTGCTGGCCAGGGAAAATAAATCCCGATTTGTTGCTGAAGAATATGAGGAACTCGTTCCCATCTCGTTTGATAATATAGTGAAGAATATGAGGAACTCGTTCCCGTCTTGTTTGATAACATAGTATTCATAACCTCCCGTCTTCGTTCGATAGTATGGTATCCATAACCTCCCGTCTTCGTTTGATAGTATGGTATCCATAACCTCCCGTCTTCGTTTGATAGTATGGTATCCATAACCTCCCGTCTTCGTTTGTCGTACTCCTATTGAAGGAATAATTTCCCGAGTATCCCGACTGAGGATAAAAGAGATGGACATAAATTCCAGGGGAGATGTAACTCGAAGTATTTATGAAGATGGATTTTCCCTACTGGGGGATTTGTAGCTGTCTTGTGGGGATGAACCGGCGAAGCTTCGTTGAATTACTACCCTCGTTCGTCCTTAGTAAATACTATTACTGCATTTTATGCATTTCTGGTAAACATCAATCATATTAAAAAGCATACATACATTCAAACACAACCAATGGACGTTTTAGCTTAGGTAAATAGGGTAAAAGTAAATCTGGATTCAGAGGGAAAAGTAAAGCTGAACTTGAAAACAGAATCGTTTCAACTTCGAGAGTGCATAACCAATTGGATTTAGAGCTCCTGAGATTCTTAAATTTCCTGAATATCTTCCCAGAAATGATATTGACACCATATGATACTACTGGCGTAGACAATTAATTTCCATAATGGCTTATGCTGAGAATCCAATATCAAGGTAATACAATGAGAGGAACGTGTCTTCAAATTGTGATGGACCATATACGCTCCGGATATTAGATTTGAAAAGAAAGCATTGCCCCTTGGTTGAGGATGAATTGTCCCATAATGGAAGTATATGAATGTAGTTACCTCAAGAGAAATAAGCAGAATGCCCCACAATAATATGCCATTGACATCATGAACTTTGTAATGTTACCCTTGGTAATTCAAATATATGAGGAGAGTTGCCCCTGGCTATTAAGCACTGTTGAATCTGGACCTGATTGCCCCGAATGAATTGAACATTAACTTGGTATGCCCCTTTGATTTGGAAACAGTGACTATGCTCCTGGCATTATGAACTCTGTAATGTTACCCTTGGTAATTTAGATAGATGAGGAGATCTGCCCCTGGCTACTTAAACATAATTGAATTCTGTCTTGATTGCCCCAAATGAGTTAGGAAGTATCATGGCATGCCCCCTTGATTGGGAGATAATGACTATGCCCTTTTGTATACATGGACTTTGATCCAGGAAGCAACTTTGTTTATCGGAAGGACTTTGGTTTATTGAACATTCATCCTTTAAGTTTCTCTATTTATCAAACACTCAGGTATATGCAAACAAATATATTCAAAAATGCAATGCTTATGTCTGTCTTAAAGTTTTGAAAAAGAGTTATTTTAGAAAAACAGTTTTTGTGAAAACTGTGATATTAACTCAAGTTTTATAATAAGCCCTAAAGGAGTCAGGATACCTTTTTGTAGCAGTACGCTTTTGAACTAACCATGCTTCAGTTAGGACTTTTAAAGGGTTATAACGTGGTCTGGTTCACGGTTTAAGAAACAAAGGATAAAGGCTCAAATTTATTTGTACCCAACCCATTCTTCATGATGTTCTTCAGTCCTATGTTCGGTTAACTTATGCATTGAGGTTCCAAAGTAGTTTGGAATTGTAACACTGACATTTGTGATGATTCAGGAATCAAAAAATTTATTTGAAAATTCAGTCATCTTTCTTTATTTAGGATCTATAGTGACCTCCTTTTTTCTTTTGACTTTGTTATCCCTTCTTTTTGCCTGAACTGTTTATTTCAAGGTTAC
This sequence comes from Lathyrus aphaca, assembly GCA_963966055.1. Lineage (NCBI taxonomy): Eukaryota > Viridiplantae > Streptophyta > Magnoliopsida > Fabales > Fabaceae > Lathyrus > Lathyrus aphaca. The sequence goes on along the minus strand of OZ014525.1, from coordinate 179,399,200 downwards.
AGTCAGCGGGATGTCTTGATTTTTTACTAAGTCTCCTTCATAGGTTTTGACTTAGTGAGATTTTCTTTTGCTAGATATTGACTTGCAGACTTTAGTGATTATAGGGAAACATCATTAGTTGTGTACAACACAAACAATTGGCATAGTTGAGTTAACCGAGTAACTACCCTGCCCCAGGTTATGAATAAGGGTTTTAATTTGTGCGAGAATGAAAACTCCTACTTCATAGGCTCAAAAGGGTTGACTAGGGATTAACTTCCTTATATCTCCACTGTTTAGGAATTGAAACAATGTTTGTACATCGTCAGCATAGTCTGTTCAAAAGCATACTGCCTAATATTATGGTATTGTTTTCGTCATCCTCCCTCTACAGGCTTATAGCTTTATCAGGAGTTAAATATCACAAGATAGAAATAAGAAGCATAGTTTTAAATATAGTGAAACGAATGGATTAATTCAAGACAAACATATGCAATGCATTAATGAAAACAAAAGTTTAACATAATAGTAAGTGTTTAAACAAACAAAAGAAATTACAAATGAAAATTCAAATGTTCTCAAAGCCTCTTCCTCTAAACCCGTCACTCCAGTTATCTGGAAACTTTGATGCTTGATGGACGATAGAAGAACTCAACCTGGCCTTCTGGAGTAACCTCGAGTATTCCTTCGTCAATTAGGTCTTGAATCTTATTCTTCAATGCCCAACAGTTATTTGTGTCGTGTCCGGGACTGTCGGAGTGGTACATATACCTTGCTTTGGGATTATAGCGAGGAGAAGAGGTGTTAGGATTTTTAGGAGAATTTTCCAAGGAAATCAACTTCATCTCCAACAGGCATTGCAAAACTTGTGACATTGGTGTGCTGAACCGGATGAACTGTCTTCTACATTCCTTGTATAGAAGTGGATTAAGCTTACAAGGTCTTCTTTCTTCCATTGAAGGATGGTCATTAATAGCCTGTCTATTTCCTTCTCTCATCCTTACTTTCCTTTCAGCCAAGTCAGCTTGTTTCAACGGAGGTTGACTGATGATTAGATTCCCAACTCTGTTATGCCGAAGCTTATTGACAAAGCTTCTCAGCTCTTCTTGCCCCTGGGCCAAACTCTAGATAAGAGCCATTTGGCCATTCATTTGAATCCTCATCTCTGCTATCTCAGCTTGTAGTTGTTTCAACTGATCATCTTTGTTGTCCTCAGGATTCTTCGTCTTCATGTCCTTAGAGAGGAGTGCTTTCAACTCTTCTTGCCCCTTGGACAAATTCAGAATCACTTCTTGAAACTGAGCATTCCGAGCTTGAAGATCTTTGACAGATTGTTCGAGAGCCATTTCTGCTGAAATAAACAGCGAGAAGATAAGATACCTGTACATAAGAAGCCTGTGATGCAATGATATGGTGTATAAATGTGTATGCAATGTTTTCAAGGACCGCGGGATTTAAATTTGTTTAAACAACCAAAGAGTAAACTTTTATTAGTAATAAATTTGTTTGCCCCTTGGGCTTACAATACAAACGAAATGAATACAAAAGATGGGGTTTTAAGTCTCCCATGGACGTTTCCTCTTAGTGTTGAGGTACGAGTTGAGGTTCCGCTCCTCGTGAAGTTGTTTTGTTAGCTCCAAGATTCTTTCTTGACTTGCTTTGTAATGAGTCTCAAAAGTATCTCTTTGCTCCTTCAACTGGATCCAGGACCTCTGTAACTCCTCCATGTCAGCGGGCATGTCTGGATGAAGAATGATGTAGGAAGTATCTCCTTCAGTAACAGGCTCCATGGTAACTGGCAAGATAGCAGGATATGGCATCATAAGAGTCTGAGCACGAGATCGCACCCATCTGAGATAAGGTTCCATAGGAATGGTATATTTGGGTTCCAGAGTCTTGCTTTCAACCTTGTTCACTTTGCCCTATGCTCGTATAAACCTTTGACGGTAACCTTGCAGATCGTTGTCGTAGTCAAACACAATACCCTGAATCAACATGTCATGAGGACCATCACTCCGAGCATAACCAAACTGACGTAAAGCTAAGGAAGGGTTGTAAGTAATGCCCCCTCTTATGCCAAGGAGTGGCACATTAGGGAACTCCCCATAACGGTCAATGATAGTAACATTCTCCATAGATCGAGAGCACCAATGAATATCTGAATGAGAGAGTGACATAATCCTCTTGGACCACATGAACCCTTGTTCATTCTTCATCACTGATCGAGGAAGGTGAGAAATAAACCACCTAGATAGTAAAGGTATACAACACATCAGAGTTCCTCGTGCCTTTGTAGTACGAGTATGAAGAGAGTGCAAGATGTCTCCAAGTAATGTAGGCACTGGATTGTGACTCAGAAATATGTTGATGGCGTGAACGTCTATGAACTGATCTGGATTGGGGAACAACACTAAGCCATAAATAAACAAGGCTAATATCTCCTCAAAATCATCATAACTCATAGCCTTCAAGAACACTTGAGCCTTCTCCATCAATACCTTGGCAAGAATACCCTTAACTCCACTCCTCGTTTCTAGGACAATGTCTGATTTCTTCAGATGTAGGGCTGCAGCAATAACCTCAGGTTTAAGCTCTTTTTCCAAACCTGTGAATGGTTTCTGATCAAGGATAGGTATACCCAGTAGTCTAGAGAACTCTTCCATTGTAGGAACCAGCTGATAGTCAGGAAATGTGAAGCAATGGTGCTTAGGATCAAAGAACTGAAACAGAACACTCATCATGTCTTCATTAAACCCTGAGGTGACTAGATCCAATAGGTGACCATGTCTCTTGATGAACTGGGAGTTTTCAGAAACTTGAAAGACCAATTCCTTAAGCTTAGGAGGTATCCCTACAAAGTTGATACGGATAGTATTCCTACGAGCAGAAGCCATGACCTGCAACAAAGAACAAAGATAAATCCTTTGGTCCTTGAAATGGTTAGTGAAAATGCTATGCTTATGATGCATGATGATGCTATGATGTTATGCTCAATCACAAACATGTGGCACACACAAACAAGTCACACAATAGCCCTAGGTTTGAAGGCTTGCATGAGGTTTAAAGGTAAGTACCCTCCCCTGAAGTTTAGTTGGTTCATCCTGTCCTATAAAGTAACCAGGTTCTAAGGGATCTCAAAATCATTGATCCTTCACAAGGGTGGTTGTTCAGTAGGCAACTTACTTGCCAACCAAAACCCTCCAAGTTTAAGATCTCAATGAGCGTAGTATCGAGTATTAACCAACTTCAGTCTTCACCAAAGCCGGTTATCTCACTACTTTCTAAAGGCCAAGATGGGATAACTAGGGTTCTAAAAGTTAGTTAGTGTATTGACAACGTATGGCAGCCTCATATTATCCTCAACTTGACTTAAGGAACATAAGCACCAACCAAGAAGTCACACTAACTATGGCCACCAGATCAAACATATCGGTATATGCCGTACAGTTTCCTTGGTCTATTGCCATTTACCGAAGGTACACTAGATCCGGGTTAGGATCTTTCACACATAAGAGCACCCAACAGATAAGTATAAAGCAAACAAGGCAAACAATTTTAAAATGATCTAATTCCTAAGGGTACCCCTCTTTTATTAAGTCCCCAGCAGAGTCGCCAGTTCTGTAACACGGTGGGAGAACTGACTTTAGTTAAATGTTGCGGATAGCAAGAGTCGCCACCGACTTTTATTTTATCCAAAGGAAAGGGCATAAAAGAACAGGAAAGACCTTAAAATATTTTTGGGTTCGGGGGGTAGGTTATGTAAAGGGAAGGTGTTAGCACCCTTTACATCCATGGTTATCCATGGGCTCTTAGTTACTTAGCTCACTTTAAACTGTTTTGATAAGTGTAGTGTGTGATTAAAAAATTTCTTAAGTACTTTATAATGATCCTTGTATGGATATATATAAAGACTTTGTTTTGAAAATTGTTTGAAAATGTGAAGTGTTATGAAATGTTTTTGAAAAGAGTGAGCAAGTACTTAAGAGGAACCTACCCTAAGTTAAGTCTTTTCTGTTCTTAAATGTTCTTTCAATGGTAAGACTATCCCTATTATTAAGGAATAGGTAGTCATTACCTTGGATGTTATAAGGGACATGTGAAGGGTCATCTGTGTTTAGGCAATTGTAAGGTGTATAAGCAATTCGAAGGGACTTATCATCTTTTATTCGGAAAGGAACAAGATCTTTTACGAAGGCAACCATAAAGGGACTTGATCTTATAATGCTTTAAAGGGACAAGATGATATTAAATAAGATAAGGGACTTTGCTTTATACACCTTACTTGACCTTTTATTTAGGCAACATTAGAGGTATCCTTAAGAATGTGAGATGGCGATCAAAGATCGACTTACGTGTGTGAGTGTACAAATTCAAGTATTTATCTTATAATTAGTGATCTAAATTCAATTTTAAGATAAAAACATGTTTTCACACCCTATTTTACTAACCATAGCAATTTAAATAAATAAACAATAATAATACTACAATTATTACATAATTTGCACAATTACATTATAATAATAAAATAATTTAAATAAATAAGCATATAATAAATAAATAGGTTAGTAATAATAAATAAAATAAATATAAGAGAGGTTAGTATAATAATATAATATAGAAAACAAATTAAAAGTTCAAATTTAAATAAATAATCATTTTTAAGAAATTTAAGAAAAAAGAAATAAATAATAATAATTATATACTAATAAATATGATTAATGGTTTAATAAATTAATTATATATACATATTAGAAATATTTAATAATTATAATTATACAAGCATAATAAAAATAAAAAATAAAAATCATAAAAATAAAATTAGGGTTTTGAATTGTTTAGAAAAAATAAATTAGGGTTTATAAATATAATTAGGGTTAATTATTTAATCTAAACTTAATTAAATTATTTAAAAAAAAACATACAATATTAATAATATACAATAAATATAAACAATTTTATTAATAAAGTTTGAATTTTTTTTAAAAATATAAGTTTTTGAATTATATATAAGAAAATAATATAAGTATTTTATTTTAGACATTTATTATTAATTAAATTAATTAAATACAATATAAACAAGACAAAATAAATGAAAAAAAATGAGAAAAAAGAACTTACCTGGGGCTGGGATTCGAACCCAGGCCCTAGACTTCACTTCTCCTGGACCAGCCTCCCTTCCACTGGGCTGCGCATGCGCAGGTGATATTGAACGACCTTCAATGCGTTTTGTTTCTTAACCTGTAAAAATCATAAAAAGCAAAACAACACAAAATGGCCTGGGGGGAATCGAACCCAGGACCATTCATTCACTAACAAACGCGTATACCAACTGAGCCAAGCTGTTCCTATGAAATAATAACCACAACAATATCATAAAATATAATACCCAATTTTTAAATACGAATTTGGCGCCAGACTTCATCTTCTTCATTCAAATTACCTGCGAAATTTCCTATGCTTTCTCCTGCGAATTTTCCTGCAAGTTCTTAAAACCAGAATCCTATGTATTTTCAAACATCAAGCAAATCGTAATGTCAATTCAAATTAAAAGCCCAGATCAATTATACAAGTATCATAGGTCACAGCCATGTGCTTAGATTTCATTTAGATGTCCTAAATGCTTGGTTCCCGAATTGAAGCTCTAAACCCTAGCAATGGTGAATTTCGATACACTCCACAATAATTGAATTAAATCATCCAGAAAGTTTCTAAACATCACAACAAACACAAATCCACAGTTAGTTTTCAATATTAATGCACAAATCATTCAAATCGAAAAAATCTTAAAGATGAACAATATGCATTCGGGTTGTGTGATTTAAGGCATGAATGAATGATGTTATGATCCAGAATCAATCCATGAACTCCAAGGAATAAGTTGCAACCTTTGGTTTGTCTTGAAAGAAGCTTTAAGTATCAAACCGAATTGGTGTTTTTAGTGTGAAATTTGAAACTTTGTTCTTACCCTTGGAGGCTGCAATTTCGTCCCCTCTCATTGGCAATGTGTTTATGTATATATATGGATTGAATTAGGTCAGAAAAATGCTATCACTCTTTGGACTTTTTGGATGTTTGAAGATTGAAAAAGATTTGTCATGAAATTTGATTTTTCTTTGATCTAACATTGCTATTTTGGGACAATCCTCATAACTTGTGTATCAATCTGATCCAAATATTATTTATGACTTTCTAGAAGCAAATCCTTTTTCAAATATATGATTTTATATTTTATTTCAATTTAAATTGTATTTTAATGAATAAAATTCAAATAAATATGAAATAAAAAATAAAAAATCAGAAAATAGGTGGATTGGGTCATGCTTGGTGTTTTTGTAAAGATGGGATAGCAATTTGGTGGGCTCATTTAGCAAAAATTGGTTTTAAAGCCCTATTTGCTTCATAAACTTCCCAAAAATTTCCCAACTTTGCAAGGTCACAAATCCTTCAATTTTAATTCTATTAGGGTGTTCTTGGACATTTTGGAAAGCTTAAAGAGTCCTCTAACCAACCTCTTTGGTCTCATGTCCATATCTTTTACCATTCTCAAGTTATGCTCTTTTGAAGTTGTTGACTTTTTGTTGACTTTTAAAAGGACCTATAATGTCTTAGCTCATACCTTCCAAATGAAGCATTTTTGGGCTTGGCTTGTGAGACACAAAGTTGTAGAGAATTCAATTTCCTTCTAAATGAGATTTGGATGGAAAATTATTGATGAAGAATGTGAAAGTTATGGCTGGTCAAAGTTCAGTTGACTTTTCCTGTGAAAACCCTAATTTAGAAACTCCTGATTCTTGATGATCTGAAATATCCTTGATGAATCATGATAAACCCTTGATAAAATGATGAATTTTACTTCATATACTTGATGTTGGCAAACAATCATGAAGTTTGACTTTGGTTTGACCACAGTTGACCTCAGTTTGACTTTTTAACTGCTTTGACTGATTTTGACCTATCTGATCATCTGACTGAGCAAATCTTTGGGAAAAGTTTTGAAACTTGTCATGGGGATTCTTGAACACATATAGGATGCTATGAAGCTCACTTGAAGTCTTGGAAGTCTATTTAGCCTGAGTAAAGTCAAAACCCTAGTTTAGGATGTACTGCTTAGGAGGATGCATTGTCTGAGGGAATTGTCAAACTTTCTGACTAATTGTGAACTTTGTGAACCTTGTGAACCTCATGAGGTGTCTTGTGAACCTTGTGAGCCTCTTAGTACACAATGACTTGTCTTGTGGAGGGCAAATTTTGGGGTGCAACAGCGGCCATCACATGCGTCATCCTCATAGTACTACAGATTGTCCTCCATCGTGTAGTCGACGAGGGAACGGTTGCGGTCGTTGAGTTGTTCTCCGTACATGCTGGAAGGATGGTGTTTGAGCTTTGATCCTCAGTCGTAGAAGAAGGGGAAACTAGGTTCCCACAGACGGCGCCACTGATCTTACCTGATCAGAAGAACCTTCCAGTGACTTGATGTAACAGCCGAAGGATGGGAGGAGAGAAAAAGGGAGGTGTACCTGCAAAGCACTCCAATGCTTAAGTGAGAAGAGGTACAGTGAAAAAAGTGGTTTGAGTATGGTGAAATCAGAATACCTGATCCTTTAACGAAAAAGGGTATTTATAGTGTGCCCTCAGCGCTGGGCCAAGGTCCCTCTTTGGGCCTAGATCAGCTAGGCCCAAGGAAGAACTGCCAAGGAACGCGTGAGAAGCGTGAGGACCTAGCTAAAAGGTCTGGTCCTTGGTCCAACTTCCCCTATCTTTCAAGAGATAATAAGGGACAGTTGGGTGACGTGGTAAGTGACCTGGCAAACTTGTTCTTTGCCCGTCCTGAGTGTATGCCCGTCGTATAAGAAGCTTGTTTGACTGTGAGGTGCCCCTGCCCGTCTGCTAGGCGTTTCTGCTCGAGTATATGGGCCGTAGCCAGATACATTCTTTAGGCCCAGTCCGGAACAACTTCCAACCAACAAGACATACATTTTTTTATCTAAAATTTAATTGAAATAAGAAATTTTCAATTTACCTGTCAACATATGGAAACTAAGGCACTTACCAGGGTTATAGATGTGTTGGAATTCCACAATAATTCAAATTTATTAGCTTTATGTGTAGAAATACTAGAAGATAGAAAAACCATGGATTTTTTTATATTGACCTTCAAACGTGAAGCCCTGCAAAAATTATTAACAACATTCTTAAATAATCTTACTTGAGAGGCTTTAGCCTCAATGAACAATAAACAATCATCCGCAAAAAAGGAGATGTGAGAAAGAATGACCAAAACAAAAAATATTGACTAACATCCATTGACTATAATCAACATTTTCTTGGATCAGAAGGTATAATTTTTCAATAAAACTGAGGAGGAGATGAGAGGATAAAGGATCATGTTGTCTTAAACCCCATTTAGGTGCAAATTTATCAAGTTTTCACCATTCCACTTAAGAGCAAGAAGGGAATATGTGATGCAACACATGATAAGATCAATAATTCTAGACGGGAAACCGGGATGTTTAAGAGTGATTTTAAGAAATAGTCAGTTCGTCCAGTCATACATTTTTTCAAAGTCAATCTTAAATAACAAACACCATTTCTTGCCTTCTTTTCTATGAATATGATACATAATCTCTTGAGCAATGATGGCATTATGCAATACCTCTCTTAGGATTTAAAAATGCTTTGAAGGGGGACAATAAATTTATCCAAGAAAGACCAAATACGACAAACAATAACTTTGGAGATAGTTTTGAGAAACACATTCCAGAGGCTAATCCAGAAAAAATTCCTTAAGAGTGAGGGGACATCAACCTAAGGAATATGAATAATAAACATTTTAACTAACTTGGGGTCATTGGTGTCGATATTAAAAGTCTAGAAAACAAGATGCCACACATCATTACTGACAATATTCAAATAAGTCATCTAGCCCGGAAACTTTGTAAGAATCCATGGAAAAAATGCCCTTTTAACCTCGTATATCAAAATTGGTTGAAGAAGAATATTTTGAAGCTTAAGACCAAAATGGGAGATCCTTGCTAAAGTAAGCCCATGATTATTGAAAGGATCATTGGATTGAAAGAGATTAATCCAAAAGTTTGAGGCTCCCCTCTTCTAGGTCATCACATCATTGCACCAAACTACTTCAATATTAAGACCAAAAACCTTGTTTCTTCTTCTTATAATCACAAGTTTAGTATGAAATAATTTAGTATCATGGTTGCCATATTTAACCCAGTTCTTTCTCGATTTTTTATACCACAATATCTCATATTGATAACAAATGACGTTATAATCATGCTACAACTGACACTAAAAAGACTAAGGTTATAGGTTTGTCTGATATTAAGATTTTGATAAGCTCTCTTCAACTTAGCTTCAGTCCTATGTTTGTTCTTGAAATATTACCAACTTTTTGTTATTGAGAAACTGTGTATATATGAGACTAAAACTATAAAGTGAGCCAAGAGATTTGCCAAGGTTTTTGTAATACCTCGTATTTCCTAAATGATTTAAATAATATTAGTTGATATCAACTAAGTTCAGATGTGATCTGATAGTTATCTGTTGGGATAATTAGTGTAACTGATGAGCTCATATTTGATTTAATTAATATTATTTGACTATGAGAATTTATTAATTGGTACAATAGAGACATTTTGGATAACCTTAATATTGTACATTTTACCAATTAGTACTCTTTTCTCACCAACCAAGCCAAGTTAGTCTTACTAACTTTTCAATTTTACTTCTATGTGCCATTTGTTTTCCAATTTTGTGGGAGAAGTATTAAGAAGGAAAGATAGAAAGGAAAAGAAAAGAAAGATAGTAATAGAGAAAGAGAAGAAGAAAAAGAGCATTCATCATCTCATCTTCAACAATCAACTTCTTCATCATCATACTAGAGGTGGATTCTAATTAGATACATTAGGGTAAGATTATTGCAGATAGAAATGTGTGAGGTTAGATTTGGTAAGATTTCTTTCATTGTCGTGTAAATACCATGATTCTGTTGTGTTCATGTTATCTATGTTGGAATATTGCTTGGACTGTTAGTTTATGGTAAGGTTTGTTGATATTTTGTGGTTTATGGATTTGTGAAGGGGTGGGGTTAAAAACTCCCTTTCTGTCTTTGCATTTTGCAGCTATTTTTAGCTGAATCGACGTGGTCGCATAACGACCCTCCAACGAACTGTAGGTGAATCCTCGCCTTGCGGTCGCATAGCGACCATTGAAGTATTTTGCTTCTGCCTCTTATTTGACCTTCTTCGTCCAGAGCTCGCACAACGAAGTGCAGGTGAACTGCCCCCTCGCCTGGAGCAAAACATCACAGATTCATGACCACGACTAGTCAAATTGCATCATCATTCATAAAATCATCATAATACTTCACATAACATGCATAAACATCAACATGTACATAATCATCATAAACGTCATAACATAATCATAAACATCGTAGTACAACATCACAAACACATCAAAATCATCATAATAGTTCCCAAAAACATTGTCATATTCATCGATAAGATAAAAGTATCCCTAAACACTAATTACTTAAGGTATTCACAAGTATTCAACAAGAAGACATAAATCGACACGTACTAAGTACCTATCCATTCATCAAATAGTTGGGAATATGGTACCAAAAATAATTTTAAGATAAAGTATGTTTAATCAGTTATCCAACGATTCGAACCATGCATCGATCAGACACTCACAGCTCGAGTTATGAATTTTCGAACTTTTAGAAATAATTATGCCAACTGCCCCTCGCCCAAGGCTCGCCCAGAGAAACATTATGTTCGCATGTAGCTCGCTCGGAGAAGCTGGAGCGAAAACACTCCCTCATACATTTTTCCACGAGCACATCGTTTCCACCCTTCTGTCACCCCTTTTCTCGCCTGGAGAAGCTCGAGAGAAATTGCTTCGCCCAACCACGCAGAAAGCTCACTCGGCGAGAGCCGCTTGACATCAATTTCCTGTTGCGTTTTCTACACCAGAGCAGTCCCAAATCCCATACCATTTTGTCGCTCCCCCGAAAAGACACCGGGTCAGATAGGGTACAGACGCGAACGGTCGGCGAAAAGAGAAATGAAGATGAAGTGAATAGAGTCGCTAGCTAGGCATTTTTATCCCGAAGGAAAGGTAATGTCGCATAAACCTGGAAAGAGATGGATAAGACGGTCGCAAACCAGAGAAACTGTGAAAGGGGGTTGGTTACAACCTGGGAAGGTATTAGCACCCAGATTGTCCGTCGTACTCGACGGGATCCACGCTTAAAAGATTGTGTTTAAAGGGGAAAGTGTATGTGCTATCTGTGTGCAAAAGCTGGAAAAGAAATGTACAGGTGTCAGTGCAAAAGGTGAATGCTCAGGATTGAGGCTTTAGAAAGAATACTAAAAGAGGGGGATGACAAAGAGACTTTTGTTCGATAACTGTTAAGTTATGCCTACATATCCTCGCGTGCAATGAGGAAGTCAGAACACCGTAGTTCGACTCAAAGAGACTGAAAGATAAATTGACTATGAACTGCTTGCTTGTCTATGCTCAAGTGTATGACTCGTCTGGCTCGAGTGCTAACTGTCTTGCATTAGACGGAAGAAGCAAGTTCTCGTTTGTGAATGAATGTGATGAGAAAAGAATCCCAAAGGAGACGATTATTGTTTGTTTTTGTGTTTTCAATTTTTTATTGTTTTTTTGGTGTTTTGCATAAGTTAATGAGCTTAAGCCTAAATCAAGGGCTTGTAAACTCATTATATCCTCCCTGATTAGGGATAATGAGCCTACTTAAGTATGAGATAAACACCTCAACTTAATTACCATGATGATGTAGGATTAAGATCATTAACCTACTTGTGATTAATTAGATGTTTTTTGGGTTTTTGTTTAGTGTTAAGTAATGAGTTTAATCTCTAATCACAGATTAGTGAACTCATTACACCATCCTAATAGAAGGATAATAGATGAGCACACTTAAGCTGAGGAAGATACCTCAACTTAATCCATGGTTAGGGATTAAACTCATTAGATAACAAGCCTTTATTAAGTGGATTTTAATTAAAGGATGAGATTAAGAAATGGATTTTATGGTTTGTAAAACAACTTGAGGGGGACTTGTCCATTAAACACTAGGGTTAGTCCTTCTTAACCATAAAGGAAGAATTAGAACCCTAATGTAAGGCCCAAGTTACAAGATGAAGTCTTAGTGATTATTAAGATGATTTGATTAAGAGGTTTAAACAAATTAAAGGTTTAACACTTAGGATTAAAGTTATACACTCCATCCTAATAGAAGGATACAGGCATAACCCTAATTCCAAAGTCCTAAAACTTTAAGAGTTTAGTCTCTGATTATTGAGATGAGGAGAGAGACTCAATGAGACTCAAAGGTAAAAGCTAGGGGGGAATATATACAACCCTAAAAGTTATCATGCTTGGGTATCCTATGGTTTGTTAGGCTTAAGAGAAAAGATCTTCAAGGCCACCAATGGAAGAAGCAGATGAAAGGAGGATGAAGCAGAAGAATAAGCTACTTACTTCACTAAAGAAGATAAGTAACTTAAAGAAAGAAAGTGAGAGAGATGGAACAGAAGTGAACAAGTTCACTTAAAAGACAAGTAAGAATGCAAATGAAAGATATAATAGAAATGAGAAGTGAAGGCAAATCCACTTCTCAAAGTAAGCTTACCACCTGAAAATGTTAGCATGAATGTAATAAGATGTAAAGCATAAAGAAATGAAATGAAATGAGATGAAATGAAATGAGATGAAATGACCAAAGTCAGAAGTGTTTATGCAATGTTAATGTCATGTGAGATGATGCAAAGGCATACAAAATGCATATGTATGATCATACAAGAATGAGATGCAAATGGAAGCATGTTTTGAGGTTTGAAAACACATGAAAGTTAATGAAATGAAATGAATGCAAATCATGGAAAATGGATGAATAAATGATCAAGCATGATTCTAACATTTCCTAAGATGTCTAATATGACATATGAATGCAAGAAATGTCATGGCAAGTTCATGTATGGATGCATATGCAAGATGAATGCAAATGAACACATAGAATTAGGGTTTTATGGACAAGCAAGATGCAATTGAACAAAATAGAAGCATATGACATGATAAAAATTTGAAACCAAGCTCAAACAAACCCTAATCCCATACTAGGTCACACCCCAAAGGAGAGGGTCAGAAGCCTAACCAAACACAAGTTATGAATTTCCTAAGTTTCTAGGGTTTTTTGGATGGTTCAAAGGGAAAAATGCAAATCAATTTGAAAGTGCAAGATAAATTTATGAGATAAATGACCTATAAACTATATGCAACATGCAAGACAATGCAAAAAGAATCATCTTCAAACTCTTCTTGGTTAGGCAGAAATGATATTTTTTAAAGTTAGGGTTCAAAAAATGAAATTTAATGACCCTTAATTCAAAGAAAATTCACAAACTATGATCAAACCTAAAAAGAAATTTGTGTGAAGAGTTTGAAAATGTTTCTAAATGAAATGGGATGATTCATTATTTTTTTGGTGATTTTTAGAAACCTAAATGTATTTTTAAAAATACATTTAAATATTAAAAATACTTTTTTAATGCAAAAAATAAAATAAAAAATATTTTCTGGTTGAGAAAATGATTTGAAACAAAAATGCAAAGTTTCATATTTTTTGAAAGTTTTTTTATATTTTAAATTAAATATGTAATAGAAATGGATAAAAATGAAATTAAAATGAATTAAAAGGGATAGTCAACTGATCCTAAGGCTGAGATTCAAACCTAGGGGGTGAGGGTTGACTGGCGCGTGATCCAAAGGCTGGGATTTGTCCTGGCTTAATTAATCTGATTAATTTAATTAATTAAAATTAAGACTTAAGTGAAATATCTGAGCCATACAAACGCGCGCGAAGCAAGATCTAATGGCCTATATTTAAACTGAGCTAATTAACCCTAATTACTAACCCTGATCATTTTCAGGTGACCGGAGCTAGCTCCGGTCATCTTCTCCGGTGATCCCTCAACCCAACTTCCACCCCAGGCCATGAAACTTCACCAAAATCTCCAGAAATGATCTATGAACATCATTAAACAAGAATCCAACACCAAAAATCATTTATTTTCAGAAACCAGCATGAATCGAATCAAACTTCTTTTAGGTCAAAAATTTCAGAGATTCGATTCATGCTCATTTCTTCACCATTTTCAAAAACAACAAGTGCAGTGTGATCAGGGGAGCATGGGGAACATTTCTATAACATAAAATGAAGTTTCTGGAAAAATTATTCTTGAGGTATACCTGAGGTTGAGCTTTCTGATTATGGGCTTTCTGACCTCCTCCCTTGTGCAAATCAACTTCAATGAACCCCCTGAGGATGATGTGAAGCTTAAAACAAGTTTGTATGGCTTGATTTGAAGGTTTTGACTTTGCTGCACCAGAAATCGTATTTGTGTTTGGCTGTGTTTCAGGCTATGGTGAAGGGTGGGAAATGCTCCTTAGGTCATGAGGAGATGACTGGTGAAAGAAAATTGAAGTTTGAGTGGCTGAGGAGTGAGTTTCAAAAGCTTGAAGGTTTTGACAAATTTTGGGCAATCTGAGTATGAGCAAGATTCAGGCTTGTGTGTTATGTGTTTTGTGTTGCTTGAGGTTTGTATAATGTGTAGTGATTGGTTTAGAGAGTTGTTGTGGCATAGTGTGATTGGTATGGTGTGAAATGCAAAAAGTCAAGATTTTGTACTTTGAGGTATGGGCATGGTGCAGGCCTGGTTTCTTGGGGTGTCTAGCCTCAGCTGACTTTGTGGAGAGCCATGGAAATGGTTTTGATGTGCTGGCACAAGTGGATGAAGAGATATTATATGTTTTGCAAAATTCCAACTTTGATGTTTCTTGGATCACAAGCCATGAAATGCCTCTAACCATGGGCCAATTCTGATCTTTTGAGGTTTGTTTGACATATTGTGAAGTATTTGTGCCTATTAGAAGTCATTAGAATGCTTGAATATGCCAATTTACAAAATCCCTCTTTTCCATGAACCTTGAGGAGTATAATATGATGATAGAACACACATGGACCCTCTTGGAAAGCTTTGAGGCCTTTGGGATGGCTCAGATGGAATCTTGGATTGCTCAGATCACAAACCCTAGATGCAGATGAACTTGAACTTATGCAGTGAAGCAAAAATGCAATATGAGATGGTATGCTTATGCAAAAATGAAAGATCACAAGCCATGGTGTGATATGAGTGAGGGCAAATTTGGGTTGTTTACACATTTCAATACCCATGCAGTCCAAAACTCATATGATTCAACATATTTTCACAACATGACAATAACACATCATAATAGACATTCCCTACATAAATTCATAGTATTTCAACGTCATAAACCTTCATAAAATTATCACTATTATATGTATTATATTTGCACAGGCACATCACCAAATTATCCTCATGAATCACATCATTTACGTCACAGCAACATCATTAACAAATCACCACAATAGAACATCATAATCAACATCATGTTTATCATCAAATAACAAATCATAGCAACGCAACATGTGATAAATCAATCTCATAAACAAATAGATACCAGAATCATGCATCAAAACACTCATATATTCAGTCATTCACCCAAATACATGGTTTTCTCCGATTTCATCAATCTCAATAAAATTCATCACACCAAGTACAAACCTACCAACACTTTGATCTGATATCAGTTATAATAAACGTGGTTAAACCCTTACCTTACTTCTTAGAAATCGATCTCTTTCAAGCTCTACAAGGTGAATTCCTTTTCTCTTCTCCTTGTGCCCTAGACGCTTCTCATTTTCTCTAAAAGTCACGATCGTAAAGCATGACCTCAAATTACCATATTTCTTTATTCTTATTTTACCCCTTGGACCCCTAATATGTCTTTCCCAACTTGATCTCACTAATCATCATGAATATTACCATTTCAGCCTTATCCTTTCAACACCATATATTATCTCTATTTTAATATTAAAACAATTCTAAATAATTAAAACTAATAATCTAAAATATAATAAATACTCATATCACCTTAATTCCCACAAATGACATCAGATCACACATCATATTCAAAAAAACACCATATATTCTCAAATAATTTACAAATACTCATCATAATCAATTAAATAAATAATCTATTTATTTTGGGGTGTTACAATATGCATGATTAATCTTACCATGGATTTTTTTACATGATTATTATGATTGTTATACATGCTTACGACGGATGATTGTTTGATTGTAAATGGTGATAACATATTGGAAAATTGTAAAGGAAGGTAAGGAAACCCTTAATGGAAATTAATGATATGGTCTAGTAAGATGACTAGGATTTAATAGATGATTTAGATGACAATGCTTGTGCATTTGATGTCTAATTGTGTATCTTTGACAAGTAGTTGTCTTGTGGAGAGGTGAGACATTATATGGAACATGTGGTTTTGTGGTGTATGTTAAGGTGATGAATTTGCCTTGTGATTGTAGAAGACAATCATGCTATATTTTGTGATCACATAGTCGGAAACAACCCTTGAGACGCGTCGTTCCAAGATTTGACACTTATATAGAGTTCCTTTGAAATGTACGCACTAGAAATTTGACAAGTTTAAGTCCCATTGTACGAATGGAGCCTACGAGTAAATAGACTTGTGATGGACTATGATTCCATGAGAAGTGACAATTTATGTAGACTATGTTTCCCTTAGATCAAAATCCATTTTGTATGTCAAATTATAATACAAAAATCCATAACATGTGCCGAACGTTCTAGACGTAGGAGAGTATGGAAAAAGGGGATGCCTTGGTATGGTTTTCGATTAGTGATGGTTTGAGTTGGTGAACTCAAGTAACATGTTTCCATATAGTGTAAGGATTGTGAACTCAAGTATTTTCCCCTTGTGACTTGAGATAATGATATATTTAGAAGCTTGTAAAGTCGAGGGAATCCATAAGATAGGGAACCCATGGGGATTATCATCTCACCCTATGTTGTTGATTGTTTTTCAGGTAGTTCTGATTCAATGAAGGGTAATGACAAAGTTTCTTAATGTTCTTACATGTCTTAGCTTTTGGATGTCATTTCCACTATGAAAACTCTATTTTAATATCATTTCATATGATCTAGTTCTTAGTTTTATTTTGGGCATCTTATATATATTGTGTCACTCTTAGTTTTTTTTGTTTTGGGCATGTAATATGTACAATGTGTCCCTAGGAACTTATGTATATTTTAGTACCAAACTTGCAAACATGTAAAATATGAATTATTCTAGACATATGTTATATGTGGGTGTTACAGGGTTGATGCCTACGAGATCTGATTTTGGAGTCTAAATGTCAAAGTCTAGTTAATTTCATTGATGTGAAAAAAGAAAATGAAGAAAAAAGGTGATGGTGTCTTTTGGGAAAGAAAATTATTGCAATTAAACATAAATTTAGGAATTGTGGTGCGGGCTTCACCCACAGAGAAATAATAGAGTGCCCCGACTTCTGGCCAATTTCGCTCATTAGACAAAAAATATGCTGATGAGAATCGAAATTGGGACCTCATATACTACAACGATTAGATAAAAAATTGTGATAATATGTCAAACGCTTTTAAGATTTCTACAACAGTCATAAGACCGTGATTGTAAGTAGTGCTTATACAACCACATACTACGTAACAACGGTAGGTCACGCGTGATGTTACCCCTTTTCAAACCGTTGTTGTATGTGTCTTCTGTAGTAGTATAATACCATCCATATAAAAGAAGTATATTTTGCTCTCCTCCTTGTGTATGTTTAAAAAGAAAGGTGATCTCTTTGACCTTGCTTATAGCCCAAGCACAAATTTTTTCTTGTGAATATTCCAATTCATGCTCGAGGGGATTTGTAGTGATAAAGGGTTCCATTTGATTTTTTCTTTACATTATAGATCCATTTGCATCCAATTGAATTTTTGCCTGCACATTTTTTTAAACGATTTTCAAGGTATCATTTTTCTCAAGTGCTTTCATTTCCCCACTCAAAGCTCGGGTCAAATTTTTACACTTCAATGATTCTTTAACACATGATGAGATTCTCACTGATCAATAGTGGAATAAAAATTTTATACTTTGTGGAAAGATATTTAGAGGATACAAATTGAAAAATGGGATATCTACTTATAGATACAAAATATTTTTATCTTTTGTCAAAACAATGAGTGAATTATTCATATCAATATCACAAGTATCAAAAATCAAATAAACAACAATATGAGAATCATTTTTAATACTTCCAATTTAGACGATTGAAGTTTTTGTGTAACATGTCAAATTTAATTTTTCTCTGATATAATAAGTGTAAAAGGTATTGGTTTCTATAAAACAAAAGACAATAAGGATTCAAAAATAGGATTAAGAGTTTATTTAAGACCTTCATTAGGAATAAGTTCAATCACAATAGGTGAAAACCGTAACACCCACTTTTTCCAAAGAAATTTTTATATAAATTTTTAATAAAATCATAGTTACTTTTCTAGAGTCAGATGTTACACCATCAACGTTCATCAAAATTGTTAATAAAAAACGAACAGCGGAATCTAGTTTTTTAATATCAATAGCTCAAAGGCTTAACAAATCGCACATAATAAGGTTCTTCAATTCAAGTTTAATTATAAAAATAACTTTTTCTAAACATTAAAAGTAAATATGGACAAAGATCCCCGTTCCCGTTACATATCAGAGCTCCTAGGACACGTCCCCTCCAATCACCAAATCCCATTTTCCAGGAGGCTGACACGGCCGCCCGTGTTGCCTGACACGGCCTGTGTCAGGCTTCCTGAAGCCAACTTCCCAAAATTCTACTTTTTAGTATAATACCCGTAGCCTGACACGGCCGCCCGTGTCATGGGACACGGCCCGTGTCAGGGCACCTGTACCCCAAAAATCCAATTTTCCCAAAAGTCCCAATTTCTTCCCTCTTCCTCACATGCATGAACCCCAATCATTCTAAGTCGAATTTAACACTCAAAACCAGACAATTCACATGTTTATTATCCATTTATACATATAACCTCAACTAGTTTTATTAATATACTTTCCTAGATCAAATTAGGGAATTTATGAGGTTTAATCCTCTTTTCTGTTCATCATAACCCCCACAACCTTCATATGCCAATTCTCCCAATACCAAACATACAACACCAAATATATTTTCAAAACACATCATATAATCATATTCATCAACAATTTCACAATATTGCATCGATTCAATCATTATTATCAGAATCTCTTAAAAATACCTAAGGGAGGAAGGAACTCCCAAGTACCCTTCTATGTCCTATCACCAATCATAAACCCTTTCTCCCCTCTTACCTTAAAATTGAAGCTTTCCTTCACAACTTTTGGTCTTGGTGATCTACGATCCTTGACCTTGCTCTTCTTCTCCTCTTTCTCCAGACCTCTCTGTTCTTCGTCAAAAATACGATGAATGAAGTTTGTTTCTCTATTTCCTCTTTTTATAAAACAGCAATTCCACCTTTGCCCTTAAACCTCTAACCAACTCTTTATTTTATTTTATTTAAATAATAACAACATTATAATAGTACACCTTATATTATTATTATTATTCTCATAAAATACTTTCTTCACCAATTAATTCAATTATGCCATTAAAATATTAATATTTATTTCACAAAAATAAATATAAAATTAAGGCGTTACAACTCTCCCCCACTTAGTTATTTTCGTCCTCGAAAATGTACCTGAATGGAATAACTCTGGATATGATTCTCGCATCTTGCTCTCCAAATCCCAGGTAACACTTCCACTAGAAGCTCCTCCCCAAGCTACTCTCACAAGAGGTATCTCTTTGCCTCGTAGTTGCTTCATCTTACGATCTTCAATCCTCAACGGTAAAGTCTCCACCGTAAGATTGTCACGGATTTGCACTTCATCTCTCTGATTTACATGTGATGGATCAAACACATATTTCCTGAGCTGCGATAAATGAAACACTTCGTGCAAATTTGAAAGTTCTGGCGGTAATGCCACTCTGTAAGCAACCTTGCCTACTCTCTGCATAATCTGATACGGTCCAATAAACTTAGGATCCAACTTCTTAAACTTCAACGCACGTCCAACACCGGTCATTGGGTTGACTCTCAAAAGTACATGGTCACCCTCACTGAACTCTAAGTCTTTCCTTCTATTATCATGGTAACTTTTCTGCCGACTCTGAAACGCTTTCATTTTCTCTTTGATCATCTGAATAGTTTCAGTAGTTTGCTGAATAATCTCAGGCCCAAGCATAACATTTTCACCTGTCTCATACCAACACAGAGGTGTTCTACATCTTATACCATAAAAAGCTTCAAACGGCGACATTCCAATACTTGAATGATAGCTATTATTATAAGTAAATTCAATCAGTGCCAAATGTGTATCCCACGCACCACCTTTTTCTAGCACACAAGTTCTCAACAAATCTTCTAATGACTGAATAGTCCTATCGGATTGTCCATCTGTCTGTGGGTGGTAAGCCGAACGCAATTTCAACTTAGAACCCAAAGCCTCGTGCAAACTTTTCAAAAACTCAGAAGTAAATCGCGGATCTCTATCCGATACTATACTTGACGGTACACCGTTCAATTTCAGAATAACTCGGATATAAATCTCCGCCAACTTAGTTAACGGGTAACTAATGTTAATCGGAATAAAATGCGCGGACTTAGTCAACCAGTCCACAACTACCGAAATAGTATCTAGGCCTCTCGCAGTATTCGGAAAACCTGTCACAAAATCCATAGCAATAATATCTCACTCCCACTCTAGGATCTCTAAGGGTTGCATCAGCCCCGAAGGCTTCTGATGTTCCACTTTTGATTTCTGACATACTAAACAAGCATAAACAAATCGTGCAATATCTCGTTTCATACCATGCCACCAAAATAATTTCTTCAAGTCATGGTACATCTTTGTAGCTCCCGGGTGAATACTTAAGCTACTCCGATGACTCTCTTCCAGAATTGCTTTCTTTAGTTCAACACTATCGGGTATACAAATTCTCTCCCGAAATCTCAAAATACCATTATTATCCAAACTAAAATCACCGCCTTGATCATTTCCTTCGGTAGGCATTAAGTCCACCAATTTCACGTCTTGTCGTTGGCCTTCCTTAATTACATCAAGAAATTCATTATTTATTCGTAACATACCCAACTTAACACTTTCAGGTGTCATCTCACACACCATACTTAAGTCTCTAAATTGCTCAATTAAATCCATCTCTTTCATCATCATAGCCGACATATGAATTGTTTTCCGGCTTAATGCATTTGCTACTACATTTGCCTTTCCCGGATGGTAACTTAAATTAAAATCATAATCTTTCAAAATTTCTAACCACCTCCTATGCCTCATATTAAGCTCCTTCTGATCAAATAAATATTTCAGACTCTTATGGTCACTAAAGACTTCAAATCGCGACCCATATAGATAATGTCTCCAAATTTTCAACACAAATACCATTGCAACCAATTTTAAATAATGAGTAGGATAATTTCTCTCGTGTATCCTCAACTATCTTGAAGCATAAGCTACTACTTTACCAACCTTCATTAACACACCACCTAAACCCATTTTAGATGCATCACAATACACAACAAAAGCTTCATTCGGATTCGGTAAAATCAATACCGGTGCCGAAGTCAATTTCTTTTTCAATTATTCAAAGCTTCTCTCACAAGTTACATCCCAAATAAAGGTTTGGCTCTTCCTGGTCAATTGAGTCAATGGCAACGCCAAATTAGAAAATCCTTCAATAAACCTCCGATAATAACCAACTAAACCAAGAAAACTTCTAATTTCCGTTACCGTCTTCGGAGGTTCCCAATCAAGCACAACACTGGCCTTCGAAGGGTCTACTACTATACCTTCACTAGATATTACATGTCCCAAAACGCTCACTGTCTTCAACCAGAAATCACACTTGAAAAAATTAGCAAACAATTTGCTATCTTTTAACACTTGTAGCGCAATTCTCAAATGTTTCTCATGCTCTTCCTCAAACTTCGAGTATATCAATATATCATCAATAAATACTACGACGAATTGATCCAAGTAAGAATGGAATATCCGGTTCATATATTCCATAAACACACCCGGCGCATTAGACACTCCGAAAGGAATCACTGCATATTCGTAATGACCATATCGAGTTCTAAATGCCGTCTTCTGGATATCTTCCTCTTTCACTCTGATTTGATGATATCATGACCTCAAATCAATCTTGCTAAAAACACAAGCTCCCACAAGTTGGTCCATCAAGTCATCGATCCTTGGAAGTGGATACTTTTTCTTAATAGTAACTTTATTCAGTTGTCGATAGTCAATCAACAAGCGCATACTACCATCCTTCTTCTTAACCAATAACACTAAAGCACCCCATGGCGATACACTGGGTCGAATGAACTTCTTATCAAGTAAGTCACCAATCTGCGATTTCAATTCAGCTAACTCAGTAGCAGACATCCTGTACGGTGCCATAGAAATAGGTCTGGTACCAGGAATCAAGTCAATAGTAAACTCCACTTCACGCGTCGGAGGTAACTCTGTAATATCATTGGGAAATACTTTAAGAAATTCATTCACTACTGGTAACTCTTCAACAACGACCTTTTCTTCCACAGATAACGGAGCAAACACAATAAACATTTTTGCTTCGTCTTCTAATAAGGTCCGCAACTCTTTAGTAGAAACTGAACTGGCCAACATTTCCTCTTCTGGAGTTAGGAATAACAATCTCTTCCTAAAGCAGTCAATATAAACTCGGTTGGATTCCAACCAGTTCATACCTAAGGTTATATCAAGATTACTGAGTGGTAGACATATAAGATCCACTCTAAACTCTTTATCAGAAATAGCCAAAACACAATCACGACATATCAAGGTAGTAGTCATAGAACCTATAGATGGTGTATCAATAACCATTCCTCGACTAACTGATAAGGTTCCAATACTAACTTTTTCACACATTCCAAAGAAATAAACGAGTGTGTTGCACCTGTATCAATAATCACAAATAAAGAAATATTATTGATAAAGCAAGTACCTTTGACCAATCGATCTTCACTAGTAGGCTGAGCTCCCACTAATGCAAATACTTTCCCATCGGATTTCTGCTTCTTTGGTTTCTGACAATTAGTGCTAATATGGCCCTATTCTCCACAATTATAGCAAATAGGAACATTCCCTCTGCAATTGGTCATCACATGACCCGCCCTTCCACACTTAAAACACTTATTTTCTTCAGTAGGACAATTATTGGCACGATGCCCCGTACCGTGACATCTGTAGCATTTGAGCTCACCGGGAGTACTTCCTCCCCCACTTGATTTCTTCTCATTACCGGCTTTTTGCTTCCCTTTGTCAGCTGGAGCACTATAAGGAGTACCACCAAATCTCTGCTTCCCTTTCTTATCATTCACAACTTTGTAGTGTGCAATCCGCGCCCTGTTGTTGTTATCATAAATCATGTTCCTACTTACCAGCTCTGGATAATTCCTGATCTTTTGGCAAGCAATACCCAACTTAATCTAAGGACGCAGTCCATTTTCATACTTCAGGCATTTGGAAGTCATCACCTCTTTAGTATTGTAGTGCGTACAGTATTGCACTAGCTCTTCAAACTTGGCAACATACTCCGCCACTGTCATATTACCTTACTTGAGTTCCAAGAACTCAACCTCCTTAGCACTGCGGATGTCTTCTAGGAAATACTTCTCCAAGAATTCTTTGCGAAATACCGCCCAAGTGATAGCCGTATCCGCGTCTTCCAACCTTTGGCGACTGTTGTCCCACCAGACTTCAGCTTCGCCCTCTAGCATGTGAGTACCAAACCTCACCTTTTGATCATCATAGCATCCCATGGTTCTGAAGATCTTCTCAACAGCTTTCAACCACTTTTGCACAGCCTCTGGATCCAGAATTCCACCTTTATACGTCGGTGGCTTGTTATTCCGGAATTGCTCCAATGCACGAGACTGAGCATTTCCTCCACCCTGAACGACCCGAACAACGTTCTCAACTGTCTGTGCCATGGCTTGCATAGCCGCAACAAGAGCATCATCATTCCTTCCTTCCATACGGATACAACAAATAACTCAGGTTAGGAAACACACGACTCTTATTCTAAGGACTGACTCAATCTGGCCGGTTGGACCGACCTGCTCTGATACCAATTGTAACACCCACTTTTCCCACAAAAATATTTATATAAATTTTTAATAAAATCAGAGTTACTTTTCTAGAGTGAGATGTTACACCATCAACGTTCATCAAAATTGTTAATAAAAAACGAACAGTGGAATCCAATTTTTTTAATATCAATAGCTCAAAGGCTTAACAAATCGCACATAATAAGGTTCTTCAATTCAAGTTTAATTATAAAAATAAGTTTTGATAAACATTAAAAGTAAATATGGACAAAGATCCCCTTTCCCGTTACATATCAGAGCTCCTAGGACACGGACATCACACCAACGTACTTCTCAAGTACCTGAATTATCTGCACTTCCGAAGAAGCACAGACGCAACAAAACAAACAGAGGGGTGAGAAATAGATTCATAATATAACGGTGCATACGACATATATGAAGAAGTAATTCACCCCTAATCACACAAAATTATCAATCATATTATTCAATCAATCATAATGCAATGCGACTCAAATGCATAATACAAATGCGGTACCGACTCACAATAACGGTTCATCAAATAGAACCCCGAATGCATCATTAACGTCTCCAACAAGACACGATCATCCCTGCAACCACGATTCTCAATGAATCCCGAATAATCACATCCATGACATGATTATTCCATCAAATGTATGTGCATGCAGACACAACAACGCATACCATATCATAATATACATGAACACATCATGCTTTACGATCCTCATGATCTCATCAACCAACCACCAGTGCATCTTATTTACACATAGAACATACACATATCTCATGTTTTTCACAATTATAACAATCTACATATTCATATAATTCAATTAAACACTTAGGCTTTCTTATACAATTAATCGTCAAGTCCTATATTCACTATTAGAACATCCTCAAAGTCTTATTTCACTAATATAATCCTACATTAGAAGAATGAGTCAAATCCTCCTTAAAATGGACAAAAAATCACATTTACATTGGCCTGACACGACCTCCCGTGTCCCCTGACACGGCCCGTGTCAGGTGGCCTGGGGACACGTCACCTCCAATCACCAAATCCCATTTTCCAAGAGGCTGACACGGCCGCCCGTGTTGCCTGACACGGCCTGTGTCAGGCCTCCTGAAGCCAACTTCCCAAAATTCCACTTTTTAGTATAATTCCTGTAGCCTGACACGGCCGCCCGTATCATGGGACACGGCCCGTGTCAGGGCACCTGTACCCCAAAAATCCAATTTTTCCAAAAGTCTAAATTTCTTCCCTCTTCCTCACATGCACGAACCTCAATCATTCTAAGTCGAATTTAACACTCAAAACCAACCAATTCACATGTTAATTATCCATTTATACATATAACCTCAACTAGTTTTATTAATAGACTTTCCTAGATCAAATTAGGGAATTTATGAGGTTTAATCCTCTTCTCTGTTCATCATAACCCCCACAACCTTCATATGCCAATTCTCCCAATACCAAACATACAACACCAAATATATTTTCAAAACACATCATATAATCATATTCATCAACAATTTCACAATATTGCATCGATTCAATCATTATTATCAGAATCTCTTAAGAATACCTAAGGGAGGAAGGAACTCCCAAGTACCCTTCTATGTCCTATCACCAATCATAAACCATTTCCCCCCTTA
Source organism: Lathyrus aphaca (assembly GCA_963966055.1). Lineage (NCBI taxonomy): Eukaryota > Viridiplantae > Streptophyta > Magnoliopsida > Fabales > Fabaceae > Lathyrus > Lathyrus aphaca. Next base: position 179,373,334 of record OZ014525.1, on the reverse strand, counting down.
CCTTAAAATCGAAGCTTTCCTTCACAACTTTTGGTCTTGGTGATCTACGATCCTTGACCTTGCCCTTCTTCTCCTCTTTCTCCAGACCTCTCTGTTCTTCGTCAAAAATACGATGAATGAGGTTTGTTTCTCTATTTCCTCTTTTTATAAAACAACAATTCCACCTTTGCCCCTTAAACCTCTAACCAACTCTTTATTTTATTTTATTTAAATAATAACAACATTATAATAGTACACCTTATATTATTATTATTATTATTCTCATAAAATATTTTCTTCACCAATTAATTCAATTAAGGCGTCACAACAACAACTCAAGTTTAGAAGTAAACTCAAAATAGGAACTGACACAAGCGTTTTAGGGAAGTTATGACTAAGGATAAAAACTAAAACGCAAAGTCAAAGTCATTTATGCTTTCCACTTGAGGTTGAGGACAAGTGAAGTAAGACACATTTTCATGAAAGTTTACATCTTTAGAAACTAAGTACTCACGAATGAGAGATTATAATATTTGTATCGTATTATATTATGAGGATAACCCATACAGACACATTTAAGAAAACCACAATCTAACTTATTTCAGTGTTGCTTATTGACATGAAAAAAAGATAACCAACCAAATACTAGAGATTCTAAATAACATATAAGCAAAAGGGAAAAATGAGATGATAAACTAAAAATGACTAACATTACATATAATATGTGATGACACACTATTAATTAGATAAGTAGCACTAAAAAATGCTTCACCATAATATGATTTTTGGAGTGACATTTGGAAAAGAAGGGCTCAATCGATTTCAAGTAATTGTAGATCTTTTCTTTCTATGACACCGTTTTTTTGTCAGGTACTAACATATCTGAATTCATGGATATGATACATTGTTTACTCTAAATGTTGGAAAAATAATGATTGATAAATTCTCAACCATTGTGAGAATGTATTCTTTTAATATTTGTCCCAAATTGTGTTTGTACCATATTATAAAATTGAATAAGCAGTTATGGTACTTCTAATTTGTTATTCATTAAGAAAATCCAATTACTCGAGAACAATCATCAATAAAAGAAACAAACAATTTCACACTAGAAATGTTAGTGTTGTGAATCAGATACCTTAGAAACAAAGTATAATTGGTCCCTTGATCAGTCAAGAAATCCACAAGGGTTAGAGTTTTAGGTAACCAAAGATAACAACAAGGATTGGTTATAAATTGTTATTCTTTCCTTTCTCTTTAGACAAGATTACAAGTATACAAGAATAACAAATAACCTCTCTCACTTTTGAATTAGGGTTTTATCTTCCTATTTTCCATTATACAAAATATGAGAGACTAGTATGTTATTTATAATAAAACTAACACACTAACCTAATGGGCATTTTAACAATTACCCATTACAAGTTAACTTAGGGTACAAGCTAACTTAAACAATTGGATCCATAACATAAGGCCCAATTAAACAACATCATGTGAGCGGACTTCGAGGGCATGCTATTCGTACTAGGGTTTGTTCCAATATTCCATAAATCTCCACCTTGGAACACACCTTATACCACCAAGAAATAAACTAGATTTCTTCATGCAGCTTTATCAAATTCATACAGTGGAAAAACTTGCAACTGGGCAACATCTTGGTGGTCATATCAACAACATTATAATATATCGAAACCTTCAGCACTTGGATCTCTCCATGCTCGATTACCCCTCTGACGAAATACAACCTCACATCAATATGTTTGGTTCGCTCATGATAGGATGGGTTCTTCGACAGGTGTATTACACTTTGACTATCACATTTAACAGTGATACCCCGACCTTGAAGTTCCATCTCCTTTGCAAAACCTTCAAGCCACAATGCTTCTTTTACAACTTCTGTTAGGGAGATATATTCTGATTCAGTGGTTGATAAAGCCACAACCTTCTGAAGTGTTGCTTTCCAACTAATTATTATGCAAACATAGTGAAAACATATCCAGGAATAGATTTTCTAGAATCCATACAACCTGCATAATCAAAGTCGACATATCCTTCAATTTCTTCTTTACTATCTTCACCCAAGGCTCCACCATAAATTAGGACTCTGCTCAGAGACCCATTTATGCACCTTAGAATCCACTTCAATGCTTTCCAATAAGCCTTTCCAGGATTCACCATGTACCTGCTTACAAGACTTAATGCATATGTTATATTGGGTCTAGTACAAACCATAACATACATCAAAGAACCTACTAATTAGCATATGGAATGATATCCATATAAGTTCTTTCGACATCAGTATTGGGACACTGATCTATACTCAACTTGAAATGAGGGTTTGTTGGAGTCACAACAGGCTTTGAATTCGACATACCAAACTTATCGAGAATCTTCTTCAAGTATGCCTTGAGATAAGCATAATCTCGATTGCTTTTTATCTTTTCAGATGTTAATCCCAAGAATCATGGACGTACCTCCCAGATCCTTCATATCAAACTCCTTATTAAGTTCAACATTCACCCTCATTACATCTTCGACATTTTTGTTTGCTATTAGAATATCATCCATATAAAGCAACAAAATAATAAATGAATTACCAGGTTAAAATATGAAGTAAACACAATGGTCAAACTGACTTCTGATGAAACTTATATGTGCCATGAACTTGTCGAATTTCCTATTCCACTGTCGAGGAGATTGTTTCAGTCCATATAAAGATCTATTAAGTTTGCACACATACTCTTATTTCCCCTATTCGACATACCCTTCAGGTTGCCTCATCAGGATTATTTCATCAAGATCACCATACAAGAACACAATCTTCACATCCATATGTTCTAGTTCAAGGTCAAACTGTGCCACCATGGCAAGCAACATTTGAATGGACCTGTGCTTCACAACAGGAAAGAACACATCATTAAAGTCAACACCTTCTTTATGAGTGAAATCCCTTGCAACCAACCTTGCCTTGTATCTCTTTGATGCCACTCCTTCGGTTCCCTCTTTAACTTTGAAAATCCATTTACAACTGACTAACATGGCTCCAACAAGTTTTTGATCAGTCTCCATATGTTGTTATCATGAAGAGACTTCATTTCATCATCCATGGCCTTCAGCCATTCAGTCTTATTTTGACTCCTCATAACTTCCTTATAGTCTCTAGGTTCTTTGTCTAGAACCCTACTTGCAAAAATTAAGGCATAAGCTATAAGATCTGCATACCTAAGTCTCTAAGGTAGCTTGATGACTCTTCTCGACCTGTCTCTTGCCTGTAGGTAGTCATTATCAGTCTCATCATCTTCTTTAGCATCTTTATCTTCTCCTTCGAATTCATTTGGGTTATGCAATTCAACATCATTATGCTCCACCTCAACACGAATTTCTCCATGTTCCAGCTCTTCGTTAACATCATCATATTTCTTGAAAGCCCTCTCAGCTTCATTAAAAACTACATCTCGACTAGTGATACACCTCCTGTGACCTGGATCTTGGCACCATAGCCTATAAGCTTTGAATTCTTCAGGGTATCCCATGAACATGCATTTCAGAGCTATAGGTTCGATATTGTCTTGCCTAATGTGAGCATAGTCCACACAGACAAATACTCTCAGTTTATCGAGATTTGGTGGATATCTCGACCAAACTTCTTCAGGAGTCTTCATATCTAACACAGTCGAAGGAAATTTGTTTATCAGATATGTTGTTGTTGAAACAACCTCAACCCAAAACACATTCTTCAATCCAACACTAACCAACATGCATCTAACCCTTTCAAGGATTGTTCGATTGAATCTCTCAGGTTGTCCATTTTGCTGATGAGTACCTGATACAGTCTTATGCCTTGCAATCCCAGACTCAACACAATAACTATCGAAAGCTTCATTGCAAAATTCAAGGCCATTATCATTTCTCAACCTCTTGACCTTTCTGCCAGTTTGAGTTTCGACCAGAACCTTCCAACTCTTGAAATTCTCAAAAGTTTCATCATTCGTCTTCTGAATGAATATCCATAACTTTTTGGAATAATCATCAACTATGGATAGAAAATACCTTGCACCTGAATGTGAAGGATTTCTTGTAGGCCATCAAAGATCAACATGAATGTAATCAAGGGATCCATGTATTCTTTGTTTACCCTTGTTAAACTTCACCCTATAGGATTTACCAAATACACAAAGTTCACAAAACTCCAACTTCTCGACTTTGTCACCACCTAGTAGGTTCTATTTCCCCAGTTCGACCAGGCCTTTTTCTTGATATGGCCCAATCTCATGTGCCATAATTTTTTCTCCGACAACAATTTCATAGATGCCACATTTGTCAAACCACTTACAACTTCAACCTTAAGGGTATACAAACCTTGTTTCTTCACGCCTCTCAAGACTTCCTTCGACCCCTTCATGACTCTTAGCATACTTTTCTCTCCTTGAAAAACATATCCCTTCTTGTCAAATTCACCATGATAAATCAGATTTCTCTACAAGTCAGGTATATACCTAACTTCAGTCAATTACCTTATTGACTTATCACGGAGCTTGAATCTCACAGATCCAATACCTGTAATTTTGCAAGTTTTGTTATTTCCCAGCAACACCGATCCACCGTCTTGATCACATAATTCCTCGAACAAATCTTTGTTTGGAGTCATGTACTAAGTGTAACCTGAATCCATAATCCACTTTTTTCTTGAGTCGCCGCTTGAAACCACAAGAACATCAAATGAGTCGAAATCAACTTGAACAATGGCAGTATTGCCATTTTCCTTACCTCCATGATATTTCAGGCGTTCAAGGCACACCTTTCGAATGTGACCCTCCTTCTTACAATAATAGCATTGAACACCAGATGTTTCACCACTATAATACTTCTGCTGACTTTTACCCTTCTTCTTGTCGAACTTACCATCCTTTCGCAAGAATTTTGCCTTAACGGCCAAACCTTCACCAACCGTCAAAGTTTTGATGCTCCTTTCGTTCGTTCAAGTCCTTAGAGTAGAAGGTAGATTGAACATCTTCAAAGGTCAGAGACTCTCTTCCATACAAGAGAGTTTCTTTGAAGTGAGCATGTGTTATGGGCAAATCACATAACAACAATAACGTTTGATCTTCATCATTGATCTTCACATCAATATTTTCAAGATCAAGAATCAGCTTGTTGAACATATCTAACTACTCAGCTAACACTTTATCTCCGTTCATCTTGAACGAATACAAAGCTTGCTTCAGGTAGAGTCGATTCACCAGCGATTTGGTTATGTACAAACCTTCAAGTTTCAACCATAACCCTTGTGGCTCAACAATATTGCGATGTGTGTTTTCTCAATTATCATCGTCTTTTCAGCTGTCGTTAACACAACATTCATGATCGTCTCTCCCTTCAACGCTTCCAAGCAACCATGCTGAACAAGTAAAGCTTTCATATTCAAGCGCCACAGACCGAATTTGTTCACTCCAGTGAACTTTTCAATCTCATACTTTGTTGAAGGCATCTCTCCACACTCACTACACCAATTTGTTGTGAATCAGATACCTTAGAAACAAAGTATAATTGGTTCCTTGATCAATCAAGAAACCCACAAGAGTTAGGGTTTAGGGTAATCAAAGATAACAACAAGGATTAATTATAAACTGTTATTCTCTCTTTTCTCTTTAAACAAGATTACAAGTATACAAGAATAACAAATAACCTCTCTCACTTTTGAATTATGGTTTTATCTTCCTATTTTCTCATATACAAAAGATGAGAGACTAATATGCTATTTATATTAAAACTAACACGCTAACCTAATGGACATTTTAACAATTACCCATTACAGGCTAACTTAGGGTACAAGCTAACTTAAACAATTAGATCCATAACACATGGTCCAATTAAACAACAACATGTGTGCGGACTCCGACGATATACAATTCGTACTAGGGTTTATTACAATATTCCACAGTTAGAAAGAAGGGTTGGTCCTCAAATATCAAAATGAATTAGATCAAATGATTCAACACTTTTAGTAAGACTCAAAGGAAAAGTAGTTCAATTATGTTTACAAAACTGAGAAACATCACATTTAAATAACTCAATAAATTGTTTGGAAAACACAAAAGTAAAAAAAAAATACACTTCATTAATGAAAAACAAAGATGACCAAAGCGTTTTCTCTAAAATATATTTGGAAGGTATAAGAAGACTTTGACTGAGATTGAAATGCTTATGATTAGTTAGTGAATCAGAAATACATTATAATCCTCCATATTCCTTTGCAATTTCAATCGTTTTTCCAATTGCAAGAACTTAAAAAGTATAATGAGAATAAAAAATATAAATGCACAATTATTATTCTCAATAAACTTACAAATAGAGATAAAATTGTTCGATACACCATAAACGTGAATTATATTTTTTTTTTTAATTTTAAAGATCGAAGATTAATGTCACCACAACCATCAAATAAAGTGTGAGAGCCATGTGTAACAATAGTATACATAATGTCAACAAGATAAATATTCTTTTAAAAAGATTGTGAATTAAATATCATGTGATGAACAGCACTAGAATCAATAATTCAAACTCTTAAAATCAATGCTAATTTAGAAGAACCAAACACTTCAAAAATTCAAACTCTTAAAATCAATGCTAATTTAAAAGAACCAACACTTCAAAATTACTTTAAAATCAGATTTACACTTTTATAATTACTTTTCCCCATTTTAAAATCCAAACCAAACATACTATAACATACTTAATATTAGATAAATAATAGCTATACTTTTTTTTATAAGGAAATTATCAATAAACGAGTACCGAAGATACTTGAACCCGATTATAAAAGAGAAAATGGATATAATCAAACAAAAAAAATTAAACACCAGATACAACTTATTATATTTGCAAAATAAAAAAAAACTATATCTATAATATAATGTAATGTATGCATTCACAATTGGTATAGTATATTTTGTGATTAAAGAAAATCGGTAGTACTATATGGCACGGCATATAATATGAAAAGAAAAACAATAGTGTATACATACATGTGGTTGGAGCATATAATAATAATATATGGTTAACAAGATATAGTATGAATAGAAAAGATAAAACAAAGTACACAAAGACGAATAACTAGCCGCCGTGAGCAGTTTTGATTCATGTTCTTCTACCCAACACACCCCTCCCTTTTTCCACCCTCCCCCATGCCAAAAGAGAGAGATATCAGAAACATCCAAAAGGCAAAAGGCATAGAGAACCGTGTTATAGTCTATAGAGAGAGAATCCTTTCTCTTTCATTTCAATTTCTCAGTCCTATGAGTGAAGAGAATCCTTTACCTACTGTCTCAATCTTCACAACGTTATCTCCTTGTAACTTTGGAACCAACAACAACATTAACACATGCTTTTTTCCCTCTTAAACCAACACAACACTATTACTATGTCTATTCTCTACCTTAATTATTATTTCATTCTCTTTACTTAGAACTCAACCTTCTTCTTCTCATTATGGCTGCTTGTGCTTTGTTCAATGGCGTTGGAGGAAACACTCCTACTGATGAAACCAACAACAATAGTACCTCGAACTCAAGTAACATCAGCAGTGAAGATTTTCACAACATGCCGCAACAACAACCTCATCATTCTGAAAGAAAATTACTCAGAAAAAGAATGGCTTCTGAAATGGAACTTCAACTTCACAACAACAACAACAACAATGATTATCATAGGTTTTCTCGTCGAACCAACAACACTTCCTCGTTGAATTGCTCTTTACCTGCAACCACACAAAAAGGTGTCACCACTACTACAACAACATTAGCCTCATCAGGTAATAATAATAATAATAATAACTATCATTATCATAATAATAATATTATTAACAATAATAATAATAATAATAATAATAATAATAACAACGTTGCTTTGTCACGAGATAACGTTGCTATTCAAAATTTCCCTACTGTGACCGTCACAACCAACTACTCCACTATGTTGCTACCTTCTTCATGTTCTTCAAACCTCAACAATTCCTCTACCTCTGCTACAAACTACACCCATTACCAACAACAACCACTTGTAGAAGAACAAAACACTGTTCCTGCTATCTGCGGATTCTCCGGTTTACCACTTTTTCCATCTCAAAATAACCAAACAACCCGAACCAACAACAGCAACAACAGAAACAGTAACGGTGTTGTTGATGTTGTTGTTGGTTCTTCTCCTTCAATGGAAGAAACCTCGGCTACAACAAACTGGATTGACGGTATTTTGAAGGATCTCATTCATACTTCAAACAGTGTTTCCATTCCTCAGCTTATCAACAATGTTAGAGAGATAATATATCCTTGCAATCCAAACCTTGCTCTTGTTCTTGAACACAGGCTTCGTCTTCTCACGGAACCAAACACTTGTGTTCCAGAGAGAAAAAGAAACAACACTGAACAAAGTGGTGTTAACGTTAATGGTAGTGTTTTAGCAGGTTCTAATGTTAATAACTCTTCGGTAAAACTCATGAACCGTGTTGATGATGTTGTTCCAATTCCAACAAGTTTACATTTTTCTGACTCTTCAACTCTTCTGAATCAAAACCAAAACATGTTTCCTAATTGGGGTGCTACTCAAATCATCAACAACAACAATAACCCTTCAGTTTCATTGGTTACTTTACCTTCGCAACAACAAACCACGCAACAAGATCAACAACATCAACAGCATCAAGAAGATCTTGCACCTGCAACAACTACTACTACTTCTGCTGAGTTGGCACTAGCAAGAAAGAAGAAAGAGGAGATTAAAGAACAGAAGAAGAAAGATGAAGAAGGTTTACACCTTCTAACACTTCTTCTTCAATGTGCAGAAGCTGTATCAGCAGAAAATCTAGACCAAGCAAACAAGATGTTACTCGAGATTTCGCAGCTCTCGACTCCTTTCGGGACATCGGCACAACGAGTAGCAGCATATTTCTCAGAAGCAATTTCAGCAAGACTAGTGAGTTCATGTTTAGGAATCTACGCAACACTTCCAGTTTCATCACACACACCACATAACCAAAAAGTTGCTTCAGCTTTTCAAGTCTTCAATGGAATCAGTCCATTTGTGAAATTCTCTCATTTCACTGCTAACCAAGCTATACAAGAAGCATTTGAAAGAGAAGAAAGAGTTCACATCATAGATCTTGACATAATGCAAGGCTTACAATGGCCTGGTCTTTTTCATATCCTTGCTTCAAGACCAGGTGGACCACCTTATGTGAGACTCACTGGATTAGGTACTTCCATGGAAACACTTGAAGCTACTGGCAAACGTTTGTCTGATTTTGCTAACAAACTGGGTCTTCCTTTTGAGTTCTTTCCTGTTGCTGAGAAAGTTGGAAACATTGATGTTGAGAAGCTGAATGTGAGTAAATCAGAAGCTGTTGCTGTTCATTGGTTACAACATTCTTTATATGATGTAACTGGATCAGATACAAACACTTTGTGGCTCTTGCAAAGGTTGGTAATAAAAGTTATAGTTTGTTACTCTTTTCCAATCTAGCTGGTTTTGTGTATATATTTAACATGATTTAGTGGTGTAGCTGATATGGAAAAAAACAACACTTTTTCATGAAAGATTTCCCAAAACTTTACATGCTTCTTTTTTTACCTTTTAGACTATATCTATAGTGCTCCACTTTATGTCTACCTTTTTCTCTTCAAAAGGTAAAATGGAAGCCATGATTATGTTTTTGCATAAATTAATAGATAGAAACAAAAAGAACTCATAAGTTATCATGATGATCTTTATAGTAAGTTTCTCATGTTTTCAATGGATTTGATTTATTTGCATGTGTTTTTTATATTTTGTTATGTTTTTAGGTTGGCACCTAAAGTGGTAACAGTAGTGGAACAAGACCTGAGCAATGCAGGTTCATTCTTAGGAAGGTTTGTGGAAGCAATACATTACTACTCAGCACTATTTGATTCTCTTGGTTCAAGCTATGGAGAAGAGAGTGAAGAGAGACATGTGGTGGAGCAGCAGCTATTATCAAGAGAGATCCGTAATGTACTTGCGGTCGGAGGGCCGTCGAGAAGCGGTGAGATAAAGTTTCATAATTGGAGAGAAAAACTTCAACAGTGTGGTTTTAGAGGTATCTCTTTAGCTGGTAATGCTGCTACTCAAGCTAGTCTTCTTCTTGGTATGTTCCCTTCTGAAGGGTATACATTGGTTGAAGATAATGGTATTCTTAAACTTGGTTGGAAAGATCTTTGTTTGCTTACTGCTTCTGCTTGGAGACCTCCTTATCATCATACAAACACTATCATTCCTCATCATAACTAATAATCTCGACCAAATACGATGGTCGAGATTTGTATCTGTGACTGCAGAGAATATATTTTCATAACTAACATCTGTTTGTTATGAAAGCGAATTCTCTGTGGTCACTTGGACGGTTGAGATTGATTTATCTGATGGGTTGGAGTAGCTTTGTTGTTGGTCTTTTGATTTTTAATATTCTAATGCTATGTAGTATCTCAATGTTGTTGGTCTAATTAAAATGTAAGAGATATTGTTAGGTGTTTTGAGAGCATGTGATTTTTCTTGCTACCAAATGTGTACGGCTTCAGTGATGACACAAAAGTAGTTAATAATAGAAGAGAGGGATCTGAAAATGGCTGAAGTGGTACACATTTAATGTGATATATTTTGTTTTATTAAGAGAATTCATGGGGATGTTACTGTGATATTTCTTACTTTTATGGATAGTACCAAATTTTATGTAGTTTTGTGTGTGTTTTGGTTATGTTGTGGCACAAATTCATTTTGAATGAATAGATTAGACATATGTTTGGTTATGTGACCATGAAAATTGATTTTTATAAAATTAATTTTGCTTATTAGTGATATAAAGGTAAAGTGATTTAGGTTTGATTAAATTTTTAGTAGAGTGAGTTCATTAATAAATTTGGTGTAAAATTATATTTAGATTAAAAAATTATAAATCTTAATTTCATGGTGGAATAAATTTATAAAAATATAATCAATTCAATTTGAGGGCAACCAATATGTTATAATCAATTTTACATCTTCAAAATTTATTTTAGAAACTCCAAATGGGAAAATCAATCTTACATTTAATAAAATTCATAAATTAATTTTTATAAAATATCTCAATGAGATGTGTGGTACAATATCTCAATGATTTCCAATTTATGGTCAGAGTATCGAATGGTGTTGAGGCCATTTTACACAATACCTACAAGATGTTGAGCAAGCGACATGGAAAGGGTTCTTTGACTATGCTCATGGTAGATTTCACAAATACATTCAACCAGATAGATCGATCAACCATACAACGAGAGATGCGTGAGATGTCCATCTATTTAAATATGAGTTGAGTTTCTTTACGGACAGATAGCAAGGATATACCTTAGGGATGAACATATTATGTCACCCACAAGAATGCAACAAGGTGACTCGTTAGAACCACTCCTTTTGCTCTTGTGCTACATCCATTTATTCATAAGATTAGAGAAAATTGTAAGCTCCTTCTTCATGTCTGGTATCTTGATGATATGACCATCATAAGGGATTCAAAGGAGGTGGCTAAAGCACTCAACATTATTCAGAAGACCGGTTCAGAATTAGGTATCGAATTGAATATTCATAAAACCGAGATCTTTTAGCCTTCATGTGATGGGAGTAAACTTCGTGGGGGGGGGAGTTATTCCCTTTGGACTTTGGGAAGCTGATGTTGAGTATGAAGCTGCTTTGAGGGATTGTTAGTCAAGTTGAAGGCTTTATGAGGAGTTATCCATGAAGAGGGTGGTCATGGTTGTTGAGTTAATGCATCTCTTGCTACAACGATAGGATCCTTAGGGTGAGCTTTTTCTAGTTCCATCTTGCATGGGTATCGCCGAACTCTTTTTTGGCATAAGAACTTTTCAACCTAATCATATGGAGAAAACAACTATGTTGTTTGATAATGAGTCGCGAATGACGATTGAAGACATCATGGTTGGTGGAAGTCTTTTCTTCAGGGACCTTCAATGAAGGGTGACTTGTTTATTGAATTTGTATTCGAAAGTAGATGTTGTCTCTTACACTTTTTTGGCTTCTAGGGCCTAATCATAGATGTTACAAGAACATATATTTAGACACAACATAATATATGCATGGTATGAAGACAGAGCTTTGGATGGTCATATTATTGTGATTCCAAATTTTGACCTTAGCAGTTTTACTAGCAAGAACAATGTCTCTCCTAAAGTACAATATGTTTTGGCAAATGGATTTTTTAGTAAAAGAAGTTTGACATGACCATAAGAGAAAAAACAGTTTTTGGTTGTTTGCAAGAAGTGTATGCTTTGGATTTTCTTCCTGCTATTCATATTGATGGACTATGCAAACATATGTCCTCGATAGATTATTGTACTATCCATAAATATCAACTTATTATTCCCTTATTTCCTAATGATGAGTTTTTCCCTATTTATCATAAGGCGCTTGGATAAATTTGGGAAACACACGATTCATTGTAGGGAGCTTCCGGATTTCAAATACCGACATGACTTTGTTAAAGATGCCGTATGTCATATATTTCAGCGAGACAAAGTATCTATGAAGAAATAGATGTTTATTTCTTGATTGGCCCATAGTATGAGAGATTGACACTTAAGTTAGCAGATGTTCTGATGTACGGGTGTGTAAGAGGTAAACATACATATGTATACTTGACCGTGGTTTCTCCACTTATGAGACTAGGGATGTAGGTTTTTTTGTGGAACAGATAACCCTCAAAGTCACTTTAAGTAAAATGACTATGCATGAGAAAACATGTTCTGACAATCAATATGCATTCATATCATTTACTTTTTTGCCACTTTTGATATTTTAGTACGAAGCAGTGAATCTTTAACAAAGAGTGTAAAAATTCACGCATAACAATAGTGTTTCATAGTATAATAAATGTAGTTTTAAAATTTTTGATTTTACCATCTAAAAAGGATGTATCCCATATATATATATATATATATATATATATATATATATATATATATATATATATATATATATATATATATATATATATATATATATATATATATATATATATATATATATATATATATATATATATGGACTATTTTAGTTCCTAAAATACCCTTTATTTTATTTTTTAATAAATAAAATAAAATTTGAAAATAACAGTGTTAACTTCCATCCGTTTTCAATATCTTTGTAGCTAGCAGTTACAAAATCAAATGTTACACATTTAAATCTATAACTATATATAAAAGGGATAGGGGATTTTGGACGGACCTATTTTCATTCCTATTATACCCTTTAAAATATTGTTTATTTAATTTTAAAAGATAAAATAGTAACAAAAAGTGCAGTTTCTTTTTTTTAAGAATTGTAATATTCCAAACAAAAAAAATGTATAACCACCTAGGTTTATTTTTCCACTTTTTTTACAAACCTTTTAAAATGTAACTACTACAAATTTAAATTATAAAACAAGTAATTGCAAAAATCTGTTTTGCATTTCTTTATAAATATATTGTAAAATAATAGCCAATAACCTTTAGAAAGTAAATGCATTACCTATTTCCCGCAATACTTAAACGTGTCTAAAAAAAATTGAGCAGTTTTAATTACATTTTTATTTGAGAGACTTGATGGTTATTTCCAAAAGAAACTTAAAATAAGGGAGTAAGTATTGCAAATATATATATATATATATATATATATATATATATATATATATATATATATATATATATATATATATATATATATATATATATATATATATATATATATATATATATATATATATATATATATTTGGCAAAGAGTATCAATCCAAATCTGGGAAAAAATCCATTGAAGGTTTTGTTGTCTGTTTCAATCATTTTTATAATTTACTTTGTTTAAACTCAAATATGACCACCGACAAATCACTCAGTATATTCATAAAATGTATTTGCTCTATACTCTATTCATTGTATATTCTTTAATTTGACTCATATTTTTTTTTCTACTTTTATTGTTTGCAACATACTTCTCCCTCCTTGATTGTCTAGAAAAATTTAGAAGAGTAAATAATAAGATATGTGATAAAATAATTTTTTTCATCAATGATTTAGATTATATTTATACCTATATTAAATGGGGATATATCATTTTGAAGTGACATATTTTATTTTTATTATTGTCCTTGAATAATTACCCATTTATACACCAATTCTTACATTTGTATATCTAAAAAGAGGTTGCAAATTTAAAAAATAAAATCCTGAAAAATGTACATGAGAAGTTGAGCAGTTACATGAGAAGAAAATAATAAAATTAAATTTTGATTTTGTTTTCTCAACCAATTAATAATAAAATATAATTTAAAAAATTGAGTGGTTAGAAATTAAAAGTTAACTTCCTTCTTTCAAACACATATATCATGACTCTGATCAAAATAAAGATCCTCTTTCATATTTTTGTTTTCTCATTCTATCTCTTTCTCAATTTGCATAATTTGTTATTTACGGAAAGTTTAACAGTTTTATTAATGTCTACTCCTCATATTGTTTTATGCTCTAATAATCAAATAAGCTTAGTCACATAGAAATTTTTTCTTCAATCAATTTTTTTTATCTGTATGGTTCCTATCATATTTCATTTTTGGTTTGCAGGAATGTATAAATTGCAGACCTCGAAGCCATCCCAAGACTGAGGCGAACCTCGAAGCTATATTGCAGAGGAAGAATGAAACGTTGCGCTCGTACATCGAGCGATTCAGCCAAGAAGCCGTCGAGGTAGACACAACGGAACACATGAAGAAATACCTCCTCGAGAGAGGAATCTTGCCCGGAAGCGAACTCAGCAGGGCAGTAGGGATAGAGCCTCCCTGCACCCTGAATGAGCTCCTGCACAAAGTCCAAGCTTACATTAGATATGAAGAAAAACAGGTCGCCCACAGCGCTCGAAGCAGTCGCAAAACCGGGGAGACCGAACATCCTAAACGCGAGGACCCCAACGCTCCCCGCCGCAATGGAGATAGGAGAATAGAGGAGAAGCCCCGTGAGCCTCGGGAAGGAAGAGGACCCGAGGGCCACTATAGCGAGTATACATTGTTGACAGCTCCCCGCGAGCGCATCCTCGCCGAATGCATCAACTCTGACTTCAAATAGGGCCGAGTGAGGTTCCCCAAACCTTCTGCACCCAAGCCCACACGGACAAATCCAAATACTGCAGGTTTCATAGAAGCCACAGGAACGTGACTGAAGACTGCGTCCACCTGAAAGACGCAATTGTGATCTTGATTCAGGAGGGTCATCTCAAACAGTAGACTAAGAGGAATGAAACCCTCAGGCAGGAAGGATAAGAAAAGAAGCGGCCTCGTGAGAACACACCGCCCGACGATTCTTCTTATCAAGTGGCCATGTGCATATCACGCCCGAAGGACTTCCTCCTCCTCGACTCAGGACCAAAAGGGCGACTCACGGCCCTCAGTCCCTGGGAGAACTTCCCAACAACTCTTGTTATATCAGGAGGGGGGATAAACAATGAAAACGCTGCTCTCTCCGTGAAACGCAAGTTTGACGAACTCCTGTTGATCGCACCCGAGCAAAAGGCTACATTGACAAAGTACCGATGAAAGTCCAATCCAATATCTTTCTTCCTAGAGGAGCTGCGGGGCGGTTCCCCCAATTCCGGCATCCCTTTACTAATAAGAGCCAAGATGGCACACTTTGACGTTCGACGTATCCTGGTCGACCAAGGCAGTTCGGTGGACATCATGTACGTCCACCTATTCAAGACCCTCAAGTTGGATAAGACCAATCTATCCCCTTACGTTAGATCCGTCCTCCAAGGATTCAATGAGGCCACACCAAATCCATGGGGTTATGTCAAGCTCTTCGTCATCTTCGGGGAGCAAGAAACAGCTAAATAAGTCAAGATCCAATTCCAGGTGATAGTGTACCCCTCCCTTTACAACTGCATCCTCGCCCGCCCAACCCTGGCCGAATTGACTGCGGTTCCTTCCACCATTTACCTGAAGATGAAGTACTACACCAAGATAGGTTGCGTGGTCACCATCCACGACGACATCGAGGCCGCTCGAAGATGTTATGATGCTGCAGTAAAAGGACATGCCACAATTAACACCAATAATAGCAAGAAACCCAAGGTCGAAGAGCAACCTCCCCCCGAAATCAACGCCATCGATCTCGACAGCCGCATCGGCAAGGACGAAGCTGAAGAGCAGGGACGTATCAACGGGCAAGCCCCAGCGCATCCGTTCCGCCCGGTCCTTGACGGAGAGTTCGAGCTCGTCCCACTGGGCGACAACCCCGACAGAGCCGTGAAAATAGGCACGAGTCTGCCCGCTGAAACGAGGAAGCTGCTCAACCCTGAGTTCCCCTGTCATCAGTTAGCTTTAGACCGGGCATTGAAGCCCATAACACAGCGTATACGCAAACAGTCTCCCGAGAAAGCGGAGGCTGCCGAGCGAGATGTAAAAGACCTCTTAGAGGAAAATTTTATTTCTGAAGCCCAGTACATAACCTGGCTCTCTAATGTAGTCCTTGTTAAAAACAATAATGGAAAATGGCGTATGTGTGTTGATTATACCGATCTTAATAGGGTTTGTCCCAAAGATTTTTTTCCTCTCCCTAACATAGATAAACTGGTCGACAACTCTGCAGGTTTCAAACTCTTGTCCTTTATGGACGCATATAGTGGATACAACCAAATCCCTTTGTCGGACATAGACAAGAGACATACGGCCTTAATGACCCCGACGGGAAATTACTATTACAACGTAATGCCCTTCGGGCTAAAGAACGTCAGGGCCACATACCAACGCATGTTGAACAAAGTCTTCCAGGGGGAAATCAGGGACATGCTCGAAGTATACATGGATGAAATGATCGTAAAATCGCACGAGGAGGTCGATCACGCGCGACACCTCCGCAAGGTTTTCGAGCAGGCGAGACAATGCAATATGAGGTTTAACCCTGAAAAGTGCACGTTCGGTGTCCGAGCAGGGAAATTCCTCGGCTTCTATCTCACCGAGCGTGGGATTGAGGTCAACCCTGATAAATGTCGGGCGTTCTCGGAATTCCCAACCCCAAAGTCGAAAAAATCCATACAGTCCCTCAACGATGTGCTCGCCTCCTTATCCCGCTTCGTAGCCAAGTCCGCCCAGCACGCTTTACCTTTCTTCAAACTGCTACAGAAAGAGGCCACCTTCGATTGGACCGAAGAGTGCGAGCAGACATTTCTCCACCTAAAGAAAGCACTCTCCGAGCCCCCAGTCCTGTCCCAACCACTGGAAAGGGAGACCCTGTATCTATACCTATCCGTAGCAACCAAGGACGTTAGCGTCGTTCTCATCCAAGAAACCGACGAAGGACAAAAGCCTATCTACTTCACGTGCAAAGCTCTCCAAGGCCCCGATCTCAGGTACCAACAAATCGAGAAGGTCGCGTTATCCCTTATTAATGCCGTGAGGAGACTACGACACTATTTCCTTGCCCATACGATTAAAGTGAGAACCGACCAACCAATAAAACAGCTCCTCGGTCGACCAGATATGGCTGGCCGAATGCTGAAGTGGTCGCTGGAACTCTCTGAATTTGACATCCAATACGAAAACAGGAAAGCTCTGAAAGCTCAGGTCCTGGCCGACTTCGTCGCAGAAATGACGCACAACCCAATACCAGCGGACGACGCCCACAAGTGGACGATCTTCGTCAACGGTGCCTCTAGCCCGGTGGGAAGCGGCACAGGAATCATCCTCGAAAACAAGGACGATATTCTGATCGAGGTTTCGTTGGCATTGGCCTTCCCGACTTCCAACAACCAAGCTAAGTATGAAGCTTTTCTCGCAGGTCTAAGATTAGTCGAAGACTTAGGGGCAAAGGAAGTAAAGATATCAATAGACTCTCAATTTGTGGCATCACAAGTACGAGGAGAATACCAAGCTAAGAACAACAACCTCATCGAATACTTAGCCTTAGTAAGAGAAAATCTCGAAAAATTCGAGAGATGAGAGGTCCAACACGTTCCACGCGAACACAACATGCGGGCTGACGTCCTATCAAAACTCGCGAGCACGAGAAAGAAGGGCGGAAACCAGTCGGTAATCCAGGAAATCCTTCCTCGACCAAGTACCAAATGACCACCACCTCTGCTCGAGGTAAACGTGATCGACGACGATCATTGTTGGATGACACCCATCTACAACTACCTCACGAAGGAAAAACTCCCCGCAGACCCCAAAGAGGCGTCTACGACCAAGAGGAAGGCATGCTTATACGTCCTCCTCGAGGGAAAACTCTACCGAAGGGGAATCTCCATCTCGCTGCTCAAATGCCTCGAGGAGGAAAAGTTCACTGACATATTAGGGGAAATACATCGGGGAATCAATGCCCAACATCCCGACGGAAGGTCACTGGCGCGCAAGGCCCTACGAGCAGGCTATTATTGGCCGACGATGCAGCACGACTCAAAGGAGCACGTCAGAAAATGCGACATGTTCTAAAGACACGGCGAGATGCATCTCGCGCCTCCCAACAAACTAAAAACGCTCTCCTCCCTGTGGCCCTTCGCCTGGTGGGGGATGGACATCCTCGGCCCCTTCGTGACCAGTTCTTATCAAAATAAATATCTCATTTTAGGGGTGGACTACTTCACTAAGTGGATCGAAGCAGAAGCCTTAGCCAAAATAACGACACAAAACATTCTCTGATTCTTCAAACGGAACATCCTCGCACGCTTCGGCATACCCCAAGTCCTAATCGCCGACAACGAAACACAGTTCACGGACGGAGGATTCCAAGAATTCGTCACCAGCTTAGGCACCAAACATCATTTCACGTATGTCGAGCACCCTTAAAATAACGGGCAAGCTGAGGCGGCCAACAGGGTAATCCTACGCGGACTGAAACACAGACTTGGCGAGGAGAAGAGGGCATGGGTCGAGAAACTACACAGCGTCCTTTGGGTATATTGCACAACACCATATTCTACGACCCGAGATACCCCATTCAGATTAACGTAAGGCACCGAGGCAGTCATCCTGATGGAAATTCGAGAACCGACGAGGCGCATAGAAGCACCCTTTGACGAGAAGCTGAACGACGAAGCACTTCGAGCCGAGCTGGATCTCGTCGACGAAATTCGTTCCGAGGCAGCTCTTAGGGAAATCTATCTCAAACAGAAAATAGCTTTGCGCCACGACGCAAAAGTCATAAAAAGAGAGTTCTAGGTGGGAAGCCTGGTCCTCAGACGAAACCAGAAAAAAAACACGAGAAGGAAAACTGGCCGCCAACTAGAAAGGCTCGTACCGTGTCCGAGACAAGACGGGCAACATGGCCTATTATCTGGAAAACCTACAAGGCGAAGAACTCGCTCGGCCATGGAACGCAGAAAAACTTAGACAATACTATAGCTAAAGGCAATCCGGGGAGACATGGAAGGTACGGCCACGCTCTTCACCACTAAACGAAAAGGAGGATAACGCCCATATGAGGAAAAGATAACCCTCCCCAACGTCGGACATCTCAAAACGAGCCCCAACGTCGCAGTACCATGTCGGCAGGGCAGCCTGATCGTGATGGGAAGGCCCAATCCCCGAGGTTAGAGTTTCCAATCGCAACCCTAATCTCGACTCAGGGCGGACATAAAACCCGCCACCTCGTCGGTTCCCTAATCCGGCGAGCCCAACTAGGTCGAGCGAAAAGAGTTCAAATATAAATACAATTAAACAATCAAGCACGATGAAAATAACAAGTAGATAAAAACGACCAAAGTCGGCCACTAAAACTTCATTAAAGAAGGCACGAAGGCCAATATTCGAACAAAGGCACAAAGGCCATTACAAAAGTACAGGGCATAAAATCCATAACATAGGCACCCATGCCCGAAAAAATTCAACAAAGTCTCCGCCCGAAGCTACTCCTCACCACCCTCGTCCTCATCCCCCAACTCCTCCTTGGCAGCGAAAGGACATATGATTTCACTGTCGGACACACAGTAGTTGTGAGTCGACCCCTCAGTCATAAGCCCCAGGTTCAGAACCTTGAGCTATTCGGTAGCGTTGTCGAACCCATCCTTGAACATCACAAGCAGTTCCTTGTTGAGTTCGCGGATATGGCCGACCAATTCACCCCGGGTGCGAAGGGTCAACTCATCTTCAGTCTCATAGTCCCGAGGATGGACTGTACCTTCCAGCAGCGCAACTCGGGCACGAAGTTCCACGTTTTCTTCGGCCACCTTCTTGAGCTCGATAGCTTGATCCTCTAAGCTTTATTTCTCAGCCTTCAAGGTGTCCCGCTCGAGCTTCACCTCCTCCAGCTTCGACTTTAGTCCTTCTTGAAGCTTATGCTCCTCTTTATAGTCGGACAGGTCCTTGGACAACTTATCTTTCTCAGTCCGAGCAGCCTTAAGAGCATCTTCTAATGTAGCTGTCGAGACAGCGGTCTCGGACAGGACCGTGGCAAATTCCATCACCCGGATGACGACAGCTAAATCCCTGGCCAGGTCTTTCCGCCTAGCAACCGCGTCCTGATTGAGAATGGCCCTCGCCTCGGGCGCCGCCACCACAATATAACCTTCGGACTTGAAGAAGTCCCCCTCTAAATAACAGAAAGGTAATAGATAGCACCCAGGTGCACCATATTCATTGCCACCCACGACAGAACACTGGGCAAGAGCCCTGTCCATCCGCTTGCATTTCAGAAGAGGAGAGGTGGAGGTCGGAGGATTGTCTCGTATCTGTATCGGGGAAGTTTGCTGGACAACAGCTTTAGGAAAGTTGGTGGTCGAGCTGGAGGTACCAGAACTGTCGACCCCATGCTCGGTAGCTACCTCCTGAACACGGGGAACCACTTTCTTTTTCTTTTTAAGGATCTTGTCCGGGGCCCCGGCCTGGTTAGCCAGCTTCAGGACTCGTTCACAGTGAGCGGGCATTGTTCCTGCAAAACAAAAACAAGTGAACATCAGTTAAACGGGCATAAAAATCGAGAAAGAGAGTAAGGCCAGAAGGACCTACGCAACAATGCCACGACCTGCTCATCCGTGTCACACGCGAGCAGAGCCTTCATATTTATGAGGCGCGTTTCATGGATGGGCATCCCGACATCGTCGACATAGGGATTGCCTTGCCGGTCCACCCAGACCATCAAGATGAAGCTTTGAACATACCCCATCAGCCTCTTGTAGGCCAGCCGATCCTTGACCCCCATGCTCGAATATCTAACTCGGTAGTGGCTGGTCGACAGGTTGAAATGGTCGGGCTGCCATCTCAAGGGGATCCTCGACATGAGTTTTTCCTCGCCACTTGCATCACGCTTATAATAATAAAGAGTGTTGAGGGCGAACTGAGTGAGCAGCTTTACCACATACCACCGCCCCTTAAAATGACGGGCAGAATCAACGAACGTCTTGAACAATCTCACGGGCTGTTTTAGAGACACCCAGCTATGACGCCCCCTTGCGCTTGACCGCTGCAGATGGAAGATATGAAAGAAAAAGGGCAGTGTGCACCCGACATCGAGAAACCGATAGACTAATTCGAATGCCCGGATGAAAGCGATGGCATTCAGATGCAACTGCGAGGGCGCCAACCTGAAGACCCCAACCTGGAAATCATTAAAGGGGAGCCTAACCCTCGCTTCTCAGAAGGAGAAATCATACATGGCGAATTACTTCCCTGGGAAACGATGGCATATCCGATCTGTTTCCCGAGGAGCAAGACATTTCCAGTTTGCGGTATCCTCGGGGCCAATGTCCTCGACCACAGCGTACGCAGTATTTTCCTCGTCCACAAAATAGGACTCTTCTTCTAACAGCTCGTCCGCGACCAACGACAGGTCATTACGTCCAGACGAGGAGACATGCTCGTTTCCCTCCTCGGTCTCTCTCTCTTCTCGACTCGTCTTTGCTCAGCCGTACCTGAAAATCAGATAGGAAAAGTGAATTCGACATCGCATCAAATTCACCCTTCCACCGCAGTTCAAGTGAAAGGGCGAATAGCTGAACGCCCCGAAATCCCACTAAACTACCCTAAAAATCAACGAAGGGACGGTCCTCGCATTCACTCGAGCGCGTACGAAACCCTTGAAAAAACCCTAGAAGATCAAGAGATTTTTCCCGGCGAACGCATCGAACGCCCGCGATCTTCATTGACCGTATGAAGATCATGGCCGGTTCATTCAAACATAAATGATTTTTACGCCCGTGTCATGCTAATCCTGCCCGGGACGTTCATGTCTAAAACCTAAAATAGAGTTTACCTACTCTAAACAAGGATTTGCCTACTATAAACAGGAAAATCACGAATTTCACTACTTATCCAGCGGAAAAATACGTAAAAAGAGAGGTTATGGGAGATTACCTGACATAGTGACGACGGGGAGGTTGCGGTTGCGTGCGCGCAGAGAGCGGCGCGCGGTGCTGTCGGCGGTTACGGGCAGATGAAGGTTTCTTCTCAGACCTTCCGGTTAAACGTGAGAGCGAAAAGTTGAAATGAAGTGGAACACCCCCTAATATACTAAAAGAGCGCGTGGACGAACGCGATAGGTAATCATTACCTAGGCCCCTAGGCCGGCACTGGCACCGGAAACGAAGCGACGCACCATTAATGCCTAAGACACGTCAGTTTGAGAGAATGTTGAACGACGTCGAACAACCGCAAGTCTCCCCGACTATAAAGAGGCGTCCTCGACCCCTGAGAATACTATGTGCCCGACGATTTGAACGGCGCCCGTAGAGGCTTGAAAAATATCATGTTTGACACAGGCATATGCTCGACGTCCAGCTTAACTCCTCTCTCGACACAATGTGCGCTCGACTCTTTTATAATTCATCGCTCTGACTCGGAGACTCGACTTAGGGGGCTCCTGCTCTATTCTGGGCCTCTAGAGACTGTATTGGATCGTGGCCCAATACGTCGAGCAGATGCCCATACGCTCGGGCAAGTATACTTGTTGGATGGGCGAAACCACTTAACGGTCGGACATGCATTCCATTAGTCGGGCACACACTCTGCGGGACGGGCAGAGAACAGATCTACCATTCCACTTGCCACATCACCCAACTATCCCCCATTATCTCCTGAAATATAGGGGCAGTTGGACCAAGGACTAGACCACTTGCTAGGTCTACACGCTCCTTACGCGTGCCTTGGCAGTTCTTCTTTGGACCTCGCTGATCCAGCCCAAGGAAGGACCTTGACCCAGCGTTGGGGGCTCATTATAAATACTCTTTTTCACTAAAGGGTCAGGTATTCTGATTTAACTCTTATAACTTACCTTTTGTTGTACCTCTATTAACTTTGGCATCGGAGTGCCTTGCAGGTACACCCCCTCCATTCCATCAACCTCGCTGTTCACATCCAATTGCTGGAAGGTCCTCATGATCAAGTAAGATCATATTGTTATTGTTAATTTGTTATTATCATTTTTTATTAATGATGTTTAATTATAAGTGAATTGATTGGACTAATTTACATTTACATAGATTAGTTTTTTTTTATAATCAAAAGCATTATATTTAAAGAACGTACTATGGGTACTTCAACCCGTTAAACAAAATCCACAGAGAGGATAAATCAACCCCATCCAATCCTAAGAGAATAAATTACAAAAAATTCCTAGGATGATTGAACCAATCTAAAAAAGAGCATCTTAGAAAATGTTTACTCAACTTTACATAGATTAATTGTTGTTAGTTTTTTCACAATGTTACATCAATTCGAATTGAAAGAGTCAACAATATAAAAAAAGTTAAAAATAGATTCACATAAAATAACAATTAAAAATAAAAATTCATATTGAAATGGAAAAAAAGGTTAAAAAGACAAACAAAATATTGTGGTAGCCTTTAATCAAGAGAAATAGAGAGATTTTTTTTATTGTTATAGACAATTCGTACATATATTATTGATTTTATTTTATGTTCTTCTCTTTATTTCATAAAAATTGCTTTGAAAATGAATACTATTACATTTAATTGTAGATATAAATATTATTATTTTTAATCTATTAATTTAATCGTAATTTATTCCATGTACACACTAAAGAGAACGGATAACCAGAAATCAAAATACATATCACAAAATTTATTATACAAATAATTTAAATTATAATTAAAATTAAATAAAATATCCGTTTATATTTTAACATGTGTCCACACTAAAAATACGAACAAATGGACACGATTCACTTCTTCTTCAATGCTTACTTGGTGGGTTCATGTTGTTGCAAGAGAGAGAGAGAGAGAGAGAGAGAGAGAGACATGGTCAATCCAAACCCAAGGCAAGTGAGGTCATCGCATGAAGCCTCATTTTTTAGACTTTTAACATGAGAGTCAAATTAAAGATCCGAGAACATGATTGCCGAGTGGTGAAAAATGTGGTCAATATGTGGATTCGATTATACACCTACACATTTTGCATAGTTTACCATTTCTGGCCTAACTTCTTTTAAGTACATAACACTTTTCCATTTTAATAAATTAATTTTTTCAACTACATATTTTTGTGAAATCTATTAAATTCCATATTTTTTTAAAATTTGTTTAAGACAAATTCTAAAATTTCATTACACAAAAATTAAAATAAATGATTATATATGTTTTGTATGTTTATGTGTATCTAAGAATTTCTCACTAAAACCAATGTAAAAGAGTTTTATGTATATTTTCACCTATTTTGCTATTTTAACATTTGTCAAATCAATAGGAAAAACGCTATTGTCAAGTACATGTTCAAATTATCTATATTTATATTTATTTGAATATAGCAATCTTGCTAATTACATGGTACAATTGTTTTTAATAATTTCTGAATTAATATCATTAATTAGTCTCATCATATAAATAATTAATGTTAAAATCAAACTTATAAAAGTTGACATTGTTAATATTTCTATGTCGCGCACCTTGAAAAAGTGGACAAACGGACACGAGAGTGCCCGTTTGAACGCTAATATATAAATAAATTAGATATATTCATTTGAAATTGAATTGTTTTGTTTTGTTTTTTTAAACGTGAATCAGAAATGGACAAAAAAAATAGAGACTCTTTTAACACGTCTTTGTTTTATTTGGCTTATTTGTAATTTTGGTCCCTATATTTTTATTTTTATTTTGAATTTTGGTCCTTCTATTTTTAAATTTGGAAATTTGTTCCTTCTGTTTCCAATTATTTTAATTTTTGATCTCTCACTTTTAAAATCCAGAATTTTGGTCCTTCTATTTTTATTTTTATTTTGGTCCCCCAATTTTAAGTTTGTTTTGGATTTTAGTCTCCTTTTCCAATTGAGAAAGGGGACCAAAAGTCTAAAAAAAGTTAAAATAAGGAGACCAAAATTTTGAATTTTATAATTGGAGGATCAAAAGTCAATAAAAATAAAAATAAGAAAACAAAAATTCTGAATTTTAAAATAGGAGAATCAAAAATAAAAAAATAAAAATAAAGGGACAAATTAAACATTTTATTTCTATTTTTTTTTACTAGAGTTGATTTCTATTACTTAAATGAATCGGAGTGTACATTAACAACTCCTATGTAATGTACTATAGGAGGAAGAGTAGGGGTGTGCATGGTTGATTATTTTTAGAAACCAAACCATAACCATTTTTAAACCATTTAAATGGTTTGAATTTATAACCAAAACAACAATTTAATTAAAACCGGTTATAAAATCAGTTATAAATTTGGTTATGGTTATATAATTGATTTTTTTTAAAAATCCAATTCTTTTTTAAAAAATCAGAAATATATATATATATATATATATATATATATATATATATATATATATATATATATATATATATATATATATATATATATATATATATATATATATATATATATATATATATTTTTTTTTTTTTTTTGAAAATTAAAAAAATTGTATTTTGGATAATAATCGGATTATAACCAAATCTAAAAAAATTTAACCTATTAATAATCATTTAATTATATCCGAATTATATGAATTGATAACCAAAATCATTAAAAACTAAATCAGTTAATAATCATTCAATTATATCTGAATATTTAAAATAAATTTAAATTTAGTTATGGATTTTGGTCTTACAACCAGATATTTTATACATCCATGAGAAAAGAGAGTAAAAAAGAAATTACATGCAAGAAGCCAATTGTCAAGAAAGTTACATGCATTGCATTAGTGGTGCTATTGATGAAATAAATCAAGTACAGTACGATTCATGCAATAAATTAAGTGCATCACATGCTAGATAGTAATGTGTCAAGTATGAAAGGATCTTACAATAGTTGGCCTTAGATCACTACTAATGAACCTTAATCATTGCACGTCTTATTCACTCTTTATTATTTGAAATTTCCCCCCTCCCTACCCCCTTTTCCCACTAATTTCTCACAGTACCACACTTCCCCACAAAATTTAAAAATACAACAATTTCAAACAAAAAATATTAATTATAGTAGGTTCGTCACAGCTATTGACATTCATTCCTGTTTTTTACTATTTTATACATACTTGTCAGTTTGTTTTGTTAGACTTTAAAAATAAATTTAAATAGTGTTTTTGTTGTGAAATTTTGATTTTCGTCTTTGTAAATTATTATTTTTTATTGTATTTCACATATATATTTGTTTTAATATTTAAAATTAAAATTCGTAGAAAACATTTTAGGGATTAAACCACAAAAGATATAGGAAAAAAGAAAACTTACAAGATTAAAAACCAAAAATTCACTAATTTTTAGGAAAGAAAACACTATTAAGCCTTAATATATATATATATATATATATATATATAATATATATATATATATATATATATATATATATATATATATATATATATATATATATATATATATATATATATATATATATATATATATATATATATATATATTAGTAATTTAATAGTGATAATTGTTTTATTAAATACTTAAATAATAATTAAATAAAAATGATTAATCTTTAAAAGTAATACTTAATATTTTTTTATAAAATGATATTTGACTTTATTAAAAAAATATAAATAGATTAAATTAGAATAATATTACAATTAAAATAATCAATTAATTATATAAATCTCAACAATAAAGATACATATCATATTGGTCGGGTTTTTTTAAGGTGACTTCTAGTTCCACTTGAACGAGATGCTCATTATTGTCTACTCCTACGTTGTATTTGTTCACTTGAACGAGATGTTCCTTGTTGTCTACTCCTACGATGTATTTGTTGGGGGTGGTTAAGATGATGTCTCAGCTTCATCTTCCGATAAAAGATAATCTTTGCTTTCGAAATTTAAGTTGTGGCTAGTGAAATAGATGTTTCGTTGTGTTGTATTTTGAATTGATATTTTAATGGGGGAATAGTATAAGTTTCGTTGATGGGATGAATTTGAGATGAAAGATTATGTTGGATAAAATGGAAATTATTGTTGCAGTGTTTGTTGGTTACAGTTTGATTGATTTGAAAGTTGTGTGTATGAGTATGAGTTATCTGAGATATTAATTAAACTTTAGCATGATCAGAGCTAATTTCTTGATTTGACAAGATCTTAATAAGTTGTCGAAATCTATTCGCATGTTGTAGTCAAAGTATGTTAGTTTTGTTAGTATGTCGAATTGTGTCTTTTGTTATGTCTAATTGTTTGAGTTAACTTATACCCTAAGTTAGTTTGTAATGAGTAATTGTTAAAAAGTTCATTAGTTTAGTATATTAGATTTTAGAAAATTTCTTATCCCGCCCGTTGGCCTTCTTAGGCACCGTGTGTGTTTCCAAAAATACTTCCTACTTTCGGATATGTATCTCCAGACGCACATTATTTTATTCAACATTGGATTTTTCCGTAGATGTATCTACAAAAGCATTATAATTTATTAAACATTGGAATGTTCCGTAGATACATATCTACAAAATATTTTAGCATACATTCACGCTAGAGTATTTTCTTTTCCCTCCTTCTTCATTTCTCTTCTTCTTTTCCCAAACTCTTTAACTCTCTCAATCTTCAAATTTTCATTTTTCAACATACTTCATTTCTTTCAGTCGAGTTCGACAAGCAACAATCACTTCAACGATCAAGACGCTCTGAATCATTAAAACATTGATTTAACCGGTAAGTTTTCGAGTTTCTGATAAATATTCGTGTTTTTCCTGTAAACGAGTTATAATACTTTTTTAAGGGTAGAAATCCTTAGATAGTTTTAGAAAAATAGTTTAGAGACAATATAGGTATTGTATGTTGGCTGAAACGGACGATCGAGGCTTCAAAATATCAATTTTAAGGGGTAAGGGACGTCATTGCTGCGAGCTTTGAAGCTACTGAATGTTCCGTAGATGCATATACGAAACAAGTTAACATTATGACAATTTCGTAGATGCATCTATGGAACAAATCAAACGTTGTGAATTTTGGATACTTCCGTAGATAGATCTGCGGAAGTTTTCTGTGTATATATCCGGATGTATAAAAAATGTTTTTTTTTTATTTGTATCTAATTGTATTTTCTTAGTTATACCTTGCAAACATTATGGCCGAGAGATCTGATCGATTGCAACTTGGACGGGTTACACATCATGCATTCGAACGACGTGCGCGGAGCCAGGCCATTCCAGAGGCAGGTGCTACAGCTAAGGCACAACTTACTCCTCATGCACAACCTACTTCATCTCATGTCCAGAACACTCCATCGACATCGTATTCCGGCCCATCATATACTTCTTCTTCCTGCAGGCGTCAGGATTCTACTGATGACACATCACACCCCGTCCTCCCGCCTCGTTGGGATACTCATATTCCTCCCTCCGCTGATGTTGATTCGGTGTCACCTCCAGAGGGTGATGACACACCAGTGGAGGATGCTGATGACCACAATGTTGAGCCTGAGGGTTTCTCGGGGAGTCCATCAGATATGTCTCTGCTGACACTATACCCAAACCATACTGCTAGACATGTATGTGAGGGAGAGACAACATTACTCAGATTATTTCTTTTTTTTTATTATTTGTAAAATTGTTTCTTATTTATGAAATTTTTTCAAACACATGATTCACAGAAATTCTATAACCATGGCAGAATATCTTAGATTTGAGGTAGCCAAATAAGGCTTGGTTTCAGGATGCCCTTACCGCCTCTAGTTTGAAAGACCTGTGTGAAATCAGTTACAGTCTAGTCTACAATGGGATGCTCATGAGGGTTACAAAGAGATGACACTCTAAGACATCTTCCTAACATTTACCTGTTAGCTCCTAAATCTGACGTCTGGTTTATTTTATTTTATAGCATAAGAATTATGTGAAACCTTAGAAGGTTTCGACGGAAAAGTCATCACGCAGTCTGGACGAAGAAGTCTTCAGGAAAGAAGGAATATTATGAATGCAGGTTTATGGACTTAGAGAAATATTTGCTAAATGGAAGGTCTAAATTCGACAAAGAAGCTATTGAAGGTGTCTTCAACGAAGAATTTAAATTCAAATAATGGAAGAAATTCTTTGTTCTTATCCAATTTAAAAGGACACATGGAATGTGCTCAAGAGATAAAAATAATGTTTTGACAGTTCGAAATCAAGACCCCTAATACCTTCTTCAACCATGAAGCCAAGACCTTTGAAAAAATCTTATCAATCCAAGAAACCGGCTTACATTCTGTTAAAAACTAAATGCTCAAATTATGAAATTTAAGCAATAACTCAGCCAAGACCTTTGAAAACATATAATCCAAGAAACTGACTTACATTCTGTTAAAAACTAAATGCTCAAATTATGAAATTTAAGCAATAACTCAGCCAAGACCTTTGAAAACATCTTATCAATCCAAGAAACTGGCTTACATTCTGTTAAAAACTAAATGCTCAAATTATGAAATTTAAGCAATAACCCATAAGATTGATCTTGTCTTACTTTTTTTTTCCTGCACCTAACTCCTTTTATCTTAAAATTTGACTGTCAAATTTTAATAATTTCTTAATTTTGAATAATATATAAAATAATTATAATTCAGCAGTAAAATGAGAATCTGACCACTTTCAAGAAAACATATCTAATCCAATATTACACTAATAATAATACAATTCAAATTTAGATTTTTGTATGATAAAATCTAAATAATATTACATGGCTCATAATGAATACATTGAAATTTTTGTAACCTAAGATCAAATGCAAGTACAACAACTAATGAAAGCAAATACAAAGGAATGTAAAGTCGACAAAATTGTTTTTTTTTTTTGTTTTTTTTGTTTTGTTTATATAGCTGTTGGATAACATTTTGTCATCAAACGAAAACAAACTTTGCTCAAACTATAAATCCAGAGAACTAGAAGGAATCATTCTACTTGATTATCAGCTATGAATAATTTACATCATGAAGAATAATAAAATTTTGAAACAAACAATTTCACTGTCTATATGAGTTATACTGCCTTTGCTCATGCATAACTCTTCTTCGTACTGCCAACCAATAACACAATGGGAAAAACCTCAACACCAATTAGCTATATCTTGAAAACTGTGAGGGTACTCAGATTTCTTAATGCTTTTTGCCGGAAATGCAGTGAAGTTTCCAGGTTGCTTATTGAGTGATTAATTTTATAACAGGTGTGTTAACCTCATCAACCCTATAGGCTATTGCCTCTTCCACAAAACCGCATCAAAAAATTATATCGAAAAATTGAGCACCCATAGCACAGGCATCTTTTTGTTGCTTCTTAAAAGCTTTCCCATAATTTTCTATGAATTTACATTGCACTCGCTCAAGAGCTGATCCTCTTTGTTCAGAAACTTCTTCCAATAGCTCTTGTAGTTTGGAATTCCCAGATCAAGCCATGGCTTCATTTTCCCATTGTAGTGTAGTACTGGAGCTGTTTTAATGGAGTTAGTGTCAATTTTGTAATCGTGACCCAATCCAGACCGCACCCACGACTCATTGAGTGGATATATTTTATTCTCAAATGCGAGCAAGCTTGCAGGCCATGTTGCAGCTATATTGAATCCTTTTTGTACACTCAACTATATAAGGAAATAAAAAACATCATCAGGTAAATAACACAATATTCAACAAACCACATCATGCAATCATTAAAGATAACATAATTCTTTAGGTAGTTTTATATTTGCTATACGCTATATGACCCACCTAATGTAAAGACTACTTCTGACCTTTCACAAAAAATTCCTAATAAGAATAAACATTAGAAAGAAACCAACAGAGGATTCCCAATTCCCATACACAAATAAACTGTCTACATCTCTATAGCACCGACACCTCTAAAAACAGACATGTGTCCGTGTCGGTATGGACACCTGCACCGACACTTGAGATTACGTTTAATTTATTCATTTTTTTAAATTATTACCGGTGTCGCCGTGTCAGTGTCGGAGTCGTATTTAGGGTGTCCGTGCTTCATAGGTCTTCATTGCTACTATTTATAACTAGTAACTAGTGTTAAATCAGGCAGCCTAGTGCATTTGAGCAAGAATTTAATTGAGCCGAGCTCTAAGTCCTATTGGACTGTGTTCCTTTTTTTATTCTTATAACTAGAGTTCAAAATAATTTACAAATAATTTATTCAATTAACTTGTATTGAAAGATTTCAAACTAAAAGAGATAGATGCTTGTTTTAAAACGACATTTCACTTCAAAATGATAGACTACAGTTTCATTGGATTTGCAAATTCATTTTTAATTTTAATCCTTGATATGCAAAAAAAACATCTTTTTTTTTTCAAAGTGATGTAATAAATAGTGAAAACATAAAAAAATGTTCACTGTTTTCTTTACATATTAGTTTCAGTACTGCTATATCCAATAATAGTATCATTTTCCAAAAATATTGTAATGCAGATATAGGGATTTTAGCCACTAACCTCTTTCATCAACCTTTTGTAAGTTTGAGTAAGACCAAGCTTTCTCCACTTCACTAGGTCAATTATGTTTAACCCTGACATCCAAGCACATGAATTATGACTGAAACCTTTCTTGCCCAAATAACTTTTCAGATGACCTAGCCTTACTGAGCAGAATTGCACTGCACCATTAACTTTTTCACCCATGTCTAGATTCCAAAGGGCTGACAAGTCTTGCTGAATAACAACGTCGTCGTCCAGAACGACAACTTTTTTCAATTTGCTGAATATATCAGCAAGTAAATAATGTGAATGAGAAAAAATTGAAACATATTCTGTTCTAAACTGGCCCATGGATGGATTATCATAACTGCGAAATGAAACACGAAACTCTTCAGGCAAGGACAGTTGTGATGGATTGTCTTTTAGGTTATCCATCTCAAGATGCTCAACATTTAACACTTGAACAGCAGCTTCCCTGTAATTGTTCCTCTTGAACCAAAGCTTCATTGCATAATAATTTTGTCCGTCAGACAACACATGAAAAACCTGATTCCGACTTACCTGAAATATTATGCAGCAACAAGTGAAATTATTAAAATTGCTTCTAAAATTCAACCTCTATCAATTCACCGGTGCATGATCAGAAGCATACTTTTGCATGAGTTACAGTGGAGTTAATAACCACTGACGCAGCAAGCACATTATTAGAGAAAATAACATAATGGCGCAATGAAGAATCTTCAAATTTTTCTGAATCGGCCTCTTCATCATGTGAAGATTTGAAATATTCAACAGTTAGTTTCAGTGCCAGGCAGTGAAAACTCTTTGGCATTGTCAGAACGTTGAGTTTATATAGGAATGCACTCTGTTTCCTGTGGAAATCAGCTTCATCCTCAGTCAGATCATATATTTGTCTCAATTTCTTATCAACATTGTCGCAAACCACAGGGACTGATTTAGCTTTGGCTATTGCAACTTGCATCTTCTCTGATTTAGTCTCAACCCTATAAAATTATTATGAACAAAGAAGATTAGAAAGAAAAATAAGGTCATGCTTTGCAGTATAATGTATTAGCCCAAAAAATTGTCTACGGAAGCATAAATGGTGCTAAAAACAAATAATTAAGTAGTTAGAAGTTAAAGACAAAATATATAGAATCCAATAAAACTAATTGAGACCACTTTAGTTGTTTTAGGAAATAAATTAATAAATTAATAAATTAATCAAACTGCACTAAGGACTCTAATGTCTGAAAACATAACAAAAACATTTGGATCCAAGAAAACTTTTATTTTATTTTTTTATTTTATTTTATTTTATTAAAAGTTGTTGATTTATAAACCATCAACAACTTGTTTACAAAGAAGATGTTGTTGCCAAGGATCGAACCCTGGACCAACAACTTACCTACCCAGCAAGCAAATGCCAACTAAGCTACCCCACCCACCCCGGATCCAAGAAAACTGAAAATCAACATTTTTACAAGATTACTTGATTGAAGATGAACCATGTTCACAAAAGAAATCATCAGATATAACTTCGCAAGTAGAAAGCAACTAAAACAACTAAGCTAGGGGACAAAAGAAATATCAAACGATATCAGCTTACAGTGGTGGGAGATCAGCGTCTGTAGAAGATTCACTAAGCACATGCTCCAGCTCTTGTATACTCTGTTTTATTTCGCGAGACAGTTGGTCTTGTGCTGGGAGTTTTGCAATGCTAGGATAATAAGATCTAGCCACAAATAGTTGGTCTTTCAATTTCTTAACCATGGCATCTTTCATAACTTCTCTATGTTTTTGTTGCCACAGACAATAACTACCATATGTGAGCTCGCACGATTTTCCATTATCATCAGAAGAATTTGTCTTAGGGTCGGTGACTTGTTCAATGTGACCAACTTTAGGATTCTGTTACAGAATTTAAATTTGTTCAAGTAGCTACAAGAAAAATAATATATAAAATTTTCAAAGGAGTTTGCTGGAAAGTACAGAGTTATAAAACTTGTGTTATAGCACTGAGACTGAGTGTTATTTGGCTGTTTTTAAATCCCTATGTTTTTCTGCAAGCTGGCTAACTATTTAAGTGGAGTGGGTAAGAGTTTCATGTTAGTACTTAGTGCGCTGTGAACATTATAGTGTAGGGATAAAGATTATACTAGTTATAGAAGATTCTGCCTACTAAGATTCATAGTGAACTATTCTGAGCAATTATGTGTTTAACAAGTGACAATGATATATTCGTACATTAGAAATTGGAGGTGGTTGCAGAGCAGATTTAGGTGGCGCCTTGACACCTGAAAATTGTTTAAAATTAGAAACCAAAAAAAAAAAGGAAATGATTTTCAAGATGGTTTCATGAGGATATATGATATTGAATCGATAGAAACACACCTCTATGTTTTTCTTTGTTGGCACCCCTACTGATGGTGCCATTCTTGTCTCCTCGAGCATATTTCTTCATAACATCCTGACATGCAAAATTATTATTGATATATGATAACTAATAGTATTGCCACATATATTCTAGATGGCATATGATGCAGTGTTGCCAACCCCTATGTATAATGAAGGAGGATTCTTATTTAACGTAATCCTGTGAATCTTATAATTTAAGACAAATCTGGTGTACACAAGTGCACCAAATTTTGGAATGTAAAGGGGCCATGGTATGGAACCATTTATTTGAGGATTTAGAACAGTATTGGATGTATCCTACTTTAAAATGATTTCTGATCGTTAGGTACAAAGGCTTTGCCAAAAACAGAGACAATTATTTTGCGGGATTGAGAAGTTTATGTGGTCCATGGAGTGTTTAGTTAGATAGGATAGGATTACCTTGATGCCTCTCAAGTCTCAACTAGGGGATAGGAATGAGTACACGGCTTTCTTCTAAAGCCTGTTTGTTTAAAAATAGTCCTCATTTCAAACATACTTTGAGAATTGAGATTGGGCAGCTTTTGATGTATCTTTTTTTTTTTTTATATATATATTTATATTCCACTGTTCTCTAAAGTTACTTCTTTTTTCTGTTCTGGAGGAATCAGTGTTCTGTTACCTGTGTTTTACCCAAATTTTTCTAACAAATTCATTTTTACTGTAATAAAAAAAAAACTATGCAACTTGAAAGGATGGGATCTTAGGTTGACATGAAACCCAAAATCCTTACATTGATGACAATTACAGAAACACTGTATATGTGGAGTTTTCCTTTCAATTACATTAGGCCAGAATAAACAGACGAGACAATCGGTTATTTATATCTTTTTTTTTTTTATCATGCAAATTTCTAAATAAAGAAGTATAAAATTTAACCACCAGAGTATTATGCAGAGAACCTTGGGAAGAGTTGGTTCAAACTTAGTGATCAGATCCTTCACATGACTTGACATTTCTCCCTGCGGAAGAAATTTACACATAAAAAAAAGACATCACTCGTGGATTTGGGATTTCTGTTTTTCAAGGTTTGGTTTATTCACCAAGCATGTGTTCCTCTATTACTGGTAACCTAATAAAAGGATTGATTGTTTACCCATTTTCTTTGCTTTGAGAATATCCATCAAACTTGTGCATGACAATTGAAAATTTGAAATCATTCACACATTTGACTACTTAAAAATTGAAAATTTAAGTTTAAGTAACGGTACCTCTTAACTACAATTAAAACAGTGAGGTTACCATGACAAACAACATCCCACAGAAGTATGCTAGAAGTAAAAGAAGGCTTGTTTAAAATAGCTTGGGACTAAACCACCATACCTTAGGTGGGTTCTTGGTGTGGCCAATATCGTGTCTATCATAATTTTCAAGAACTTTATGGCTCTGATTTGGAAAATGACACAAGAGAAAGTGAGAAATAAAGCTACAAAATCAACATGATAATACTAAATTAAGCTGGAAAAATTGTCACAGGTTCAGATATGCATTTGAAGTGAATGCTTACCGAAGGAGTACTTCTCTGTTCATATATATATCCTGCAAAAACACAATGACAAATGGAGAACAACAGTAAGAAAAAAACAATTTACACAAAATAAATAAATAAATAAATAAAGTGCAATGCTATTTAGCCCAACACTATCATCACAAACACATTACTGATAAAGAATAACCAATCATAAGAGTATTTGGCAGAATACAGGGAAGTTGCTCAATGAAATGCAAATAGAAACTAAATCTAAATTCGCGAGAGTTCCAAAATTCTGTTATACATTGACAGTGAAAAAATAATTTTACACTAACGTCCAATAAGAAACCACCAGTCTATCATGTAAGTAATTTTTAAATATCTTCGCGATTTGACCTAATACACTACAAATGCACAATGTAAACATGAGTATCAGCAATCATTAACAAATAAAAATATCAGAAAACAGACATTTATGACAGAATTAAATTGGATTAATTAAATTATATAACCAATCCATCGTTGATATAACGTAGAAGCAAACGTGCATTGAATATCCCTCCATTAAATAAAAAACAGAAAACATAAGAATGCGAAACGATGCGATATTCACATTGATAACACTACAGACAGATCTTTAAGAAGCGGCAAAATTAAACAATGAACACTGAAAGTACTATCAGCTTAAAGTAATATGATTAACGAAAACGAAGAAAACAAACCATAAACACTGGATCTAGAGCGTATAATCATTGAGAATGATGCGTAACATAATTAGGAATGAAAAAATAGGTGCAATTGATGTGGATCTGTTCCGTGTGGAGAATGTGATTGAAAAGAAGAACGTGAAATTGAATTGAGAATTGGAGAAAGATAGATCTCAGTGATTTATAGCGAGATCAAGTACCGGAAGAGTGAAAACCGTTGTGGAGACCGAGCAAGAAGACGAGAGGGACGAGCATGGAGAGAATGACGAGACCGAGAACCGCAATTACGAAACCTCGCCACCGTCGTTTCGCGGGGACGCCGTAGGATGGAACCGCGCCCAAACCACCGCTCTTCATCGTTTTTTCTTCCGATTTCTTCAATTTCTCGCTTTCTCTATTTATCTTATCTTTTTCTCACTTTACTAGTTTGTGTTTTGTACTTTTTCTGTTTTTTGTTTTTATTTCTATTTTTTTTGTTCGAAGATAATAACACTTGATTGAAAATGATAATAAATAAAAAATGTTATATTATTTGTAATAACTGGACTCTATTTCAATCAACCGCCGACTGAGGAAGTTAGTTTAGCTTGATCTGCCAACAATGGAAATAAATTGGATCTGGTCTGGTGGGACAAATGCATTATTTATTGACTCCTCTCATGCGCTCAAATCAGGGTGTTAGATATGCTTTTAAAAAAATAAGAAACTTAACCGTAAAAACTAACCCTAGGATTATAATTAATTATGTTTTATTTATTTATTTATCTTTTATTCAAATTCTAAAATGGGATTTTTTTTTATCCCAACTTTGGTTTTGTTATGATGTTAATACATCATATTGAATTACTACGATGATATCACGTGAAAATATTTATAGATTTTAGAAATTCATCTTCGGATGTATTTCAAACATACACATCTTAGACTAATTCTAAGACACATCCTAAGAGTATATAGTTTTTTTAGATCCGGAGATGTATTTTCGTAACATGTTCGTATATGTATCTCTGTAGCATACAAAAATAGAAACAAAAAATCAGAAAGTTATTTTTTGACAAAATAAAATTATCATTCATAATATAAAATCAGCATTATATAGATGATGTTAACATAAAATCAAACATTACATTTCAATATTCAGGTGGATGCTTCAACATTTTCACAATGTCTTCGACCGATTTTGAAATCGTCGTTTCCGCCTCAATCGAAACGGAAAAGTGTATGTCACATACCCCTTAGATTTGCACCCGTCTTGAGCTCATAGTTGTCGAACTCAATCTTGCATTCGTTGTTAATTGACGGTGAACGGTACTCGAGCTTCACAATTTTTCTATTATCTCCGTAAGGTAGGAGATTCTGCACTTCGTATTGCAGATATACAAAATCATTGATCTTAAATTTTTTGCTCGGGCGTCTCATTAGTAAAGGAGACATTTGCGACATATCAGATGATGTTCATTTGCGACATTTTTTGTTTGTATAAGACATGATACAAGAGCCACTATTTATAGTAGTTGTAGACTATAGTAGTTGTAGACAAATATGGTCCTAAAAACTTCTATCTTGTACCAGTGAAGGTTTTGGAGATGCATCTTCGGTACCACTTTATTCTCTTATTTCGAAAATGAATCTCCTGAACCTCTACTATTCAAACAAAAAACATAACTTGTGTGTTTTGTTTGGCAAATGAACAATTTTTTTTGGCAAACATGAAAATGCATTAAAATATTTGAAATTGTATATATTACACTTCATTAATATTAATATACAATTACATACAATTAATTGATAACGCAAAACTAAAACGAATTGAAAGATTTGTCATCAGCTAAATCTATAAGTATGGGTGGTACCCCTTTTGACTTTTATGCATTTGATTCTCTTTAGATATTACTCAATTTGGTGAAAGGGTGGTTTCAAGTAAGTGGTTTCCATATAAACAATCTTGCTTAGTGGTGAAGATCCACTTTTAGGAACTCCAGAAATATCTTTAAAATAGGATGAAAGTTTATTTCCATACGCCTTATGTAACACCTCATTTTTAATAATTTATTCGTCGGATATTTTAGTGTTTGGTTGACCTTGTTTAAGGCGTATGTCTTTATGTTTTGTTGTAGTGTTCTAGTGGGACGAGTAAAATTATGGTGCGATTAGTAGTATTGTGGAGTGTGATAATGAGAATAGATCCATTAAGACATTATTTTTATTATTATTATTATATAAATAATGTTAGTAATATTAGAATTATAATAATTATTATTATTATTTGGTTTAATAAAAAATAG
Source organism: Lathyrus aphaca (assembly GCA_963966055.1). Classification (NCBI taxonomy): domain Eukaryota; kingdom Viridiplantae; phylum Streptophyta; class Magnoliopsida; order Fabales; family Fabaceae; genus Lathyrus; species Lathyrus aphaca. The sequence continues at coordinate 179,334,621 of OZ014525.1, read as the reverse complement.
GGGTGACTTGGTAAATTATTATGGTGAGGGTTTTAAGGAAAAATTAGATTAATCATAAAATTAAGATAAAAATTAGTCGTATAACTTTTATGGAGGAACCAAGAGGCTAGGAGGAGGAAGAACAACCTAGGGTATTCTCCATAGATGAAATTCGCAGGAATTCTTCAGGATTCGAGGTAAGGGGGAGAATGGGTTCATAATAGGTGATAATATCATGTTGGATAGTGAGGATTCCTTACCCTTATAAGTTTTTCTGATTTATGTTGTTGTGATGTGAATCTATGATGCAAATCTATGATTTCTTCTCCATTAAGACTCTGAGTTGTCAATCCAACTTGCTGAGACCGCCATACTTCGCTATGCAAAGTTTTGTTCGCTACACGAAGTACTTTCGCTTCCCACCGCTGCAAGCAAAGTTTGGTGGTTTTGCTTCTGTTTTGCTTCACTTCTTCTTCGCGTTTGCTCGCTATGCGAAGCTCCTTCGCTATGCGAACTTCAAGCGAAGCCTGAAGCATTTGTCTCTGTTTTGATTCTGTTTTCCTTCGCGTTTTCTTTGCTTTTGCTCGCTATGTGAAGTTGCTTCGCTTCCTCTTTGCTATGTGAAATACTTTTTGAGTTTTCTTTGTTCTTTCCATCTATTTCCTGCACACAGTCAAGGTTTTGTTTAACGTTATTTTTTTACTCTTTTGTGTGAGAAATCTCTTCTCTTTCCCGTATTGATGCAAGATTCAGTAAGTTTTTGCTTCGTGAATCATCATTGTTTTGGTTATTATCAGTGAGTGAAGACAATACGTGTATGAAATGTGTGTTATGGGCTTGGAGGCAAGGCATACGCGCATGACTTAGCCCATTACGCGTATGACCAGTGATGTAGGGCAAAATGTGTCATTTTGCAGTTTCTGTCTCGATTCCGCATTCGTTGTCGATTCCTTTGATCTAAAAATTTATGATGGACCTTAAGACATATATAATCGAGTGGGAACGTGAATATTGAATAAATGATGAAACTTAGGAAAAATTAACCAGACGATTAATCAGTTAAGTCGCGTGAGATGCTTCGTTGATTGTGGTGCTTATGGTTATAGGTGAAATGGATTAGTAGTTGAGACTTAGTAGACAATTGGGTGAATAACTAATCAAGATAGTGTAAGCTCATTATTTCGACATATTGAAATTTGGAACTTGAAGCCATTTCTGTGAAAGAATGATGATAGTGAAGAAATTCAAAAAATGTTGACAAGGTTAAAAGCTCCAATATTTCGACAGAAGGATAAGTAATGTTCTGGCAAGACAAGTTGAAAATTGTTTGTAGCTGGGCATTTGTCAAGTTAAGGGTATCTTTTTCGACACTTCGACAGGGAAGAGTTGTTTGACAGAAGCATTATTTGGCAGATGCTGAAAGGGTTGTTTCTTCCTTAAGACTTCGACAGATGAAGAGGTGCAAGGTTTCGTCACCAAAGGAGAGAATTCAAATTTAAAAGTTGCAACCTTTGGCAGTTGGACACATGGAAGGTTCAGGAAAAGAAGTTGCATGCAGGCTGACACTTGTCATTTATTTGTGATTTTTCCGTTCTAGGCAGCTACTTTGTTTGTATATAAATAGAATAGTTTTTGTTTAGAATAGGTGTGTGAAAACTTATACAAAAATTCCTGTAAATACTCTAAGTACCCAGTGTGAGAGAAAATGAGTTTGATATTTGGAACCATGTACGTTTGAACACCATTTATCCTTTAAGTTATTTAAATTATCAGTTTTTTCATCAAATTTATTTCATTTTTAAGCTTTATTTACTTTTCTGCAAGTTACATTTTTCGACACTTTTCTTGTTTTTGTTTAAAACTTCACTTATTTCAATTCTGAACTCAAGGCATTGAATACTTTGACATCATTAACAAAACAAACCATAAATCAATCACAAATACTAAGAGTAGTTCGACAGAATAATTGCACATGTGTCCTAGGACTTGTTTGGTTGGTCCTGCAAGTAACCCAGTTTTCTGAGAAATTGGTTAACCAGAGGTTGTTCGCCAGAAATCACTGCGAACAAATTGGCACACCCGGTGGGACCAGTGCAGTTAATAAAATCTAATAGAGAACTTTCTTAGAAAAATTGTTCCTTGCTACGTTGTATGATTCTTAGAAGCGGTAAACTAGCCGTAACCGACGTAGAAAGACCAAAGAGAACAAGAGGAAGAAGGATGGCTAATTTGCCAAATGCTTCAAACAATCCTGACGAAACCATTCCAGTTTCCAATCCCATCCCTTCGTCAGGAGCAATTCCAGTTTCTGGCCCTGTTTTAGAACAAATTAGGCCTCCATTAGGGGATTCAGTACCAACGGGTTCAGGGTCCCAGAATGCGCCTAGTTCTTCCATCATGAGACACGCCAGACCCCTTGGAACCCCTCCCCCTGGAGGAAATACCTTCAGGCCATATCTGAATTATTCTCAGCCCTTGACTGGGAGGGAACAACCATATGGAATGCCAACTTCAATGATGGCAAGCCTACATAATTCGTCACCATTATTCTCTGATGCTATGGCTCAAATGTCATCACCATTGCAGGGATCAGGATATGGTGGAAATGGAAATAGAATGAATCAAGTTCCACCAGGTTTCCATATGCCCACTATGACAAACCATTATGCACAAGTAATTCGTCAACAGATGGATGAAAGCAATCATGATATGGTGCAGGCATTGACACAACAAATGGGAGAGGTGTTCAATCCTTTAATACAAAATACTACCCAAACAAACCAAATATTGGCAGAACAGATGGCACGCATTGCTGACTTTTTTGGAGTCCCTCAAGCACAACAAAGAATGCAATTGAATCAGAATCCTGCCAATAGGCCTGTCGAAGAGGAACTTACTATAAACCAAAGGCCATTAGGAAACCCTCATGAAAATCCCAGGGGCCAAGAGGTGATAGGTGAACAGCCTAATGTAGAGGAACCCATTCAACAGGAACCAAGAAGAATAATAGTCCAAAGAGACCAAAATGCTGATGAAATATTACAGCAGAGAATGCGTTACAATAACCTGCCTGTCGAAAACAATATTGCAACCATGGTTGAGAGAATAATGACGCAGAATGGAGTAAACGTAGGATTACAAAGGCCTAGTTATACTTCCCCCTTGTCTGAATTTGTTTTACAACAAGAATTACCACCAAGGTGGAAAGTCCCCAAATTCACCAAATTCTCAGGGGATACTAGTGAGTCCACCATAGAACACGTAGCGCGTTATTTGATAGAGGCAGGAGAGATTGCTAATAATGATAACTTAAGGATGAAATACTTCCCAAGTTCTTTGACAAAAAATGTTTTCACTTGGTTTACTTCTCTTCCTGCAACTTCAATATTCACATGGACCCAATTAGAGAGATTGTTCCATGAACAATTCTATATGGGACAAACTAAGATAAGTTTGAAAGAATTGGCGAGTGTCAAAAGAAAATTCTCTGAACCTATAGATGATTACTTAAATAGGTTTAGGTTATTAAAAGCCAGATGCTTTACACAAGTGCCGGAACAAGAACTAGTCGAAATGGATGCAGGGGGTCTAGATTATTCCATAAGGAAAAAACTGGATACCCAGTACTTGAGAGACGTGGCACAACTGGCAGACAGAGTGAGGCAAATAGAAAGACTAAAAAATGAAAAATTTAGATCAAATAAAAACAAGAACGAAAGAGTGGCCTATGTGGGTATAGTTCAAGAAGATGATTATGACGAAAATGAACCAGTCATTTTCGACCAGCAAGAAATTGATCTGGCAGAACTAAAACAAGGCCCTCCATATTCTTGTAAAGTTTTAGCCCCGTCGAATGGAAAAAATCCAGTCGAAGTAGAAAAGAATGACAGGTTCCCTAAAAGAACCTATACATTCGACATCACCAAATGTGATGAAATTTTTGATTTATTAGTCAAAGATGGTCAGTTAATAAAACCAGCAGGCACTAAGGAGCCTCCTGTAGACCAACAGAAAAAGAGAGGTTTTTGTAAATACCATAATTTCTTGGGTCATAAAACTTCTCAATGTTACCTTTTCAGGGATCTTGTCCAGAATGCAATACAAAATGGAAGGCTGAAGTTTGGAGACAAAGCCAAGCAACAAATGAGGATTGACTCCAATCCCATGCAGGTTGTGGAGGCCAATTATGCTGAACCAGAAATGGTAAATGCGGTCGAAATGGAGATCATGGCGGAGGAAAGTTTTGAAATGGTAGAAGTTACTGAAAACTTCGACACCAACTTCACCATGATAGAAGCTGCCGAAGGTTTCGACACCCATGTAAATGTGGTGGAGGGGGCTGATGAACTTGCAGACCAGGTTGAGGAAGAAGAAGTCAAAGCTTCTGAAGACTTCGACAGTGAGAATGCCATTAAAACTACTGAAGGTTTCGACGAAAGAAATACAGTCAAGGTGGGCAGAAGATTCGACAAGAAAAACTATGAAAGAGATGCTGAGCAGGGGGTGATCTGGGACACTTTAGGAGAATCAAATGGGAAGTTCGACTTCATGGTGAAATATTCAGCACCACCAAGCTCCAAAACGGATATCAACAAAATCAAACCCACAGGATGGGGAGATTCTTTCAAAAATAATAATGAAGAGGAGGATAACAAAACCCTCACTGTCCAAAAAGAGGCCACTGAGGGCCTTAGCCAAGATAAGATCAAAACAACAGGGACTGAGGACAATGCCCTTACTGTCGAACCAATAAACAGTAATACCATCAAAACTGAAGAACATTCTGTCGAAGGTGTTGCACACTGCTGCAAATACATCTATAAGGGTTTACACCCAAAAGGCAGTGTGAATCAGTCAAAAGAGAATATCCCGGAGGAAATGATGCTAGTCGAAAAAATGAACAAATTGAAAATCACAACTGAACAAAATGCTGGGATTCATATGGTGGAAATCACTCAGAAGGTAGGACCAGACACCAACAAGGGAAAAAAACGTCAAGAGAAACATCAGAAGCTGGTTTACCCAGAAGAGAATGAAAGTCTTGTCGAATTCATCCAGAGGTGTCAAAGGAGAAACGCAGAAGTTATGCTTTGCCCAAGATGCAGTGCTGTGTTCGACAGGAAAACAACTGATGACTTAGAAGCAGCAGAAAAGACCCAGAGGAAAAGAAACTGGGGAACAGTCCCACCAACCAAAAACGAAAGATTCGACCCAAGAAGAAGGGAACATCACATCCAAGGAGTGGGAGAAAGACGTTTAAACACTTATAAACCATCCAACAGGCCAAATGACGACAGATGGGTTCAACCTATAAGGGATGCCCAAGGTCAGAAGAGATGGAAGAGTTTTGAGGTGAACAGGGGTGCCTCAATGGAAGTAAAAAAGGAGGCAAGGCCAAAGTACGTCTCTGAAAACTACAAAGGGAAGAATCCTATGTCCAGGTCCCAATGGAGAAGATTCCAAAGACAGAAGAAAGTTGAAAAGGAAACTGTAGAACACAAAAGGGTTGGGCAGAAGGGAGCTGAATCAAGCAAGTATGTGCAGACTACAAGCAAGGGGAGACCTCTGGCAAAAGAAGAATCCTCTCAGAAGAATGGATCTAATGACACCACAGAAATGCAGAAAACAAACAACAAAATGCCAGTGGACGAAGAAGTTACAGATGACTTCAGTTCAGAGTCTGATGCGTCCTTCGACGTAACCTGCAATGTGGTTTATGTGTTGCCCAGAGACTATGACGGGATAATGGAAGTCGAAGACGAAGAGGATGACATGGCAGATGACAGCATAGGCCTTAAGCCTGTATGCTACTACATAATGAATAATGGCTGTGTCGAAGAGCAAAATGCCTTCTTCGAAAAGCCAGATGATGCAATGAAGGCTCACTTAAAGCCTCTTTTCATAAAAGGAAAGGTAGAAAACGTGGGTGTCAACAAAATTCTGATAGATGGAGGAGCAGCTGTAAATTTAATTCCTCATTATATGATAAAGAGGATTGGAAAAGATGACTCCGACACTAAGCCTCACAACATGGTGTTGTCCAACTATGAAGGTAAGGTAGGGACAACACTGGGGGTAATACAACTGAACTTGACTGTAGGATCCATTACCAGGCCTACAATGTTTGTGGTGATAGCATCAAAGGCAAATTACAACTTGCTGTTGGGAAGAGAATGGATCCATGGGATTGGGGCTGTGCCATCCTCCATGCATCAAAGGATAGCAATCTGGAGGCCAGATGGGATTGTCGAAAACATAGAAGCAGATCAAAGTTACTTCACAGTTGATGTGAACAATGTCACCAGTCGTAATTTCGACAAGAACCTGACCCATATAGCACCATGCAATCCTGCTGGTTTCGACCTAACAGCCTCCGACAACGCCTATTGTTCCATGTACCTCCACCCTACGCATGGCTTCCAGTGGGATAAAGAAGTAATTGGGGAGACAAATTACACTTGGGGAACTGCCCATGTCAATCCAACTGGGTGGGGAAGTGAATTCAGTGAAAATGACTGAAGCATCAACTATAGAAAAGATTTCGGCTTATATAGCCGAAAAACAACTCAAAGCGGCCCTAGAGGCTGAGGTAAGAAACATGGCTGTCAAAGCCAATACACAAGTTGTCGAAGAACAACATCCTCAAGAAAATATTGAGGAACAACGTACAAAGCAGAATTTAGAAGAAGATTCTAATGGCGAATGGCAGAGTCAAAGACTGGATGCCATTTATGATGACGAACCCTTGGGGTTTGAAAAAGATCCAACCCAAACCAATATGAAAATGGTGGCACAGGATCCTTTGGAAGAGGTTAATCTGGGACTGGGGGGCAGAGAAAAGGCCAACTTACATCAGTGCCAAGATGGATCCTCAACTCAGAGTCGAAATAATTCAACTGCTGAATGAGTTTAAAGACTGCTTCACATGGGATTATGACGAAATGCCTGGTTTAGACAGAAATTTGGTCGAATTGAAGTTGCCAATACTGGAAGGGAAAAAGCCAATAAAGCAGAATCCCAGACGCTTTGCACCTGAAATTCTGTCGAAAATCAAAGAGGAAGTCGAAAGGCTTCTAAAATGCAAATTCATCCGTACAACAAGGTATGTCGAATGGATAGTGAAGTATTTTTTTAGTGAAATATAGACTGAGTGATTGTATAAGTATGGTGGACTATGGTATGGCACGACGAGTGTATATTCCTTAGACGTTTGGGGAACTAATGTATAGGTATGATTATTGGTGTAGTTGTGTTGTACGTGGTTCAGTGTGATCAGAAGGATCATTGTTATGATTGACTTTTGTTGTTTATGTGTTGTATGAAATTTTGGTGTGAACTGTAGGATCAAATTAATGTATAATATTTATTATACACATGTTGTAGGCATAGATTTCCATGTGGTATATTTTAGGTGATCGGATGGATCGTGAAGAGGTATAACGGTGGTTGTAGCTGTGTTGTGTGCATATTCATAGTCATGCATTCATATATTATTATTGGTGGGATAATTCATTGTCAGATGGGTGTATGCAATTTATCCGTATTGTTGGAGATAATCATTGTCGGATGGGTGTATGTGATTATCAGGTTCGATTGAATGAACCATGGTGAGTCGGTACCGCATGCATTGTGTCTATGGTGGGCCACATTGCATATTGATGTTGTTGAATCAGGTTGTATCGTTGATGATTGTTGTTGTGAGTATGTGTTGTTATGTTGTTGTCGTGAGATACTACTTGTTAACATGTATTTTACACCGTTAATTATTGAATGTAGTTCTCACCCCCTTTATTGTTTGTTGCGTTTGTGCTTCTTTGGGAGTACAGATGATTCAGGTACTTGAGTATGCTTGGAGTACAAGTCGCTTGATCGAGTCTTAGAAGTCGCTCTGATACGTAACAAGGGAATCGGGGATTTTTGTTGTTTATTTATTCTTATTATTAGTAGTTACGTATCATCCTTTGTTGAAATTGATAAATCAAGTGAATTGATGAACATTGTTGATGTTCGACGAATTGCCGTATGATGAATAAAATAATATTTTCCGCTGTTTTTAATGAGTAAGGACGAAAACCTCAATTTTAGCTCATAATGAGAAAACTGTTTATTAATCCAAATGACTTCATTAATTGCTAGCATCAAAATTTAGGGATAACACATAGTTGTGCTATTTTACAAAATCATCATTTCACTTGTAAGAGATATTTTCATGAACAATGACACAACAATTGTGACCTCAGCTTTTCAAGACTTAAGGCCTAATAAATCTTAACATGCTTGCCTATAAATAGAGACTTAATTCCATCATAAAAATTACACCAAAGCCTCTGATCACTAAGCTTTCTCTTCTTTGCTCTCAAAGACTCAAAACTAAATATTTTGAGCAATCACTTCTGGTTTTTGAGTTTGAGTTAGCACAAGCTCAAACCAATTGCTCACACACATCACATATGATGTTTATGAGGTGTTCAAACACTTAGGTCACCTCTGAAACACCTTCAACCCAAAATCACACATCAAAACCTCCAAAAGTCCTTGTTTTTGCAACTTGAAGATCAGAAGTTGATCCAACCATTTGCAATCTAGTCCAAGTGTTCAAACATACTCCATATGGTGTAAGGAAGTTGTCCAGATCATCACAACATCTCTGTAACACCTCCAGCTCGAATTCACAACTCCAACTGCATCTCCAAGTTCAGGTAAGCCTCAAACTTGGCTAAATCATGATCCATGCATATTTCTTCGCACTATATTTTTGCCATATATGCATAATCATAATTTAAGTGATTCCCCTCAATCAATTTCACAAAACAATCATCATGTAGAATTTCATGAGGTTCAAGCTAAATTAGGGTTCTTCAGTGTTCATCACTGATTTCTCACTCTATACTTAAAATAAATGAAATTAATTGGTACCATTGGATTCGTGGGATCAAAACGAGTGATTTCATTTGTGAATCTTTCTCTGTGAATATCTTTACACATAACCATTTGCTTTCTAAAATGAATTGTCAAAATGTGTCATGAGGAATCCTTTGAGTTTAGGACTCATTCTTTACTATTTTAAACTTTCTCCGATCTATTTTAAAACTTCGTCAGACTTCCAAATAAGTCCTGAACCCACCAACTGTTTCTTAAACAGTTTTTAATCTCCTAAACAGAGATCATGAGCATTTGTTTACAAATCTCATCTCCTTTTATTTTTCATCTTTATGACTAAAGATCTAATACACCAACAACTAGACCGAGCTTCATTCTGGTGAACTGCTTTCTAGGTTGTAGTCAGCTTTTCAGCATCCAAGTCTTACTATGTGTATGAATTCATTAGATAATTATTTAACAAAAAAAATTTCATATGCATCCTTATGTTTAAACCATATTATTGGCTTCTGAGCCATTTTTTCTCTTTCTAACTTCTCGCTGTTTTCTTAAACTGTTGCGCTTGCTTAGAATAGAACTATTTGCCAAAATTATCTTTCTTCGGCTCATACTAAAGGAAAGATAATAATAAACTTCTTAATAACAAAGAGAATACATGTATAAAACACATATGTAATCTTTCTCCCTTGGGATTTTGGGCCCTTGCTTCCTAGTCTAACCCCTAACTTCATTCTTAATAAAACAACTTAAGAATACTCAAATCATAGCAAAAACAATACTAAAAGCTGTTAAACAAATTCACTGACACCTTTTATTTGTCTGCATGCATTTCATATGTATATATTTGCATATTGCTATAATCTCTAATCAGTTAGGTTATCTTCATCCAAAAAGACACACCATTCAAAACACTTAGGATCTATTCAACTTACTATGGGCTTACAAAGATAAGAAGTTTCACGGTGAAGTGTTTCTTTGTAAACCATCCCCAGCCTCCTCTTGGGCTTTATCCAAGGATCCATGGGCCTCATACAAGTAACTTAGCCTCCTTTTGGTCTTAAACACAAGACCCTCTCAGGTTTCCTAAAAGCATATGAACATACCTTAGAATCAAACACCCTACAATAGTCTCCCTCTCCCCGATGGATGACCAAGATAGCCTCCTCTTGGGCTTTGTACAATTGAATCCACAAACAAAGGAATGTCTGGTGACCTTCAAAACATTTATCAAACCAATAAACAAAACACTTTTCATTCAGAGTCAGTCTACCAACAACTTTTCAGCCTCCCATCTTAGGCTTCATATAAGATACAGATAAACCAAGAGTCATTATCTCACAAATAAACTTCACACATGGGCTTCCAAATCAGGACACAAATAAATATTTCCCTCAAGAGTCAATTTTCATCCTTTAGCTTCAACCTTGGGCTTTAATCAAGGCACATATAAATCAAAATCTTTCATCTTAGAGATGACAAATTCTCTCTACTGAGCACCTTTTAGCTTCAACCTTGGGCTTCAATCAAGGCACAAACAGTCAAACACTTTACAGTCACTCAAATTCAATCATAGTCTTGGACTTTAACTAAGCTAATTCACAAATCAATCATATTCTTAGACTTTAAATAAGCTAAACAACATCAATACAATCATAGTCTTGGACTTTAACTAAGCTCATTCCCAACAATCATAGTCTTGAACTTTAACTAATCTAAATTCCCCACAACAACAGTCATAGGCTTGAACCATAAAAATCGAGCTACACGATTGCATCCATGTTACGAGTAGGACATGCAACCAACAACCTCTTAAACCTCTTATATACATCTCCAAGTGACTCTTCTTCTGTTTAAAATTCACGATGTCATATCTTTTTCAAATGTAGACAGAAGTAGGGAAATACTCATTAAGAAATGGCGTCTCCATCTCTTGCTAAGTGGTAATACTCCCATCAGGTAGAGAATAAAACTGCTCTTCGGCTTCCTCAGACAAAGTGAATGGAAACATCACCAACTATTTAGCTTCTTCAAAATTCCCCTCAATTTTCAATGACGTACTCATAGTGAGAAACCCTTGTAAGTGCTTATTTGCGTCTTCATTGATTTTTCCAGAAAACAGTTTACTCTCAAGCTGACGGATAATGGATGGGTGCAACTGAAAATGATCAACATTCAACAATTGATTTATTATAGTCAACCGTCCCGTTGGAGCATTTGCTCCTCTGTAGTCACCCAAGAGTCTTTCAGCTGCAGGTGGTGGTTCAGTCATAAAAAATGTTTTTGGACGTGTCTTTGTATCTGTGTCAGCTCCGGAATCAGTATTCTCATAATGGACGAAAACTTGTTCTTCTTTGTCCAGTTCCAAGAATAATGGTTTTGAACTCAACTCTGCCACTCTTCATCATCTAGATCGACGATGTCTTGCGTGCAACAATCTTTCTAGTTATGTGTCAAAAAGAAATTCAGCCGAAGTGTTACCTTGCATATTAGACAATATTAGTTATGATAAAAATTAAGAAAATAACAGAAAAATAAATTTTGGTTGCAAAGCAACAAAATTTCAATTGGATTAACACATAAACTTATAATTTTGCAATCCCCGACAACAATGCCAAAAACTTGATCGGGAAAATAACAAGTGTACTATTTTAACCGATGTAGTATTAATATGGATTTTATCTCCATAATCGACCTCGAGGACTGCATGTTACTATAAGTGCATATGCTAATTCAATTAAACAAAAGTTCCTAGGGGGTTTAGTTGATAGAGAAATTAAAATAACGATTAATAAAATAAGTAGAAATATAAAATTGACTTAAACAAATATGAGAAGACATCCTTATTCTAAGAGAAATGTCTCAAACCTTGTCTTACCGAATCTCGAGATTATATTTTCCTAATTTCTTAGCAGAAAAACCTTTAATATTCTCCCTTGACCCTAATTCCTTAGAAGTTTCGTAAGAATATCAAGCATTTATATTATCAAGAATATTACTGTTACTACAGGGTATCCCCATTCCTAGGCAATATATACTATAATATTGTTGAACAAAAAACGTTAAGTTGGTTTGTCCGACCTAAACCTTAACCTTAGATCAAATTCTATTTATTAGATAGAAAAAGCATTAGGCACTTTGAACAACAAAATTGAGTCTGAGAATGCAGGAAATTATTGAATAAAGAAAATTAGGGTCATTACAATAGCAATTTAGGGACACCCTCTAACATTGAGGGTTTAGCTACTCATAATATTCAAAGAAAATACAATATAAAAATTAAACATTACAAGAATTTGGATGACTTTTGATCTTCAATTGCTTCCGCTCATGAAAGCCTTTTGTCTTTTGAAAACTTTGATCTCTCCAATCTAGATCTAGAATTCTTCAATTGTCAAAAGGTCCTTTCCTCTTTCCAAAAATTGGTCTAAATAATAGAAAATTTCCCAGATAGGTTGGAAACATCCAAAGTTCCCCCACAACATAACATATGGAGAAAAGATAAATAACAAATCAGGAAATCAGTAGTACCGCTGACACGGGCCGTGTCAGCCAACACGGGCGGCCGTGTCAGCTCGCTGGATTTTACAACTAGAATTGTTTCGATAATAACTTTTGATCCGTAAGTCCGTTTTGCTCCCTGTTCGAAGCGTTTGAAATCTAAAGAAGAGAAAAATAGCATAGTACATAGAAGATAATTGGTTGCCCAATATATTTTATGCTTGTTGATTTTTTTGGTCCAGACATCCTTCTAAAAGCTATTTTGAATTCCCAGTATTTCCATTTTCTTCGTACGAGTCCTTTGGGCTTTCCACACAAACCTGAAACCATAAAACTATCAAAAACCAAAGCATAAATCGCACATAATTCAAATAAAACAACAACTCATAAAATGCAAGAATAAAATACGAAAAGTGAAATTAACTCGAAAAAAACAATGAAAAGACTAAACAAAGTGTTACCAATTTTATGGATTTATGCCTAATAATTGATGGAAAACTAGTAGAAATGGTGACCGATCAAACAACCATAAAGTCACGACTCTTTAAGGATGTTAGTCCCCAGTTGTCCTTAGTGGAATACATGGTTTCTGACTTACGGAATGTCGTGCAGTACATGCTGCAGAGGAGGTCGACGGTTAGACATATCTATTAGTTCATATTTGAATGTATTATTATTATTATTTGGATTTTCGGATGTATTTTCGAACAAATGTTATGCATAAATTTTCTTGATTTTTTCTATTAATGCATGAAGTTTTACTTTCCCTTAATATAATTTTATTTTATTTTGATTTTACGATAATATAAGTTGGCCTCACAAAAATTAAATGTTTGGACATTGATGATGTTTTGATATGATTCAAGGATTCCGGAGATACATCTCCGAAATAATTACACGTTTATCGAATACAATAAATATCGAACGGAAATGCATCTTCAAATCATATTTTTGTTCAAAATAAAATGAATCTCATAATAACACATTTCGGTCGTAATTTGAGTGCGTAGGAAAATATATTTCCCAAAGTATAATTTTAGATTTTTAAAGATATGGTATGTTATATAAAAGTCTAATGAGGAATGACCAACTCCAATACTGAAATGAAGCCCAATCCTATGAGGAAATGAGGTTCAATTAATGCAAATTTGTTGTTGGATTAAGAAAAAAAAAAAAGTAGGTAGATATATAGACAGATAAAATTCGGTAGGCTGTTGCACATGTTGGTGTAATTTTTCTAGGAAACGTGTTAGTGTAGTGTACTGCAGTGTATAGACAATTCTCACTTTACTAGTTTCTTAGCCACCAAAATATTTTTCCTAGCATCATTCGAGAAGGGTCACATTTCTCTTCAATAATATCAATTTATTTTTGTTAAAGAAAACAAACTGTCCAATGAGGCCAAGGCGAAAAGTCTCATGTGATAGCAGATTCAACATTATGACATTTGGTCAAATATGGCGTTTTCATTTTATTTTATTCTCAATAATAATTAACAGCTTAACATAATATAAGGTATTAGAAATTTAGATAAAAACAAAAATATAGTCCCATATTCAATGTGTGTTGTTTCTTGGATGCTCCCCACCAACTCAAATAAAAACTCTTTGAATTAATTAACTGAATTAAAATTGGTGACGGTTTTCTCCTCAGCTAAATTGTTTGACTCGTCCAATATTGTGAGTATGTTATATATATGCATAATTAAATATACAAAGTAGAATAAACTTAATAGTAGGCACTGCAATAGAAAGGGTGTCCAAAAATGGCAGAGGGAAAAGGAAGAGTTTGTGTAACAGGAGGTACAGGTTTTCTTGGTTCATGGATTATTAAGAGTCTTCTTGAAAATGGATACTCTGTTAATACCACTATTAGACCTGATCCAGGTAAATTAATTAACCTTTTTATTTTTATATATAAGATTTTTGTGAAGTAATACCTAATGAAATTTATGTGAAGTTGTCTGATGTTGCTGATGCGGTTGCAGAGACTACCGCATCAAAATATTTCATTTTGTCTATAAATAAAAAGTGATAATATATTTTGTTTATGTTTTTGACATTATCAGAACGTAAGAGGGATATTAGCTTCCTCACAAACCTTCCCGGCGCATCCGAAAGGCTCCATTTCTTCAACGCCGATCTAAGCGATCCAGAAAGTTTCTCCGCAGCAGTCGAAGGCTGCGTTGGGATATTCCACACGGCATCACCAATAGATTTTGCCGTGAGCGAACCAGAAGAAATAGTGACAAAAAGAACCGTCGATGGAGCATTAGGAATTTTAAAAGCATGTGTAAACTCAAAGACAGTGAAGAGATTCATATACACTTCAAGTGGCTCTGCTGTTTCATTCAACGGCAAAGACAAAGAAGTGTTGGATGAGGCTGATTGGAGTGATGTTGATTTGCTTAGAAGTGTTAAACCATTTGGTTGGTCTTATGCAGTTTCAAAGACTCTAGCAGAAAAAGCAGTGCTTGAATTCGGCGAACAAAATGGGATCGACGTTGTTACTTTGATTCTTCCTTTTATTGTCGGTCGTTTCATTTGTCCTAAGCTTCCTGATTCTATTGAAAAAGCTCTTGTTTTGGTCTTAGGTATGAATTTTCTATAAAGCACAGACATCAGAAAACCATTAGATACTGATATGACAACAGTAATAACTTAAAAAATAATTTGTGCTACATATTAATTTGACATAATAATTTGAATTTTTGTGATGTGAAGGTAAAAAGGAACAAATTGGTGTGACTCGTTTTCACATGGTACATGTGGATGATGTAGCAAGAGCACATATATATCTACTTGAGAATTCTGTTCCTGGAGGAAGATACAATTGTTCACCATTCATTGTAACTATTGAAGAAATATCTCAACTTTTTTCAGCCAAATATCCAGAATTTCAAATTCTATCAGTAGAGTGAGTTCAATTATTTAAAATGCTTCATTACAAATTTGAAGTGTTTTTATTACTGTATATAAAACTAATGTTCTATATCTGTTTTTGTTTTGTTCTTTTAGTGAGTTGAAGGAAATTAAAGGTGCAAGGTTACCGGATTTGAACACGAAGAAACTCGTGGACGCTGGTTTCGAATTTAAGTACAGCGTTGATGATATGTTCGATGATGCGATTCAATGTTGCAAGGAAAAAGGATATCTCTAAGTGTTGTGTTTGGAAGTTCATGATGTAATCTGTTTAGTTATGAAGTTTGAGAAAAGAATAAAATGCCTAAGATCAATGATGATGGTTTATGAGATAAGTTGTTTATGTTGAAGCAACCGGAAAAATCAATTTATCTTTATGAATAATAAGCTGCTTAGTATTTAAATTATTACTATATGAAAATCAAAATGAAGTTAATTTTGCAATTGAATTGCCATGATGTAGAATCTATTAGCTTTCTTATTTATATCTTATGACTTAGGTGTTAAGCTAGTCCATCAATGTAGTGTGTTTTTCTCAGCAACCCCCCACTTAAATCTAACGTGCTAATTTAGATAACATCTATATTATCCTTGTCAAAAGTATAAAAAATCTTGTAGAATTAATAAAATATCTTGTATAAATTAAACAATTCGGTAGTGTATGTGAAAAGTACGGTATGTAATTATATCATTATAAAAAAAGGCGTGGAAAAACTTACCGTTAAAAACAACCATTTTGTACTGGATTTTTTTTGCAAAACTTTGAAAAATATGCTAGTGTAAAATCAGATGTTTTTAAAAAGTTCATCCATATGGTATTTGGATCGAACTCTAGTCTCGACTGGGATAGTGTACAGAAATGTTCCGGACAGATCCTCATGGCCTTCAGCAGGGGCAGTAACAACAATTACAGGAGAGGTGGTGGGGTACCTGCATGATACTCTGACACTCAAGTAAGTTCCAATGGGAGGATGAAAGCAAGACAGAAGCGTTAGAAAAGAGTAGAGTTAATTAGGTGAAATATAATTGAATATCTGACCCTTCAAAGGGGAGGGTATTTATAAGGGCATGTGGCCGAAATAAGAGGGCGCGTGGTCCTTAACTGAGTCCAACTGCTTCTGTGAGTTTCAGAGGGGTAGTTGATCACATGGTAACGGTCAAGCGCGTGGGGGAGATCCCTAACAACTATAACTCTAACAGCTATATTCCTTATTGGGTTGTGCCCAAATCTGGATTGGGTTGGGCCTTGTCCAATTGCAGGGCATCTGTCAGTTCAGTCCAAAAAAGGAACCCCCAAGTCGTTGCTCTTGTTTGTAGGAAAATGACTTAGGATAACCTGATAGTATCTTGCAGGAGCGTTCAAATGTGGCCAACATAAGAGGCGTTAAAAGTTCGCGACCGCGAGGTCGTTTGAAACAGGGCTTTCAGAAGTCGGGCATGGGTGCATGAGGTAGTCAGAGAGTTGTCTTACTTTGGAGTATTCATATTAGCCTTGGGAAGGTGAAACGATTGGTATCCAGCGGACACGTGTGACGACGCGTTAATTACCTAGTTAAGGCCTATGGAATCTAGGCTAGGGTAATGATGGTTTTCATTTGTGTTTCCCTATGCAAGCAAAAGTAGTATATAAGGGGGAAATCAAATTCATTTGTGTATCTTACGCAAAATCTTTCCTCTGCCTGATTCTTAGCTCTGAAAATCTGCTCCCACCAGTAATTTCTTCGCCACCGCAACCTCTCAGTGAATCTTCATCTTTTACCATGGATCAAGGTAAGATTTTCATCTTCTTCCTTTGAATTTCTGTAGTTTTAGATGAAAATTCATGGATCTTCATGAATTTCTGGATGAAGTTCATGTGTTCTTCTAAGAACACATGAATTTTCTGGAAATCGCATGAAGATCATGAAGAATGTATGAACATAGGAAGAACGCTAGGGTTAGCGTAGAATGACATAGTTAAATCCTTGTAGGATGTTGGCTAGAGAAGTTTAGTGTTTGTAGTCGGGCACTATGCCTTTGTCGAGGACGAATATACATGCAGGGGGCTTCTCCCAATTGAGAAAAATTTAAGATTTGTAGTCGAGGAAAAATCTCTTGCGCGAGGACCATCTCGTTATGTCGAGGTTTATTCCTTGCAACCCTATTATATATAAAGGGTTGCGGTGGAAGGGTGAATTTGAGATCGTCGAATTCACTTGTTTTCCTCTGCTTTTCAAGTGAAACGACCACGACCAAAATTGTGGACCATGGGCTGGAAGGTAGCTCCTCTCGCGATAATGTCTCAAGTTCCGTGGATGTCCCCGTTGGAGATAGGTCGTTCACTACGCCAAATTTGCTTTTTGGCAGTGCTACATAGGCAACACGTTTTTCTAAAAGCGATTCTATATGTTTTAAATAAAACACACTGAAAAAAAGCGTTGCTAAAGACCTACTTTAGAAAGCGCTTCCTAAAAGCGCTTCTAAAAGCCATACATATGTGACACCTTAGAAAGCGCTTTTAAGAAAGCGTTGCTAAAAGCACACTTCAGAAAGCACTTTTAGAAAGTGCTGCTAAAGGCCTTACGTAGGTCACACATTAGAAAGCGCTTTCTGAAAGCGCTGCTATAGGAAAATGAAAAGAAAGCGCTTTTATAGTAAAAGTGCTGCTAAACCTAATACATAAGAAAGCGCTTTCAAAAAGCGCTGCCTTATGTTATTATTTCATAAATATTAAAAAACTTATCATTACTAGAAAGTCCTAATCATTTGTTTTGAAACTCTCTGCTCTTACGACTCCATTGTTCGTCTCTCTCCTCTCACTTCTGCCTCTGTCGTGTACTCTCTCAGCTAGTCTCTTCGTCGGTGTTCCATTGTTTGTCTTCTCCGACTGCATTATACTGTTCATCTTCTTCGATGACATTCCACTATTTTGCCAAATTCAACTAGATTGATATGTTAAGTTGTCATTTCTCATTTTTTGGAATGAATGAGTTGTTAAGTGGTCATTGTATATATTGAAGGTTACTTTGATGTTTATAAGTTTGAATATTGGAACAACTTGGTCACGGGTTTGAAATTAAATTTATAGGATTTAGATAATAATTTGGTTCATAAAAAAGGTCTTGTATAGGAGAAGGTAAAAACAATATTATTTCTTCAAATCCAGTGATGTGGTTTATGTAAACAATATAAGGAGTTTTTGTTAGAATAGAATTGTTAAAATAAAATAATTGGTAAAAATGGAAAATTGGTAGAATTGGTAAAAATAGAGAATTGATAAGATGTTAAAATGGTAAGTATATAATTGGTAGAATGATAAAATGTTAAAATTGAGAATTGGTAAAATATAATTGGTAGAATGATATAATTGTTAAAATATAATTGGTAAAATGGTAAGAATTGTTAGAATAGAATTGTTAAAATGATAGAATAGGTAAGAATCGAGAATTGGTAGAATTGGTAAAAATGGAGAATTGGTAAGAATGTTAAAATGATAGAATTGGTAAGAATTGAATAGAATTTTTAGAATTGAATAGATTTGTTAGAATTGTTAGGATTGAATAGAATTGGTAATAAGATTCTTAATCTTTGGTTATGTCTAAATGTTTAAAACAATATTGAACTTGAATGACATTGTGAATTTATTTTTGATAGTCATTGTGAATTTAATTTGAGAACTTTGAAGTTAATTGAACTTAAGTGATAAACTTACTAACTTTGTGAATTTTCTATATAGGGGTTACTTGTGAAGAGTGAAAGTTTGATCGTTTACAAGAATCTTACATAGTGTGGGTCTAGAAGTTGCTTACTTCTCTACAGGTAAATATTTTTATTTTGTTTTTGGTTAGCTTAATTAGTAAAACCATAGATAAGACATGGATGTATTCAAATCGATTGTCGAAAGAGTACGAGAATAGGGTATCCGAATTCGGTAAGTTTGTCGTTGCGCACGCCAAAGATCCAAGTCGAATGACATGTCCTTGCTTGGGTTGCTGTTATGGGAGTCAGGTTGACGTGGTTCAATGTTATACATGCATACATCTGGTTCTTCGATCAATCTATTATTTAATTAGTTGAAAATTTATTCACACATTTCAATGAAAATAGCCTAATGTTTATTATGTTTTTTATTTAAGGTGCTTGTATGACAAATTGATGCGCAATAATCAAGTGTCAAACATATTATTTTTCGTATCTTCCGCCCGTGTTAACGCACCGACAATTGCTATTGATCCAGATTCAGTAAGAGATCACTTACTTGAGAGATTTATGGCCAACAGTACAGAAAGTTTGTATCTTTTACCATATAATACTGGACACGGGTTAGATTTTCATTCTAATTTGATTCTAATCATTGTATCTTTTGGCGTAGAAAATTTGCAGCTAAAATTTTATTATATTTTACAGTGGATACTGGTTGTTGGTTGCTACAAGAAAAGTGATGTATTATCTGAATTCATTAGATGGTGATTGGACAACATATCCGGATATGAAGGCTACGATTGATACATAAGTAAGATTGTTCTAAATATTCGTGTCTATTTGTATATTAAATTATTTCTATGAGATTGTTCTAAATATACGTTTTTATTTTGTTAGAGCAATACTAACATACCGAGCACAAAGAGACGCTCGAGTATCACGGTCTAGAGCAAGCAATGTAACACCCAATTTACCCCACGGAAACGATAATAAAATAAGATTAAAATTTCCACCAAAATATTTGAGTGTCACAATTCAACGAAAATACCACACTTGCCTCAATGATACATTTTCAAAATAAATTGTTCAACATGCAGCAGAAAATGTTTTTAAAAAAACATCATTCATAATTCGATTACAAAAATGTTTTTCTGAAAGAAATAAACAAAAGCAACACCGTCCTGACACCCAAAGCGACGTATCAGAGCCGACATCCTAATGACGTGAAGTACACCTACTTCATTAACCACCACTCGGCTTATCCTGCTCACTTGCACGTTACCAACATAAGGGTAACATTCAAACAAAAGGGGTGAGATACTTACATCACAAAAGAGTAATATAATAAGAACTAGCAAGTATCATAATTAGACACCACTTCTTGTCAACTAATACACAATCACATCATATACTCAATAACATCATACACATACACATCATCTACAACAACAACATCATCCATGTCAATATAAAATACAACAACAACAATCATGCAATGTGACTCTACTTGACTCTATGCATGCGGTGCCATAATCCGATATCTATTTCAAGATCCAGTTCCCTTCGAAACTCTCGACCCCTTTTATATGGTCCAATATGATCCCCATTTCATGATCACACCCATCGACCCCTATTTCATGGTCCATTATGATCCTTATTTCATTATCACTCCCTCGTGTGATCCTTATTTCATGACCACACCATCAACTGTGATTGTACACAATCACGCCATCAACAACTATACACATGTCATGCACCATCAATAACAATATGCAACAACAATAAACATACAACTTTCACAACAACGATCTCATGCATTAACATCATCAACAACATATAACTACAACAATTTCATGCATTAGCATCATCAATAACATACAAATACAAAGATATCATGCATTAGCATCATGAACAACATACACTACCACGATCTCACTCAGATCCAACCATTATACCCTTCCTATGTATAATGTTCCAACCATGAAACATGTCATGCAACACCAATGACATATATGCAATTAATACAACATCTGCAAATACAACTTAATAACGTCACCATACAACGATTTATCATAACAACTAGCTATCATCAACATCATGCATATTTAGCATATAACTACATAAATACACTTAAACCACCACAAACGTAATAACAACATATACAACAACATATTACATATACATGTATAACAACAACATATGTAACTTATCACGACAACAACAACTCATAACACCACAACCACCAAGTCCAACAACATATCAACTATGTTCATATTCAAGTTATACTAATTATCCCTACAATTATGTGTATAACTCTTCTCTAACTACATTCAACTACACCACATCGATTCCTAAGCATTACTAAATTAATTAGATAAATTTAAGGAATTTTTCGGAATTAAAAATCGACATTTTTTACTCCAGGTCTCGCTGAGCGAGGGGGATTGCTCGCTAAGCGAGCAACTCTCTAACTTCTGACTTTCCAAAGGTTCACATTGCTCGCTAAACGGGCTCTGCGATTTTGCAGCTCTCCTTTCTACGACCTTCACTCAACCCACCATGATTTCCTGCATCAAAATCCACTTTCTCTAGCCAACAATTACATAATTCATCCTATTATCATCTATTCCATACAATTATCATCTAACATCCACAAATTATTAACAAATCATCATAATTCTTATCCCTATACCAAAACCCCAACATCTTATTTTCAACCTACCCAATTCCCATTATAAAACCCTTTATAGATAGAAGAATCCCACTCTTACCTTGGTTTTGACGAGAAATTCCTCTTCCTCGCGGATTCTTCTCTTCAACTTTAGCCCTTTCTCTTCTTCTCTTCTCAACTTTCACGATCGTTCTCTTTTTACCCAAATAACACGATTCTTTTTCCTTCCTATCACATAACCTCTTAGACCAACTTGGGGACTTACACAATTACCCTAACTAATTCCACCAAAAGACCACCTTACCCTTTACTTCATATTTTCCAATTATTCATTTTAACACTTAATAATATAATTATCCACCACAATATAATTCTTAAATTAATATTATATTTCAATAACATATTATTCTCCCACACACTAAAACACAACATTTCAAATAAAATAATTAAATAAAATTTGGGGCGTTACAACTCTCCCCCACTAAAAAGATTTTCGTCCTCGAAAACTCACCTGAAGAAAAAAGATTCAAATACGACTCTCGCATCCTGCTTTCCAATTCTCAGGTCATATACACACCGACAGCTCCTGCCCAAACTACTTTCACAAGGGCAATCTCCTTGCCTCTCAACTGCTTTACCTCCCGATCATCAATTCGTTCTAGTAATGCTTCAACTGTAAGATTATCTCTTACCTGAACTTCGTCCATTGGTATCACGCGTGACAGATCCAGAACATACTTCCGAAGCTGCGAAACATGAAACATTATTTTAAATCTTTTCTTTTATTTTTAATTTCTTTTATGTATTTACTAATTTTTGTTAATCATATTTTAAAAAAAAAATGTGTATAACACACCTGTACTTGGTCAAACACACTAGTACTGATAGGTGTATCCCACGAAATAGATTTTTGTAATAATACTTATATAAAATGTATTTATTTCTGTTAATAATATGTATTTATAAAATTAAAATAATATTTACAAATATGATATTATTTGAAATTTATAAAACTAAATCATTGCATAAATATTTTATAAAAAATATATATCGATGCATGCGGGTATTGATTTTATATTTTTTTTAAATATAAATTATATTTTTTATATTTACTAATTTTATTAATAGTACTATTTTCTTAAAAAAATAAAACAAATACGGATAACACAACAGTATTCGGTCTAACACATTAGTACAAATATGAATATCCAGTGAAATAGATATTTTTAATAATATTTACATAAAATATATTTATTTATGTTAATAATATTTATTTATACAATTAAAATAATATTTACAAATACTATGATATTATTTGATATTTATTAAACTTAAATCATTGCAAAAGAAAAACAATTAAAAAAAAAATATCAACTGATACCCGCAAATATTGATTCTATCTTTTCTTTTAAAATACATATTATAGTTTTTATATTTATTAATTTTTATTAATTCTATTTATATTATTACTATTTTTTATATAATTAATTGTTTTAAATCTTTGCTTTTATTTTCAATTTCTTTTAGAAATAAATACGCGTCACCGACAACATCCGCAAAGACATGAATATCCTACTAATTAATCACAAAATTATCCCATCGATAATGATGATAATAATTTTAAAAATTAAAGTAATCGAATGTAACTCCGTATTTGGGGTTAGGTACGTTATAGTTTAATTAGAATTAGGGGTGTGCAAAATAACCAATAACCATGAACCAAATTTCTATCTAAATTAATCCAAATTTTAAAATCCAGCCCAAAGTTATATTTTTAATTTGGTGGCCCATTTATCAAATTAAAAAAAAAACGGTAACCATTGTTCCAAACTGGATCAAGAATTCGGTTACCATTTTTCAAGAACCTTTAGAAACAAATGCACAATACTTTGGAGAAATCAACAACAACACAAATTTCAGAAATCATAATCCTCAAAATCCAAATCTTCTTCATCATTCTTCAAATTTCCAACCCTAATCTCATTTATATCTTAATTCTCCAAATCACAATCATGGGTTTATCAAAATACTTGTAAAATCGGCAAAATTATTCTTCAAATCAACGAGCTCGTCCTTCAACGACACCCCACAACTGTAACAGGTTAAAGTGAAATTCTACTTTGCTTTAGTTTTCATTTTCATCTTTGACTCAGTAGAAACAAATTAACAGTAAAATCTACAAAATTTGTTGAACTAGGTAGTTTTTAACTTTTTGTGTTGAACAAAATTGAGTTGTAAATGTAGTAGTTACTCTGTTGTGAAGGTAGGTTCATTATGGTTGTTTGATTGTGTGTTGAACTAAGATGCTATAATAGTAATTAATGTTGGTGTTGTGAAGGTAAATCCATTATTCAGTACTAAGATTTGATTCAAACTCCTTCAAATTTCACCAAATTTTATTTCCATTTTTCACCATTTTGAGTTTTTAGTGAATAGCTTTTGGAATACTTTTTCCATATTTCTCCACAAGCTTTCTTGGCATCATGTATCAATTTGTTACACTTAATACAAATTAATAATGCATGATGAGATTTAGCTTTAAGAAGAAAATAGTATAATTATAACATTAATTTTTTCCAACAAAAAATAAGATAATGTTACAGAAGAAACAAACATAAACAAAGAATCATAGTGGTAAGGTTTTCTTTTACACACATACAGAGGTATGCAAAAAATAAGTAGATGAGTAGGAGCTTACAAGCTTTCATTGATGTTTGAGTATATATTTTAAAATTGAATTTGTATATGTTTTGGTGATTCATAGTGGTCTGGGGAGTGTATTTGTTGTTTTGAATTACAAGTAGAGTTTTTTGAACTACAAGGAATAGGTAAAATGACTTTGATGATGATAGATTATTGTATGCCTGGGATGAGTGACTATGATTTACTTAAAATGATGCTTATGTAGCAATGAAAAAGATGCCAAAATTTATATCTTTCTTACTAGATTTTTACAATACAATTTATAATTCCCTTGCACACTTAAAAGGATTCTCACAATTCTCATACATGAGTGAAGTAAATTTACTGATGTATGAGGAACCTGGATTCTCTAATAATGTACCACGATACTGCAGCTGTAGAGGATCTGATTTCGGTGGAATAATGCACCACATACTAGACTGATGATGCAGTGGAATATCACCAACTTTATTTCAACCACCTGTGAGCACCATAATGCAGTGGAGGACTCATTTGGAACAAAGCAATGTGCTTTGGTTGTATGATGAAAGTTTCATTGGACAACATATCATCCTTGACTTAATCACTTAATACTTTGATTACTAGACATTATATCAATCCTAGGTCACCTTCATGCCATCTTTGAGTTTGTTTGACAATCAATTTAATTACTGGTGCATTGACTTTCAGAGACTAAGTGATGACCTAGGATACTCTGAAATTAGTATCATTCAATTTAATTATGCTCAATTTAATTCTATTATTCCAGTTAGTGACGTTAGAGGGCTAGGACAGTTAGCAATTAATATGTTAAGTGAATTTTCCCTTGAACTGGTGTGGTTGAATCAGTTTGAAAAGGTTAATTATGTTGGAATGTTTTAGGAAGTTTGGGATGTGATAAAATGCTGCTCTGTTTATTGGTGTTGTGTTGAACAGTTCCATTTTTAATTTGAAACAACTTGTTCGTTTCTAATTTGTTTTCCTATTTTTAACATAATCAAGATGACTAATGTTGGCACAACTTATGCAACATCTGAGAATACGGTTTCAACCCCTCCACCTTCGGTCTCTAATGAAATGCCACCTCCTCACACTAAGAAGCGAAAGAATCATTCAGAGGCTTGGAATCATTTCATTATATCGTCGGAAGAAGAACAAAAAGCTTCGTGCAAATATTGTGGAACAAAAATTAAGTATAGTAACGGAACCAGTTCCATGCATGCCCATTTATCGAGATGCCTTGTTTACAAGAGGCAAAGGACATCATCTACTATGACAAGTTCTGAAGAACTTGTTGGCTCTCCTTTAATTGTCAAGTTTGACCAAGAAGCCATTCGAAGAGCAATGGTTAAGATGTTCATAAACATGGAGATTCCTTTTCGGAAGGTCGAACATGAGTCTTTTCATGAATTTATGAGTCTTGCTTCACCAAGATTTCAGATTTGTTCACGCACAACATTGGCACGTGATGTCTTGAAACTATGGGATACAGAAAGAATGATTTTGAAAAACTTTCTCTCTCTGAATTGTCGAAGAGTTTATCTTACCACTGATATGTGGACTTCTTGTCAAAAGTTGAGCTATATGTGTGTGACGGCCCATTTCATTGACAATAACTGGCACTTACAGAAGAAGATTTTAACTTTTTGTCAAGTCACAAGTCATACGGGAGATGCTATTTGTGAAACAATGGAGTTGTGTTTGAACAATTGGGGTTTAAACCGTGTGCTTAGTTTGACGGTTGATAATGCTTCATCAAATGATGTTGGAGTTGAACGTCTCAAGAGAAGGCTTTTGTCTAAGAATAGTTTAGTTATGAGCGGAAACCATTTTCATATGAGGTGTTG
This sequence comes from Lathyrus aphaca, assembly GCA_963966055.1. NCBI lineage: Eukaryota > Viridiplantae > Streptophyta > Magnoliopsida > Fabales > Fabaceae > Lathyrus > Lathyrus aphaca. Next base: position 179,308,462 of record OZ014525.1, on the reverse strand, counting down.
TGCACACATATTGAATTTAATTGTGAAAGAAGGTTTGAAAGACATTGATAATTCTGTTTATAGAGTTCGTCATGCTGTTTGGTATGTTAGATCTTCTCCCGCGAGACTTGCTAAATTCAAGGCATGTATTGATGTGGAGAGCATGGACTATAAAGGTTTAGTTTCTCTAGATGTTGAGACTCGTTGGAATTCAACTTACTTGATGTTAGTATCCGCATCAAAACATGAAAGAACCTTTGAAGAATTAGGTTTTCGAAATAAAAGGTACGTGAAAATTTATTAATGTACTCTTTCATGAAGAGTTGTATATTATAAGAAAATTTATTTCATGTTGTTGGGTTTCTAGTGATACGGTATATTTAAAATTAAAAGTTACAATCTCACGCACAAATACTCATTTCTTATGATACATGACCTGATGCTTGATCTTGCAAAGTAAATGCCTTAGTTTTTATTGTTATTGTTATACTTGGTATTAAGTCACATGATTAGAATGGTAACAATTGCAAATTGCTTATTAGAATTTCTGGAAGTAATGGCAAAGGGTGTAATAATGTTGCAATCTCAACTTAAGGCCTGTAAATAGTTATATGTTACCCTGACTAATCATAATTGTTAACTGGAATCATATTTAAGGGTTTTTAAAGTTATTAAGTTTGAGACTTGAAAATGTTATTGGAAGCTTAGCCGAGAGTTGGAGTCCTTTGTTGAAATAATTTTAACTGGTATGTTAACTTAACACCAACTTGTGAAAAACAGAACAATTTTGTAGATTTGTTTTAATGTTGGAGCTACTTATCTATCATATTTGAAACTAGAATATATTGGTGCATGTGGAATGAAAGGTCAACATCATTTGAAGCTTTATATGATTTTCCTTAATGTAGAGATTTGTTTGCATATAAGAAAAAATAGCAGGAATCTAGTCCTTTATTGCTTTCCATAAATATTATTATGTTTCTCATGATGTATTTATGATAAACATTTTATTTTGTGCTAGGTATGTGAATGAGTTGACAAAGAAGGGAAAAGGTGTCCCTACAAAAGACGATTGGAAGCATATCAACTTAATTATTCCATTCTTGAAGTTGTTTTATGATGCTACGGTACACATATCAGGTTCATCTTATTTGACAAACAATATTTATATGTTTGAGATCTTGGGTATTGGAAAGAGCATTGTGGATATGTGTGCGTCTGAAGATGAACATCTACGTTCAGCAGCTCAAAAGATGAAGAAGAAGTATGATAAGTATTGGGGACCTCATGAGAAGCTTAACATGATGTTGTTGGTTGCTCTAGTTTTCGACCCTAGGCGCAAGATTAGATTGGTCGATTAGATGGTAAGGCAATACTACAATAAGGAAGATGCCGATGCCTTGAAAGCAAACTTAGATTCTTGTTTGAAATCTATTTATGAGGAATATTGTGCTGGTTTTATGCCTCCTCAAGGTAATTTAGATGAGCCACAAGCTTTTGGTAGTGTTAGTCATCCTTATGGAACTGCTGAGTTCTATCTTATAGAAGGGTGTGACAATGCAAATAATGAGTTAAATACTTATCTTAGAGAGAAGTTGGAGCATAACATGGAGATAAATGTACTAGAGTGGTGGAAAGTTAACTCTGGTCGATATCCCATCCTCGCAAACATTGCAAGAGACGTGCTGTCCATTCCTATAAGCACGGTGGCGTCTGAATCTGCATTCAGTACAGGTGAAAGAGTGCTTGATCCATATCGCAGCTCGTTAACACCTACAACAGTCGAAGCATTGATATGCACCTAGGATTGGCTCAAAGGAACATCTTCATCCTTGATTACAAATAAAGATTTTGATATTCTCGAGAGATTTGAGCAAGGTATGATAACTAACTATATTGCCTAATTTATTAATATTTATTATACTTGAGGCATAATGAAATGTCTTTATATGTTTTGTAGAATTACTTTATACGGAAGATGGTGCTAGATGTTCAACCTCTTCAACCTCAGTTGCACTCGAAGATGACTTAACGGTATTATTGATTAAATTTTCCTCTTTCAAAGTACTAATTATTGATTAAGTTTTTGTTAATTGTCTTTGTCACATGAAATTTACTCATGAATTGTATTCCCATATTGATAAGTTTGAGTAGGTATTTTATCCTTTATGGTTGTTTCTAGAACAATATTGCAACAATATAGTGTTATATGATATCTTAACTTGGTCTTCTTAATTCAGCTTCATTGATCTTCCACTTTATTTATTTTACTTGTAGATGTGATGGATGATGCAAATATATGTTTGAAAACTTAGATGATGCAAAGAGATGTTGGAAACTTAGATGATGCAAAGAGATGTTGGAAGCTTGGATAATTTATGAACAATTATGATTTATAGAGACATGTTGATAATTACTTTATTTTGTGATCCTTTTTATGTAACACATCATACTTTGGTATTATTTTTAATCGAGATATTGTTTATTGAGATTATAAGAATCAAATTTAAAGCAATTTTTTCAATGAATGTTTTTGACATAAACTAGTTTTATAACTAGTTAAAATAAAAAGGCTAATGAAAGAAAACAAAACTATTTTTGATATAAAATTGATTTTTTTTATAAAACTGGTTTTAAAATTGGTTTTTTTATAAAACTGGTTTTAAAATTGATTTTTTTAAAGAAAATAAAAAACTGATTTTAAGAGAAATCGGTTTAAAACTGGTTTTAAAAAAATTGGTTTGTTTGTGAAAAACCAGTTTGGAACTGAACTGATCCACTTGTAACTCGATTTTTAAAAAATAAAACTGGTTTTATAGAAACAATTACAAGATCCAAACCAAACCATATATATGGTTCAATTTGGTTTGGTTTGTGATTCATGCACACCCCTAATTAGAATGTACAAATCATTAGTTTCAACATTTTAGAGGTGTCCATAAAGACCTAATGATTCACCACAAACTTCAAAAATGCTTATTTATGTGGCTCCTCCTAATAGAATAATATGTGGAAACCTAACATCACAATAAGCTTCAAGTCATGAGTTCGGAGGCAAAACAAGTGGCATTTAGCCTGGACCAGTGAAATTCTGTCCACTATAAAAAGTGATATTTTTTATTATTGATATATTATTATTTAATTTAGATTAATGTGATAAATGTGATATATGACTGGTCATGTAATTAATAATTTTTTAGCATATTTTAATTCTTAATTATTTAATGTTTTTTACATTAAATAATATATTTTTAATTAATCTAAATAAGTTATTCTCATTTTATATTTATCATCTTTATCTTCAAATCATTATCTTCTTCAAACATTAATCTTTTTAATATTCATAACTCATTAAAAAAAAAAGTAAAAAGAAGAAAAAAAATTCAAATTTAAAAGGGCAAATTAAGAATAATTCATGAATAAGTTCTAATGGTAACAAAAAAAAAATGAAGATGCCAAAAAATTTTAGATTTTAGATTTAAATTTTAGAACCGGGTCTTTCTCAAAAGTAAACAAATTATTTATTTAGGCGGAGAAAAGAAAAATGTAAAGAAACATATTTTGTCACAAGAATGTCATATATATATATATATATATATATATATATATATATATATATATATATATATATATATATATATATATATATATATAACGACATATTAAGTGAGAGTAATTTTAAAATGGGAGATAAGAGAAATAAACAACAATCGTTAAATCAATCAAATAATTATGATTAAACTTATTCCAAAATCAAAAAATCATATATTAGTGATATTTATCAACTGCTTTTTAGTTATAATGAAATAATTCCTTGGATATATGTCATTTTAAGGGAGGTTAATCTAAATTTTAAATTAGAGTGAGTGTCGCATTTATTTTAACAAAAAGTGAGTGTAATTTTTCCTTCATTTTATATCTCTATTTTTGATTGGTGACTCAACTTTTTCTAGATGATAAGATTGTTTGGATCATTGATATGTAAGCACTTTAATTTCATATGTGAGCAAGTATTGTATGGACCTCACGTCCCTACCTGACCAGCTAATAATACAGCCAGTAATTTGTAGGACCATCAACATTCATACAGAACTAACCAATATAAAAATAAAGTGTGAAAAATATTTTGCAAGAAACGTGTGATAATGGCAGAGGGAAAAGGAAGAGTTTGTGTAACAGGAGGTACTGGTTTTATTGGTTCATGGATCATCAAGACTCTCCTTGAAAACGGTTACACTGTTAATACCACTGTTAGAGCTGATCCAGGTATATGGTTATATGTGATTTTTGTTTGTTAGTTGTTATTATTATGTTCTTCATTTAGTTATGTAAATTGCAGGGAAAAAGAAAGATGTTAGCTTCCTCACAAACCTTCCTGGTGCATCTGAAAAGCTGAAAATTTTCAATGCTGATCTTAGCAATCCAGAAAGTTTTAATGCAGCAATTGAAGGGTGTGTTGGAATATTTCACACAGCCACTCCGGTCGATTTTGAAGTGAACGAACCGGAAGAAATAGTGACAAAAAGAAGCATTGATGGAGCTTTAGGAATTCTAAAAGCATGCAAAAATTCTAAGACAGTGAAGAGAGTTGTTTACACTTCAAGTGCTTCAGCGGTTTCTGTTCAAGAGAGAGAAGATGTATTGGATGAAAGTTATTGGAGTGATGTGAATATTCTAAGAAATTTGAAGCCATTTGGTTGGTCATATGCAGTTTCTAAGACACTAACTGAGAAAGCTGTTCTTGAATTTGGAAAAGAACATGGATTGGATATTGTTACTATCGTGCCAACTTTTGTTATTGGGCCCTTCATTTGTTCTAAGCTTCCAAGTTCAATCCATGGTTCACTGCCTTTCTTATTTGGTAAGTGTTTGTTTATTTTATTTTTAATATTAATATTTTTCGGTCGCTTGACTCTTGATAATTTGATTGCACTCATGCATCTGTGTTATTAGTGAATCTTGTCAATTGGTTCATTCAATAAAATTTTGAATATAAATTCAAAATTTTAAATATATGATATTAGTAGTGTCTAAAGTACCATATTCATGTAAATAAGATTTGTTCATGTAATACTAGTAAGAGATTCTATTTTTTCCTCTCGAATCTCATTTCTCCTTTCATCTTGAAGGTTGAGACACTTATATACATCAATAGACTTTTTTAGTGGAAGTTGCTATACTACATGGGATAACAAAAATGTTTTCCCCACTCATAAAAAGACGATTTTCCTTTATTATCCAAATTCCTTCTCCATTATTCCATATGTACTATGTGGACAAATCATGGACAGTGAACCCAAGCTCTATTGGGCGACTAACCATACCCTTTGGACTTATGGACGACTATATCCCTTCATGAACCCATGCTCATTTCGAGGGACTAACCTACTTTAAGGGCCTAAACTCTTTCCTACCCCTAGGCTCAATTATTCCATAGGGTACTCAATCATGTACCATCCCTTATTGAGGCCTACTAGATTAATTATCCATGTTCATAGTGCCTCAATCAGGAGGGCTTGGAAAACACAAATTGATTTAATTCGAGCATATCACCACCCTAAGATTGAGAGAATTCATCTAGTGATGCATGAGACAAGTCCCTTAAGTGAAGCACGTCATGAGTCCCTCAAGCAAAACATAAGGTGCGTCCCTTAAGCGAAGCATGAGACGAGCCTCTCAAGCTTGTTCTAGGGCACCACATTTAACATTCCTCAAGTTTTCATATTCTTTGTAAATAGGTATAATCCCTTCCTTTCTTTCTTCAACATTTTCTTTTCAAGAAATGACAATTATTCGAGAGTTAGACAATAGGGTAATGCAATTGAGCCTTTCAATTGCAGGGAACATATAAAATTGTAACATCATTACACGAATAACATTGACTGATTGATGGAATAATTGACTATTTGCTCCTCGAAATAGGCATTTTTTGGAGTTATGAGAGCACCTCCGACTCTAGTAGTGATAGTAACTCTCTTTGTAAATAGGTATAATCCCTTCCTTTCTTTCTTCAACATTTTCTTTTCAAGAAATGACAATTATTCGAGAGTTAGACAATAGGGTAATGCAATTGAGCCTTTCAATTGCAGGGAACATATAAAATTGTAACATCATTACACGAATAACGTTGACTGATTGATGGAATAATTGACTATTTGCTCCTCGAAATAGGCATTTTTTGGAGTTATGAGAGCACCTCCGACTCTAGTAGTGATAGTAACTCTCTTTCTTCTCATTTTTTCTCGAGAAATTTAAATTTATCAATGGCCACCATTTCAATAAAGCACAAAAGAGTGGATAATTTTGAGACACATTACATATGCGATCAAAGAGTAACCTCCTTTAGAATACATCAAAATATATCTAGAGCGGGAAATGAAGGGGAGGTGAACTTAGAATCGTGCTCTAAAATGGAGCAAGCAAGCATGGTCTCTCCTAAAGGATTCCATCCACACCTTATTTTACTTTAGATAATTGGTTAAATTCCACAAGACCACCCCTATGATAATTGGTAAAATTCCACACCATCTAAGACTGGTCTAGATACGCAACATTTCTTTGATGGTCCTACTTATGTTTTAATGCTGTAAAAAAATCTTTTAATTTTCCATCATTTTAACAATTATTTAAAATTTAAATTTTGTCAAACTTATTTTAATTTCTGTTAAATAATAATGAGTTTCGTTGAAATATTAAAATGTCATTTAATATTTATTTTAAGAAATTTTAAATATTTTTCTCTTGGATTGGACAATATTTTTTGCTTCTATTTAGATATCATTTTTTCACAAGTAAATATCAGCATTTATGTACATATCCTATTAATGTCTTTATGAACACTAAATAATTTTCAATCATTCAACAAATACATATTGGTTATTCAAAACCTCATGAAAATGGATGTTTTGTATGTATATGACTTTTTCTTCGAATGTGTGAATACATATTCAGATATTGAGATTTGAGTTAAAGTAAATAAAATAAATGAATGTTAAATTCAGGTGATGTTGACAATAATCCATTTAACATCTCTCGTCTTCAAATGGTGCATGTTGATGATGTGGCACAATCACATATATTCCTACTTGAACATTCTAATCCAAATGGGAGATATATTTGCTCAGCATTCACAGCAACCGTAGATGAAATAATTGACATTATTTCTTCAAAGTATCCTGAAATTCAAATTCCAAAATCCAAGTGAGTTCTACATATGAAGTTCTTCATGACCATCAAATTTATATTTGTGTGATCTTTCTTCCATCGTTACTAATATTATTATACAATTTATTTTCTTTTGTTATAGAGTGCTTATGGGAGCTAAAGGTTCTAATCCTTCACACTTAACATCAAAGAAACTCATGGATGCTGGATTTGAGTTCAAGTATAGTGTTGAGAAAATAATTGAGGATACAATTGAATGTTGTAAGAAAAATGGTTATCTTTGAACCATGAAATTAACTAGATGAGTGATAATAATAAATAAATGATATGTTACCAATTAATAATTGAGTTAGTTGCTATTTGGACACGTAAATGTGTAAACTTTATAGTTGCTATTTGGACACGTAAATGTGTAAACTTTATTTGAACAAAATAAACAAGGGTTATATATATATATATATATATATATATATATATATATATATATATATATATATATATATATATATATATATATATATATATATATATATATATATATATATATACCCACCTCAAAAAGTTAGGTAGAGTTACTCATAGTGTAATTTGTATTGAAATTCTTTTGGAAATCTAAAAAGTTTGAACTATTAAATAAATAAATAAATAGAATAAAATGATATGACATTATTTGATTGGAGGAATGTACATTACCCAACTTTTTATGGTGGGTAGACTTAAAATTAAAATGGTATGACATTATTCGCTTTAAACAATGCAATTTAAAAAACGCTTTACTTAGATGTTCATTCAAGACATAATTATTTTTAATAATTCAATAAGATTGTTGCAATACATACCTAAACATATACATTAAATTTCTATAAGCACAATCTCGTCTATATGACATACAACAATGCAATAATGCACTAACGTAATGACGATATTGATGAATAATAGAAAATTAATTACAAGGAGATAAGAGAAGAAGAAATGATACAGTGAGATATATAGAGGTTCGGCGTTCTTCATCGTGTTGCCTACTCCACTCTTTAATGGTGTTAAAGAACCACTGGAAAATAATCACGATATTCCACTATTTTGATAACTTTGATTAAAGCATTTATATTACAACGAACTATCATATGATAATTTCCTATATTGATTCAGACACTCAAACTGCTAACAAAAACAATATCTCAAAAATCTTGATCAATTAACCTTGCTATCCACAATAACCTCCTCTAAGTGTCTTTGTGTGGCAATCAACCTGATCTCACTGATTTCTTATCTGAATTATTGCCTTTTGCTAAGAGTTGGTTGGATAACTCCCAACTTTGTCTACGAGCAATCTTTCTCCAACTCCACAAAAGATGGATAACTTCCAACTCCACATTATAGACAATTGATACTTGATATCACCAATGTCTTCCTTGGAGTATATTGAAACTCTCTCCTTGATGGGTACTGTAACACCTCATTTCTACCCAATAATTTCTTTTAAAATCAGAGTATAAAAGTTTCAACAAAACAAATGAGATGATAACATTTTCACCTTTGAAACAACATTCAACATCAAATTAGTCTTTAAAACAAAATACTTTCAATGTTACGCAGCAGATTCATAAAATTTAATTTTATTATATCATAACTTGTGTTCAACATCAAAACAACTTAAAACAACACTTCATTAATAAAACAACTTTAGAATTCAACAACTATAATCAAATCCAACATTTACATAAAACATACGTTATCCCCCTGAGTGCTACGTATCAGAGCGACAACACCGACTCGAATCTACTAAGGTACTCAACTCTACTCTGGATTACCCGCACGTTACCAATAAAGGGTAAAATTCAAACAGAAGGGGTGAGATATCGAACTATAATCAGATATATGATAAATAACATATTAAATTAAATTACATAAATCATCACTCCACAATACAACAACAACTTAAACAACAAGAGATACAACATAATAACATACTATACGACCTAGAAATGCAACTTAAACAATGAGATGCATGTGGTACCAATGGAGCAGAACTCCCAACTTAAAATCTTGCCAATTAATAGAGGCAACAAGGCATAAGCCTTCAACGTTATTTCTGCCAATCCCGACCAACTTACCGAGCAGCAGCTCCAACTTAAATAATGATATGCAATGCGACTCAACTCAACTCAAACATTAAAATAGCAACGATAATAGTTATATAACAACACAACCATAACATATTATAACGCCTTAATAACAATAACATACTACAACACCTTTACAATAACTTTCTACTACAACGGCTTAACAACAACAACTTACTCTCGCAATTTAACGACAATAACAAATCAACTTTGGCTCAAGGCCTACAACTTAATGAACAACAAGAATCAACTTTGGCTCAAAGCCTACAACTTAATCAACAACAACGATCAACTTTGGATCAAAGACCTGCAACTTATATTCTTGCCATTACCAAGGCACTGCAACGTAAAACCACAACCAACAACTTCGCAACTTACTACAAAAGAACACAACGAAAGAACAATCAATTATACCACAATCTTATTCACAAAGTACCGACTAAACCGAATAATTAAATTATTTACTATACTCTGTAATCAATACTTACTACCTAGCTTATTATCATACTTTTGTTAAATCCATAACAACAACTAACACACTAAAACCCGCTACTAAAGTACTATCACACTTCTACTACTAAATAATTTCTGCTACACATTAGTTATTACTACTGCCACTAAGTTATTCAGTTTAAGCATTACTATTGTTACTGCTAATTAATTACTACATTTCTACTCCAATAATTCATTTTAAGTATTACTGGTATATATACTACTTAATCATGTTACTTCTATTCACTAAATCCGGTTAAAGTACTACTGCTACTTGCCGATTCTAAACTTAATTAATTAATCCTGCTACTAACTTCTACCTCACTATTACTTAAATAGTTCTTTTTAAGTATTACTATTTTTCATACTAATTTATCTTGTTACTACTAGTTAAACTCATGTCCACCAATTATTTGTTTTACTGCTACTTACTGATTACAACATATATATGGCTCTTCAACTTTAACTATGTTTCTGGCAAGCAAACAGACAAGGCAACATCCAGTAACCCATACACAGGAAACAAACAAATACAACACACCAATTGTGACGCGCATCACACAATTATCCTCCCCATCACACCATGTAACGTTCGTTACACAATGGGACAATCGTCCCAATGCCCTGACGGGCGTCACATGTCCAAATCTCATTCTCTCTGAATCATCTCTGTTTTGTCTCTGTTATTTCCTCTATCATGTTTTTCTTATGACCGATCCAACATTTCAACTACCTCTCATTAGTACACATAATTTAGGAATTTTATACCAATTATCCTACATCCATTTTTCTACGATCATCGTTAACATCAACCAATTTTCAACTTTCTGTATCAACAAAAAATCAACTTACAGACATGAACAAACAACACAGATTAATTATCCCACGATTAATTCAACAACATAGATCAACTTCATTATTCAACCGGAACAACACAACACACTGACAGAGTAATTTATAATACCCAATCCCACATGTTTTCATCATATATTCCGATTATAGAGTCAGAACCCCACCATTACCTTGGATTGACGGCAACTCTAACACTTTTGATCGGAACCCTAGCCTTTCCTATCCTAAGCATTTCACTTAGCCTCTTTCTCAACTTCTTGTTTTCCTTATTTTGATAACCTATTTTCTATAATCTAATTAACTCATGGTTTTATTAAACTTAATAATTCCTAATCATAAAACAAGCCAATTTATCAAGAATAGTGCAATTCTACTAATAAACCCGCAACTCAACTTAATTCAACTAACAAGGACCCAACTTAAATCAACCTAATCAATTTAATCAACTTAATTTAATCCTAATAACAACAATACAACTTAAATCAACTTAATCGACTTAATTTAATTAATTCAACTAAAACCAACTTAGCAACTCAGGACAAATCAACACCAAATATACGATAATATTTAATCAAATAATTAATTAAATAAGCAGGGTGTTACAACTCTCCCTACTTAGAATATTTCCGTCCTCGAAAATGTATCCAATGCAACCAATCTAAACACGTTCTCCCAACTGGCCAATCAACTTTCAAGCTACGAATGCCAACACTACTAACAACACAACAGAACAACAATACACCTTATCAACGAAAAAAACAACAAAATGCAATGCTCATGCAATGCACTCGACGACCAACTCAAAACACAAGGAATAACCAACTTAAAAAAACATTGTTTACTACGAATCAGGATACAACACAACCGTTACCATTACCACATGCAACACTCCCCTAATTCTCCATCATAGGAATTAGCGACTCGCACTCGAACCATTTCCATAGGTAACGAGGCAACAACAAGGATAAAACACAAACGTCTTAACACAACATCAACGAAATCAACTACCAACATTGTTGTTACCCACATAAAAACAACTGCACTACATCAGGCTTTCGCTACGCACTCTGAGTGCTAGCAATCATAAATATACCAAGTTCACATCGACCCCAGAAACGACTTTTAACTTAATTCACCGGAAATTCCAATAGGTATTCTACACTCTCGTGATTACCGAATACTTCGAACTTAGATCCATAAATAATACCTTCGCATATCCAACACAACTACAACTGTAGCCACTCTCAAATTTCGAGTAGGATAGATACATTCAAGAATCCCCAATTATCGTCAACATAAGCTACAACTTTACCACCTTGTATTAACATATCATCCAAACTCATCTCAACGCATAACAACATTTCAACAATATAAGGATACATGTGTCTACTTAATCTCCACCATAAAAATTATCTTCCAAACAGTTCTTAACACCCAATAACCACCGATTTTGCATTACTAACTTACACTTATCATGTGCATATCAACTAAACCAATCAAACAACTAATTCATCAAGTCCTACTCATACTGACACGATGCTCCAAAACCCCTCATCTGAATTAACACCACCATGGAAACTCATCTTTACAACTAAAAAATCACACCTTGCTAACTCAACGTATATCTTCACTTTTCTTAATACTTGTAATTCAACTCTCAAATACTCTAAGCATTTTCCTTATGATTTCATAACATACCAGAACATCCACAACGAACACCAGTGATAACTTATTCAAACAATTGCGGAAAATACAATTCATATTTCCAATATACACCTTAAGGCACATTAGCCACTACCGTGATCTATCCGACATCCTTGGTTAAATCATGGTCTTACATTCTCATCTACTTACTCCGTGGATCATCTCTATATTCCTTCAAGTATCATGTCAATTAAATTCTCGATCCACCATAGATCAAAATTCAAATTATCCAAACCATATTTGTGAGTTTCCACACTACTCATCGATCAACTCACAACCTCGTACTGACATCCTCAAGTCCACCTCATTTCCCTATATAGGAATCTGCATCGACTAATCAAAACGACTCATTAACACCTGGCTCAACTCCAACCCATTCATTGTACATACTATTCTAGTTAGAAAGACACGTCTATTGCATCCAACATGATCTCGTCTATTATCAACAAGAGATTAAGGGTGATCAGTTCCTCAATTTGTCAATAGATAGCCGACAACCATAACGGTGGCATAAATTATCATTACCTAACTGCAATAACGTCCTCTACCTTGTGCTCAAGGTTACTTCAACATACTACTCCACCATCCTTCTAAGGCTTACAAACATTTTCTTAATCTACTTATTTGTGAGCTTCCTAGTTTTTGATCGATTATGAATTTTAAAGTGTTTTATGATTGTTCTATGTTAAGGCATATGTTTTTATTTCCTTAGTTCTCTTGATCTTCATTGTTTATGGATTTGCTGAAAAATACGCATAATGAATCGATTCATTATGGCTTGAATCGATTCATGCTGTAGTGTGGATTCTGATTTTCATTGTTTTATGCATTTGTTGAAAAATACGCATAATGAATCGATTCATTATGACTTGAATCGATTCATGCTGTAGTGTGAATTCTGGTTTTCGCAAAATGAATCGATTCATCTTGTAATGTATCGATTCATACAGTTTAATCAATTCTGTTTTCAATCAGTATGAATCGATTCATGCTCACTTGAATCGATTCATTCTTCTGTTATTTGCCTAACAGTTTCTGCTATATATGTGTTTGTTTTTCATTTTCAAGATAGATCACAGATTACAGAAATTGTGCATACGAATTTTCAGTAGTGATTGAACATTGAAGAACACATCAAGATAGGGTTTGTGGTGTGTTGGAACTTCAATTTGTTGAGCAAGCTTGAAATCTAGAATCAAGACATCTTCATCATCTTCTCAAAGATCTTATTCAAGAACATCAACAAAAGTGTTTGCTGTCCTGTGAATTGAAGACTTTAGAGACAACGTTCAGTGGTACGATCGTAGATCTAGCTGAGTTGAAGATTGATAGAAGATTTCAAGGGAAAAACCAGCTGGGTTTTCCCTCAAGAACGGACGTGTTCTTGAGGGTTTTGTGAGTCAAGTTTTCAAGTCAGATTCAGCCGCAGCGAGAGTTTTGGGAATCGGTGGATTTCGCAAATAGGTCGTGGAACCGGTGGATTGATTGTGAAGCTTGCAAGAAATCTCGATTGGGCTCAAATCGAGTGGAGGTTGATACAATAGGAAATTCTAGGAGTTTAGAATTCTGGATTTTGTATTAGAACCTTGTAATCAACAGATTCAGCAACTTTGATATAAGATTTCTCAATTTCGATTTGAAATTGAGAGGGAGACGTACCCACACGCGAGGACGACCGTGGGGAACTTCCTTACCAAATCTCGGCGTATTGTTTCTTCTCTCTATCTTTACTTTCGTATTAAATTTGTTTTTCGATTCATTGGAAATTGATTTAGTGATAGGTGCATTCAACTGTTTTCATATTGTGTGGTTTATTCTTTATCATAGCAATCGTTAAATCCAGCACGTCATCGCTTGTCTGGTCTTCTAGTGGCCGGTTCAGAATATACGCTTATTCTATTCGGGACCTTTGCTTCCACAATACTTTGAAAACTCTGAAAAAATTTTAAATCCGTGAAAACAAGGGTGTGATCCATTCACCCCCCCTCTAGATCACTCGCCACAGCGTCTAACAAGTGGTATCAGAGCACCAGTTCGCTGGTGCTTTGTGGCTGCCTGTAACGTTATGGATTCTGAACCAAAGGGGGCGTACAATAGAGCTCCTGTTTTCAACGGTGAAAATTATGGCTATTGGAAAGACTGCATGCGAGTACATATAAATTCTGTTGATAGGCGCGTATGGGCTGCCATTCAAAATGGTCCTTTTCAAATTACCATGATGAATGAGGCAGGAGCCATAGTACCTAAACCAGAAGACGATTGGGATGAAAAAGATGAGAAAAAGTGGTCAAGTGATTGGAGAGCTCGAAATATGCTAATTTCAGCACTTAGTGCAGATGAGTATTATCGAGTTTCCCATTGCTCGACATCTAAAGAAATGTGGGATGCTTTAGAAATTGCTCATGAGGGTACAACTGAAGTAAAACAGTCCCGCATTAACACACTAAATCAAGAGTTCGAACTCTTTCGCATGAAACAAGGAGAATCAATTCCCGACATGCAAAAGAGATTTGTTCATCTTATTAATCGTTTGAATGCACTTGGAAAACCGGTTTCCAATGATATTGCTACTAATAAAATTCTGAGATGTCTTAGCAGGGAATAGCAACCTAAAGTGACAGCTATCAAGGAAGCCAATGATCTAACGACACTCACAATGACTACTTTGTTTGGAAAGCTGGAGGAACATCAACAAGAACTAGAAAGTCTAGAAAAGTTTGAAAACAAAAGCAAAAAGGGAAAAGAGAAGAACAAAGACAAAGAGGGTGAGAAGAGGCCTATAGCTCTTATGGCTTCAAACTCAAAGTCCTCACAAAAAGAGCTAAGCAACAATGAGTCAAGTAGTGACGAAGACTCCGGTGACGAAGAAATGGGACTTTTTGTTAGGAGATATAATAGATTCATTCGAAAGAATGGGATAAAGCACTCCGACAAAAATCTCATAAACTTTAGAAGACAATCTATGGAAACAAAACAAGAAGAGGTTAAGAAGAATAGAGAAAGAGGGTCTTGCTTTAATTGTGGCAAGTCCGGTCATTATAAAACGGATTGCCCTTTAAAGAAAAAGGATAAAGGAAAAGCTCCTCCAAGAAGGTTTAATAATAAGCAAAGAAGAGCTTACATTGCTTGGGAAAGTGATAGTGATTCATCAAGTACACAATGCACAAGTGATAGCGATGAAACTGCAAATTTGTGTCTTATGGCTCACACCAAAAATCAGTCCCATCACAAAAAGAAAAATGATGATAAAAAGGATGAGTGTCTTGCATCCATGGAAGGAAGATGGTTTCTGGACAGCGGATGTTCAAGGCACATGACGAGTGACATATCACTTTTTATTGACTTCAAAGCAAAGAAAAAGGGGTATGTTACTTATGGAGACAATAACAAAGGAGCAATACTTGGTAAAGGTAGTGTAGGTAATCCCTGTACCACTACTATTTCTGATGTACATCTTGTAGAGGGACTTAAACACAATTTGTTAAGTATAAGTCAACTATGCGACAAAGGTTATAAAGTGTCTTTCACAAAAACATGTTGCAAAATTGAACATACCGAACAAAATGTTGTGTTTAAGGGTGTTAGAGTAAATAATATATATATGCTTGATCTTTTGAGTGTATCCTTAACAAGCACTAAATGTCTAGTTGCCTTAAATGATGATTCATGGCTATGGCATAGACGCTTAGCGCATGTTAATTTCGATTTGCTTAACAAGGTTATATCCAAGGATCTAGTGATAGGTCTTCCAAAAATAAAGTTTTCAAAAGACCACCTATGTGATGCTTGCCAAATGGGAAAACAAACAAGGGTCTCTTTCAAATCTAAAAATATAATTTCAACTTCAAGACCCCTTGAGCTTCTCCATATGGATCTCTTTGGACCATCTAGGACAAAGAGCTTAGGTGGAAACTATTACGGTTTCGTAATGGTAGATGACTACTCTCGATTTACTTGGACTATATTTCTTCAAAGCAAAGATGAAACATATTCTGCTTTCAAAAGTTTTGCAAAGCTGTCCCAAAATAAAATGAATTCTAAAATAGTTACAATCCGAAGCGATCATGGAGGTGAATTTCAAAACCACCTCTTTGATAAATTTTGTGACAAGTATGGCATTGAGCATAACTTTTCAGCTCCTCGAACTCCACAACAAAACGGTGTTGTGGAACGAAAAAATCGAGTTTTAGAGGAATTGGCAAGAACAATGCTCAATGAGGGTGGCTTACCAAAATACTTTTGGGCCGATGCAATAAGTACGGCTTGTTATGTTCTCAATAGGATTCTAATTCGTCCTATTTTGAATAAAACTCCTTATGAAATCCTAAAAGGTAGAAAGCCCAACTTGTTTCATCTTCATGTGTCCGGTTGTAAATGTTTTGTCTTGAATAACGGTAAGGAAAATCTTGGGAAGTTTGATGCCAAAGATGATGAAGGCATTTTTCTAGGTTACTCTCAATCAAGCAAAGCATATAGAGTTTATAATAGGCGTTTACTTTCTGTCGAAGAATCTGTCCATGTTTCTTTTGATGAGTCTTACCCAAAAATTGTCGGAAAAGGTATCCCTTTTAATGATGCAGGTGTATCTACACAAGACATACTCAAAGAAGCTGGTTCGGAAATTGATCAATCCGAGGCGGTTGCTATTGAGAAGGAGGAAGATACATGTATTGAAAAAGATAAAGAGGAAGGAACATCCGAAGTAAAGGATCTTCCACTAGCTTGGAAATCCTCTAAAGACCATCCCATAGACAATATATTGGGAGACATTTCAAAGGGAGTCTTGACTCGTTCTAAGATAAGTAATTTTTGTTCTCACTTCGCTTTTGTATCACAAGTGGAACCTAAAAACGCCAAAGAGGCCTTGGTTGATAAATTTTGGCTAATGGCCATGCAAGAAGAGCTAAATCAATTTAAGAGAAATGACGTTTGGGAACTTGTCCCTCGTCCGCGAGATCATCACATCATAGGTGTTGCACCCCAAAATTTGCCCTCACAATACAATACTTTGTGTGCTAATAAGGTTCACAAGGTTCACAAGGTTAACAATACTTACAAGACCTTTCATGAGGTTCATGAAGTCTACAAGATACTTTATGAGGTTCACAAGGTTCACAAGACCCTCCATGAGGTTCACAAGGTTCACAATACTTGCAAGACCTTTCATGAGGTTCATGAAGTCTACAAGATACTTTATGAGGTTCACAAGGTTCACAAGACATCTTATGATGGTTCACAAGGTTCACAAAGTTCACAATTGGTCAGAAGAGTTGACAATTCCCTCAGACAATGCACCTCCTAACCAGTGCATCCAAAACTAGGGTTTTGACTTTAATCAGGCTAAATGGACTTCCAAGACTTCAAGTGAGCTTCATAACATCTTATATGTGTCTAAGAATCCCCATGACAAGTTTCAAGACTTTTCTCAAAGGTTTGCTCAGTCAAATGATCAGATAAGTCAAAACTAGTCAAAGCAGTTAAAAAGTCAAACTGAGGTCAACTGTGGTCAAGTTATAAAACTTGAGTTAATATCACAGTTTTCTAAAAAAAATTTTTTAAATAATTCTTTTTCAAAAACTTCAAGACAGACATAAGCATTGCATTTTTGAATATATTTGTTTGCATATACCTGAGTGTTTGACAAATAGAGAAACTTACAGGATGAATGTTCAATGAACCAAAGTCCTTCCGATGAACAAAGTTGCTTCCTGGATCAAAGTCCATGTATACAAAGGGGCATAGTCATTATCTCCCAATCAAGGGGCAGGCCATGATACTGCCTAACTCATGTGGGGCAATCAGGACAGGATTCAGTTATGTTTAAGTATCCAGGGGCAGATCTCCACATCTGTCTAAATTACCGAGGGTAACATTACAAAGTTCATAATGCCAGGGGCATAGTCACTGTTTCCCAGTCAAGGGGCATACCAACTTACTGTTCAATTAGTTTGGGGAAATCAGGTCCAGATTCAACAATGCTTAATAGCCAGAGGCAACTCTCCTCATATATTTGAATTTCATGATGTCAGGGGCATATTATTGTGAGACACTCTGTTTATTTCTATTGAGGTAACTACATTCAGATACTTCCATTATGGTATAATTCATCCTCAACCAAGGGGAAATGCTTTCTTTTCAAATCTAATATCTGGAGCGTATATGGTCCATCACAATTTGAAGACACATTCCTCTCATTGTATTACCTTGATATTGGGTTCACAGCAGAAGCCATTATGGAAATGAATGGTCTACGCCAGTAGTATCAGATAGTGTCAGTATCAGGTCTTCAGATCCAGCTATAAGGATTTCTGGGAAGGTATTCAGGAAAGTTAAGAATCTCAGGAGCTCTAAATCCAATTGGTTATACACTCTCGAAGTTGAAACGACCCTGTTTTCAAGTTCAGCTTTACTTTTCCCTCTGAATCCAGATTTACTTTTACCCTATTTACATAAACGGAACGTCCATTGGTATGCTTTTGAATATGATTGATGTTTACCAGAAATGCATGTATGCTTAATATGATTGATGTTTACCAGAAATGCATGAAAATGCAATAATAGTATTTA
The DNA here is from genome assembly GCA_963966055.1 of Lathyrus aphaca. Taxonomy (NCBI): domain Eukaryota; kingdom Viridiplantae; phylum Streptophyta; class Magnoliopsida; order Fabales; family Fabaceae; genus Lathyrus; species Lathyrus aphaca. Next base: position 179,289,581 of record OZ014525.1, on the reverse strand, counting down.
CTAAGGACGAACGAGGGAAGGATTTCAACGAAGCTTCGCCGGTTCATCTCTACAAAACAGTTACAAACCCTCAGTAGGGCAAATCCATCTTCATAAAGTCACATCTCCCCTGGAATTTATATCCATCTCTTTTATCCTCATACGGATATTCGAGAATTTACTTTCCAATAGGAGTACAACGAACGAAGACGGGAGAGTATATATACCCTACTATCGAACGAAGACGGGAGGTTATGTATACCTTGCTATCCCCAGCAGACGGAAGGTTATGTATACCCTACTATCGAGCGAAGACGGAAGGTTATGTATACCTTACTATCCCCAACAGACGGGAGGTTATGTATACCTTACTATCCCCAGTAGACGGGAGGTTGTATATACTATATTATCAAACGGGAACAAGTTCCTCATATTCTTCAGCAACAAATTGGGATTTATTTTCCCTGGCCAGCAGTTGTTATACGAAGATATCCAGACGCTTCAGGCTGCATGATGCATACATACATCATTTACATCATATCATACATATACATAAATACATAATACATCACTTAAGTGCATCATATTATACATGCATACATAATGCATAAACTAATATTACCATACAGGATGCTACCTTGTTTTCAGGTTAATTCTCCAGCAGACAAATTTCATCAACAAATTGTGACTATTGGGCCGTTGTTTATCTTCCCAAAAGTTATCATTTCCTCAGGACATTGTTTATCCTCCTGAAAGCTTCTTATACCTCAGGACGTTGTTTATCCTCCTGAAAGCATATTATCTCCTCGGGACGTTGTTTATCTTCCTGAAAGCTATCATCACTTCCTCAGGATGTTGTTTATACTCCTGAAAGCATATTATTACCTTGGGCCGTTGTTTATCTTCCCAAAGGTTACCACTTCCTCAGGATGTTGTTTGTTTATCCTCCTGAAAGCATATTATTTCCTCAGAACGTTGTTTATCCTTCTGAAAGCCTATCATTTCCTCAGGACGTTGGTTATCCTCCTGAAAGCTATTACCACTACCTCGGGACGTTGTTTATCTTCCTGAAAGCATACCATTCCCTCAGGACGTTGTTATCCTCCTGAAAGCATATTATTACCTTGGGCCGTTGTTTATCTTCCCAAAGGTTACCACTTCCTCAGGACGTTGTTTATCCTCCTGAAAGTATATCACGACCTTGGGCCGTTGTTTATCTTCCCAAAGGTTACCACTTCCTCAGGACGTTGTTATCCTCCTGAAAGCATATTATTACCTCAGAACGTTGTTTATCCTTCTGAAAGCATATCATTCCCTCAGGACGTTGATTATCCTCCTGAAAGCATATTATTACCTCAGAACGTTGTTTATCCTTCTGAAAGCATATCATTTCCTCAGGACGTTGTTATCCTCCTGAAAGCATATCATTACCTTGGGCCGTTGTTTATCTTCCCAAAGGTTACATTATCTCCTCGGGACGCTGTTTATCTTCCTGAAAGCATTATTACCTCAGAACGTTGTTTATCCTTCTGAAAGCATATCATTCCCTCAGGACGTTGTTTATCTTCCTGGAAGCATATTATTACCTCAGAACGTTGTTTATCCTTCTGAAAGCATATCATTTCCTCAGGACGTTGTTATCCTCCTGAAAGCATATCATTACCTTGGGCCGTTGTTTATCTTCCCAAAGGTTACATTATCTCTTCGGGACGTTGTTTATCTTCCTGAAAGCATTATTACCTCAGAAAGTTGTTTATCTTCCTGAAAGCATACCACTACCTTAGGACGTTTTTTATCTTCCTAAAAGCATACCACTACCTCAAGACGTTGTTTATCCTCCTGAAAGCTATCATTATATCTTCATATTTTGGACTACTATATCCTCCAAGAAATGTATTTGAAGAACTTTTCTCCAAGTGGCATCTTTAAGCCCACTCAAGCATATACAACCAGTCATCAATACTACTCTACGCACCGGTGAGTGCAAATTTTTGGGCTTTTGTGTTCAATCCCCTTCAACCTTCCAGGTCACGACTGGCAAATATACCAATCTAACCCCTCAGGTTTCAGAAAATTGAACAGGGGCAGCTGTTGCACCCCAAAATTTGCCCTCACAATACAAGACTTTGTGTGCTAAGAAGGTTCACAAGGTTCACAAGGTTCACAATACTTACAAGACCTTTCATGAGGTTCATGAAGTCTACAAGATACTTTATGAGGTTCACAAGGTTCACAAGACCCTCCATGAGGTTCACAAGGTTCACAATACTTGCAAGACCTTTCATGAGGTTCATGAAGTCTACAAGATACTTTATGAGGTTCACAAGGTTCACAAGACATCTTATGATGGTTCACAAGGTTCACAAAGTTCACAATTGGTCAGAAGAGTTGACAATTCCCTCAGACAATGCACCTCCTAAGCAGTGCATCCAAAACTAGGGTTTTGATTTTAATCAGGCTAAATGGACTTCCAAGACTTCAAGTGAGCTTCATAACATCTTATATGTGTCTAAGAATCCCCATGACAAGTTTCAAGACTTTTCTCAAAGGTTTGCTCAGTCAAATGATCAGATAAGTCAAAACTAGTCAAAGTAGTTAAAAAGTCAAACTGAGGTCAACTGTGGTCAAACCAAAGTCAAACTTCATGATTTTTTGCCAACATCAAGTATATGAATTAAAATTCATCATTTGATCAAGGGTTGATCATGATTCATCAAGGAGATTTCAGATCATCAAGAATCAGAGGTTTCTAAATTAGGGTTTCCTCAGGAAAAGTCAACTGAACTTTGACCAGCCATAACTTTCACATGCTTCATAACCAAGTCTCCATCCAAAGCTCATTTTGAAGGAAATTGAATTCTATACAACTTTGTGTCTCATAAGCCAAGCCCAAAAATGCTTCATTTGGAAGGTATGAGCTAGGACATTATAGGTCCTTTTGAAAGTCAACAAAAAGTCAACAACTTCAAAAGGGCATAACTTGAAAATGGTAAATGATATGAACATAAAACCAGTGGGGTTGGTTAGAGGACTCTTCAAGCTTTCCAAAATGTCCAAGAACACCCTCATAGCATTAAAATTGAAGGATATGTGCCCTTGCAAAGTTGGGAAATTTTAGGGAAGTTTATGAAGCAAATGGAGGTTTAAAACCAAATTTTGCTAAGTGGGCTGAACTTTTAATGACCCAAAGCAATCCATGACATCATGCACGAAAATTCTTTGATATTTTCATAATTTTTATTTTATTTAATTAATTTATTATGATTTTTTATATTAAAAATCATTTTAAATTTAAATAAAATATTAAATGTGAAGATTTAAAATTATTTTTGATTCTAGAAGGTCATGAATTCAATATGGATCAAATTGATACAAAGATAATGTTGATTGGCTTGAAATAGAAAGTGTTTATGCAAAAATATTTGAATTTTAAAGCTTATCTTTCTCAATCTTTTTGGATCAAATCTTTCAAACAATGACCAAGTTTTCTGACCTAAATTCATCACACTATAAGTACATGACATAACCCTAATCATAGAACACGAATTTCAGCCTCCCAAGAGTAAGTTTCAAAGTTCAAAAATCATCCAAAAAACCAATTTTCGGTTTCCATACTACAAGGCATTTGAAGGTATTTTGAGGACATAGCAATGATCCTTGGACATCCCTGAATCGAAACCAATACTTACATGCTTCTGAACCATGACATAATGCATATCCCGAAGCATTCTTGGTCTTGAACTATTTTTTTCCGATTTCAATAATTCAATGCGTTTTAATGAATTTTGTTTGTCTAATCATGTTTGTAATGATGTGTAGAACGTTTCTGGATACTTAAATCAAAGCTTCATGGCTGAATCATGAAAACACCATTCTTAGGGTTTCGGCCAAGGTTTAGGGCTTCCTGATTTATGGAACATAAATGGATTCTAAAACCATGAATCGATTCGAATGAACATCTGGATCATATTTATAGGTTTAATTTTATGAAATTTTATGGTTTTGTTGATCATTGGATTTCGTAGGTTTTGCTGCCATGGTAATTTCGCAGGTAATATGGTAGGAAATTTTGCAACAAAATTCGCAGGAACCAAGGAAGAAGATGATCCCCTGGCGCGAATTTTAAATTTTGAAAACTGAATATAATATTTTTTGTTTTGCTTTGGATCTTGTTTAACAGTTGTGTGCTTGGCTCAGTTGGTGGAAGGATGCGCATGGGAAGTCTTGGTCCAGGGATCGAATCCTGGCTTTTTGCAAAGTTTTTCTTATTTTTCAGTTTGATTATTAGGAATAATATATAATGAATTATTGCTGTAATATTAACAGGTGCGCTCTCCCAGCTGGATTGGTTAAGGTGTTTGTGTGATGTTTGAAGGTCCTGGGTTCGATCCCCCCAGGCCTTTTGTGTGTTTTTTTATTTCTTCATGATATTTCCAGGAACAAAGAACAAAAGCAATTGGACCTCCTCCTTTATTACCTGCGCGCAGGTTGGCCCAGTGGTTGTTGTTGCTGGTTTGAGTGTTTGAAAGCAAGAGGGGCTGGGTTCAATTCCCAGCCAAGGTAAGTTTTTTTTGTTCTTTTTCTTTCTATTTGTTTTGCTTATTTTAAAACTATAATTTTAAAATCCTAATATGTTTCATAAATATAAATCCTAAAATATTTTCTAAAACTATTTTTTTTATTAATATGTTAATATGTATATAAATAATTTATTTGTATAATTAGATTAATACTTAATATTTAACATTTTTTTATATAAAACCTAATTTATTTTTATAAACCCTAAAAAACATATTTTTCTCAAACCCTAATCTTTCTTCTTCTATTTATTTAATACTATTATTTGTATATATTATATTCATAGTTTAGTTAAAATTCTTAATTTAATTTTTATTAATGTATAAATTGTTTATAATTTAAATTTTTGTATGTAAATATATTTAAAAGTTAAAATTCTTAATATGATAATATGACATAATTTGTTTAGAATTTAATTTTTGCATGAAAATAATTTTTATTATATGTTTAAAAATTGCTACTTTAATTTTTGTAATTATAATCTATTTCCATAATATGTTCATAATTAATTTTATAATTTACATATAATTTAAAATTCTATAATAATTGTTCATATTTTCTTATTAACCTTTAAAATTTTTTGTTTATTATAATATTCTTGCTTATTTCATTATTATTATTAATTATGTTTATATGATATTTTATTACTAACCATATTGTGATTATTTTTATTATTATTTCACTAACCCAATTATTATTATTATTATTTTGCTTATTTATTTAAATTGCTTTTATTATAATTATGTAATTGTTCCTCGGTGTAATATTTATTAATAATGTTTATTATTTATTTTATGCTATGGTTAATAAATAGGGAGTGTAAGCATACTTGTAATTTAAAATTAATTTAGATCATTTAAATTTAAAGATAAATATTAAAATTGTACACTCACACACGTAAGTCGATCTTTGATCGCCATCTCACTTCCTTAGGGATACCTCTCATGTTGCCTAATCAAAAAGGTCAAGTAGGGTGTATAAAGCAAAAGTCCCTCAAAGTAAAGTCATCTAGTCCCTTAACAAATAAAAGATCAAGTCCCTTTCGAATGTTGCCTACGTAATGATCTTGTCCCTTTCGAATAAAGATGATAGTCCCTCCAAAATTGCTTATACACCCCACAGTTGCCAACATAAACAGATGTCCCTTCACTTGTCCCTCACATCCAAGGTAATGACTACCTATTCCTTAATAATAGGGATAGTCTTACCACTTAAAGGATCCAAGAACAGAAAAGACTTAAACTTAGGGTAGGTTCCTCATAGTTACTTGCTCACTCTTCAAAAACAATTTCAAACACTTCACACTTTCAAACAAATTTTCAAAACAAAGGTTTTTTACGCATCCGTACATGGATCATTATCAAACTCTTAAGAAAATTTCTATTCACACACTTCACATTTCAAAAACATTTTAAAGTGAGCTAAGTAACTAAGAGCCCATGGATAACCATGGATGTAAAGGGTGCTAACACCTTCCCTTTACATAACCTACCCCCCGGACCCAAAAATCTTTTAAAAAGGTCTTTCCTGTTCTTTTATGCCTTTCCTTTGGATAAAATAAAAGTCGGTGGCGACTCTTGCTATCCGCAACATAACTAAAGTCAGTTCTCCCACCATGTTACAGAACTGGCGACTCTGCTGGGGATTTAATATTAAAGAGGGGTACCCTTAGGAATTAGATCACTTTAAATTGTTTGCCTTGTTTGCTTTATATTACTTGTTGGGCTTTATGTGTGAAAGATCCTAACCCGGATCTAGTGTACCTTAGGTAAATGGCAATAGACCAAGGAAACTGTACAGCGTATACCGATATGGTTGATCTGGTGGCCATAGTTAGTGTGACTTCTTGGTTGGTGCTTATGTTCCTTAAGTCAAGTTGAGGATAATATGAGGCTGCCATATGTTGTCAATGCACTAACTAACTTTTAGAACCCTAGTTATCTCATCTTGGCCTTTAGAAAGTAGTGAGATAACCGGCTTTGGTGCAGACTGAAGTTGGTTGATACTCGATACTACGCTCATTGAGATCTTGAACTTGGAGGGTTTTGGTTGGCAAGTAAGTTGCCTACTGAACAACCACCCTTGTGAAGGATCAATGATATTGAGATCCCTTAGAACCTGGTTACTTTTGTAGGATAGGATGAACCAACTAACTTCAGGGGAGGGTACTTACCTTTAAACCTCATGCAAGCCTTTAAACCTAGGGCAATTATGTGACTTGTTTGTGTGTGCCACATGTTTGTGATTGAACATAACATCATGACATCATCATGCATCATAAGCATAACATTTTCACTAACCATTTTAAGGACCAAAGGATTTATCTTTGTTCTTTGTTGCAGGTCATGGCTTCTGCTCATAGAAACACCATCAGGATCAACTTTGTGGGCATACCTGCTAAGCTTAAAGAGTTGGTTTCTCAAGTGTCTGATCACTCCCAGTTCATCAAGAGACATGGTCACCTATTGGATCTAGTCACTTCAGGGTTCAATGAAGACATGATGAGTGTTCTGTTTCAGTTCTTTGACCCTAAGCACCATTGCTTTACATTCCCTGATTATCAGCTGGTTCCTACAATGGAAGAGTTCTCTAAACTTCTGGGTATACCTGTTCTTGATCAAAGACCCTTCACATGCTTGGAGAAAGAGCTTAAACCAGAGGTTATTGCTGCAGCTCTACATCTGAAGAAGTCTGACATTGTTCTAGAAACGAGAAGCGGAGTTAAGGGTATCCTTGCCAAGGTATTAATGGATAAAGCTCAAGTGTTCTTGAAGGCTATGAGCTATGATGCTTTTGAGGAGATCTTAGCCTTGCTAATTTATGGCTTAGTATTGTTCCCCAATCCTGATCAGTTCATAGACGTTCATGCCATCAACATATTCCTGAGTCACAATCCAGTGCCTACATTGCTGGGAGACATCCTACATTCTCTTCACACCCGTACTACAAGGGCAAGAGGAACTTTGATGTGCTGCATACCTTTGCTCTCTAGGTGGTTTATTTCTCACCTTCCTCGCTCAGTAATGAAGAATGAGCAAGGGTTCAGGTGGTCCAAAAGAATTATGTCACTCTCTCATTCAGACATCCATTGGTGCTCCAGATCTATGGAGAATGTCACTATCATTGACCGTTGTGGGGAGTTTCCTAATGTGCCACTTCTGGGCATAAGATGAGGCATTACCTACAACCCCTCTCTAGCTTTACGACAGTTTGGTTACGCTCGGAGTGATGGTCCTCATGACATACTTATTCAGGGTATTATGTTTGATTACGACAACGATCTTCAAGGTTACCGTCAGAGATTCATACGAGCCTGGGGAAAAGTGAACAAAGTTGACAGCAAGACTCTGGAGCCTAAGTACACTATTCCTATGGAGGCTTATCTCAGATGGGTACGATCTCGTGCTCAGACTCTCATGATGCCCTATCCTGCTATCCTGCCAGTTACCATGGAACCTGTTGCTGAAGGAGATACTGCTTATACCATCCTTCACCCAGACATGCCTACTGACATGGAAGACTTACAGAGATCATGGATCCAGTTGAAGGAGCAAAGGGATACTTTTGAGGCTCATTACAAAGCAAGCCAAGAAAAAATCCTGGAACTAACAAAGCAACTTCACGAGGAGCGGAATCTCAACTCATACCTCAACACAAAGAGGAAACGTCCATGGGAGACTTAAAACCCCATCCTTTGTATTTATTACATTTCATTTTCTGTAAGCCCAAAAGGCAAAACAAATTTATTACTAATAAAAGTTTACCTTCTTGTTTGTTTAAGCAAATTTAAATCCTGCGGTCCTTGAAAACATTGCATATACATTCACGTATCATATTATTGCATCACAGGTTTATTGTGCACATGTTTCTTATCTTCTCGCTGTTTATTTCAGCAATGGCTCTTGAACAAACAGTCAAAGATCTCCAGGCTCAGAATGCCCGATTCCAAGAGTTGATTCTGAACTTGTCCAAGGGACAAGATGAGTTGAAGACACTGCTGGCTAAGAAGAAGAGTCCTGAGAACAACAAGGATGGCCAGTTGGAACAGTTGCAAGCTGAGATAACAGAAATGAGGATCCAGATGAATGGCCATGTGGCTCTTATCCAAAGTTTAGCTCAGGGGCAAGAAGACCTGAGAACCTTTGTTCACAAACTTCAAAGTAATGGAGTCAGGAATCTAATTGTCAATCAACCTCCGTTAAAACAAGCTGATTTGGTTGAAAGGAAGATGAGGATAAAAGAAGGTGTCACACCCCAAATTTTACCCCTAACCGCTCGCATCATACATTCATCGCATTTAGCAGGGAAATTCCAGATTTATTTTCTGTTGCTTTCTTCTCATTTTCTAGTTATTTATAATTTTAATTCTTAATTTCTTTTCACTTATAAGCTTCCATTTTAATTTAATTTCTATTTCTCATTTATAAATTTTTAATTCATTTTTGTGTTTTTAATTTTAATTTCTATTTTCGTTTCTATTTTCAAGTTCCTATTTTAAAATTTTATTTCAATTTCTACCTCTAATTTTTTAGTTCATTTTCAAATTTTTTCTAAAACTTATTTGTTATTTCTATTCATTTTCAAGTTCTCATTTCTAAATTAATTTTTATTTCATTTTCAAGTTTTTTATTTTTGAATTTATTTTCTATTCTTCAATTTTTAATTTTATTTCATTTTCAAGTTGTTACTTCTAAATTTAATGTCAATTTCTATTTGTAATTTTCAATTCACGTATTTATTTTCTAAACTCTAAATTTATTTCTTAAGTTCTAAGTCAATTTTAATTCCAAGTTTAATTATTTAGTTTCTAAGTTATTTTCAATTTTAAGTTTAATTCTTTTTTTAATTCACTTCTAATTCAAGTTTATATTTAATTTCTAATTTAAGGTTCTCATTTCAAATATTAAGCTTCAATTTCAAATTATAATCACATTTCAAATATACAACTTTATTCCAAATAATATGTTATGTTACAACCACACAAAAAAATTGTACAACAAAGCCACCCAAAGCACCAAAATTCAGCAGGACCACAAGGCAATTCAGCCTGCTCCAAACAGCCACCCAAGACAAATTCAGCAAGCATGCAACCACCAACAGCCTCTGCTCCACTTCCTCCACTACAACCAAAATCCAGACTTTGTCTCCTTTCCTCCAACCCTTCACCTACAAGCAACAAGGACAGAAAAAATCAAAAACCATGAACCAAGTCCCATATAAACCACACTGTTACATAAAAAAAAAAGACACACCAAAATTCAGCCATACAAAACACCAAAATTCAGCCATACAAAACACCAAAAATTCAACATCAAACACACACTAAGAACAACCATAAAACAAACACTGTTACAGCCATAAACACAACACGAAACAACCCTCAAAAATCACTACAAAACAGCCCTCAAAAATCACTACAAAACAGCCCTAAAGTATACCAAAAACAGCCCTCAAATATACCAAAGAACAGCCACTGTTACATGAGAAAAAAAATACAAAAACAGCCAGAACAACCAAAATTCAGCCATCAGAACACACTAAAATAACCCAAAAACAGAGCCACAAAAACTTCATTCAACCAAAAAACCAGCAGCCAAAACTCAGAAGAATAGAAGAATATCAGAAGAGAAGGAGAGGAATTCAAAGCATAAAGAAAGGAGAATCACCTGTGCATTGTTACCAGAGAGAACGATCGGACTAGCTCCGCTTTTTGTGAGTTTTTTCTTTTCTTCTTCTCTTTTGTCTTGATACTTTTGTGTTTTTTTGCCTTGTTCATATGTGAGAAGAACTGTGTGTTGTTTTTGCTTTCGTTAAGGGTTTCTTTGTTGTCTGTGATGTGTGTTAGAATCTAGGGTATCCTTAACCTCTACACCCTTTACTTCCAACCTGCAAGATAAAACAAAAGCATCATCAATAACAAGCCAACTCTCCATTTAAATCAGTACCAAAAATGCATAAAAAAAACAAAAACAGTAGAAACAAACAGATCCACAAAACTCTTCATCCATCAAACAAAACCAGCTCTGCATAAACCGTTTAACCGTGAAACCACCTGCTGCCTTCTTCAACATAACCTTCAAAGCACCAGCAAAACCGTTTCACACCCAATCACACCACACCTTCAACAAAAATCCGAAAAAAAACTCAGAACATCAACCTTCAACCACCCCACCGACACTCTTGCAACACAACCATTATCAACTTCCTCCATAAACAGTACACTAACAAGAAAATGTGAGCAACCAAAAAAACTCACCATGCCAAAACTTTCACGAAACATTTCAAAACCACAGTGAACTACTACCACCATAAACTCGGCAACTCTCAAAACAATCCGCAAACCAACCCACCAGCCAAAGCTCCATCGTCAAAACTCCCTCACGAAACCGAAACACAGACAGAATCACCGTCCAAAATCTCACCACCTTCACCTGTCGAAACTGTCCATGACCCCTGTGCCGTGAAAACCAGTCCATCGAAGCTTACAATATCGAATCAAAAACCACAAACTCAGAACCACTCTCATAAACTCAGCAAAAAAAATTCACCGAACCGCTTCCATTTCGAACCGCACCGCTTGAACCTTCACCAACCAAATCACAGAAATGCAACCCTTCAAAACTCTCAGCCAAATCCACCAAACACCGCCGCGAATTCCTCAATAAACTCCACAGCCACAACGACCAAACGCAAACAATACTCTCTGCTCTCTATTCAGCTCACTGCCACACATCATTCAAATAAGAACCTAAATACCAACATTCAACCCTCTCTTTAAACCTGCTCAAACTGTCTCAGACCAACCTTTCAACCGAAACACCCTCTCGTGAAACCAGCCTTCACAACCGCATACAAAAAATCCAGAAATGGAGAAAGGAAAAAGCTTGCAGGAGTGAGATTGTGAGACAGAGAGAAGATGGCCGGTGTAATCCGCAATCTCCACAAACCATTTCGCCATAGCCAAGACCTATCATCACCATTCCTTCGCCCAAGCCGCGTTGCACAACCATAAACCGTAATAACCTGAACCGTCTATTTACGCAGTCCTGAACACCACCTTTGAAACACCACCGAACTTCATAAACCGTAAAAACACCTGCATAACCAAAACAGAAACAATCAACCTAAACACAAAGCTATGAAAAATCCAAAAAACCTGAAATCCGCAGAAAATACCTCAAAATCCAACCGAACTTAAACCGCGAAACCCTTCAAATCATTCATACTCAGTCCGCAACCATCCTCAACAAATCAGCCAGCCCTTCAACTCATTCCAGCCACCACCTTCATCACATCATCAACACAGCAGCACCCAAATACGACCCTCACCTCACTCTCACTTTTCCCAACTCCAACTGAACAGCAACATCAAATAGATACACAGAACAAGAAGAAGAAGAGAATAAAACGGAAAAGCTACTCTGACCTCACCTCCAATTCTCCACCAAATTTCTCAACCCTAATTCCTTTCCGCTAAACCTTCTTCTTCCAATCCTGCATAAACCCTTCCACCTCAAACAAACAGAACCACCAAAGCCATCGAATCCAAACCCTCACCGCGAAAACCCTAACGCACAGATCGCAAAATCACCGAGCGAAAACCATAGGGTCCGAGAGTGAGCGCCGGACGAGACTGAGTGAGATAAGAGCGAGAGAGAAACCGAGTCTGTTTGGGAACCGTGAACGAGTGCGATTCTGAGATGGAAGCGGCGAGGGAGAAAGGGGAAACCGCGATTTCTCCGTCAAAGTAAAGTTGATTTAGAGGATTTGGTCCTCTGTTCTTCCGAGAATCTGATACATGCCCCCTTTTACTGTTTTTTAACATTTATTTATTTTAACTCTTTTTAAATTCTGTTTTTTAACATTTATTTATTTTAACTCTTTTTAAATTTTGTTTTAGAGAATTCTTCTCTCATTTTTTTGTGGTTTATTGGTGAGTTGGGCTAAGCTCGTTTGATTTTCCTCTATCACCATCCCATTTTCAACACTTTTTTTTTTCTCATTAGGTTTTTTTAAAAAAAAAATATTTAGGTAAATTATTATGTTCTCATTTAAATGTATATAAATAAATAAATAAATATTTAATTTTAATATTTTCCTTTCTATTATTATTATTATATTTAGTTTAAAAAAAATCTATATACATATAAAATAAATAAAAACCTTTATTTTCAAAATTTCCTTTTTTATATTATATTTAGTTAGAAAAATAAATAAATAAAAAAACTTTTTAAAATTTTTCTTTTCTATTTTATTATTATATTTAGTTAGATATTTATAGATACATATAAAAAAAATATATGCAACAAAAATATTTCGAATTCAATTTTCTCTTTTCCATCTTATATTTTAGTACATATTTAACTATTTATTTATATATAAAAATCCAAAAAAAATATTTGTATAGTTCTTTTTCGTTTAAGATAGAGATCGTTTAGCGTAGTTTTGGATCCTATTAGTGTGAGAGGTTGAAATTTAGGTTTATCTCTTAGTGTGAGTGTGATTTAGTCTTTCATCGTCTTGGTTGTATGCATGCCTTGTTTTTATTTATTTATTTATTTATTTTATTTAGCATTATGACCATATACTTGTTAAGATAAAATTGAGAGTGTACTTTAATTTTTCAAAGATAATAATCCTTGGTCCAACACCAAGTGAACTTCATACACTTCACTCACACACGTAAGTCGGTCATTTTACGATCGCCATCTGCACGGTCTTTACATTTCACAGCTTTCCAACTTAAGCAAATTGACGCACCACGTTTGTCTTCCACCCCCGCATTCTCGATCCATATATCGAGCCATAGCCCGGTTACTAAGCTTTTTACCTTGCATTTCCATTTACTTTATTCAGTCCATTTTTGCAAGTAGCAACCTTTGCCTAGTCTTAGGAGCTTGCACACCCTTTTTTTCTTTATGCTTTTATCATTTCAATCCAAAAGGGAAAGAACTCCTGCAGTTGACTCAATGTCATAGGAAGTTTAGCCATCCCTAGTTCCTTTTCAACCTTAACCATTAGGATTTTTTATTTTACAACTTTTGGTGACTTTGCTAAAGTCACGTGAGTGTTTGCCATAACACTTACCTTCCCCCGCGAACCTTGAGCGTAACCAAGTGTTCGTTAATCCTTAGGAGAACTACGAGTGCTCTGATTCTATACCCGATACGTAGGCATCGATGCGATGTTGTGCGAGCACCATTAGAAATAAAACCTTAGGTTCCCATAATTTTAGCAAGCAATAAATAACAATAACACAAATATTAACAAGAGGTTCCCGTAGGATACTGCGGATGCTTAGGATGCTAACACCTTCCCTAGGTATAACCAACCCCCGAACCTAGTTTCTCCTCATTTAGGGTTTTTACGATCTTTTTCCCTTTTCCCTTTGGATTAAATTAAAGTCGGTGGTGAACATAAAAGTTTTGTGATTCAAGATTAATCAATAGTTTGGTATCCGATTCTCATCGCAACAGAAAATGGCGACTTCACTGGGGACTCTATTTTGAGGGTTAAGCCCACCTTGTATATTTGTATATTTTTTGTTGTATTGCTTGTTTTTATTTTGGATTTCTGTTGGGTGTTCCATGTGTGGTGAGATAAGTCCTAACCCGGACTTGAGTGCAAAATAAGATAGGACAGTGGTATATTCAAGAAGGCTTGTAGGGAGTTGAGTCCCGACCAAGTTGACTTGAGACACCACCACTCAGCGGAGGCCTCCTCGGATGTAGTTTTGTTGATCGAGTTCAGTCGTGAAAGCATTACTATATTCGACCTGAGAGCCGTTAATGTTGAGGACCGTAGAACATTTACCCCCACTTGGCCTTTTAGGGATGTAGTGCGATGACTATGAGGGTGCAAATCCGAAATAGTTGATACGCGATACTACACTCGGATGAGACTCTCTTGAGAATATTATTGATTACCAAGTTGAGTTGGGAAGTCGGTAATATCCGAAAGATGGGACAATGATTCTGGGAACTTTTAGAACCCGTTGTACAGGTACAAATAAACTCATAGTACATACCTTTTGGGAGGGTTGAACCTTCGACCTCATGCAAGCTTTGAACCTAAGCCTTGTTTATGTTTGTGTATTCATTGCATTCACGCATCATGAAGCATCATTTTTTACCAATTTATTCAAGGAATTCAGAAACTCTATCTTTGCAAATATCGTAGGTATCATCATGGACTTTGGAAGAAGAAAGACTGTCAAGTACACATTCAAAACTCCCAAACTCGAAGACCTAAGGAGATTAAGAGATTTGGTTTTGGATCAAGAAGCCTTCATGGAGAAGCATATGAGACTTTTAGCCTTACTTAAGACTGAGTGGGACGGAAGGTTGCTCTCTGTGATGCTCCAGTTTTATGATCCTCTCTACCATTGTTTTACGTTCCCTGATTACCAATTGGCGCCTACTTTGGAAGAGTATTCATTTCTGGTGGGATCACGTGTTAAGGATGAGTTTCCATTCCCTGTTCTAGAGAAGGACCCTGAAGAAGCGGAGATTGCAAAGGCAACATATTTGAGTGTTCCTGAGGTCAAGGCAAATATGACCTATAAATGAAAGATTTTTGGATTCCCTACAAAGTTTTTGGTAGAAAAGGCCAAGAATTTTGCTAGTGTGAAGGATATGAAAGCTTTTGAGGCGACCTTTATTCTGCTAATATATGGAGTGTTACTTTTCCCAAACTTTGAAGACTTTGTAGACCTGAACGCCATCAAGATCTTTCTGAAGAAGAACCCGATCCCTACTTTGCTCGGAGACACTTACCATTCCATCCATCTGAGGAATCTCCATAAGGGAGGGATGATTACTTGTTGTGCATCATTGTTGTACGAGTGATTTATTTCGCACTTGCCTAAGTCAGCTTCATTTTGGAACCTTAAGGATGGTTTGTGGTGGTCACAAAGGATCATGTCTCTTACCCACTCTGACATTAGTTGGTACAATCGTGTTTATGATGGAGCATTGATTATTGATAGCTGTGGTGATTTTGCTAATGTGCCTCTTCTTGGCACTAAAGGAGGAATCAGCTATAATCCGGTTTTGGCTCGCCGCCAACTCGGGTATCCGTTGAAGGACAAACCTAAGAGTGTTGAAGTGGAAGGAATTTTCTTTAAGGATGACGAAGAACCAGAGCTCCAGAAACAGATTATGCAAGCTTGGAAGTACATCCATAGGAAGGGGAGGAGTAGCTTGGGAAAGCCGAATTGTGTTTCTATGGAACCCTATCTCCAATGGGTACGAGATAGGGCAATCAGTCTGAAGATGCCTTACCCTCGCCAGGATCCTATGACCTTCAAAAAACCCATTCTAATCTTTATGGATGATGCAGAGAAGCTGAAGATTGATTTGGAGAAAGAGATTCGAGAGAAGAATGCATGGAAGAATCGACATCAGATCATCAGTAATGAGAATGAAGAACTTAGAAGACAACTGAAGATGAAGGAAGAAGAAGAACTCTCCAACAAGAAAAGGAAAGCGCAAGAGGATTTATGTTCCTCCAGCACTCAAGGGGACACTTCTTGGAAGTCGATCGTGGATCAACTTATGCTTGAAAGGGCTCAGATGAAGGCACAAATCGAGAAGCTCAACTTGAGGCTTTTAGGAGAATCTCCTTAGGACTTTGTCTTTGTCTTTATTAAACTTTGTTTGGGATTTTTGAAGATGTACTCAAGACTTTGTATCACTTTTTGAATTTAATGAAATCGTATCCTTTTGATTATTATGTTTTCCTTGGTATTTGCAAATTGTTTCTTAAGTTCCTTGAATGAAATTTAATTTTTTCATTGCACTCATACATTTGGCATTTCATTTGCATTTTTTCATATAAAACTCATTCCCGTCATCTACTCTCCAGCTTTCACACTGAGGCTCTCACGCAAATACTACACTCGAGCTCAAGACAGAAAGAGGATGGCTGAAAGAGACCTAGAGATGGAAAGAGTTAACGAGGAGCTTACTGATATTCGCGGAAATATGGGTCAGATGATGGAAATGTTGCAGGTTATTCGAGCGAAGATGGATACCCAACAGACTGTAGTGTCAGAAATTGTTACTGCAACGACTGAGCCTCCGTCATCAGTCACTACCGCTGTGACCTGGCCTCCTTTCTGGCTTCCTCATGGATTCGTCCCTCCTCCTCAAGGTTTTGCTTCTCAAAGTTTTATTCCTTCTTCCCAAGGACTTGCTGCTCAGGGTTTCTTCCCTCCTTCTCAAGGTTTTGCTTCTCAAAGTTTCATTCCCTCTTCTCAAGGACTGGCTACTCAGGGTTTCTTCCCTCCTTCTCAAGGTTTCGCTTCTCAAAGTTTTATTCCTTCTTCCCAAGGACTTGCTACTCAGGGTTTCTTCCCTCCTTCTCAAGGTTTTGCTTCTCAAAGTTTTATTCCTTCTTCCCAAGGATTTGCTGCTCAGGGTTTCTTCCCTCCGTCCCAAGGTTTAGCTTCTCAAAGTTTCGCACCTCCTTCTCAGGGTATGGCATTTCCTTCCCAAGGTTTTGTGCCTCCTCCTCATGGATTTGCTGCTCAACAGACTATTCCGGTGACTAATGAAGAAGACCATGCAGTTGCTAATTTTACACCAGACATTGTGCACACCCGTGCCCAACCATACTTTAATGACCATCAGGTGTATGAAGCGCCAGATATGTCTGAAAATGGAGACGAGAAACATGAGAAGATGTAAGAGAATCTTGATACCCTTGAAAAAAGGTTAAGAGCAATTGAAGGTGACCAGATCTTTGGGGCCGCTGCTAGAGAGATGTGTTTGGTGTCTGGATTGGTAATACCTCCAAAGTTCAAGATACCTACTTTTGATATGTATGAGGGTGCAACTTGTCCTAAGAACCATCTCTTGATGTACTATCGAAGAATGGCTGCACAGGTGGACAATGATAAATTAATGATCCACTGCTTCCAAGACAGTCTGAAGGGAATCTCCTCCAAATGGTATCTAATGCTAGACCAGTCAAAGATTCGCAGTTTCCAAGACTTGGCAGATGCTTTCATCCAGCAATACAAATACAATATGGACCTTGCCCCCGATAGGAGGCAACTGTTGAGTATGTCACAAAAAGATTCTGAATCATTTAAAGAATACGCTCAGAGGTGGAGGGGGACCGCTTCTCAGGTAGAGCCCCCATTGACTGAAAGAGAATTAGCTGACTGGTTTGTTGACACTGTGCGACCAGAATTCTATGAGAGAATGGTGGGAAGCATAACTGCTAGTTTTTCTGATCTAGTGGCTGTGGGAATCAAAGTTGAACTTGGTTTGAAAAGTGGAAAGATGAGTGGTGCATCCGGCAGTTCCAGCACTGGTAGTGGAAGTAATGTCAAGAAATTTACCAGTAATTTCCACAAGAAGAAAGAGGGTGAGACGAATGCAATAATGACAAGTCAAAGAAGAAATCCGCTTTGGCAGAGACCTCCATCTGTGGCTCGACAACAGTATGCTCATCCACCACAGTATGCCCAACATCCTTATGTAGCGGCGGTTCAACCGTCATTTAATCCACAAGTCCCCATGTATCGGCCAACTCAAGCAGTACCGATGTATCAGCAAGCGGCTCCAGTGGTTCCACCTTATCAACCAATGCTCAACAATCCAGGCTATCAACAAGCGCCCAATGCTTCAGCCTACCAGCAGAGGACTCCAGCTCCTCATCCGAATCCCAACTTTCAAAATAGAAGACCAGGAGGAAGGCCTCCTAATCCTCGAATCCCTATGACTTATACTGAATTATATCCTTCACTGCTGAAGAAAGGTTTGGTTACTCCAAGGCCTTTGGGTCCTCCACCAAATCCGCTCCCACCAAATTACAACTCAAATGCCCACTGTTTATTCCATGAAGGTGCCCCAGGGCACGATTTGGAGGGTTGTTATGCTTTGAAGTACATCGTGAAAGATTTGATGGAGAAAAACATTTTGTCATTTGGGAATACTGGTCCGAATGTCAAAGATAATCCTTTACCCAAGCATGGGTCCATAAATGCCATTGTTGACGAGTCTGACGAAGGTTTGATTTTCAACGCCACAGAGATCAAGACCCCGCTTAGAGACTTCCATGCGAAGTTAGTAGAAGTGGGTATGTTGAAGAATTGTCATAAGAATTGTGAAGCTTGTGCAAATAACCCAAAGGGATGTGAATTGGTCTTAAAAGATGTTCAAGATTTGATTAATCTGGGTGTTTTACAAGTAAGCGGTCGTGCGAAGAAGAATGAAGTGGCAGTGATTGAACCCATTTTCAACTTGCCTGAATCTGATTCCACCTTGGTGCCAGTGTTCAACCTGCCTGAGTCCTCTAGAGTTCAACCCATCTTTAACATGCCAGAGCCTGTGGTGCCCATTTTCAATATGCCTGAGCCAAGGTTTGGACAAAGGAATAACCCTTTCCTTTATGAAGACACTAAAGCAGTTCCATGGAAGTATGATACAGGGAAAGTTCATCAGAAAATTGATAAAGATAGCCAGAAAGAGAGTTCAAAAGTGGCAAGTGCTGACATAGCGGGTGCAGGTCGTTTAACTCGCAGTGGTCGTGTTTATACTCAGCAAGCCAATACGGTTCCGCCTAAAGAAGTCATTCCAGCTGTTGCCAACCAGGTTAAAGGGGTAGTCTTGGGAGAAGAAGATGCAGAATTTCTCCGAATCATTAAGAAGAGTGATTATAAGGTTATTGATCAGCTACATCAAACGCCTTCCAAAATATCTATCCTATCACTTCTTATGCATTCACCGGCCCATCGGAGTGCTCTCCAGAAATTGCTAGCCCAAGCCCACGTTACACATGATATAACAGTGAATCAGTTTGATGGAGTCATTGCCAATATCACTGCATGTAACAATCTCAGCTTCAGTATGGAGGATCTTCCAAAGGAGGGCTTGGACCATAACCGTGCTCTCCACATATCTGTAAAATGCCAAGAGGATACTTTAGCAAGAGTTCTTGTGTGAAATTCTGTAATGAGATGTCCTAAGAGATGTTCCAACACTTAATAGGACATTTGACAAATTTAACCAAAACTTTAAACAGCAGGAAAAATAAACAACACAGAAGTTTGTTAACCCAGTTCAGTGTATAACCACACCTACATCTGGAGGCTACCAAGCCAGGAGGAAATCCACTATTAGTAATATTAATTCTAGACTTAAACCACCCTGTTTAATCTATCACTTAATACTTACCCAATGCAATTTCTACCTAAGACTCACTTAGATAAGAGTACCCTACTCACTCCCCCTCAATCACCCAGTGATCAAGTTTACAAGTTTACACAAAAATTGAAGACATCCTTCAAACAATAACAGCTTGATTTTACTTAACAGTTTCAATCAAGTCACAAATGCACTTTTGCTTAAAAGCTCATAAAGTGGTACATAAAAACAACCTGCTTTTAAAACACTAGACACCCTATTTAGTCTTCTGAAATTCGTACTCAATTCTATGAGTTTCTGTTGTTTAAATAGGTATCTGAATTTTGGGCTTTCTGTAGAATGATCCAGCCCTAATGTGCAGCAACTGTCACCTTGAATTTAGGGTTTGTTACCTCCTATATTCTAGGTGCATTAGGTCTTCTGTTTTAATCTGAATCTTCAATTTAAAACTCCCTACAGATGCGCCTTGTTCTGTTTTTATCCAGCATTAATTAATTCCAGATAGTTCTCCTTAAATATCTCTGATCTGTTAATCAATAATTAATTCTGGTAGCAGGTCTGAGATGTCTCAACATCTGTTGGGACATCCTGAAAAACTGAACTTAATTTATTCACACAATGTCCCAACATCTGATGAGACATCCTGAAATAAATTCACATACTCTGTTTGATAATGTCCCAACATCTGATAGGACATTCTGAACTGAATTTAACATTTCTTGTTTGGTCAAAAATTTTGCCAATTCTTAAACATCTACAAACTCCCCCTTTGGCTAATTTTTGGCTAACATCTTTTCTGGTTTTCAGAGTGCAGCAGAAGTTCTTTTTATCAGAGTATATCATAACTTTTCTGTTGATTCTTATTTGAGATTACTCCCCCTCAAACAAATATGTGTCCAGTCTTGTTGCAACAGAAATACACACTGATTCAGTTCAGACAGAAACAAACAGATCTTTCATTCATTTAAACAGCAAATACATTTGATGTTGTTCTCCCCCTTGGTAGGCACAAAATTAGGGGCCAAAGAACTATTATTCAGAATTACTAATCATTGCTGTCATTACAAATGCCTCACATACACAGATCACTCAGATTCATCACTCTCAGTAGCTTCCTCCACTTCAGTGTCTTCATCTTTATCAGCTTCACTTGCAGCTTCACTGTCTTCATCAGATGCAGCTGTCTGATCTTCTTCACTTTCCAACCTCTTAATTATTTCCTCCAGCTTCTTCTTTCTAGCTTCAAGCTCTTTGCAGGTGCACTTTAGCTCAGCAATTAATTCTTTCTTGGAGATTGGATTCTTAGCAGTTGAGGGACCAGCAGATGTCCCAGCAGGTGCTTTAACATCTGCAGCATGGTGACTTAGGAATAATTTGTAATGAAAAGCCAGGGGGCTCTCTCTTTTGCATGCAGTATCCTTGTCAGTTAAAATCCCAGGATATTGATTGAGTACAATACCACACAACAATGATGGAAAGGCTATTGGTAGCTTGGTTGCAGAGGAGCTGGAATGCTTCATGGTTTGATCAAAGATGAAAGCTCCATAGTCCATTTTGGTTTGAGTTCCAACAGCATATATAAATCTGGCTAGACCAGTTGAGATTGAGGAAGTGTGGTTAGTAGGCACCCAATTAGATGTACCAATCCTGTTCAGCATGGCATACTTTCTGGTAAGCATGCTTACAGATAGCTTTCCCTTCACAGGCCAAGCTTTGACCTGGTTTGCAGTGATCACTTTACAGACTTGATTATCTGTCTTACCTAGTTCATTGGGTCCATCTGTTTCTCTTCCTAGATACTCATTGATGATTTGAGGAGAAAACTGTACACATTTACCTCTAACAAAAACTTTTCTAAACTCAGAAGACTTACCATTTGAGCAATCCTCCTGAAGATTCACAATGAACTCTTTGACAAGAAGTTCATAGCAGGGAGAGAGGTCTGAGACTGTTCTGAATAGTCCTGCAGCAGAGATGAGATCAATTAGTTCTGTGCACTCAAGTGCATTGCTGCTCAGTTCTCTTTCCAGGGCAACCCTTCTTTGGTACACATACTTCCACCTGTTCACACTAGAGACATGGTGAAATGATATGTTGTCCAAGGGAGCTTCTGGTACAGCAGTTGAAGCTCTGGATGTTGCTGGTCTCTTCTTGGGAGGAGATGTTGGGACATCTGATCCAACATCTGAATCTGATGGTGTTGCAACTTTTCTCTTCTGAGTTTGAACCTTGCTCCATGGTTTTGCTGGACCAAAGGTAGCTTTAGCTTTGCCTTTCTTTGGACTAGCCTTCTTAGTCTCAGGGATGACAGGTTCAGCTCGTATCTTTCCTTTCCTGGACCTTAGTCTTTTAGCAATGCTGGGTTTCACAGATGATATGATCTCTGCATCAGAATCCTGTTCCAGATTGACTATTGGAGGGGATTGAGCAGTCTCCTCATCAGCTTGTTGATCAGTAGAAGATTGATCTTCATTTGAGTCTTTAGCCTGTTCAATAGAAACTTCTTTATCACTTTCACTTGAGACCTCTTTCTTGTCCTCAGTCTGTTCAGTATCAGCATCAGATGAGTTTGCTTTCTCATCTGCATATGTTCCAACATCCGTTGGGACATCTTGTTCTGCAGCAGTGTTCTTTGTATCTTGAGCAGGTTCTTCTTGAGGTGCAGGAATGGTGTTCAAGGGAACAGAGATTCCTTTCACTACTCTTTGTTCAGAGAAAACTTGGTTGACAATCTCCTTGATGGAATCATCAACATATTTGGAGTATTTAACATGTGAAGGAATTTCTTTAGCTTTGCTTCTGATTTGATCTTTACCTCTTTTTGGTGTTCTTGCCTTCTTAGTGTGAGAGGCATTTCCCCTGAGCTCGTCTAATGGTGTTGATTGCATTGGCACCATAGAAATAGGAGTGGCATGAACCACGTCTTCCTGGTTGAGAACTTCTTCAGCTGTTTTAGGGTTTTGAGACATTGTTGAGGAAGATGAATGTGCAGCTTTAGGGTTTAAGATTTCTGAAGGATTACTAGTTAATGTGATTCGCTTGTGATGATGTGATGAGACTCTTGATAGCTGCTTATAAGGAATTACTAAATAAGTAGCCGTTACAGTCCAAATGATTAGGAATGAAATTCCCAAGGATCTAGTCCAGACTAGCTTTGCCATCTGGAACTTATGCCATGCAATGTCATATGACATGTTGGCACATCTCATTAACTGCTAGATATCACATACACAGATTCCAAGTTTGCCCCTTAAGCTCTCAAATTGTGTAGCATCCAATGCTTTGGTAAAGATATCAGCTAATTGCAGATCTGTAGCAACATGCTCCAATGAAATCACCTTCTCTTCTACAAGATCTCTGATGAAATGATGTCTGATATCAATATGCTTTGTCCTGCTATGTTGAATGGGATTCTTTGATATGTTGATTGCACTTAAGTTGTCACAGTACAATGTCATGACATCCTGTGGGACATTGTACTCAGTGAGCATCTGCTTCATCCAAACCAACTGAGAACAACTGCTACCTGCTGCTATGTATTCAGCTTCAGCTGTAGATAAAGATACACAATTCTGTTTCTTACTGAACCAAGAAATCAGATTGTTTCCTAGAAAGAAGCATCCTCCTGAAGTGCTTTTTCTGTCATCAGCACTTCCTGCCCAATCAGCATCACAGAAGCCAGTGAGAATAGGTTTGCAACCATGAAAGTACATTATGCCATAGTCACAAGTACCATTAACATATTTAAGGATTCTCTTGACTTGATTGAGATGACTGACTTTTGGATCAGCTTGATATCTTGCACAAACTCCTACTGCAAATGCAATGTCTGGTCTGCTAGCAGTCAAGTATAGCAAGCTTCCAATCATGCTTCTATATAAACTATGATCTACATTCTCACCCTTCTCATCTTTAGTCAGCTTTAAATGTGTAGGAGCAGGAGTTCTTTTATGAGAAGCATTTTCCATTCCAAATTTCTTCACTATGTTCTTGGAGTACTTGCTTTGTGAGATGAACATTGAGTCTTCCATTTGCTTAACTTGCAGACCAAGAAAATAGGTTAATTCACCTACTAGACTCATTTCAAACTCAGCTTCCATCTGCTTGACAAAATGTTTGACCATCTTATCAGACATCCCACCAAACACAATGTCATCAACATATATTTGTGCAATCATGACATTACCTTCTTCATCTTTAACAAACAGGGTTTTATCAATCCCACCTTTTCTGTATCCTTGCTTGATAAGAAATGTGGTAAGTCTTTCATACCATGCCCTTGGAGCTTGCTTCAGACCATAAAGTGCTTTCTTGAGTTTGTATACATGATTTGGACAGCTTGGATCAACAAATCCTTTAGGCTGTTCTACATATACCTCCTCATTAAGATAACCATTAAGAAAGGCACTTTTCACATCCATTTGAAATAGCTTGAACTTTAAGATACAAGCAATTCCCAACAGTAGTCTTATTGATTCAAGCCTTGCTACTGGTGCAAAGGTTTCATCAAAGTCTACTCCTTCAATTTGAGTGTATCCTTGAGCCACAAGTCTAGCTTTGTTCTTTGTAACAATTCCTTGTTCATTTGACTTGTTCTTATACACCCATTTTGTACCAATCACATTTATGTCATCAGGTCTAGGTACAAGATTCCACACTTCATTCCTTGTGAATTGACCTAATTCCTCTTGCATAGCACAAATCCAGTATTCATCAGTGAGAGCTTCCTTGACATTTTTAGGTTCTATTTTGGAAACAAAACAAGAACCTGAAATCACTTCTCTTGATCTAGTGCTCACACCTCTGTTGGGATCACCAATTATTAAATCTTTGGGATGATCCTTCTGTATTCTGATGGAGGGAGGTTTGCTTGAATCTTCTGACCTTGTATCATTTTGAGTGAAGTTATATTGATCATTCTTTTCTTCAGCTTCAACCTTGATATCATCAGATGTTCCAACATCTTCTGGGACATCTGTAGGAGCATCATCAATTATCACATTTATGGACTCCATGATAACATTTGTTCTGTAGTTAAATACTCTATATGCTCTGCTGTTTATAGAGTATCCAAGGAAAATTCCTTCATCACTTTTAGGATCCATTTTTCTCCTTTGCTCCCTATCTGCCAGAATATAGCATTTACTTCCAAATACATGAAAATACTTAACAGTGGGTTTTCTGCCCTTCCAGACTTCATATATTGTGGACAAAGTTCCTTTTCTCAAGGTAACTCTGTTATGGATATAGCAGGCAGTGTTCATGGCTTCAGCCCAGAAATACAGAGGTAGCTTTTTAGCATGTATCATAGCTCTTGCTGATTCTTGAATGGTTCTATTCTTCCTTTCAACAATCCCATTCTGTTGAGGAGTGATAGGTGAAGAATACTCATGATTGATTCCTTCTGAAGAGCAGAAATCTAAGAACTTTTGATTCTCAAATTCTTTTCCATGATCACTTCTTATTCTGATCACACAGCTGGATTTTTCCCTTTGCAATCTTTGACATAATTCTTTGAATACATAAAATACATCTGACTTTTCTTTGATGAAGTTTATCCATGTATATCTTGAAAAATCATCAACCACAACATAGGCATACCTCTTACCACCAAGACTTTCAACCTGCATAGGTCCCATAAGATCCATATGTAGAAGTTCCAAAACTTTGGAAGTTGTCAGATGTTGAAGCTTTGGATGGGACATCTTGGTTTGCTTGCCTATTTGACATTCACCACATATTTTGCCATCATCAATCTTCAGTTTAGGAATACCTCTTACAGCATCCATAGATATGATCTTCTTTATGCCTCTGAAATGAAGATGACCTAGTCTTTGATG
Organism: Lathyrus aphaca; assembly: GCA_963966055.1. Taxonomy (NCBI): domain Eukaryota; kingdom Viridiplantae; phylum Streptophyta; class Magnoliopsida; order Fabales; family Fabaceae; genus Lathyrus; species Lathyrus aphaca. Next base: position 179,264,029 of record OZ014525.1, on the reverse strand, counting down.
CCACAGTTTCACTTCTTCTTCTTTAGCTAGAGAACAGGTTGAAGTGAGACTGAGATTTTGGGATTCCCACATGTAACAGTTGTCTTTAGATCTGGCTCCTTTCATGACAACCTCTTGTTCTTTGTTAGTCACTATACATTCAGATTTGGTAAAGTTTACACTGTACCCTTGATCACATAACTGACTTATACTGATCAGGTTAGCAGTTAAACCTTTAACAAGCAGCACATCATCTAGTCTTGGAACATCTTGACAATCCAAGGTTCCAACTCCCTTGATCTCTCCTTTAGCTCCATCTCCAAAGGTAACATACCTGGATGAATGTGACTTTAAGTTTACTAGCAAATTCTTCAATCCAGTCATGTGTCTTGAGCATCCACTGTCAAAGTACCAGTCTTCTTTAGCTGATACTTTCAAAGATGTATGTGCTATGTATGCAGTACTTTTCTTTGACCAGATGAGTTGAGATTTCTTTTGATGCCTCTGCTCTGAGTGTTGTTCAGCTGATCTCCAAGCTTGATTGTTGATCTTGTTCTTGTGTATGTGGCTTTGATCAGTCTGAATGTCAGCTTTTGGTCTCCAAACTGTCTTGATTACTTCTGTCTTTTGCTTAGGAGGTTGCTGATTTCTATGCAGCACTTTCTTGGTACCTTCTACTTTCTGCTTGGAAGGTTGCTGACACATCTGATTTGGATATCCATGTAGCTTATAACAGTGAGGTTTGATATGCCCAAATCTTCCACAGTGATGGCATCTCCATCTTTGATATTTTTTCTTCATTTTGTTCTTTCCAGAATGTTGAGACATCTGTTGGAACATTATGTTTGTCTTTGTGTTCTGATGTTGGAGCATCTGTTGAGACATCTTGTTTGACTGTATAGTTTTTGAAGTAGTTTTGCTAGAGCTTGCTTCATCTCTGTTATATCCCAGTCCACTTTTGTCCCCTGAATGTTTATTATTGCAGAGAATAGCATCCAGTGTATTTGAGCTGCTGTTCATCATTCTAACAGATTTGGACATATGTTCCAGCTTAGAATTGAGAAGAGTTACTTCACTTTTTAAGGTATCAATGATTACTTGATCACTTGCTTTTTCTTCTTCTAGTACTTCATTCTGCTTCTTTAGCTTTATGACCTCACTGCATACTTCAGTACTTCTCTTGTACAGATCCTTGAAGGCTTGCTCAAGATCTGCATAAGTAAGCTCTTCACAGCTGGAATCACTGTCATATTCACACAGTCCAGCTAAAGCAGCAATGTGCTTAGCTGATTCTTCTTCTGAATCTCCTGAGTCTTCATCAGACCAGGTTACAGATAGTCCCTTCTTTTGTCTTTTTAAGAAGTTAGGACATTCCTTCTTGATGTGTCCATATCCTTCACATTCATGGCACTTGATTCCTTTTTCTTGACTGGTCTTTTCAGCAAGATTTGATCTTCTGTTAGCATCATAGGTTCTCTTGTTTTCAGAAGAGTTTGTGAATCTTCCACTGGAATTTGATTTACCTTCCATACCTCTGAGAATCTGTTTGAACTGTCTTGTAATTAATACAAGGTTTTCTGATAAGCTTTTATCATTTGCTAGTTCATCATCTTCTTCTTCATCTGCATTTGAAACCAAAGCAATGCTTTTGTTCTTTTTAGCATGTGTGTCATTCATTCCCATCTCAAAAGTTTGAAGGGAACCAATTAGTTCTTCAGCTTTCATGGAGCATATGTCTTGTGCTTCTTCTATTGCTGTGACTTTCATGTCAAATCTTTTTGGCAAAGATCTGAGAATCTTCCTTACAAGCTTTTCATCAGTCATCTTTTCTCCCAAGGCTCCAGAAGTATTGGCTATATCCAAGATGTTCATGTAGAACTCATGAATTGATTCATCTTCCTTCATTCTCAAGTTTTCAAACTTGGTGGTGAGAAGTTGAAGTCTTGACATTTTTACTTTTGATGTTCCTTCATGAGTTGTCTTGAGGGTATCCCACACATCTTTGGCCAGCTCACAATGATGCACCAGTCTGAAAATATTTCTATCAATGCCATTGAATAAAGCATTTAGGGCTTTTGAGTTGCCTAGTTCTGAATCTTCTTCCTCTTTACTCCATTCTTCTTCAGGTTTCAGAACTATTGATCCATCTTTGGTGTTTTGAACAGGATGTTTCCATCCAACATTTACTGCTCTCCATGCCCTGTTGTCAAGTGACTTTAAGAATGCAATCATTCTTGGCTTCCAGTAGTCATAATTAGAACCATCCAGTATAGGTGGTCTATTTACTGACCCTATATCTCTGTCCATGTTACAGAATTTGTTTTCCCTAGATCTCACCCAGTATAAACAGGCAGGGTGCCTGCTCTGATGCCAATTGAAATTCTGTAATGAGATGTCCTAAGAGATGTTCCAACACTTAATAGGACATTTGACAAATTTAACCAAAACTTTAAACAGCAGGAAAAATAAACAACACAGAAGTTTGTTAACCCAGTTCAGTGTATAACCACACCTACATCTGGAGGCTACCAAGCCAGGAGGAAATCCACTATTAGTAATATTAATTCTAGACTTAAACCACCCTGTTTAATCTATCACTTAATACTTACCCAATGCAATTTCTACCTAAGACTCACTTAGATAAGAGTACCCTACTCACTCCCCCTCAATCACCCAGTGATCAAGTTTACAAGTTTACACAAAAATTGAAGACATCCTTCAAACAATAACAGCTTGATTTTACTTAACAGTTTCAATCAAGTCACAAATGCACTTTTGCTTAAAAGCTCATAAAGTGGTACATAAAAACAACCTGCTTTTAAAACACTAGACACCCTATTTAGTCTTCTGAAATTCGTACTCAATTCTATGAGTTTCTGTTGTTTAAATAGGTATCTGAATTTTGGGCTTTCTGTAGAATGATCCAGCCCTAATGTGCAGCAACTGTCACCTTGAATTTAGGGTTTGTTACCTCCTATATTCTAGGTGCATTAGGTCTTCTGTTTTAATCTGAATCTTCAATTTAAAACTCCCTACAGATGCGCCTTGTTCTGTTTTTATCCAGCATTAATTAATTCCAGATAGTTCTCCTTAAATATCTCTGATCTGTTAATCAATAATTAATTCTGGTAGCAGGTCTGAGATGTCTCAACATCTGTTGGGACATCCTGAAAAACTGAACTTAATTTATTCACACAATGTCCCAACATCTGATGAGACATCCTGAAATAAATTCACATACTCTGTTTGATAATGTCCCAACATCTGATAGGACATTCTGAACTGAATTTAACATTTCTTGTTTGGTCAAAAATTTTGCCAATTCTTAAACATCTACATTGTGGATACAGGATCTTCATTGAATGTTTTGCCGAAAAGAACGCTTGCCAAGTTATCTTATCAAGGGGCAGAGATGATGCCCAGTGCACTGATTGTGAAAGCCTTTGATGGGTCAAGGAGGACTGTTATTGGAGAAATAGACTTACCGATCTTGATTGGGCCGCAGGTGTTCAAAATTACTTTCCAGGTTATGGACATTAACCCCAATTACAGTTGCTTGCTGGGAAGACCGTGGATCCATGCTGCTGGGGCAGTCACTTCTACCTTACACCAGAAGATGAAGTTTGTGGTCGATAATAAGCTGGTAACTGTGTCTGGTGAAGAAGATCTCATGGTTAGCAACCTTTCATCCTTTAGCTATATTGAGGCTGATGAAGATGCCTTGGAAACTTCTTTCCAAGCTCTTGAGATAGCCAATGTTGTCCTTTTGGAAGTAGAGGAACCAAAAGGGAAGGGTATCCCATCTTTTGCATCGCTGAAGAGTACCATTTCCACCATTGAAGAAAGAAGCTATGAAGGTTGGGGTGATGTCATTGAAGTCAAACGGAAGCTAGATCGTTGCGGGTTGGGTTACAAACCGACTCATGTGAAGGAAGGAGCGTCAACCTCCGTTAAAGGACGTCTGAAGACCATTCAAGAGGTGTTTTCCAGTGCTGGCTATCAGATCAATGCAATTGATGGAAGTTCTGAAGATGAAGATGTGAATCATTTGGTGTATCAGTGTGAAGAAGCCTTGGACAATTGGGAGGCAGTCGAGATCCCAGAGTTTTTTCCATTGTCAAAGTAATTTATTGTTTTTTAAATGTTTTCAAAGTTCCCTAGCTCTGCCCAAGGCTATGGGAGTATTTTGTAGGGCCCTTTCTCATTTTCAAAGTTATTATCAATGAAGGCATTTTGTTAAACTCTTATTTTGATCATGTACTGTTTTTCTCTCTTTTCACTTTTAAAAGAAAATGGCAATTTTTCAAAACCAATAAAAAGCTTTTCCTCTTGCATTTCTCTATTTTTCCACTTTTAATAAAAGCAAATCATTCTCATATGCAGAATAAACGAAAACCCTGTTGAATCCAATGACTCTACATTATCTCCTAACTTTGATTCACCCATCTACCAAGCGGAAGATGAAAGTGAGGAAGATTGTGACATTCCCGAAGAACTGGCAAGATTAGTTGAGTATGAGCACACAGAGCTCCAGCCACATAAGGAGCAGGTAGAGACCATAAATTTTGGCACTGATGAAGACAAGAAGGAAGTCAAGATTGGTACAACACTTGGGGCAGACATCAGGGAAAGATTGGTCAAGCTTCTCAGAGAGTATGTAGATGTGTTTGCATGGTCATATCAAGATATGCCCGGGTTAGACACAGACATAGTGGTCCACAAGTTACCTCTTCGACCAGATTGTCCTCCTGTAAAGCAAAAGCTCCGAAGAACAAGACCAGACATGGCTCTGAAGATTCGAGAAGAGGTCAAAAGGCAGTTTGATGCGGGATTCCTCGCAGTTGCAAAGTACCCTGAGTGGGTAGCTAATATTGTGCCAGTCCCTAAAAAGGATGGCAAAGTCAGAATGTGTGTGGACTATAGGGATTTGAACAAAGCCAGTCCGAAGGACGATTTCCCTCTTCCGCATATTGATACTTTGGTTGACAACACTGCTAAATTTGCTGTTTTCTCCTTCATGGATGGGTTTTCAGGGTACAACCAGATCAAGATGGATCCTGATGATATGGAAAAGACTACATTTATCACACCATGGGGCACTTATTGTTACAAGGTTATGCCATTCGGTCTCAGAAATGCAGGAGCCACTTATCAAAGGGCAATGGTCACCCTTTTCCATGATATGATGCATAAAGAGATAGAAGTCTATGTGGATGATATGATTGCCAAATCACAGAGTGAGGAGGATCATTTGAATCATCTCTTGAAGTTATTTGAGCGTCTCAGAAAGTTCCAACTGCGTCTGAATCCAGCTAAGTGTACTTTTGGTGTCCGATCAGGAAAGTTACTTGGTTTTATTGTTAGTCAACAAGGTATTGAAGTAGATCCGGATAAGGTCAGAGCAATTCAAGAGATGCCAGCTCCAAAAACAGAAAAGCAAGTCAGAGGCTTCCTCGGAAGATTGAACTACATCTCCAGATTTATCTCCAACATGACTGCTACTTGTGAGCCTTTATTCAAGTTACTCCGGAAGAATCAAGCAATTGAGTGGAGTCCTGATTGTCAATTGGCTTTTGAGAAGATTAAGGTTTATCTACAAGAACCTCCTATCTTGATCCCACCTACTCCAGGAAAGCCTCTCTTCATGTACCTAACTGTGCTCGAGGGATCTATGGGTTGCGTATTAGGCCAACAAGACGAAACTGGTCGTAAGGAGCACGCCATTTATTACTTAAGCAAGAAGTTCACAGACTGTGAAAGCAGATATTCGCTTTTAGAGAAGACTTGCTGCGCTTTGGCATGGGCGGCCAGACGCCTCAGGCAGTACATGATTTGTCACACTACTTTGTTGATCTCGAAAATGGATCCAATAAAGTACATCTTTGAGAAGCCTGCTTTGACTGGAAGACTCGCCCGTTGGCACATGTTGTTATCCGAATATGATATCCAGTATGTAACCCAAAAGTCTATTAAAGGCAGTGTTTTATCTGAATACCTTGCTGATCATCCCGTCGAAGATTATGAACCTTTGAAATTCGATTTCCTGGACGAAGACATTATGTTGATAAAGGACTGCGAAGTTCCAGGTCCAGATGAAGGTCCCGAGCCAGGGTCTCGTTGGAAGATGATGTTTGATGGTTCCTCTAACTACATGGGGCATGGTGTAGGAGTTGTCTTGATGAACCCCGATGGTGGTTATACTCCCTTCACGGCTAGATTGTGTTTTGAATGTACAAACAACATTGCTGAGTATGAAGCGTGTGTTTTGGGTATCGAAGCTGCAATCGATACCAGAATCAAGATTCTTGATGTATATGGAGACTCAGCTTTGGTAATATACCAAGTTAAAGGTGAATGGGAGACCCGTGACGAGAAGTTGATCCCTTATCGGGCCCATATTGTGGAGTTAATTAAATACTTTGATGAAGTCACTTTCCATCATGTTCCAAGAGCAGAAAATCAAATTGCAGATGCTTTGGCTATGTTGGCCTCTATGTTTCAAGTCAGATTTCTTAATGAAGCTCCACTCATTACAATTGAGCGAAGAACTGCACCAGCCTACTGTCTACTGGTCGAAGAGGAAACTGATAAGAAACCGTGGTTCTACGACATCAAGAACTATTTGCAAAATCAGGAGTACCCAGCTGATGCAACAAATCTAGACAAGAAGACTTTAAGAAGATTGGCGTCCAAATTTTTCCTCAGCAACAATGTGCTTTACAAGAGAAATCATGATATGGTTCTGCTCAGATGTGTGGACAAGCGCGAAGCAGACTTATTGATCAGGGAAATCCATGAAGGATCATTTGGAACACATGCCAATGGACATGCCATGTCCAGGAAGATTTTGAGAGCTGGATACTTCTGGTTGACCATGGAATCAGATTGTTTCAAGTATGCCAGGAAGTGTCATAAATGCCAGATTTATGCCGACAAGGTGCACGTACCTCCAACACTTTTGAATGTTCTGTCATCGCCTTGGCCTTTCTCAATGTGGGGCATTGACATGATAGGGGCAATTGAGCCTAAAGCTTCCAATGGTCATCGGTTTATCTTGGTCGCAATCGATTACTTCACCAAATAGGTAGAAGCAGCTTCCTACGCCAATGTGACAAAGCAAGTGGTTGCCCGTTTCATCAAGAACCAAATTATCTGCCGCTATGGAATCCCAAGCCGAATCATCACAGATAATGGGACCAATTTGAACAACAAAACAATGAAAGAGATGTGTGAGACATTCAAGATTGAACATCATAACTCTTCTCCGTATCGTCCGAAGATGAATGGAGCTGTTGAAGCTGCAAACAAGAACATCAAAAAGATTCTGCAGAAGATGGTAAAAACTTACAAAGATTGGCACGAGATGTTACCATATGCTTTACACGGATACAGAACATCCGTTCGCACTTCAACAGGGGCAACCCCTTTCTCTCTGGTATATGGGATGGATGCAGTTCTCCCTATTGAAGTAGAGATACCATCTTTGAGAATCTTGATGGAAATCAAACTGGAGGAAGCTGAGTGGGTCCAGAACAGGTTTGACCAATTGAACCTCATTGATGAGAAGAGAATGACCGCCATGTGCCATGGCCAGTTGTACCAAAAGCGCATCAAGAGAGCATTTGACAAGAAAGTCCGTCTCCGAGAATTCAAAGAAGGAGATCTTGTACTCAAGAAAATCTTGCCAGTCCACAAAGACATGCGTGGAAAATGGAGTCCTAACTATGAAGGCCCATATGTTGTGAAGGTGGCATTCTCCGGAGGTTCCTTAATCCTTACAACTATGGATGGTGAACAGCTGAAACACCCGGTGAATTCTGATGCAGTCAAAAAATATTATGCCTAAATGAAACCCGATAGGTCGAAAACCAGAAATGGCGACCTAGGCAAAAAATGGGTATCCCGGTGGATCAAAACCTATGAAGGAGATCCAGGCAAAAGTTAGGGATAAAAAAATGAAAAAAATAAGAGCTCGCTAAGTTGAAAACCCGAAAGGGCGGCTTAGGCAAAAAAAGAGCGTCCCGGTGGATTGAAAACCCGAAAGGGCGGTCCAGGCAAAAGTTAGGGGCAAAGGCATTTGACTGTAGCAGATGGTGTTTACCATTACTGAAGAATCATACTGGAAGACCAATCCAATTGCTCTCGTCAGAAGCAAGGTGTCGGGCAGTCTTAGTTATTAGGGATTGTAGTGGTCGTTGGATTCAATGTAGACCTTTCCCCATTGCCATTTTCAAATTGTAATTTCCCATGGAGTTTTTGCCATTAGCAAGCTACCATTCTTGAATAAAATACAAACTCTGCCTATGAATTTTGTTGTTCAAACTCTTATTTTCTTTTGTTATGCAAAATGCCATCACTTGATTACAATTTAACTCTGAAAATGACAAGTTTTTTTTAAGAAAATGTTTTTGAAAACATACTGAAAAACTTTCAAGTTTCTTTGACTTTGGGAAAATTGAAAAAAACTTCTGCTTCCCCAAGAAGTCCTGGTTTGCAACACACTTTTATACTATTATTACAGAAATCCCCATAGAAGTTCAAAACTGATAACACTCTTGGATGGATCTTCGGGCCAAGCATGATTTCCAAAATTCGAAGACATCCCCTCAGTGTTTTCCATATTGCTTATCTAAGTATTGGTGTTGAGAGCCTACTCCTCATTGAGTCTTGTCAACTCTTTGTCTCTTTAGAGTCAACATTTGCATATCATGATCATTCGCATCATGCTCAATCATGCGCATTTGACATTAGCATTTGTTTTTCCCCAGTTGTCGTCTGTCTAACTCCAAGTCCAGATATCATTAGTGTTCAATTTGAGAATTCATTGTTGTTGGTACCCGAAGTTTGGTTTACCAATGTTTTTGTCCCCAGTAATTGCTGGTGTTCCCCGTGGAATTCTAATTGCGATGGTATTTGTCTTTATGACCACCAATATCTCATTGAAGTCCAATTGTCATTGGCAAAAAAATCTTTTAAGCGGGTCGTGAAACCTTTTGCTTAAATCCAAGTCCAATTGATTTTGGCACATATTTGTACCTTTCTCCTGATGGTTTCTGAAGGAATTTCCAGCGGTCAGGTGTTTTATCTTATTTGAAAACTCCAACATATTTTGTTGTTACTTTTTGCGTTAGCCGGTAGCCTAGAGCCGTTGATCTATCTTTGGGTGATTTTCATTCTATCCCCAATGTTAGTTGGTCGCATAGAGCCACTACTAAGTCACTGTGATTTCCTTCCTTATCCTCGGTGTCGGCAGTTACATTTGAACCTGCTAATTTACCATTTTGAATACTTTGACTACTTTGTCTTTATCATTCTTAGTGTCAACCGGTTTTTTTTAACTCGCTGCACATTCCCTTTGAATGTTTATTTTGTTGAATTCTTAGTGTCAGTTGGTCGCATCGAGCCGCTGCGCATTCACTTTGAATATTATGATTGTCATTCTCAGTGACAGTTGGTCGCATCGAGCCGCTGTGCATTCACTTTGAATGTTTATTTTGTTGATTATTCTTAGTGTCAGTTGGTCGCATCGAGCCGCTGCGCATTCACTTTGAATATTATGTTTATCATTTCCAATGTCAGTTGGTCGCATCGAGCCGCTGCGCATTCACTTTGAATATTATGATTACCATTTTCAGTGACAGTTGGTCGCATAGAGCCACTGCACATTCTTTTTGGATGTTTAGTTTGTTGTATTCTTAGTGTCAGTTGGTCGCATCGAGCCGCTGCGCATTCACTTTGAATATTACGTTTATCGTTTCCAGTGACAGTTGGTCGCATAGAGCCGCTGCACATTCACTTTGAATGTTTATTTTGTTGTATTCTTAGTGTCAGTTGGTCGCATCGGGCCGCTGCGCATTCACTTTGAATATGTTGTTACCTTTTACTTCTCAAAGCCAATTGGTCGCATAGAGCCATTGGTCAACCACTTCGATTTATTTCCTTGTCTTATTTGTATTCTTGGTGTCAGTTGGTCGCATCGAGCCGCTGCGCATTCACTTTGAATATGTTGCCTTTTACTTCTCAAAGCCAATTGGTCGCATAGAGCCATTGGTCAACCACTTCGATTTATTTCCTTGTCTTATTTGTATTCTTGGTGTCAGTTGGTCGCATCGAGCCGCTGCGCATTCACTTTGAATATGTTGCCTTTTACTTCTCAAAGTCTTTTGGTCGCACGGAGCCATTGGGCAACCACTTGGATTATTTCCTTGTATTATTTGTATTCTTGGTGTCAGTTGGTCGCATCGAGCCACTGTGCAGTCACTTTGAAGTTTATTTTGTTTTGTCTGTGTTCGTTGATCCAACGATTTGGATTTTCTTTTGTTCCCGTCTTTTGTTATTCTTAGTGTCGACAGTTACACTTGAATCTGTTGATTTATCACTTTGAATACTTCCCGTTTTCGTTTCTGTATCCCCAGTGTATGTCATCCCCAGTGAGTCTTGGCTTGTGGTCGTCGATTTATCTCATTCTAATCATTCATACCATAATCATTATTCATTGCATAGTTGTTACAGAGTTAGATAGTTTGTTAGTCCAGCATAACATTGCATTTAGGGGCAAAATTTCCGGTTATTTATATATTTAAATACCTTTCACCCTGATCTCATGAGTGTCTACCGTCATTCATGCCATCTGGTAAAGTTATTTAATTAGGGGCAACTGTCACACCCCAAATTTTACCCCTAACCGCTCGCATCATACATTCATCGCATTTAGCAGGGAAATTCCAGATTTATTTTCTGTTGCTTTCTTCTCATTTTCTAGTTATTTATAATTTTAATTCTTAATTTCTTTTCACTTATAAGCTTCCATTTTAATTTAATTTCTATTTCTCATTTATAACTTTTTAATTCATTTTTGTGTTTTTAATTTTAATTTCTATTTTCGTTTCTATTTTCAAGTTCCTATTTTAAAATTTTATTTCAATTTCTACCTCTAATTTTTTAGTTCATTTTCAAATTTTTTCTAAAACTTATTTGTTATTTCTATTCATTTTCAAGTTCTCATTTCTAAATTAATTTTTATTTCATTTTCAAGTTTTTTATTTTTGAATTTATTTTCTATTCTTCAATTTTTAATTTTATTTCATTTTCAAGTTGTTACTTCTAAATTTAATGTCAATTTCTATTTGTAATTTTCAATTCACGTATTTATTTTCTAAACTCTAAATTTATTTCTTAAGTTCTAAGTCAATTTTAATTCCAAGTTTAATTATTTAGTTTCTAAGTTATTTTCAATTTTAAGTTTAATTCTTTTTTTAATTCACTTCTAATTCAAGTTTATATTTAATTTCTAATTTAAGGTTCTCATTTCAAATATTAAGCTTCAATTTCAAATTATAATCACATTTCAAATATACAACTTTATTCCAAATAATATGTTATGTTACAACCACACAAAAAAATTGTACAACAAAGCCACCCAAAGCACCAAAATTCAGCAGGACCACAAGGCAATTCAGCCTGCTCCAAACAGCCACCCAAGACAAATTCAGCAAGCATGCAGCCACCAACAGCCTCTGCTCCACTTCCTCCACTACAACCAAAATCCAGACTTTGTCTCCTTTCCTCCAACCCTTCACCTACAAGCAACAAGGACAGAAAAAATCAAAAACCATGAACCAAGTCCCATATAAACCACACTGTTACATAAAAAAAAAGACACACCAAAATTCAGCCATACAAAACACCAAAATTCAGCCATACAAAACACCAAAAATTCAACATCAAACACACACTAAGAACAGCCATAAAACAAACACTGTTACAGCCATAAACACAACACGAAACAGCCCTCAAAAATCACTACAAAACAGCCCTCAAAAATCACTACAAAACAACCCTCAAGTATACCAAAAACAACCCTCAAATATACCAAAGAACAGCCACTGTTACATGAGAAAAAAACACAAAAACAGCCAGAACAACCTAAATTCAGCCATCAGAACACACTAAAATAACCCAAAAACAGAGCCACAAAAACTTCATTCAACCAAAAAACCAGCAGCCAAAACTCAGAAGAATAGAAGAATATCAGAAGAGAAGGAGAGGAATTCAAAGCATAAAGAAAGGAGAATCACCTGTGCATTGTTACCAGAGAGAACGATCGGACTAGCTCCACTTTTTGTGAGTTTTTTCTTTTCTTCTTCTCTTTTGTCTTGATACTTTTGTGTTTTTTTGCCTTGTTCATATGTGAGAAGAACTGTGTGTTGTTTTTGCTTCCGTTAAGGGTTTCTTTGTTGTCTGTGATGTGTGTTAGAATCTAGGGTATCCTTAACCTCTACACCCTTTACTTCCAACCTGCAAGATAAAACAAAAGCATCATCAATAACAAGCCAACTCTCCATTTAAATCAGTACCAAAAATGCAAAAAAAAACAAAACAGTAGAAACAAACAGATCCACAAAACTCTTCATCCATCAAACAAAACCAGCTCTGCATAAACCGTTTAACCGTGAAACCACCTGCTGCCTTCTTCAACATAACCTTCAAAGCACCAGCAAAACCGTTTCACACCCAATCACACCACACCTTCAACAAAAATCCGAAAAAAAACTCAGAACATCAACCTTCAACCACCCCACCGACACTCTTGCAACACAACCATTATCAACTTCCTCCATAAACAGTACACTAACAAGAAAATGTGAGCAACCAAAAAACTCACCATGCCAAAACTTTCACGAAACATTTCAAAACCACAGTGAACTACTACCACCATAAACTCGGCAACTCTCAAAACAATCCGCAAACCAACCCACCAGCCAAAGCTCCATCGTCAAAACTCCCTCACGAAACCGAAACACAGACAGAATCACCGTCCAAAATCTCACCACCTTCACCTGTCGAAACTGTCCATGACCCCTGTGCCGTGAAAACCAGTCCATCGAAGCTCACAATATCGAATCAAAAACCACAAACTCAGAACCACTCTCATAAACTCAGCAAAAAAAATTCACCGAACCGCTTCCATTTCGAACCGCACCGCTTGAACCTTCACCAACCAAATCACAGAAATGCAACCCTTCAAAACTCTCAGCCAAATCCACCAAACACCGCCGCGAATTCCTCAATAAACTCCACAGCCACAACGACCAAACGCAAACAATACTCTCTGCTCTCTATTCAGCTCACTGCCACACATCATTCAAATAAGAACCTAAATACCAACATTCAACCCTCTCTTTAAACCTGCTCAAACTGTCTCAGACCAACCTTTCAACCGAAACACCCTCCCGTGAAACCAGCCTTCACAACCGCATACAAAAAATCCAGAAATGGAGAAAGGAAAAAGCTTGCAGGAGTGAGATTGTGAGACAGAGAGAAGATGGCCGGTGTAATCCGCAATCTCCACAAACCATTTCGCCATAGCCAAGACCTATCATCACCATTCCTTCGCCCAAGCCGCGTTGCACAACCATAAACCGTAATAACCTGAACCGTCTATTTACGCAGTCCTGAACACCACCGAACTTCATAAACCGTAAAAACACCTGCATAACCAAAACAGAAACAATCAACCTAAACACAAAGCTATGAAAAATCCAAAAAACCTGAAATCCGCAGAAAATACCTCAAAATCCAACCGAACTTAAACCACGAAACCCTTCAAATCATTCACACTCAGTCCACAACCATCCTCAACAAATCAGCCAGCCCTTCAACTCATTCCAGCCACCACCTTCATCACATCATCAACACAGCAGCACCCAAATACGACCCTCACCTCACTCTCACTTTTCCCAACTCCAACTGAACAGCAACATCAAATAGATACACAGAACAAGAAGAAGAAGAGAATAAAACGGAAAAGCTACTCTGACCTCACCTCCAATTCTCCACCAAATTTCTCAACCCTAATTCCTTTCCGCTAAACCTTCTTCTTCCAATCCTGCATAAACCCTTCCACCTCAAACAAACAGAACCACCAAAGCCATCGAATCCAAACCCTCACCGCGAAAACCCTAACGCACAGATCGCAAAATCACCGAGCGAAAACCATAGGGTCCGAGAGTGAGCGCCGGACGAGACTGAGTGAGATAAGAGCGAGAGAGAAACCGAGTCTGTTTGGGAACCGTGAACGAGTGTGATTCTGAGATGGAAGCGGCGAGGGAGAAAGGGGAAACCACGATTTCTCCGTCAAAGTAAAGTTGATTTAGAGGATTTGGTCCTCTGTTCTTCCTAGAATCTGATACATGCCCCCTTTTACTGTTTTTTTACATTTATTTATTTTAACTCTTTTTAAATTCTGTTTTTTAACATTTATTTATTTTAACTCTTTTTAAATTTTGTTTTAGAGAATTCTTCTCTCATTTTTTTGTGGTTTATTGGTGAGTTGGGCTAAGCCCGTTTGATTTTCCTCTATCACCATCCCATTTTCAACACTTTTTTTTTTCTCATTAGGTTTTTTTTAAAAAAAATATTTAGTTAAATTATTATGTTCTCATTTAAATGTATATAAATAAATAAATAAATATTTAATTTTAATATTTTCCTTTCTATTATTATTATATTTAGTTTAAAAAAAATCTATATACATATAAAATAAATAAAAACCTTTATTTTCAAAATTTCCTTTTTTATATTATATTTAGTTAGAAAAATAAATAAATAAAAAAACTTTTTAAAATTTTTCTTTTCTATTTTATTATTATATCTAGTTAGATATTTATAGATACATATAAAAAAAAATATATGCAACAAAAATATTTCGAATTCAATTTTCTCTTTTCCATCTTATATTTTAGTACATATTTAACTATTTATTTATATATAAAAATCCAAAAAAAATATTTGTATAGTTCTTTTTCGTTTAAGATAGAGATCGTTTAGCGTAGTTTTGGATCCTATTAGTGTGAGAGGTTGAAATTTAGGTTTATCTCTTAGTGTGAGTGTGATTTAGTCTTTCATCGTCTTGGTTGTATGCATGCCTTGTTTTTATTTATTTATTTATTTATTTTATTTAGCATTATGACCATATACTTGTTAAGATAAAATTGAGAGTGTACTTTAATTTTTCAAAGATAATAATCCTTGGTCCAACACCAAGTGAACTTCATACACTTCACTCACACACGTAAGTCGGTCGTTTTACGATCGCCATCTGCACGGTCTTTACATTTCACAGCTTTCCAACTTAAGCAAATTGACGCACCACGTTTGTCTTCCACCCCCGCATTCTCGATCCATATATCGAGCCATAGCCCGGTTACTAAGCTTTTTACCTTGCATTTCCATTTACTTTATTCAGTCCATTTTTGCAAGTAGCAACCTTTGCCTAGTCTTAGGAGCTTGCACACCCTTTTTTTCTTTATGCTTTTATCATTTCAATCCAAAAGGGAAAGAACTCCTGCAGTTGACTCAATGTCATAGGAAGTTTAGCCATCCCTAGTTCCTTTTCAACCTTAACCATTAGGATTTTTTATTTTACAACTTTTGGTGACTTTGCTAAAGTCACGTGAGTGTTTGCCATAACACTTACCTTCCCCCGCGAACCTTGAGCGTAACCAAGTGTTCGTTAATCCTTAGGAGAACTACGAGTGCTCTGATTCTATACCCGATACGTAGGTATCGATGCGATGTTGTGCGAGCACCATTAGAAATAAAACCTTAGGTTCCCATAATTTTAGCAAGCAATAAATAACAATAACACAAATATTAACAAGAGGTTCCCGTAGGATACTGCGGATGCTTAGGATGCTAACACCTTCCCTAGGTATAACCAACCCCCGAACCTAGTTTCTCCTCATTTAGGGTTTTTACGATCTTTTTCCCTTTTCCCTTTGGATTAAATTAAAGTCGGTGGTGAACATAAAAGTTTTGTGATTCAAGCTTAATCAATAGTTTGGTATCCGATTCTCACCGCAACAGAAGGTAAGAAACCAGTTACCACTGATTGTTCTTCAGTTAAAGAAAAAAGACATGGTAAGGTTAATCCACCTCAACACAAGGGATGTAGAAGACAGTTTATCAAATTCAGCACTCCAATGTCACAAGTTCTGCAATGCTTGTTGGAGATGAAACTAATTTCCTTGAAAAATTCTCCTCAAAATCCTAAAACTTCCTCTCCTCGCTATAATCCCAAGGCAAGGTGTGGGTATCACTCCAACTGTCCTGGACATGATACTAATAGTTGTTGGACATTGAAGAAAAAGATTCAAGACCTGATTGACGAAGGAATCCTAGAGGTTACTCCAAAAGGTCAAGTTGAATTCTACTATCACCCATCAAACACCGAAGCTGCAAGACAAGTTGCCCAGTGTAGCAAGAAAGGAAGCCTACCTATTCCTGTTGAGATATGGGGCACCTTGGGACATCCAAGTGGTAAATTTGATTTCATGGTGAAGTATACTGCTCCTCAAAGTTCACAGATTGCAATTGAGGACATTCAGCCAACTGGATGGGACAACATTTGAATTTTCATTTGTAATTTCTTTTATTTGTTTGAACACTTACTATTATGTTAAACTTTTGTTTTCATTAATGCATTGCATATGTTTGTCTTGAATTAATCCATTCGTTTCACTATATTTTAAAAAAACTATGCTTCTTATTTCTATCTTGTGATGTTTAACTCCTGATAAAGCTATAAGCCTGTAGAGGGAGGATGACGAAAACAATACCATAATATTAGGCAGTATGCTTTTGAACAGACTATGTTGACGATGTACAGGCATTGTTTCAATTCCTAAACAGTGGAGATATAAGGAAGTTAATCCCTAGTCAACCCTTTTGAGCCTATGAAGTAGGAGTTTTTATTCTCATGCAAATTAAAACCCTTATTCATGACCCGGGGCAGGGTAGTTACTCGGTTAACTCAAATATGCCAATTATCTGTGTTGTACACAACTAATGATGTTTCTTTGTAATCATTAAACCTGACAATCAATATCCAGCAAAAGAAAAGCTTACTAAGTCAAAATCCATGAAGAAGACTTAGTAAAACATTGAGATATCCCGCTGACTGTAATCTTAAAACAAACAGTTCAGGCAAAAGGAAGGGATAATAAAGCCAAAAAAGAAAGAAAAAAAAGAGGTCACCATGAATCCTCAACAAAGAAAGATGACTGAATGTTCAAATAAATTTTCGATTTCTGAACCATCATAAATGTCAGTGTTACAATTCCAAACTCATTTGAGCCTCAATGCATAAGTTAACTGAGTATAGGACTGAAGAACATCATGGAGATTGGGTTGGGTACAAATAAAATTTGAGCCTTTATCCTTTGTTTCTTAAACCGTGAACCAGACCACGTTACAACCCTTTAAAAGTCCTAACTGAAGCATGGTTAGTTCGAAAGCGTACTGCTACAAAAAGGTATCCTGACTCCTTTAGGGCTTGTTATAAAACTTGAGTTAATATCACAGTTTTCTAAAAAAAAAATTTTAAATAATTCTTTTTCAAAAACTTCAAGACAGACATAAGCATTGCATTTTTGAATATATTTGTTTGCATATACCTGAGTGTTTGACAAATAGAGAAACTTACAGGATGAATGTTCAATGAACCAAAGTCCTTCCGATGAACAAAGTTGCTTCCTGGATCAAAGTCCATGTATACAAAGGGGCATAGTCATTATCTCCCAATCAAGGGGCAGGCCATGATACTGCCTAACTCATGTGGGGCAATCAGGACAGGATTCAGTTATGTTTAAGTATCCAGGGGCAGATCTCCACATCTGTCTAAATTACCGAGGGTAACATTACAAAGTTCATAATGCCAGGGGCATAGTCACTGTTTCCCAGTCAAGGGGCATACCAACTTACTGTTCAATTCGTTTGGGGCAATCAGGTCCAGATTCAACAATGCTTAATAGCCAGAGGCAACTCTCCTCATATATTTGAATTTCATGATGTCAGGGGCATATTATTGTGAGGCACTCTGTTTATTTCTATTGAGGTAACTACATTCAGATACTTCCATTATGGTATAATTCATCCTCAACCAAGGGGCAATGCTTTCTTTTCAAATCTAATATCTGGAGCGTATATGGTCCATCACAATTTGAAGACACATTCCTCTCATTGTATTACCTTGATATTGGGTTCACAGCAGAAGCCATTATGGAAATGAATGGTCTACACCAGTAGTATCAGATAATGTCAGTATCAGGTCTTCAGATCCAGCTATGAGGATTTCTGGGAAGGTATTCAGGAAAGTTAAGAATCTCAGGAGCTCTAAATCCAATTGGTTATACACTCTCGAAGTTGAAACGACCCTGTTTTCAAGTTCAGCTTTACTTTTCCCTCTGAATCCAGATTTACTTTTACCCTATTTACATAAACGGAACGTCCATTGGTATGCTTTTGAATATGATTGATGTTTACCAGAAATGCATGTATGCTTAATATGATTGATGTTTACCAGAAATGCATGAAAATGCAGTAATAGTATTTACTAAGGACGAACGAGGGAAGGATTTCAACGAAGCTTCACCGGTTCATCTCTACAAAACAGTTACAAACCCTCAGTAGGGCAAATCCATCTTCATAAAGTCACATCTCCCCTGGAATTTATATCCATCTCTTTTATCCTCATACGGATATTCGAGAATTTACTTTCCAATAGGAGTACGACGAACGAAGACGGGAGAGTATATATACCCTACTATCGAACGAAGACGGGAGGTTATGTATACCTTGCTATCCCCAGCAGACGGAAGGTTATGTATACCCTACTATCGAACGAAGACGGAAGGTTATGTATACCTTACTATCCCCAACAGATGGGAGGTTATGTATACCTTACTATCCCCAGTAGACGGGAGGTTGTATATACTATATTATCAAACGGGAACAAGTTCCTCATATTTTTCAGCAACAAATTGGGATTTATTTTCCCTGGCCAGCAGTTGTTATACGAAGATATCCAGACGCTTCAGGCTACATGATGCATACATACATCATTTACATCATATCATACATATACATAAATACATAATACATCACTTAAGTGCATCATATTATACATGCATACATAATGCATAAACTAATATTACCATACAGGATGCTACCTTGTTTTCAGGTTAATTCTCCAGCAGACAAATTTCATCAACAAATTGTGACTATTGGGCCGTTGTTTATCTTCCCAAAAGTTATCATTTCCTCAGGACATTGTTTATCCTCCTGAAAGCTTCTTATACCTCAGGACGTTGTTTATCCTCCTGAAAGCATATTATCTCCTCGGGACGTTGTTTATCTTCCTGAAAGCTATCATCACTTCCTCAGGATGTTGTTTATACTCCTGAAAGCATATTATTACCTTGGGCCGTTGTTTATCTTCCCAAAGGTTACCACTTCCTCAGGACGTTGTTTGTTTATCCTCCTGAAAGCATATTATTTCCTCAGAACGTTGTTTATCCTTCTGAAAGCCTATCATTTCCTCAGGACGTTGGTTATCCTCCTGAAAGCTATTACCACTACCTCGGGACGTTGTTTATCTTCCTGAAAGCATACCATTCCCTCAGGACGTTGTTATCCTCCTGAAAGCATATTATTACCTTGGGCCGTTGTTTATCTTCCCAAAGGTTACCACTTCCTCAGGACGTTGTTTATCCTCCTGAAAGCATATCACGACCTTGGGCTGTTGTTTATCTTCCCAAAGGTTACCACTTCCTCAGGACGTTGTTATCCTCCTGAAAGCATATTATTACCTCAGAACGTTGTTTATCCTTCTGAAAGCATATCATTCCCTCAGGACGTTGATTATCCTCCTGAAAGCATATTATTACCTCAGAACGTTGTTTATCCTTCTGAAAGCATATAATTTCCTCAGGACGTTGTTATCCTCCTGAAAGCATATCATTACCTTGGGCCGTTGTTTATCTTCCCAAAGGTTACATTATCTCCTCGGGACGTTGTTTATCTTCCTGAAAGCATTATTACCTCAGAACGTTGTTTATCCTTCTGAAAGCATATCATTCCCTCAGGACGTTGTTTATCTTCCTGGAAGCATATTATTACCTCAGAACGTTGTTTATCCTTCTGAAAGCATATCATTTCCTCAGGACGTTGTTATCCTCCTGAAAGCATATCATTACCTTGGGCCGTTGTTTATCTTCCCAAAGGTTACATTATCTCCTCGGGACGTTGTTTATCTTCCTGAAAGCATTATTACCTCAGAACGTTGTTTATCTTCCTGAAAGCATACCACTACCTTAGGACGTTTTTTATCTTCCTGAAAGCATACCACTACCTCAAGACGTTGTTTATCCTCCTGAAAGCTATCATTATATCTTCATATTTTGGACTACTATATCCTCCAAGAAATGTATTTGAAGAACTTTTCTCCAAGTGGCATCTTTAAGCCCACTCAAGCATATACAAACAGTCATCAATACTACTCCATGCTCCGGTGAGTGCAAATTTTTGGGCTTTTGTGTTCAATCCCCTTCAACCTTCCAGGTCACGACTGGCAAATATACCAATCTAACCCCTCAGGTTTCAGAAAATTGAACAGGGGCAGCTGTTGCACCCCAAAATTTGCCCTCACAATACAAGACTTTGTGTGCTAAGAAGGTTCACAAGGTTCACAAGGTTCACAATACTTACAAGACCTTTCATGAGGTTCATGAAGTCTACAAGATACTTTATGAGGTTCACAAGGTTCACAAGACCCTCCATGAGGTTCACAAGGTTCACAATACTTGCAAGACCTTTCATGAGGTTCATGAAGTCTACAAGATACTTTATTAGGTTCACAAGGTTCACAAGACATCTTATGATGGTTCACAAGGTTCACAAAGTTCACAATTGGTCAGAAGAGTTGACAATTCCCTCAGACAATGCACCTCCTAAGCAGTGCATCCAAAACTAGGGTTTTGACTTTAATCAGGCTAAATGGACTTCCAAGACTTCAAGTGAGCTTCATAACATCTTATATGTGTCTAAGAATCCCCATGACAAGTTTCAAGACTTTTCTCAAAGGTTTGCTCAGTCAAATGATCAGATAAGTCAAAACTAGTCAAAGCAGTTAAAAAGTCAAACTGAGGTCAACTGTGGTCAAACCAAAGTCAAACTTCATGATTTTTTGCCAACATCAAGTATATGAAGTAAAATTCATCATTTTATCAAGGGTTGATCATGATTCATCAAGGAGATTTCAGATCATCAAGAATCAGAGGTTTCTAAATTAGGGTTTCCTTAGGAAAAGTCAACTGAACTTTGACCAGCCATAACTTTCACATGCTTCATCACCAAGTCTCCATACAAAGCTCATTTTGAAGGAAATTGAATTCTCTACAACTTTGTGTCTCACAAGCCAAGCCCAAAAATGCTTCATTTGGAAGGTATGAGCTAGGACATTATAGGTCCTTTTGAAAGTCAACAAAAAGTCAACAACTTCAAAAGGGAATAACTTGAGAATGGTAAATAATATGAACATAAAACCAGTGGGGTTGGTTAGAGGACTCTTCAAGCTTTCCAAAATGTCCAAGAACACCCTCATAGCATTAAAATTGAAGGATGTGTGCCCTTGCAAAGTTGGGAAATTTTAGGGAAGTTTATGAAGCAAATGGAGGTTTAAAACCAAATTTTGCTAAGTGGGCTGAACTTTTAATGACCCAAAGCAATCCATGACATCATGCACGAAAATTCTTTGATATTTTCATAATTTTTATTTTATTTAATTAATTTATTATGATTTTTTATATTAAAAATCATTTTAAATTTAAATAAAATATTAAATGTGAAGATTTAAAATTATTTTTGATTCTAGAAGGTTATGAATTCAATATGGATCAAATTGATACAAAGATAATGTTGATTGGCTTGAAATAGAAAGTGTTTATGCAAAAATATTTGAATTTTAAAGCTTATCTTTCTCAATCTTTTTGGATCAAATCTTTCAAACAATGACCAAGTTTTCTGACCTAAATTCATCACACTATAAGTACATGACATAACCCTAATCATAGAACACGAATTTCAGCCTCCCAAGAGTAAGTTTCAAAGTTCAAAAATCATCCAAAAAACCAATTTTCGGTTTCCATACTACAAGGCATTTGAAGGTATTTTGAGGACATAGCAATGATCCTTGGACATCCCTGAATCGAAACCAATACTTACATGCTTCTGAACCATGACATAATGCATATCCCGAAGCATTCTTGGTCTTGAACTATTTTTTTTCGATTTCAATAATTCAATGCGTTTTAATGAATTTTGTTTGTCTAATCATGTTTGTAATGATGTGTAGAACGTTTCTGGATACTTAAATCAAAGTTTCATGGCTGAATCATGAAAACACCATTCTTAGGGTTTCGGCCAAGGTTTAGGGCTTCCTGATTTATGGAACATAAATGGATTCTAAAACCATGAATCGATTCGAATGAACATCTGGATCATATTTATAGGTTTAATTTTATGAAATTTTATGGTTTTGTTGATCATTGGATTTCGTAGGTTTTGCTGCCATGGTAATTTCGCAAGTAATATGGTAGGAAATTTTGCAACAAAATTCGCAGGAACCAAGGAAGAAGATGATCCCCTGGCGCGAATTTTAAATTTTGAAAACTGAATATAATATTTTTTGTTTTGCTTTGGATCTTGTTTAACAGTTGTGTGCTTGGCTCAGTTGGTGGAAGGATGCGCATGGGAAGTCTTGGTCCAGGGATCGAATCCTGGCTTTTTGCAAAGTTTTTCTTATTTTTCAGTTTGATTATTAGGCATAATATATAATGAATTATTGCTGTAATATTAACAGGTGCGCTCTCCCAGCTGGATTGGTTAAGGTGTTTGTGTGATGTTTGAAGGTCCTGGGTTCAATCCCCCCCCAGGCCTTTTGTGTGTTTTTTTATTTCTTCATGATATTTCCAGGAACAAAGAACAAAAGCAATTGGACCTCCTCCTTTATTACCTGCGCGCAGGTTGGCCCAGTGGTTGTTGTTGCTGGTTTGAGTGTTTGAAAGCAAGAGGGGCTGGGTTCAATTCCCAGCCAAGGTAAGTTTTTTTTGTTCTTTTTCTTTCTATTTGTTTTGCTTATTTTAAAACTATAATTTTAAAATCCTAATATGTTTCATAAATATAAATCCTAAAATATTTTCTAAAACTATTTTTTTTATTAATATGTTAATATGTATATAAATAATTTATTTGTATAATTAGATTAATACTTAATATTTAACATTTTTTTATATAAAACCTAATTTATTTTTATAAACCCTAAAAAACATATTTTTCTCAAACCCTAATCTTTCTTCTTCTATTTATTTAATACTATTATTTGTATATATTATATTCATAGTTTAGTTAAAATTCTTAATTTAATTTTTATTAATGTATAAATTGTTTATAATTTAAATTTTTGTATGTAAATATATTTAAAAGTTAAAATTCTTAATATGATAATATGACATAATTTGTTTAGAATTTAATTTTTGCATGAAAATAATTTTTATTATATGTTTAAAAATTGCTACTTTAATTTTTGTAATTATAATCTATTTCCATAATATGTTCATAATTAATTTTATAATTTACATATAATTTAAAATTCTATAATAATTGTTCATATTTTCTTATTAACCTTTAAAATTTTTTGTTTATTATAATATTCTTGCTTATTTCATTATTATTATTAATTATGTTTATATGATATTTTATTACTAACCATATTGTGATTATTTTTATTATTATTATTTCACTAACCCAATTATTATTATTATTATTTTGCTTATTTATTTAAATTGCTTTTATTATAATTATGTAATTGTTCCTCGGTGTAATATTTATTAATAATGTTTATTATTTATTTTATGCTATGGTTAATAAATAGGGAGTGTAAGCATACTTGTAATTTAAAATTAATTTAGATCATTTAAATTTAAAGATAAATATTAAAATTGTACACTCACACACGTAAGTCGATCTTTGATCGCCATCTCACTTCCTTAGGGATACCTCTCATGTTGCCTAATCAAAAAGGTCAAGTAGGGTGTATAAAGCAAAAGTCCCTCAAAGTAAAGTCATCTAGTCCCTTAACAAATAAAAGATCAAGTCCCTTTCGAATGTTGCCTACGTAATGATCTTGTCCCTTTCGAATAAAGATGATAGTCCCTCCAAAATTGCTTATACACCCCACAGTTGCCAACATAAACAGATGTCCCTTCACTTGTCCCTCACATCCAAGGTAATGACTACCTATTCCTTAATAATAGGGATAGTCTTACCACTTAAAGGATCCAAGAACAGAAAAGACTTAAACTTAGGGTAGGTTCCTCATAGTTACTTGCTCACTCTTCAAAAACAATTTCAAACACTTCACACTTTCAAACAAATTTTCAAAACAAAGGTTTTTTACGCATCCGTACATGGATCATTATCAAACTCTTAAGAAAATTTCTATTCACACACTTCACATTTCAAAAACATTTTAAAGTGAGCTAAGTAACTAAGAGCCCATGGATAACCATGGATGTAAAGGGTGCTAACACCTTCCCTTTACATAACCTACCCCCCGGACCCAAAAATCTTTTAAAAAGGTCTTTCCTGTTCTTTTATGCCTTTCCTTTGGATAAAATAAAAGTCGGTGGCGACTCTTGCTATCCGCAACATAACTAAAGTCAGTTCTCCCACCGTGTTACAATAGGCACCAAATGGGTTTTTAGGAATAAACTAGATGAAAGCGGGGTGATAACTAGAAATAAGGCACGCTTGGTAGCACAAGGATATAACCAAGAGGAGGGCATAGATTATGAGGAGACTTATGCTCCTGTTGCTCGCCTTGAAGCTATACGTCTTTTGCTTGCCTATGCGTGTTCCATGAATTTTAAGCTTTACCAAATGGACGTAAAGAGTGCGTTCTTAAATGGTGTTATAAATGAAGAGGTATATGTTTCACAACCTCCTGGTTTTGAAAATTCTGAATATCTAGATCATGTCTACAAGTTAAAACGTGCTTTATATGGTCTTAAGCAAGCACCTCGTGTGTGGTACGAAAGACTTAGTAAATTTTTACTTGATCATGGATATTCTAGAGGTAAAGTGGATAATACACTCTTCATTAAACACAAAGGAAAACACATTCTTTTAGTTCAAATTTATGTAGACGATATCATATTTGGTTCAACTAACATACACTTGGTCGAGGAATTTTCCAAGGTTATGCAGGGAGAGTTTGAGATGAGTCTCATGGGGGAGTTGAATTATTTCTTAGGCCTCCAAATAAAGCAACTTGATGAAGGTACATCAGTATGTCAAACAAAATACTGTAGAGAGCTACTCAAACGGTTTGGAATGAATGATTCTAAATCAATTGACACTCCTATGCCTACCAATGGAAACTTGGATAAAGATGAACATGGTAAGTGTGTTGATGTCAAGAGGTATAGAGGTATGATCGGATCTCTTTTGTATCTTACTTCGTCTAGACCAGACATCATGTTTAGTGTGTGTATGTGTGCAAGATATCAATCAAATCCTAAGGAATCTCACCTAAAATCAGTCAAGCGTATATTTAGGTACCTCAATGGAACACCTAAATATGGGCTTTGGTATTCCAAAGGAAGTGATTGTAGCTTAATAGGTTATTCTGATTCTGATTTTGCTGGTTGCAAATCAGATAGGAAAAGCACTAGTGGCACTTGTCATCTGTTTTCAAATTCTTTGATAAGTTGGCATAGTAAAAAGCATGTATCCGTAGCTTTGTCTACTGCAGAAGCTGAGTATGTCGCAGCCGGTAGCTGTTGTGCTCAAATTCTGTGGCTAAGACAACAACTACAAGACTTTGATATTGAACTTAAACGTATTCCAATTAAGTGTGACAACACTAGTGCCATTAACCTCACTAAGAATCCTGTTTTACACTCGCGCACCAAACATATTGAGATTCGACATCACTTTCTTCGCGATCATGTTGAAAAAGGGGATGTTATTTTTGAGCATGTTGATTCTAAAAATCAGCTTGCTGACATTTTCACTAAACCGTTGGCAACTGAACCGTTCTTCAACATTCGTTGCGAGTTAGGCATTCTTGATCTCTCCGCTTTGGTGTCTTAAGCTTGATTGACATTATTTCTATTTATCTCATCATATTTGCAAAGTTTTGATTGTAGCTTATAGTGCCGTATGAGAATACTACGATGGAGGTAATATCGTTTCCTCTCCTCTCCTTGATAATGATATATGATCAATGTATGGTTTGATTAATGATCATTGGTTTACATGAATTTCTGTTCATATGAATGTTTGAACTTGGATATTTTTTTGTTTTGTTGTATTTCATTTAAATGCATAATGAGTGTTTTGCTTCTGCATAAGTGTGTCAATTCTTGAAAAATCATTGGATTATTCAAAATTTCGCAATATGAATCGATCCCAACATTCATGAATCGATTCATGATTTAATTTTACAGATTTTTTAAAATTCAGTTACAGTATGCATCGATTCATACTCACTTGGATCGATTCATTCTCATTTACAAAATAAAAATTCGCAATATGAATCGATCCCAACTAGCTTGAATCGATTCATGAATTAATTTTTGCCAATTTTTTTTGACAGTTACAGTATGTATCGATACATACTCTCTTGTTCATAGCAGTTACCTTTTAAAAATTTTCGAAAAAATGAATCGATACATACATCCATGAATCGATTCATACTGGCGAAATTTCAATTTTTCTTTAATGAATCGACACATCAGCATTCCCCATTACATTTGTAACTGTTTCAATACCCCATTATCTCCATTATGTCTCTCATTATCTCATTACATCAGTTACATCATTTGCATCATAAACCTAAAAACCCCTCTTCTTCTCTCAAACCCTAAAAACTTCACAATGCCTCCAAGAGTAATGGTGCCAAGAGAAAGAAGCAAGAGAAAAGGAAAGGAACATATTGGGTCTTCTTCTCAAGCTCCTCCTGTTCCAGAAATCCCTCCATCCGGGGCTGCTATCCTTCATCCGGCTGTCATTGAAGAATTTGAAACTTCCTTCAAATCAAGGTTAGTTATGAAACCTCATATGTTTGATCCTAGTGATGCACGTACTCTAGGATTAGAAGAGGTTGCTGAGTTGGTTGATGCACAAAACTTTGGTTTCTTTTTATATGTTAAAGATGAATATCATGAGGATTTTATACGTGCATTTTATGCTGGTGTGAGAACTGCAAGGGGATATATGTTTAAATGCTTGATTGGAACAAGAACATATCGTTTTGAAGCTGCTGACTGGGCTACTGTGTTCAGTATGCCATCTGAGTTGGACGATTTACAGATGTGGCATGACCAGAATTTCGAAACGGAGTTTAAATTGAAGCCATTCTGTGCATCCATTTCTAAGTTGGATAAACCCCTTGCTGATGATGAGCAACTAACTTCAGGGATGATCAAAAGTGTACCACAGATTCTGCATTGGATTCTTTCGCACATACTGCGTCCAAGGTCCGGTGGTCATTCTCGTCTGGACAAGCCAGATATTCATTTGCTATACATCATACAGAAAAAGATTCCATTAAATTGGGCAAATTACTTTGTCAAACGCATCTTCCTGACACGAAACAGCTCCAAGAACATAACTCTTGCTTATGCTTCTCAAATCATGAGGATTCTAAAGTTTTGGAATGTTACTTTTCCTCCTGTGCCTCTTATATCAGTCTCAAGTGTGCAGGAATTCAACAATGCTACACTTTCTCACATGGGGTATCGATGGGACATCGAGCGTCGGTGTTACTACTTCTTTGAACGTAGCACACGTACTCGCATCTACAACTTTGATAACCCGGCTGAACACATATATGTCGAAGAAATCAGAGATGAAGATATGGAAGAAGCTGAAATTCCTGCTCCCGATGCACCGGCAAACACCGGTTGGGGTGAGTGGATACCACAAAGGTGGTCTCCCACTAATTATGATCCTGCTCCCTCGTCGGCTGCACCGACTTCCTCCACTACTGCTCCAGCTTATCTCACTGATATGTTTGCACAGATGGAAGTGGCAAACAATGCTCGGCATGAGGAAGCTCGTTCTTGGCATGTCCAGCAATCTGAATGGCATAAGGAGCATCTTGAGTGGCACGACGAACATACTCGCATGTACCACAATCAATATTCCTGGCATACAGAGTTAGTTAAGTGGCATCAAGTGTTTTATAATGAAATGTCAGGCTTTATGGATGACTGCCGTTCACACCCGGGCATTATGGAAAGGTTTCAAAGTACCGAAGTCCAGAGGTGTTTTCGGCGTTATGCGTTTACGGGGCAGAATCCAGATGAGATGCCTCCTCCACCGCCTCCTCCAAGCTTCCGTGACCCTGACTGTGATGATGCGGAGTCGTGTGGTGGCCATACCCCTCATTGAAGCATTTCATTTTGCATTTCATATTTGTGTGTTGCTTAAGTTTCCTTTGTAATTCATGTTTGAACATTTTGCTTTGGTTTGGCTTTGTAATTCGTAACTTTTCTTGACAACTTCACTGCTTGTTATGTCATTTGCTTTTGTTTCAATTGTTTGCGCTTTCTTTTTCATTCTTTGTGAGTGATTTTTGCCATTATATCTTAGTTTTGCTGTTTTTTTTCATCCTCTATAACCCTTTCTTGCTGTTGACAAAGGGGGAGAAAACGTGTGACAACAATGATGAGCACAAACTCAGGGGGAGTTCTCTCTCTCTCACTTCAAAATTTGTCATCATCAAAAAGGGGGAGTTTGTGAGCTTCTTAGTTTTTGATCGATTATGAATTTTAAAGTGTTTTATGATTGTTCTATGTTAAGGCATATCTTTTTATTTCCTTAGTTCTCTTGATCTTCATTGTTTAAGGATTTGCTGAAAAATACGCATAATGAATCGATTCATTATGGCTTGAATCGATTCATGCTGTAGTGTGGATTCTGATTTTCATTGTTTTATGCATTTGTTGAAAAATACGCATAATGAATCGATTCATTATGACTTGAATCGATTCATGCTGTAGTGTGAATTCTGGTTTTCGCAAAATGAATCGATTCATCTTGTAATGTATCGATTCATACAGTTTAATCAATTCTGTTTTCAATCAGTATGAATCGATTCATGCTCACTTGAATCGATTCATTCTTCTGTTATTTGCCTAACAGTTTCTGCTATATATGTGTTTGTTTTTCATTTTCAAGATAGATCACAGATTACAGAAATTGTGCATACGAATTTTCAGTAGTGATTGAACATTGAAGAACACATCAAGATAGGGTTTGTGGTGTGTTGGAACTTCAATTTGTTGAGCAAGCTTGAAATCTAGAATCAAGACATCTTCATCATCTTCTCAAAGATCTTATTCAAGAACATCAACAAAAGTGTTTGCTGTCCTGTGAATTGAAGACTTTAGAGACAACGTTCAGTGGTACGATCGTAGATCTAGCTGAGTTGAAGATTGATAGAAGATTTCAAGGGAAAAACCAGCTGGGTTTTCCTTCAAGAACGGACGTGTTCTTGAGGGTTTTGTGAGTCAAGTTTTCAAGTCAGATTCATCCGCAGCGAGAGTTTTGGGAATCGGTGGATTTCGCAAATAGGTCGTGGAACCGGTGGATTGATTGTGAAGCTTGCAAGAAATCTCGATTGGGCTCAAATCGAGTGGAGGTTGATACAATAGGAAATTCTAGGAGTTTAGAATTCTGGATTTTGTATTCGAACCTTGTAATCAACAGATTCAGCAACTTTGATATAAGATTTCTCAATTTCGATTTGAAATTGAGAGGGAGACGTACCCACACGCGAGGACGACCGTGGGGAACTTCCTTACCAAATCTCGGCGTATTGTTTCTTCTCTCTATCTTTACTTTCGTATTAAATTTGTTTTTCGATTCATTGGAAATTGATTTAGTGATAGGTGCATTCAACTGTTTTCATATTGTGTGGTTTATTCTTTATCATAGCAATCGTTAAATCCAGCACGTCATCGCTTGTCTGTCTTCTAGTGGCCGGTTCAGAATAGACGCTTATTCTATTCGGGACCTTTTCTTCCACAATACTTTGAAAACTCTGAAAAAATTTTAAATCCGTGAAAACAAGGGTGTGATCCATTCACCCCCCCTCTAGATCACTCGCCACAGCGTCTAACATTATTTCCATCCTCATCAGTTATACACAATGTCCGAGATCCAACACATATTCTCTTATACATCTATTCGCACAACATAATCATTAAATATCCTTCTAATATCGAAATCACTACCATATAAAGTACCATCCAAATCGGTCCACTTTACTCGAAACATTTATTCCAAGTTAAGAGTTTTAACAACACTAATAAATCCTTCTTCTTTATCTTTAATCTCTTAACTTCGATGATCCGTATAGAATCACACTTGGTTCTTATTCCAATCACAATCTCAACAATACCATCTCATCACCTGGTTGGTGATAGAACTCCTAAAAAATTTCAACTCATGTCGTTACATCTCGTCAATAACACACAATCCACTTAACTATTTAACCTTCCTCAAAGACATTTATACTTTAATTATTATCAACCATCATACACCGCACTTCCATTTGTGTCTCCAATACTCTTACCTTCTTCCTATTATCACATGTCTTATACTTGACTTCATCTTACTATTTCCAGCAAGAATTATCCAACTTCAAACATGATTATCTCCTTCAATACAGACCTCCCAAACATAAAATTATATTCCAAATTGAAGGGAATTTCATGTAGATTCCAGAACTTCAAAAAACACTCCACTTTGAGTTATGAGTATAATGTTATCTCCTTAACAATGGGAATGGTCAAGAAATTCCATATACAACTTCCAACAAAAATCAATATCAGACCCAAATGTTCAAACACGTTTTTCTCCCTCTTCAAAAACATGCTGAAGGAAAAATTTATATGCAAACTGTAGGGAATTTAGTAAGTTTTCCAAAAAGTCCAGAATAGCTCTCGTCAAATTCACGAGTAGAAAGTTATCCTCTTTTAGCGAAGGCTGCTCCATAAATACGAAAATAAAAACTGAAATTGGTGAACATGAGTTCTACCTCTTTCTCTTGCTTCCAAATTCTTCCAACTATCCTTGTTTTTCACCCAACTCTGCAAATCATCCGAATTTAATCCGACTATACTCAAGACATATGAGTCTATCAGTTGATCCAACATATCGACACTTCTTTTGGAATAGATTCTTATTCTAAACAATTCCTTAACTCGCCGTAAATAATCCAAGCATATCTCATATAATCATCATCATCATACACATGCACTCATATACGCTTGATCCTCTATGATCTGTCTTACTCACTTGGCGGATAAACACCATTCCTCAACCAACTCCAACTCCAACTCCAACCTGTACTCAAGAAGCAAGTCGCAATCATCTTCAAGCGACCTCAATAGTTATACTCCACTTGGAAATCACTATTCATCACAATACCCTCTCTTCTCCGAGAAGCAAACATCAACCATACCGACTTGTACTCCTTCAATAGGATCTCAACTTGACCGACAGATAAAATCATAAGTCTATACTCTCGTCGATCCGCAACAACACAACACCGACAACATTTTGCACTCCTGCAATCAATACCATCTTGAACCAACTTCACATACCACAAACATCTCTGAGAATCAACTCCTCCCCCACTTATTTCACACCAACCCATGGAGACAAACAGTTAGAAAACCTACAAGAAAGTATCGATAGTGTTTCACACACATGTCGCGTACTAAGGAACAAACAACGTAAGATAACTTGGCCGGACAGACCGACCTGCTCTGATACCACTATTGTAATACCTCATTTCTACTCGATAATTTATTTTAAAATCAGAGTATAAAAGTTTCAATAAAACAAATGAGATGATTACATTTTCACCTTTGAAACAACATTCAACATCAGATTAGTCTTTAAAACAAAATACTTTCAACGCTACACAGCAGATTCATAAAATTCAACTTTATTATATCATAACTTGTGTTCAACATCAAAAAAATTAAAACAACACTTATTTAATAAAACAACTTTTTAATTCAACACATATAATAAAATCTAACATTTACAGAAAACATGCATTATCCCCCTGAGTGTTACGTATCAGAGCGACAACACTGACTCGAATCGACTAAGGTACTCAGCTCTACTCTAGATTACCTGCACGTTACCAACAAAGGGTAACATTCAAATAGAAGAGGTGAGATATCGAACTATATAATCAGATATATGATAAATAACATATTGAATTAGATTACATAAATCATCACTCCACAACACAACAACAACTTAAACAACACGAGATACAACATAATAACATACTATACAACCTGGAAATGCTACTTAAATAATGCGATGCATTTTTTACCAATGGAGAATAACTCCCAATTTAAAATCTTGCCAATAAATAGAGGCAACAAGGCATAAGCCTTCAACGTTATTTCTGCCAATCTAGGCCAACTTACCGAGCAACAACTCCAACTTAAATAATGATATGCAATGCGACTCAACTCAACTCAATCATCAAAATAACAACAATAATAGTTATATAACAATGCAACCACAACATATTATCACGACTTAATAACAACAAGATACTACAACAACTTCACAATAACTTTCTACTACAACGACTTAACAACAACAACTTACTCTCGCAACTTAACGACAACAATAAATCAACTTTTCCTCAAGGCCTATGTAAACACCCCAAATTTGCCCTCACCAATTCACACCATGGCTTGTGATATCTTCATATGCATAAGTTCAATCATAGCATCTCATATTGCATTTTTGATTCACTGCATTGCTCCCAAGTCATCTGCATCTAGGGTTTGTGATCTGAGCCATCCAAGAGCTATTTGAGACACTCCAAAGGTCATCAATCACTTCAAAAGGGGTCCATGTATGTTCAAGCATCATATTGTATCCTCACAAGGTCAAAGAGGCCAAAGAATCACAAGAACTGAGAATGGCATGGAAGCAGAGCCAGGTTTAACTACACAGATGACCTAGAATTAGGGTTTTGGTTTCAAAGGCCATAACTCCAAATTTTTTGGTCATTCTTGTTTCTATTGGTCTCTATATGTCATAAGGATCATGCATATCAAGTTTCATGAAGAAATTCCATGGGGAAGGCATCTGATCAAGAGTTGACTTCTTGAGCAAGTCAGTGTAAAATCAGGGCATCTGAGGCCCCCAATGACCCAACCAAAGGGTGTTCTTCATCATTTTGAATGTGTATGATATTTATTTGATCATAGAAGATGTTATAAGTTCACAAAATTGAAGAATTTCAAGCCATTTGCAAAAGTTGCCTTTTTGGGAAAATGACTTGTAATGGAAACTTGCCATTTTGGGAAACTTTTTCAACCCTTTCTTTTTGATTCAAAAATGCTTCAAATGGGAAAACGTTGGTCATGAAAGTTGTAGAATGGATCATTCCCTTTTCAAAAAGT
This sequence comes from Lathyrus aphaca, assembly GCA_963966055.1. Lineage (NCBI taxonomy): Eukaryota > Viridiplantae > Streptophyta > Magnoliopsida > Fabales > Fabaceae > Lathyrus > Lathyrus aphaca. The sequence continues at coordinate 179,230,694 of OZ014525.1, read as the reverse complement.
ACAAGAACTCTTTCTAATTCATTTTGGATCAAAAGTTATGGTTTGTCAAAGTTGGGAAAAATCACATAATTTCAAGTTTTGTACCAAAGAGGCATTTTGCAAAATGGTATGATCAAGCATTCTAAAGACTTCAAATGCGCACAAACTCTTCACAACATGCTCATGTGACTTCTAAAAATCAGAATTGGCCCAAGAATTATGCATTTTGGTACCTTGAACTTCATGAATTTCCAAAGGGGGCAAATATGTACCAACTTGCAAAAACTCATGAAGCCATGCCTCTACTTGTTACAGCTCATAGAATCTGATCCACAAGAACTCCATGATCTCAGCTGAGCCCAACCATGCCCCTATCACAACCTCACACTTGCCCATACCTCAAGTACACCTAACTTGGACTTTATGCAAAAACACCCATACCAATCAGCCTGTGCCACACCAACTATTCTGACCAATCAAGACTTTACAAACACACCTCAAGCAAGCCATTTCATATCATCTTGAAGCCTGAACACACACACAAGCCAACATACACAAAAATTACTCCCTTTGCATTTTCTATCGAATCTCTCAACTCAGCCACAAGAACTTAGAAATTCTTTCACTAATCAACTCACCATGATCCACTGATCATTTCCCACCCCTCACTTGTCCCTGAAACCACCACAACCAAAAATACGATTTCAACACTCCCTTGACCTGAGCTTCTGCCAACTTTCTCTGGAGGCCATATAAACTCTAGCTAAGTGTCAAAAGCTTCAAAGGAGGATCATTGGAGCTTGTTGGAACCAAAGAAGCAGCCAGAAAGTCCCTGTCTCGAAAGCTCAAGCTCAGGTAGCCATGGCATTTATTTTTCCAGAACTTCCATTTTTAGTTTCTAAATGCTTCCTTATGCTTCACTGATTATCATGATGTGATTTGTTTTGAAAATGAGTGAAAAATGGCCATGTATGTTGGTTCTAAAACTTTGCCCGTGAAATGAGTTTTGGTTTGATTTGCTTGATTCAATGAAAATAAATGATTTTTGGGGTGGGGTTTAGGTTTAATGATGTTTGAGGATTGATTCTGGAGATTTTGGTGAAGATTTGATGCGTAGGGAGTGAGATAGCATGAACTACTGGCCGAAGAAGATGACCGGAACACTGTTCCGGTCATCTGAAAGTCATTAGGGCTTCTGATTAGGGTTTAATCATAATTAGGCAAGTTTGAATGTGAGCCGTTCGTTTGCGCGCTAGGTCAATTCCCGCCCCTGTGAATTTGAATCTCAGCCATCAGATTGGTTGACTTTCACTTTTTTCTATTTAATTTCATTTTATTTTCATTTGTTTTGCATTTATTTGTACGAATTTTTAAAAATAGCTAAAATCATTTAAAAATTATGAAAATTTTTGTCAAGGGTTTCATGAATTTTCAGAACACAAAAATATTTTTATTTTTATTTTTTGCATCAAAAATTATTTTTAAATCATTTAAATGATTATTTTTAATTAGTTAATGAAAATTAATTAATTAAAAATACATTTAAGTATTTAAAAATCACAAAAAAATTCACATAGCATTTAGAAACATTTAGGAACATTGTCCAACTCTCAAACTAAATTTCTTTTTTGTTCTTGATGCCTTTTGATCATTTTCATTAGATTTAATTTCATTTTAAGGCAATATTTTGCTTCAAACTTCAAAAATTCCTTTCTGCCTAACCATTGAGAGTTGGATGATGATCCTTCTTGCATTACACTCTTCATAGCATGTAGTTTATAGGATAAAATTGGTTTGATTTGATCTTGCATTTTTAATTTGTTTAGCATTTTTCTTGTTGAGGTACCTTAAAACCCTAGCAATCTTAGGAAATTCATAACTTTCATTAGGTTAAAAGTTGGATCCTCTCCTTTGGGCAGTGAGTTTGTATAGGTTTAGGGTATCTTTGATTGCATTTTCAAATTTTTATCATGTCACTTGCTTCTGGTTTTGGATTTTTGCTTTGTGTGTTGATCATAAACCCTAATTTGTGCCTTCCTTTGCATCCATCTTTCATTTGCTTGCATCCAACAACTTGCCATGACATTTTGTGCATCCACATGATTCATAATGCATCTTAGGATATATTAGAATCATGTTTGATCATTGCATCTTTCATTTGCCATGTTGTATGTCCATTACATTTCATAACTTTCCATGTACATTCTTGGTTCAATGCATGCCTCATTTGCATCCTCATGCTTGTATGATCATTCTCATCTCTTGTCATGTGTTTGCATCATCTCTTAGCCTCATTAACATCATGTTTATGTTTCTGGTTTTGGTTTGCATCATCACATTTCATCTCATTTGCATTACATTTCATTTTCTTATGCTAACATTTCAGGTGGTAAGTTGTTTGAGAAGTGAATTTGCCTTCACTTCTCATAATCTCTTTTCCTCTCTTTCATACTTCCTTTGCTGCATTTTATCTTGTGTATTGGATTGAGCTTGCTCATTCATGTCCATATTACCTTATTTCTTCAAGCAACTTGTCTTCTTAAGTGAAGCAAGTTGTTTAGCTTCTCTTTGCTTCTTGCTCCCTTCATTTGCTTCCTTCTTGGTGGTTTCTCTGAAGATTTCTCCTCTTGAGCCTCACAAACCCTAGGAACAACCAAGAATGATCACAATTAGGGTTTAATTATTCCCCCCATTTAGTTTTACCTTTGTGTCATCATTGAGTCTTCTCTTCTCATCTCCTAATCAGGGATTAAACCCTAAAGGTTTTAAGGCTTTGTGATTAAGCTTATGCCTGCATCCTTCTATTAGGATGGAGTGTATAACTTTAATCCTAAGTGTTAAACCCTTAATGTGTTTAAATCCTTTAATCAATCCATCTAATAATCATCAAGACATCAAACTTGTAACTTGGGCCTTGCATTAGGGTTCTAATTCTTCCTTAATTGGTTAAGAAGGACTAACCCTAGTGTTAAAGGACAAGTCCTCTTCAAGTTGTCTTGCAAACCATAAAATTAACTTCTTCATCTTATCATAAACTAAAATCCATTTAATAAAGGTTTTGTTTTTGTCATGAGGTTAATCCCTAATCATGGATTAAGTTGAGGAGCTTTCCTCAGCTTAAATGTTCTCATCTATTATCCTTCTATTAGGATGGTGTAATGAGTCCATTAAATCCTTGATTATGGCTTAATCTCATTACTTAACACTAAACAATAAACATCAAAAACATCTAAATAAATGCAAGTAGGTTAATGATCTTAATCCTACATCATGGTGATTAAGTGTGAGGTGCTTACTTCACACTTAAGGTATTCTCATTACCCCTAATCAGAGGGAGGATGTGATGAGTTTACTAACCCTTGGTTTAGGCTTAAGCTCATCAACTTATGACAAACTTCAAAAAGCAATAAAAGACTGAAAACATAAAAAACAAACAATAATCGTCTCCTCCGGGATTCTTTTCTCATCTCATTCACTCACAAACGAGAACTTGCTTCTTCCGTCTAATGCAAGACAGTTAGCACCTGAGCCAGACAGGTCATACACTTGAGCATAGGCAAGTAAGCAGTTCACAAGTCAATTTATCTTTCAGTCTCTTTGGGTCGAACTACGGTGTTCTGACTTCCTCATTTCACGAGAGGATACGTAGGCATAACTTAACAGTTATCGAACAAAAGTCTCTGTATATTCCCCCTCTTCCAGCATTATTCTTTAAGTCTCATGGTCTTGAGCATTTCATTCTTGTTCTTACACTGACACTTCATTTATACACTTCACACCTCTTTTACACTGACACTTGCATTCTTTCCAGCTTTGATACACAAATAGCACTGACACTACCCCTTTCAAACACAAATCTTTTAAGCGTGGATCCCGTCGAGTACGGCGGACAATCTGGGTGCTAATACCTTCCCAGGTTGTAACCAACCCCATTTCTCAGTCTCTCTGGTTCGCGACCGTCTTATCCATATCTTTTCTCAGGTTTATACATCATTACCTTTCCTCCTGGATAAAAATTCCTAGCTGGCGACTCTTGTCTTTCTGAGTTCACCCTTGTGTGTTCTCCTCCTTTTCACCGACCGTTCGCGTCTGTACCCCTCTTGACCTTGGGTATCATTTGGTGGGAGCGACAGCTTGGCGACTCTGCTGGGGACATCTTATACTGTAACCAGGGCTTCTGGTTCTTTTTGTGGGTTCCTCCTAGCACTTGTTTGATTTGTGTTTACCGGGGTGTTATGTGCTAATTGTGTTTATATAGTTGCTTTATTTATTGCTTTATGTACAGTTATTTATTGCTTTCTTTACAGCTTTATATATCATACTGTCATACTGTCATCTGGCTGGATCTGGGTTTTGTTTTGGTGGGTGGGGTTCTACTGAGAGTTTAAGGTCCTATACCTGGGACCTGAGTGACACCTAGGCTAGAGTGGTTCATGTTCTTTCCCATTCCATTTCGGTCTGGTGCGGGAATATGAAACACGGTTCAGATGTGGGTTTCTTCTTGAGAACTCTGTGCTACAGATTTCTTGTAGTGCTAGGGCTATCTGGGAAGCCTGGTAAGTCTGGATGACCTTTATTGTGACCTTCAGAAACTGAGGTGAATTAGAGGAGGATCTTTTATGGTTATTGTAAACACTGTACCTCTGGGTTAGAAGTGTTTACACTTCTCATAACAGATCCAAGTCTGAGGATCCTTGTTTTAGAACACCACCTGTGAGGGGGTTGGGTTGTTTACAGTTTTGCAGGTACCATTGGCCACATCATACCCTGTTACTATTTGGTTTAAGAGTACCTCACTTTGGACAGTTCTTGTGATTTAAACCATGGACACGTGACTCTTTATTTGAGTCCCCCACCTTGGTTACCGGATTCCTGAACCTCCATCCGGACTTCTTGAACATACATGGGCCTTTTATATCAAGACAGATAATCAGATCCAGCTTGATCACAAACCCTTGCATATCATTTGCATACTCATCATTTGCATCATTTAACATTTGTTTATTTGTTTTTCAGGGTATCCACATTACATCTGGCTTGGTTTTGACCCCTTCATCTGCATAGACCCCTGTTCACCAATTATCTGCTTCAGCTATCTTCATCAGTTGCCTGTTTCAGCTACTTCCATCATCAGCCTCAGCATATCAGTGGCTCATCTCCAGTATCAGTCTTCATCATCAGCACTTGTCTTCTGCTCTTCATCAGCAGTCATGGCACCCAAGAAGAGCAATATTTCATATCATTTCTTTGAGCCTGTGCTGACTGGCATCAGGCAGGTCCAGGCACTTATCACTCCAGACCACATCCCATTATTCAGAGAGCATTATGGAGGCATCCTTGATATGGTTATGGACCTGGATCCTTCTCAGAGGAGTTTTATCCACACTTGCCTACAGTTTTATGACCCTCCTTTGAGATGCTTCACTTTCCAGAACTTTCAGCTAGGACCTCTGCTAGAGGAGTTTTCATCACTGATTGGAGTGCCTATTAGGGGTGGGATTCCCTTCAACCCAGATATGACTTCTCCCAGCAATGGAGAAGTGGCAAAATCACTGTACCTAGAGCCTATATTGATTGATTAGAACATGACAACAAAGGCTGGAATCCCTGGTTTGCATCTAGACTTTCTGACTTCTCAGGCTATCCTGAAGGCCTCCTTGGGAGAATGGAAGGCAGTTTGTGCATTGTTAGCCCTCAGTATATATGGGGTTATACTATTTGCAGATGAGCCCAAGTTTATCAGCAAGAATGCCATTCATCTTTTCCTTCTGAGGAACCCAGTACCCACCTTGCTGGGAGATTTCTATTATTCCATTCATCAGAGGAATGAGAAGCAAAGAGGGAAGTTGGTGAGATGCTGTGCTCCTCTATTTCACACTTGGCTGCTCAAACACTTACCTAGGACTGATGCCTTCCTGAATCCTCACCAACAAAAGAATTGGGCTAAGAGACTTATTGCTTTGACTTCAGGTGACATCAGATGGTGTACCCAGAGCACCAAAGGCAGGGACATAATAACTAGCTGTGGGCAGTACCCCAATGTACCTCTAATAGGAGTGAAGGGTTGCATCAACTACAATCCTTTGCTGTTTAAGAGACAATTGGGCTATGCTTTGGTTCACCCTCCTAGAGTGCAAGACTTGGCTGAAACTCTGTATTGTGAAATAAAACCTAATCTAGCTGTTGTCAGACAAGCATCTTGGGCTTGGGACAACATCCAAACAAAAGGGATGGCTATTCTTGGAAGATGCAACAATGTGGATTCAGCTCAGTATTATGAATGGTCTCATAATAGAGCTCAGATTTCTGGGATGCCTTTCACCATTGAAGACATACCTGGACCATCCACAGTACCACCTCCAGTCACTGTCAGCCTGGAAGAATTTGAGAAGCTGAAGGAGAGGAATGAGAATCTATCTCAAGCTCTGAAGAAGACCCTCTGGGAGAGGAGTGATGGTCGTCTAGACATCGAGAGGTTGGAGAAGCTTAAAGTGGAGCATCTGGCCAAGATTGAGAAAGCAGAGGACTACATCAAGAAATCAAGAGCTGGAGAGCAAATATTGAAGAATGCCTGTAAAGAGGCCCAGTTTCAGAAGGCTAGGACTGATCTCTATCTAGAGGAAAGTCAAGCTAGGTGGGTCAGGATCACTGAAGCTCGCACTCAAGAAGATAAGAGAACTCAAGCCAGGATTGAGCAGTTGGAGGCCAATGAAAAGAAGAAACAGGAAGCTTTGCTGGCAGCCCAGAAGGAGATTTCAGAATTGAAGCTTAGGGCTAGTGTGAAGAGGTCAAAGGACCAAGACAGGCACAAGAAGCTGACCACTGCTATTGCCACCAGAAACCTTCTTATCAGGAACATCACAGAGCATCCGGATGGTCCTGTAATTGAAGCACTTTTGAAGGAGGTTAAGGAGGATGAGTTTGGTTTAGATGTTTGACTACTTTGCTTGTTGTTATTTCCATTTGATTTACTTTTCTTTTATGTTGTATTTTGACCCTTCAGGGGCATATGTTGTAAAAACAAACTATGTATGATCCACCATTTGTAATGTATTTGTTAGTTTGTCTCATTGAGTGTCTTTTCTCAAGCAACATGAGAACATCTTTTCAGAACATCTTCCTCGGGGTCTGGAAAGGTCAAAACCAAGAACCAAGCCGGATACCTTGGAAAGCAAATAAGCATACTGCATTGCATACTGACTTTTTTTTTGTTTTGTAGGTTTTGTCATTACTTTATTCTTCTAACTCTGTTGTGGTTCAGGAATTATTGCTCTCCGCCGGGTGTTCCCTCTCAACCGTCCACACCGGTATCCTACTCGCAACAATCTTCCTGGTATCCAAATGGATCAAGTACAGCAAGACCTGACAGAGGTCAGAACTCAGATGGCTAATGAAAGGCTGGAGATGAGAAACCAAATGACCCAATTCATGGAAGTAATGAATGGCTTGGCTCAAAGTCACGAAAGGTTGAGGGCATTGGTAGAAAGACAAACCCCGGAAGAACCCCATCTGGGAACTGGAGGAACAAGTAACAATGAGAGGGGTCAGCCTCATGTTAATCCACCAGTATATGGGCCTCATCTACATCCGGAAGTCAACATCCCAGGTAATGTGCAAGGAAATACTACTGGGGGAAGGATCTTACAAGAAGACCCCCAAGAAGAACAGTTTACTGTAATGGGAGCTGGGGATGAAGTTTATGATAGGAGGTTTGATGAAATTGCTGAGAAGTTGAGATCTCTGGAGTCTCAAAATTCCCTAGGCTTCGATGTAATGGATATGGGGTTAGTGGATGGGGTAAGGATTCCCCACAAGTTTAAACCCCCGTGCTTCGAGAAGTACAATGGAACTTCCTGTCCGCGAACTCACTTACAGTCCTTCCTGGGGAGACTTAAGGCATACACCATGGATGAAAAACTGTGGATGTTTTACTTTGAAGACAGTTTGACTGGGGCATCCAGAGAGTGGTATTCGCACTTGACCAGAGCTACTATCAGATGCTGGAAGGACCTGGCTGAGGCCTTCATCAGACAATACCAGTACAATCTAGACATGGCTCCTAACAGGACCCTCCTGATGGGAATGTCTCAGTCCTCCAGGGAAAGCTTTCGGGAATATGCCCAAAGGTGGAGACAGCTTGCTGCTGCTGTCCAACCACCCATGTCGGAAAGAGAAATGGCCGACATGTTCATGAATACTCTGCAAGGAACATATATTGATAGGCTAGCTGCTTTTTCTTCCACCAGTTTCGCTAACGTAGTCATAGCTGGGGAAAGGATTGAAAGCCTTTTGAAGATGGGTAAGATTTCTGATAATGGTGCAAGTTCGTCCAGTAATCCCAGGAAGCCTTTTGTGGGACCTAGAAGGACCAGTGAGACAAATGCCATTTATGCCAACAGGGGCAGACCTCAGCATGTCCACAGATCAGTAGCAGCTGTCACTATTCCAGCTCCGATTCCTCAGCAATCAGCATATCAACAACCACAACAACCACATTATCAGCAGCAAGTTCAGTATCCACCACCGAGGACCTACAACAACAATAACAGCAATCAACAACAAAGACCCTTTCAGCAAAGACCATCACAGGAAAATAGGGTGATTGATCCTATCCCTATGCCCTATGCTGCCTTATTGCCACAACTCCTGAAACTCAACTTGGTTGAATTAAGGACATTGGCACCACCAGATCCCTCCAATCTGCCAAGAAATTATGATGTCAACGCCAGATGTGCTTTCCACTCCAATGCACCTGGCCACAATACGGAGAAGTGCATGGCTTTACAAATGAAGGTACAAGATCTGGTGGATTCTAAAGCCCTCAATTTTGCACCCCCTCCAAGTGTCACCAAGAATCCCATGCCCAATCATGGAGGACCAAGAATTAATGCCATTGAGGAAGACAAGCCATCTTTCTTAATCACCAGTGTTGGACAGATTCGGACACCTCTGGTCGAGATTAAAGCTCAGCTCCTAGAGTGCCAAATGTTCCCCGGGTGTGAGCTCGGTTGTGGTTATTGCAACATTTCGGTCAACGGGTGTGATAACTTGAGAAGCGACATAGATGGTCTTATCAAAAGTGGTATACTTCAGATCACAACAACGGCGCCTACAAACCCAGCAATCCCTTTGACAACAATTCCTGACTCTTCTACAACTGCAACAACAGTCATTCCGACCAATTCATCAATATCATCAACAATGGCTCCGTCCATCACTTCAGCAAACCAGATATCAACAACCATTTCTTCTACAACATCAGCACCCATTTATTCAGCAGAATCTTCTACAACGCCAACAGAAATTAATGAAGATATCTCAGCAGTCACCATTTACTATGATCCATCAGATGTTCCTCCAAACAACAACTTTCAGCAACAAATAGTGGCACCTCCTGCCAGATCACCAGTCACCATTTACTACGATCCGCACACCGTTACAATACCCTCCTCTGCAGCAATCAGTCCAGTTACCATCACGGTGCCTGGACCCGTTCCATATGAAAGCAGTAATGCCATACCTTGGCATTATGGCTCTGATCTCTACTGCAACGGGGAGAAAATCACTTTGGATTCTTCAACCTCTTCTCCACAGATTGATAATGTTGGGGGAGGCGGAGGCTTCACCAGAAGCGGACGCCTTTTTGCCTCACAATTGCAAAGACCTAATGCCGAAGCAGAAGCTGCTGCAAAAGCAAAGGGGAAGAGTGTGATACCTGAAGTACCAATTATCAAGGAAACTCAGAAGACATCTTTTGAGCAAGATGTAGACGAGTTAATGAGAATCATAAAGAGAAGTGATTACAAGGTAGTGGATCAGCTTCACCAAACTCCCTCAAAGATCTCCATATTATCCCTGTTAATGTGTTCTGAAGCTCACAGGAATGCATTACTAAAAGTCTTGCACGCAGCATACGTGCCAGAGGAGATCACTGTTAATCAGCTAGAAACCGTGGTAGCAAATGTCAATACCAGTCATGGACTGGGCTTTACCAATGCTGACCTAACAACTGAGGGACGTAACCACAACAAGGCTTTACACATCACTCTAGAATTCAAGGGTGCTGTTCTATCTCATGTACTGGTGGATACTGGGTCATCGCTCAATGTCCTACCAAAGAAAGCCTTAGTGAAGCTGGAGTATGATGGCTTGGCATTGCGTCCGAGTAATTTGGTGGTAAGAGCATTTGATGGCTCTAAAAGATCAGTACTAGGGGAGATTGATCTGCCTGTGATGATTGGCCCGCAGACTTTTAAAATTACCTTCTATGTGATCGACATTCAGCCGGCCTACAGCTATTTGTTGGGTAGACCTTGGATCCATGCCGCTGGCGCTGTTACGTCTACCCTTCACCAGAAGCTGAAATTCGAATGGGAAGGCCAAATCATCACCATCTGTGGGGAAGAGGACATCTTTGTTAGCCATCTGGCTACGTATAAGTATATTGAGATGGATGGGGAGATCCATGAAACCATGAGCCAGGGGTTTGAGGCCCTAAACATTAATGAAGCATCCGTTGTACTGGGAACCTCCATGACGTCTTATCAGCAAGCCAGGAAGGTTGTTGAAGAGGGTACTGCCCAAGGCTGGGGCAAGCTGCTGCCCGTGGAAAAGAAGGAAGACAGATTTGGGTTGGGTTACAAACCAACTCAACAAGATCAATCAGAGGCTGCCAGGAAGCCCAGTTTTGTCAGCGGGGGAATGCTCACCCCGGATGCAGTGAACAACTTGGAAGACGAGGATGAAAGCGACCGCAACCTGGAGAGCTGGATACGTCCAAGGATCCCGGGGAGCCAAGTCCTTAACTGGTCTTCCCAGGAAATTATAAGGGTTACTCCTGCAGAGTAATTATTATTTCCTGTATTTTTAAGCATGCATCAAGTCTTGCATCTTGCCCAAGATGACAAGACTCATTTTGTAATCGGGCCATCTTGTAATTTTGTGCAAACAGATCAATCAATGAATATCAGACGTCTTTTGCAAATGAGTCTTTTTCTTTTCCGCTCACTGTTTTTCATTTTTCTTTTTGTACAAAAATAAAATGGCAATGTTTTCCAAAATGATATCTTTGTTTCACCTTTTTTCTAAACAAGATTAAAATTGATCACTAAAATAAACAATCTAAACCCTTGCAGAGAGTGCCTTTCAGACTGCACCGACAACAACACAGCTATGGCTTCGTATGACTTTGACAATCCAATCAATCAAGCTGATGAAGGGGTTGAAGAAGATTATGAGCTTCCTGAAGAGCTAGCCAGGTTGTTAAGACAAGAGGAGAAGGTTATCACTCCTCATCAGGAGGAAGTTGAAACAGTTAATCTTGGTACGGAAGAAGACGTGAAAGAGGTTAAGATCGGGGCCTGCCTACAAGATTCAGTGAAGGAACAACTGATTGATATGCTTCGGGAGTATGCAGATGTCTTTGCTTGGTCTTATCAGGATATGCCAGGGTTGGACACCGATATTGTCATGCACAAGCTGCCTTTAAAGGAAGATTGCCCGCCAGTAAAACAGAAGCTGCGCCGTACTCGCCCAGATATGGCAATGAAGATTAAAGAAGAGGTACAAAAGCAGTGGGACGCCGGTTTCCTTGCTGTAACTAGCTATCCACCGTGGGTTGCGAATATTGTACCTGTGCCTAAGAAGGATGGCAAGGTGAGAATGTGTGTAGATTACCGGGATCTGAACAGAGCCAGCTCGAAAGATGATTTCCCTTTACCTCACATTGATGTATTGGTTGATAATATGGCTCAGTTCTCGGTATTCTCCTTCATGGACGGATTTTCAGGATACAATCAGATCAAGATGTCACCTGAAGACATGGAGAAGACAACTTTCATCACACCCTGGGGCACGTTCTGTTACAAGGTGATGCCATTCGGACTAAAGAATGCTGGTGCTACATATCAACGGGCTATGGTAACATTATTCCATGACATGATCCATAAAGAAATAGAATGTTATGTGGATGACATGATTGCCAAGTCCCTCACAGAAGAAGACCACCTGGTAAATCTGTTGAAGTTATTCAAGCGTCTAAGGAAGTACCAATTGAAGTTAAACCCCAACAAATGCACATTCGGGGTGCGATCTGGTAAGCTGCTGGGATTTATTGTAAGCGAAAAAGGGATTGAAGTTGACCCTGATAAAGTTAAAGCCATTCAAGAAATGCCTGCTCCGAAGACTGAAAAAGAAGTTCGAGGGTTTTTAGGCAGATTGAACTACATTTCACGGTTCATATCTCACCTTACTGCAACCTGTGAACCTTTGTTCAAGCAGTTAAGAAAAGAACAAACGGTCAGGTGGAATGAAGACTGCCAGAAGGCTTTTGACAAAATCAAGGAATACTTACAAGAGCCTCCAATCCTTATGCCTCCAGTTGAAGGAAGACCTCTAATAATGTACATAACAGTATTAGAAGAGTCAATGGGGTGTGTGTTGGGCCAGCATGACGAGTCTGGTCGAAAAGAGTATGCAATATACTACCTAAGCAAAAAGTTTACCGACTGTGAACAACGTTATTCACTGCTCGAGAAAACTTGCTGTGCTTTAGCGTGGGCTGCTCGCCGACTAAGGCAGTATATGTTGACCCACACCACTTTGTTGATATCAAAGATGGACCCAGTTAAGTACATTTTTGAGAAGCCAGCACTTACCGGACGAGTTGCAAGATGGCAAATGATCCTCACAGAATATGACATTCAGTACACATCTCAGAAAGCCATCAAGGGCAGTGTACTGTCTGATTATCTTGCTGAGCAACCCATTGATGATTACCAGCCTATGAGATTTGACTTCCCTGATGAAGATATCATGTTCATAAAAGCAAAAGATCATGAAGAGCCTGTTCACACCGAAGGGCCTGACCCAGAAGAAGAATGGACTATGATGTTTGACGGGGCTGTTAATATGAATGGTCGTGGTGTTGGTGCAGTACTCATTACACCTAAGGGAGTTAACATGCCTTTCTCGGCAAAGCTCACTTTCAACTGAACTAACAACGAAGCTGAATACGAAGCTTGTATTATGGGTCTTGAGGAAGCCATTGACCTCAGGATCAAGACTTTGACTGTATTCGGAGATTCAGCTCTGGTAATCAATCAAACCAACGGTAAATGGTACACCCACCAAGATCATCTGATACCTTATAGGGATTATACAAGGAGGTTATTGAATTTCTTCACAACGGTCAAGCTTGAGTACATCCCTCGAGACGAAAATCAGTTTGCAGATGCTCTAGCTACCATTTCATCCATGATCAAAGTTCAAGCTGTTAACTTTGTACCTCGGATCTCAGTATCCAGACTCGACAGGCCAGCGTATGTATTTGCAGCAGATGTTGCCAAAGATAATAAGCCTTGGTTCCATGAAATTAAGTGCTTCTTGGAGGATCAAACATACCCATCTGGGGCATCTTCCAATGATAAGAAGACATTAATAAGGCTAGCTGGTAGTTTCTTCTTGAATACTGACGGTTCCCTCTACAAGAGAAACTTTGATATGGTACTCCTCAGATGCGTTGATAGAACCGGAGCGGACTTGTTGATGCAAGAAGTGCACGAAGGATCCTTTGGTACCCATGCAGGAGGGCATACCATGGCTAAAAAGTTGTTAAGATCAGGCTATTACTGGATCACGATGGATGCAGACTGTTGTGCCTACGCCAGAAAATGCCATAAATACCAAATTTATGCGGATAAGGTGCATGTGCCTCCCAATCCTTTGAATGTGATGTCTTCACCCTGGCCCTTTGCCATGTGGGGCATTGATATGATTGGCAAGATTGAACTGACTGCTTCAAATGGCCACAGGTTCATCCTGGTTGCCATTGACTATTTCACCAAGTGGGTCGAAGCAGCTTCCTATGCAAATGTTACAAGGCAAGTGGTAGCCCGATTTCTGAAGAGGGACATCATCTGTCGGTATGGAGTGCCCGAGCGAATCACTACTGATAATGGTTCCAACTTGAACAACAAAATGATGGCAGAGCTATGCCGGGATTTCAAGATCCAACACCACAATTCTTCTCCTTACAGGCCAAAGATGAATGGCGCTGTAGAGGCAGCTAATAAGAATATCAAGAAGATTGTGCAGAAGATGGTGGTTACCTATAAAGATTGGCATGAAATGCTACCATTTGCCTTGCATGGGTACCGTACGTCAATCAGAACATCCACTAGGGCAACACCATATCAGCTTGTGTATGGTATGGAGGCAGTCCTGCCTGTTGAAGTTGAATTACCCTCCCTGCGGGTATTGATGGATGTTAAACTGAATGAAGCAGAATGGGTCCGATCCCGGTATGAACAACTGAATCTGATTGAAGAAAAGAGATTGGCTGCAATCTGTCATGGACAACTGTATCAGAAAAGAATGAAAAAAGCCTTCGATCAGAAAGTCAGGCTCCGAGAGTACCAAGTAGGAGATCTGGTGCTGAAAAGACTCATCCCTCCTCATACAGACCACAGGGGCAAGTGGACTCCGAACTATGAAGGGCCATTCGTGGTAAAGAAGGTTTTCTCTGGCGGAGTACTCATGCTCAGCACTATGGATGGTGAAGACTTCTCGTCCCCTGTGAATTCAGATGCAGTTAAAAAATACTTCGCATAAAAATGACCCGCTGGACATAAAAACAGAATGTAAGTCCAGGCAAAAATAGGGCATCCCGGCGAGTCAAAAAAAGAATAAAAGACTCGGGCAAAAATAAGGGAAAATAAACAAAAAAATGTACACCCGCTGAGTTGAAAAGCCGCATTGGACAACTCAGGCAAAAAGGGGTATCCCGATGGATTGAAAACCCGAAAGGGCGATCCATGCAAAATAAGGGAATAAGCGAACAACTGTACTCTTAATTCATCTGTATCACTTGCAACTTGGTAAGCTTCGAAAGGATCAAACTTCTTTCAGAATCGGCCTTCTTCAGAAAGCAAGACGAGAAGAACGTCAAATGTCATACGAGTCATAGCAAAGGGAAGCTCCCTGAAGCGTCATCAACATTGCCAACATCTTTTGTTTCTCAATTTATAACAATCTCCTCATTTTAGGGGATTTGTTTCTTTGACTGTATCTTGCCAATTCAGGGCACATGAATTAATAAAATCAGATTTTCAGTCATGTTTCGTCTCGTACATTTTATTTTCGTTTGCAAAAATGTCTGATGTCTTTAAGATATTGGTTGCATAAATACAGATATTCCCTTTCTAAAAAATACGTGCTTACAGGAAATATACTTACTCCCGGGGGTGTCTAAACTCCTATGATGGAATCCAGTAAGGGATACCTCGGGATTACTTGTACGTTTCTCTGTCTTTTCAGGATTGCAGGTATTCAAAGCACAACATGGGGCATAAAAGCTCCACCCCAGCAAGCTGGCAAATCATTATCTACTCAGTCCATCTCCCAATTAGCACCAGAGGTGTTTTCTCCCCAGCTGAGTTGTCAAATATCATCCTCAGCAGGATCCACCTAGAGATCTCTAGGAAGATATTCCAGTGATCTTTTTTCTTCCCCAGCCAAGTGCTAGACAGAGAACCTTCCCCACATAGTTTCAGCCTCTATCCAGAAGAGCAACGCCTGAAGATCTCACAACAGAGTGAAGAAAGCTTCTACAAACCCCAGTTGGGTCCCTCATTACCAGGATAGGTCTATCAGTGACCTATCTTCCCACGCAGAGTCATACATGACAGATCTACCAATGATCCTATTCCCAGCTGGGATATCCACTTCGAGCAGATCAGCCAGAGATCTCCACAACAACGGGATCCGAATCCCGGATCGATATCTTTGCATAATCATAGCATTCACATCATATTCTCCCCGCAGAGCGTAGCATTCCGTTTAATACGGAGAATTACGGCAAAAATCAAACATATTGCATAATCATAAGCCATGTTCCGAATCAAACACTTGTAAATACTGACAATCCATCAAAGATATACAGAAAACTCCCCGGATTCCCTGGCAGAGAGCCAAGGCACTTTCCCTAAAGATACAGATACTTCTTGACGCCCGTCCGTGTCATATCCCCCGTAGAAAGCCAAAGCGTCCCCTTTGCACTCACAGATACACAAATATACAATTCCCCGACACCCGTCCGTGTCACCTTCCCCAGCATAGTTACCTAAACATTTTGTAAACCATACACTTGTTTATATTACACTTTCCTCTTTTTGACACTCGTCCGTGTCACTCTCCCCAGCAAGTTAAACACTCATCTGTACACCGCTCATACTTATTACTCCTGTTTCACTCATACAGATACTCGCCCATATCTTGTATATATCACTCAAATCCCCTCAAATTCGACACTCGTCCGTGTTCTTTGTCAACTGGTTGATACTCGTCCGTATCATCATCTCCGAACATATGTCAGCATTTGTTTCTACCTGATACCCGTCCGTATCATAATCTTAAGGATGCTCGTCCGCATCTTTAATCTATACACCATGTCAAACACTATTGTCTTCTTGAATTTAGACACCTCAAATCCCCTCAAATTCGACACTCGTCCGTGTTCTTTGTCAACTGGTTGATACTCGTCCGTATCATCATCTCCGAACATATGTCAGCATTTGTTTCTACCTGATACCCGTCCGTATCATAATCTTAAGGATGCTCGTCCGCATATTTAATCTATACACCATGTCAAACACTATTGTCTTCTTGAATTTAGACACTCGCCTGTGTCTACTTTTACCCAAAAGAGTCCCCGCAGAATCGATACTCGTCCGTGTTCTTTGTCAACTGGTTGATACTCGCCCGTATCATCATCTCCGAACATATGTCAGCATTTGTTTCTACCTGATACCCGTCCGTATCATAGTCCTAAGGATGCTCGTACGCATCTTTAGTCTATACACAGTACCCAAACCCTTATACCTCTCTTTTCTTGGATGTAGACATTCGTCCGCGTTTACTTTTCCCCAGCGAAGTCCCCAGCAAAACTTGTTAAATTACTTCCTTTCTATCTGACATTCGTCCTATGTCATGATACCTTTTCGGCAGTCGTACCCTGCCGGGTGATCGTCCTTCACCTTTTTGATGATCGTCCTTCATCAACCCCCAGTGGAGTCTCTATTCATTAGAACCCCTTCTTATCCGACATTCGTCCTATGTCGTGATATTTTTAGCAGCCGTACCCTTCTAGGTGATCGTCCTTCACCTCCTGATGATCGTCCTTCATCATATTATCCGATGGCCGTCCCCATCGTTGATCTTGTTATCTGACATTCGTCCTATGTCATGATAAACCCCGAGAGCAGCCGTACCCTGCTAGGTGATCGTCCCTCACCTCTTGATGATCGTCCTTCATCATGCTTATCCGATGGCCGTCCCCATCGTCGACCTTGTTACCGGACATTCGTCCTATGACATGGTACCTTCGGCAGCCGTACCCTGCCCGGTGATCGTCCTTCACCTTAGATGACCGTCCCTCATCTTATCCCCAACAGAGCAGCCGTCCCCTGCTAGGTGATCGTCCTTCACCTTCGATGACCGTACCTCATTGTTTATTTCGTTTACCTATGATCCCCAGAGAGTCTTATATCTTTACCTGATGGCCGTCCCCATCACAATCTCTCATATCCCCAGCTTGTCGGCCGTCCCCGTCACTGCTTTATTTCCCGCATCTTCCCCAGCATGTCGGTCGTCCCCGTCATCGCTTTACCTCCAGCAGTCGTCCTCTGCTCGGCGG
Organism: Lathyrus aphaca; assembly: GCA_963966055.1. Lineage (NCBI taxonomy): Eukaryota > Viridiplantae > Streptophyta > Magnoliopsida > Fabales > Fabaceae > Lathyrus > Lathyrus aphaca. The sequence continues at coordinate 179,213,023 of OZ014525.1, read as the reverse complement.
TCGTCCCCCGTCGCCTGCACTTCATAAACATATTTTATTTTCTTTTACAATCTATATCCCTTTTCTTCTTCATTCTGTGAGTGCAAATTTTGGACTGTCTTTGGTATTCAACCACAAGTTATCTTGTTTGCCTATTAAGCCGTTGCTTACATTCTACACAGCTAACTCATGCTTGAATAGGGGCAGCTGTAAACACCCCAAATTTGCCCTCACCCATTCACACCATGGCTTGTGATATCTTCATATGCATAAGTTCAATCATAGCATCTCATATTGCATTTTTGATTCACTGCATTGCTCCCAAGTCATCTGCATCTAGGGTTTGTGATCTGAGCCATCCAAGAGCTATTTGAGACACTCCAAAGGTCATCAATCACTTCAAAAGGGGTCCATGTATGTTCAAGCATCATATTGTATCCTCACAAGGTCAAAGAGGCCAAAGAATCACAAGAACTGAGAATGGCATGGAAGCAGAGCCAGGTTTAACTACACAGATGACCTAGAATTAGGGTTTTGGTTTCAAAGGCCATAACTCCAAATTTTTTGGTCATTCTTGTTTCTATTGGTCTCTATATGTCATAAGGATCATGCATATCAAGTTTCATGAAGAAATTCCATGGGGAAGGCATCTGATCAAGAGTTGACTTCTTGAGCAAGTCAGTGTAAAATCAGGGCATCTGAGGCCCCCAATGACCCAACCAAAGGGTGTTCTTCATCATTTTGAATGTGTATGATATTTATTTGATCATAGAAGATGTTATAAGTTCACAAAATTGAAGAATTTCAAGCCATTTGCAAAAGTTGCCTTTTTGGGAAAATGACTTGTAATGGAAACTTGCCATTTTGGGAAACTTTTTCAACCCTTTCTTTTTGATTCAAAAATGCTTCAAATGGGAAAACGTTGGTCATGAAAGTTGTAGAATGGATCATTCCCTTTTCAAAAAGTACAAGAACTCTTTCTAATTCATTTTGGATCAAAAGTTATGGTTTGTCAAAGTTGGGAAAAATCACATAATTTCAAGTTTTGTACCAAAGAGGCATTTTGCAAAATGGTATGATCAAGCATTCTAAAGACTTCAAATGCGCACAAACTCTTCACAACATGCTCATGTGACTTCTAAAAATCAGAATTGGCCCAAGAATTATGCATTTTGGTACCTTGAACTTCATGAATTTCCAAAGGGGGCAAATATGTACCAACTTGCAAAAACTCATGAAGCCATGCCTCTACTTGTTACAGCTCATAGAATCTGATCCACAAGAACTCCATGATCTCAGCTGAGCCCAACCATGCCCCTATCACAACCTCACACTTGCCCATACCTCAAGTACACCTAACTTGGACTTTATGCAAAAACACCCATACCAATCAGCCTGTGCCACACCAACTATTCTGACCAATCAAGACTTTACAAACACACCTCAAGCAAGCCATTTCATATCATCTTGAAGCCTGAACACACACACAAGCCAACATACACAAAAATTACTCCCTTTGCATTTTCTATCGAATCTCTCAACTCAGCCACAAGAACTTAGAAATTCTTTCACTAATCAACTCACCATGATCCACTGATCATTTCCCACCCCTCACTTGTCCCTGAAACCACCACAACCAAAAATACGATTTCAACACTCCCTTGACCTGAGCTTCTGCCAACTTTCTCTGGAGGCCATATAAACTCTAGCTAAGTGTCAAAAGCTTCAAAGGAGGATCATTGGAGCTTGTTGGAACCAAAGAAGCAGCCAGAAAGTCCCTGTCTCGAAAGCTCAAGCTCAGGTAGCCATGGCATTTACTTTTCCAGAACTTCCATTTTTAGTTTCTAAATGCTTCCTTATGCTTCACTGATTATCATGATGTGATTTGTTTTGAAAATGAGTGAAAAATGGCCATGTATGTTGGTTCTGAAACTTTGCCCGTGAAATGAGTTTTGGTTTGATTTGCTTGATTCAATGAAAATAAATGATTTTTGGGGTGGGGTTTAGGTTTAATGATGTTTGAGGATTAATTCTGGAGATTTTGGTGAAGATTTGATGCGTAGGGAGTGAGATAGCATGAACTACTGGCCGGAGAAGATGACCGGAACACTGTTCCGGTCATCTGAAAGTCATTAGGGCTTCTGATTAGGGTTTAATCATAATTAGGCAAGTTTGAATGTGAGTCGTTCGTTTGCGCGCCAGGTCAATTCCCGCCCCTGTGAATTTGAATCTCAGCCATCAGATTGGTTGACTTTCACTTTTTTCTATTTAATTTCATTTTATTTTCATTTGTTTTGCATTTATTTGTACGAATTTTTAAAAATAGCTAAAATCATTTAAAAATTATGAAAATATTTGTCAAGGGTTTCATGAAATTTCAGAACACAAAAATATTTTTATTTTTATTTTTTGCATCAAAAATTATTTTTAAATCATTTAAATGATTATTTTTAATTAGTTAATGAAAATTAATTAATTAAAAATACATTTAAGTATTTAAAAATCACAAAAAAATTCACATAGCATTTAGAAACATTTAGGAACATTGTCCAACTCTCAAACTAAATTTCTTTTTTGTTCTTGATGCCTTTTGATCATTTTCATTGGATTTAATTTCATTTTAAGGCAATATTTTGCTTCAAACTTCAAAAATTCCTTTCTGCCTAACCATTGAGAGTTGGATGATGATCCTTCTTGCATTACACTCTTCATAGCATGTAGTTTATAGGATAAAATTGATTTGATTTGATCTTGCATTTTTAATTTTTTTAGCATTTTTCTTGTTGAGGTACCTTAAAACCCTAGCAATCTTAGGAAATTCATAACTTTCATTAGGTTAAAAGTTGGATCCTCTCCTTTGGGCAGTGAGTTTGTATAGGTTTAGGGTATCTTTGATTGCATTTTCAAATTTTTATCATGTCACTTGCTTCTGGTTTTGGATTTTTGCTTTGTGTGTTGATCATAAACCCTAATTTGTGCCTTCCTTTGCATCCATCTTTCATTTGCTTGCATCCAACAACTTGCCATGACATTTTGTGCATCCACATGATTCATAATGCATCTTAGGACATATTAGAATCATGTTTGATCATTGCATCTTTCATTTTCCATGTTGTATGTCCATTACATTTCATAACTTTCCATGTACATTCTTGGTTCAATGCATGCCTCATTTGCATCCTCATGCTTGTATGATAATTCTCATCTCTTGTCATGTGTTTGCATCATCTCTTAGCATCATTAACATCATGTTTATGCTTCTGGTTTTGGTTTGCATCATCACATTTCATCTCATTTGCATTACATTTCATTTTCTTATGCTAACATTTCAGGTGGTAAGTTGTTTGAGAAGTGAATTTGCCTTCACTTCTCATAATCTCTTTTCCTCTCTTTCATACTTCCTTTGCTGCATTTTATCTTGTGTATTGGATTGAGCTTGCTCATAGATGTCCATCTTACCTTCTTTCTTCAAGCAACTTGTCTTCTTAAGTGAAGCAAGTTGTTTAGCTTCTCTTTGCTTCTTGCTCCCTTCATTTGCTTCCTTCCTGGTGGTTTCTCTGAAGATTTCTCCTCTTGAGCCTCACAAACCCTAGGAACAACCAAGCATGATCATAATTAGGGTTTAATTAGTCCCCCCATTTAGTTTTACCTTTGTGTCATCATTGAGTCTTCTCTTCTCATCTCCTAATCAGGGATTAAACCCTAAAGGTTTTAAGGCTTTGTGATTAAGCTTATGCCTGCATTCTTCTATTAGGATGGAGTGTATAACTTTAATCCTAAGTGTTAAACCCTTAATGTGTTTAAATCCTTTAATCAATCCATCTAATAATCATCAAGACATCAAACTTGTAACTTGGGCCTTGCATTAGGGTTCTAATTCTTCCTTAATTGGTTAAGAAGGACTAACCCTAGTGTTAATGGACAAGTCCTCTTCAAGTTGTCTTGCAAACCATAAAATTAATTTCTTCATCTTATCATTAACTAAAATCCATTTAATAAAGGTTTTGTTTTGTCATGAGGTTAATCCCTAATCATGGATTAAGTTGAGGAGCTTTCCTCAGCTTAAATGTTCTCATCTATTATCCTTCTATTAGGATGGTGTAATGAGTCCATTAAATCCTTGATTATGGCTTAATCTCATTACTTAACACTAAACAATAAACATCAAAAACATCTAAATAAATGCAAGTAGGTTAATGATCTTAATCCTACATCATGGTGATTAAGTGTGAGGTGCTTACTTCACACTTAAGGTATTCTCATTACCCTTAATCAGAGGGAGGATGTGATGAGTTTACTAACCCTTGGTTTAGGCTTAAGCTCATCAACTTATGACAAACTTCAAAAAGCAATAAAAGACTGAAAACATAAAAAACAAACAATAATCGTCTCCTCCGGGATTCTTTTCTCATCTCATTCACTCACAAACGAGAACTTGCTTCTTCCGTCTAATGCAAGACAGTTAGCACCTGAGCCAGATAGGTCATACACTTGAGCATAGGCAAGTAAGCAGTTCACAAGTCAATTTATCTTTCAGTCTCTTTGGGTCGAACTACGGTGTTCTGACTTCCTCATTGCACGAGAGGATACGTAGGCATAACTTAACAGTTATCGAACAAAAGTCTCTGTATATTCCCCCTCTTCCAGCATTATTCTTTAAGTCTCATGGTCTTGAGCATTTCATTCTTGTTCTTACACTGACACTTCATTTATACACTTCACACCTCTTTTACACTGACACTTGCATTCTTTCCAGCTTTGATACACAAATAGCACTGACACTACCCCTTTAAAACACAAATCTTTTAAGCGTGGATCCCGTCGAGTACGGCGGACAATCTGGGTGCTAATACCTTCCCAGGTTGTAACCAACCCCCTTTCTCAGTCTCTCTGGTTCGCGACCGTCTTATCCATATCTTTTCTCAGGTTTATGCATCATTACCTTTCCTCCTGGATAAAAATGCCTAGCTGGAGACTCTTGTCTTTCTGAGTTCACCCTTGTGTGTTCTCCTCCTTTTCGCCGACCGTTCGCGTCTGTACCCCTCTTGACCTTGGGTGTCATTTGGTGGGAGCGACAGCCTACAACTTAATCAACAACAACAATCAACTTTGGCTCAAAGCCTACAACTTAATCAACAACAACAATCAACTTTGGCTCAAAGGCCTACAACTTATATTCTTTCCATTACCAAAGCATTGCAACGTAAAACCACAACCAACAACTTCGCAACTTACTACAAAAGAACACAATGCAAGAACAACCAATTTTACCACAATCTTATTCACAAAGTCTCGACTAAAACTGACTAATTAAATTATTTACTATGCTCTGTTATTACTACTTACTACCTAGCTTATTATCATACTTCTGTTATATCCATGACAATAACTAACACACTAAAACCCGCTACTAAAGTACTATCACACTTCTACTACTAAACAACTTCTGCTACACACTAGTTATTACTACTACCACTAAGTTATTCAGTTTAAGCATTACTACTATTACTGCTAATTAATTACTACACTGCTACTCCAATAATTTATTTTAAGTATTACTGGTATTTATACTACTTAATCATGTTACTGTTATTCACTAAATCCGGTTAAAGTATTACTGCTATTTGTTGATCCTCAACTTAATTAATTAATCATACTACTAACTTCTACCTCACTATTACTTAAATAGTTCTTTTTAAGTATTACTAGTTTTCATACTAATTTATCTTGTTACTACTAGTTAAACTCATGTCCACCAATTATTTGTTCTACTGCTACTTACTAGTTATCAATTTATATATGGCTCTATAACTTTAACTATGTTTCTAGCATGCAAACAAACAAGGCAACATCCAGTAACCCATACACAGGAAACAAACAAAAACAACACACAAATTGTGACGTGCGTCACACAATTATCCTTCCTGTCACACCATGTGATGTTTGTTACACAATGGGACGATCGTCCCAAAGTGGTTTTTGGTGGTTTGTTTAGGTTTTAAGGTTGACGTTGATGTGTCGTTTCATCTTCTCCAATATGCCGACGATTCAGTGTTGATTAGTGATGGATTGTGGAGAAATTTGTTGGCTATGAAGGCCATCTTGAAAGGTTTTCATCTCATTTCCGGACTTGAAATTAACTTCAACAAAAGTTGGGCTTGGGGTAGAGCATTCTTTTCTTTTGGCGGCGGAAAACTTTCTAGCTTGCAAAATTTCATTGTGTCCTTTCAAGTTTCTTGGTATTCACATATGAGGTAATCATAGATTAATTTTATTTTGGAAGCCTTTGATAGATTTGGTGCGGTCGAGATTATCGTCTTGGAAAGGGAGGTTTTTGTATATCGGGGGGGGGGGGGGGGGGTAGAGTCACTTTAATCAAATCGGTGTTATCAAGTTTACCTATTCATTATATTTCTTTCTATAAACTCCCTTCTAAAGTTGTATGTATTCTTACTTCTTTTCAAAGGCGTTTTCTTTGGAATGGGTCGATTTGTAGAAAAGGTATTTCTTGGATAAATTGGAAGGAGGTGTGTAAGCCTAAAGAAGAAGGTGGGATTGGTATATTGAATATTAATCTTTTCAATAGGGCTTTATTGTCTAAATGGATTTGGAATATCTTATCGGAGACTAACTATATTTAGAGTGGTATTTTTGTGAACCGATATCTGAATCACGAGCTTTCCTTTCATATAGGAGATCGACCGAAGTATATGTAGTGCGCCCTCATCGATTTGGTGGAAAGACTTGTTTAGGATTGCTTTGATTTTGGTGGTAACTTATTCACGGGACTGCTTCATCATAATATTGGTAATAGTTAAAAAAAAAATTTTTGGCTTTCTCGTTGGTGTGGTAATGTTTCTTTTGCAGGGTTTTATCTGGATTTGTGGCAGGTTACGGCGGATCAATATAGCTTGGTGGTGGAAAATGGTTATTTTGAGGGATATATTTGGCTTTGGAATATTGTCAACTATGTTGTAATAGGGGTTGTATTAGAACTTGTTGTTCTGACTGTACAACATTCACAGTAAGCGGAACTTCTCAGCGGTTGGGCGGTAGCAGCTTATCAAAGTCCAGTTTGGTCACGATCTCTTGCAAATAGCGGTGCATTTACTGTCAAGTTGGCTTATTTTTTCTGCAGCAGTCCGCGGTTATGCAGCAGCCAACAAGTTTGGATTCGACTTCTTGGGAGGTCTTTTGTCTAGTGTGGGAAGCGTTTATTCCGTTAAAAGTCTTAGTCTTCGGGTGGAGATTAATTCATAATAAAATTTCGACGCGGGATCAACTTTATAAGCGTGGAGTAATTACTAATGTGCACGAATGGGTATGTCCATTTTGTTTTATTCATGATGAATCGGTTGAACATCTGTTGTTTCATTGTTCCAAACCCGTTTTGATTTGGAATTATGTTTGTAATTGGGTGGGAATAGGCGATATATATTGAAAATATTCTTGGGCATTTAAGGAATTGGATTGATAAGTTGGTATTGAAGAATATAGAGGTTAAAAAGGCGGTTGGCTTATGGTTGATCATTTGTTGGGTCCTATGGTCTTCTAGGAATAAGATTATGTTCAGAGAAGAATTTTGGGATTTTGATACTATCACAAATAGAGTTATCATTTTTTCTATGTGGTGGTTAGGCAAGAAACATGGAAATGCAAATATTTGTAACTATTTTGAATGGTTAAATGTTCCTTGCGAATTTTTGTAGTCCTCTTTAATTTTGGATTGGAGGCTATTTTGTATACGAGTTAGGATATCCCTTTGTATCTTTTATTAATATATTTTTGTTTATTAAAAAAAAACATAAAAAAATTGACATTGTTTGGAAACTATTATCATAATATATTGAAATTAAACTTCAAAAATAAATTGCAATACAATTTTTCAAAGAGCATTTTATTTTATGAAGTTGGGTATTTAGGGGTACTTTTGTAGCCTAAGTTTATTTGGTTGGACACATTAGCCCTATGCATTCTATCACAACACAATCAATCAAAAAACTCCAAAACAGAATAAGCCCCTCAACGTTTTAACAAGTTTAGCAAACTAGATGAACTTTTAAAATGGTTAGATCTACCAATTAAACAGAATCATCTATATCGAATCATCTGCTCCTAGTTCTCACACAAATTATAGATTTTTTCAACATGGTTTTATTCAAGTGTTTCTAAATTTAAAAATGCCTAACACTACTAGAAATACACGATTTACCTGCGGATTTTATTGCGAAAAATTATCCGCAGGTATAGCTGCGACATTACCTGCGAATTTTTGATGTAAAAACTTGTTTTCTGCGAAAAATAAATTCGCAGCAAAATTCGTAGGAATTCCTGAGACTTTACCTGCGATTTCAGATTTTACAATATTATTCTTTTTATCCTGCGAATTTTACTGCAATTTATTTCGCAGGAAATATGAAAACTCAAATCCTCTGGAAAAGTCGCAGGAATTGCTGTGACTTTTGCTGCGAATTTTCCTGCGACATTTCCTGCGAAATATTAGTATTTTTTATTTTTTATTTATTTTTAATAATTATAAATAAAATTATAAAACATTGATATATTCTAATTTCATATTAATTTTTATATTTCTAATTTTTTTCTAATAAGTTTTTTTTCTAATATTAATTTTTTTTCTAATTTTTTATTTTTTTCTAATAAATTATAAACCAAATTTTATTGATATTTAATATGAGAAATATAAAATTTTAATTAAATTAAGATTATAAAATTTTCACTTTTTTCTAATAAATTAAATTATTCTCTTATTTAAAATACATATATTAAATTAGTTAAAAATCAAATAATTTTAATACAAATAATTTTATTTTAGATTAAATTATTACTTTACCATTCATTTTATACTTTAAAACTAATAGTATAAAATAAAAATAAATAAATTTTGGAAAAAAAATAAAAGGTTTCAAACTGAGAAACAAAACAAAAAACACTAGAAACTGTTCATCTCCATCTTCACGTCTAGGGTTTCATCTTCACCGATTCCGCCGACGGCAAACTTGCATTTCTCAGTCGAGTTTCAAAATCTATCTCACAATCTTCGAAATCAGTATTCTTCTTCAGTTCATTGTTCCAGGTTCATCGCTCATAATCTTCTTCGACATAAGTATTCTTCTTCAGTTCTATTTTTTCAATTTTTGATATTATTTTTCGATTTTGTGTTCTTCCTTTGTTCTATTTGATAAACAATGTTTATAGAATCTTCATTAACATGTATTCCTTCCCTGCATTCTAATTGTTATTCTTGACTTGTTTCTTTTGATACGTTGATGAGAATTACTCTTTTGGTTTTGGATTGAGTTTTGCCAACAAGGTGTTTGTTGAAATGCCACAATGAGTTTAATCCAATTAAACCTTTATTTTGAGTTCTATTTGAGATAGTTCTATTTGAGTTCTATTTGTGATATTATAAATAAACTACAGGTCTGTGTTTAATCCAATTAAACCTTGATTTTTTTTTCTATACACTGCAGGTCTGTGTTAATTGTTTGGCAATTCAAGGTAATGCAGCTGCTGGCTTATAAATTCAGGGTATCAAGGTATATACTTTTTTGGTTATGGACTTAATAAGTTTTTGGTTCTATACTCTTTTCGGGTGATTATTTGCTAATATAAATTTGATTGGTGTTTGTTGTGTATTGGAATTTTCTGAATGTTGAGATTTTGATAATGTTGGTGGTGTTTGAACTGTCTTTGGGATTATTACTTTGTACTTGGGCTGCTTTGACTGTGCCAGGGAAGTTTTTGTGTATCCACCCAGATTCTGAAGAGAATAGGTAAATCTTTCTTTTTTCTCTTTTTATAGTTGAGATTTAGTGAATGTGAATTTATGCTAGTGGTTGATTTGATTTTGTTATCTAACTGGTTATTATTTGCAAGAGGTTGTAGTGATTTTAGAGAACTAGCAGCTTGATATTCCTATTATCGATGTTGGTATGAATGTCCATCAAAAGCTGATACACTTCATAGAGTAGACTACGCGAATGTAACCTCCTGATTTATGTGAGTGTTATACTGAGGAGTAAATCAACATTTAGGTAATCGGAATTGAATAACAGTAAATGAAGTAGGGAGAGGGAAAAAATGAGAAGATTGTGAGTAAGGATTGGGGTGGGAGAAAACAAATCCCTCAATGTGCTAGCATGTTCTTGTACTGTCCCCTGCTTGAGACTGATATCTTCTCCATATAAGCATGCAGTGAAGAAAGGGTTTGTAACTATTTTTCGTTGGCAAGGTTAGAGATCGAGAAGATACAAAGCGAACTTAGCTTTTCTTTTCATCCAAATTATATACAATAAATTGAAATTGACTGCCTTAAACGAGAAACAAATTATAGAGGTTGTAGTGAGAAACAAATCAGAGGTTGAAGTTTTTAAAAATACAATAGGATGCAAAGGGCCTCTTTAAATAATTAGCACAAATATTATACTATCGTTTTAATTGGGACAACTGCAAATGTCGTGACCTTATTTGACCTCAAGCTCTGCATGTCTAATGATATGTATTGCACTACCAACCTATGGAGTTCTTTGACTCCTGCAACTTCAAAGGTATTATCACATCTATCCTAGATTTATGGCAATGCCAAAGACAAAGTAATTAAAGTAATTAAAAACCTCCGTGTTTGTGGTGATTGTCATACTGCTCTAAAGATTATTTCTGATCTTGTGGGAAGAGAACTCATCATCAGAGATGCTAAAAGGTTCCACCATTTTAAAAATGGCCTATGCTCCTGTCGGGATTATTGGTGAACATTAACCTAGGTACTGTCTACCTTTGATAGCTAAATATATTCTAATTGAAGTTGTCTTGATTTTCCATAATTGTCTTTGACTAAAATATTTGAAAAAAGATGAACTGTTTTGAAATTTGTATATCAAAATGGTTAAGTTTCCTGAATAGTAATTTAGTTTAAATTCTTAATTCAACGCAAAAGTATACATGGTTTCACTTTTAGTAACATGCTCTTAGGAACAAAACAATTTTACCCGAGTGTATGTCTTCTGATCAGGATTACAAAACTCTGATGCTTTGATTAAAACAAATGATTGCATGACAGTTAAATCTACAATTTACCCTGCTAATAGTATAACCTTAATGTTGCTTTATAAGATTGACTATAATGGGGACGGGGTTTTAATTTTTATTTTCATGAGTTACAATCTATGATGTGTTGGTAACGAATACTGATTATAATTTTTAAGAAACATGAAAGGTAATCCTAAATGACAAACTTAAAAGACTATGGAGATAACATAAGATGCTAGAAATGTAGACATATATTATAGAATATTTTTCACATCATCTAACACTAGTCAAACTAAATCTTACCAAGCTTTGGGCTTGTTATAAATTTAATTCGTTGGAAATAAATAATTTGACACTGTAGTACTGTAGAGTCAGGCTGCTTTTTCTAATTGCTGCTGGGCCAAGAATCCTTTGGGATTTTGGGGCCACTCCAATACTTTGTCTTTGGCATTGCCATAAATCTAGGATAGAAAGACAAAGGTAACAAACTGAACATGCGCTTCTGCTGGTAAGGAATTATCACATCTTGGATAGGTCCATATTTTCTTCAAAATAACAAACACAGCAGGTCAATGAATGAAATCGCTCAACATGGATTTGAGTGCATGCATACAAAAACACATAAAGATGCACCACTAAACTTTACAGATAGACGTTACGATGTCACACGTAAGTAATATCAAGTTCTAGAACAATATAAGACTTGATAACAAAATATTGACTCAATCCTATATCTCAAAATTCTTGAATCCAAAGTCTAAACACACCCTTGAAGATGTTACCAACAAGATTTTCATTTTATAAAAGACTTACATAACTATGTTATAGTTGAATCCTAAGTCACAAGAAAGAGAAGAATGAAGAAACAGTGTATGTGTAGAGTGTTTGTTGTAGCAATAGTGGTAGTGCTTTTGGGATCTCACATTGGAGATGCATTAACTTGTAGTCCTGTAGAGTTCGGCCCTTATTATGGAATGTATCATAATCTTGTTGTTTTTAATGTCCAACAAATAAGATTTGTGTTAACGTTTTTAAATAAATTTTATTGGTTTGTGTATTGGCACAATTTTCATTATTACAAATAAAAATATCATTGTTTCACATTACTTCTAAAATATATGTATCTTCTATTGTGTACAAACGTAGGTACATAATAGATTAGATTCTTCGCCACATCTAAGAAAACCTTGAAGCTACATTGGAAATGGAAATTCCTCTTCATCGAACATGGATGTATAATAGGCTTCTTCCTGGCCGAAGTGCACATACATGTGAATTTCTAAAAGGCGTTGAAGAGTTTATAAATTTTGCTTGTAAACAGAATGAGTATTTGAAGGATGGTGTAATAAGATGTCCATGTAAGTTGTGCAAAAAAGAGGACCATCTCACCCCAGATGAGGCAAACATTCATATTCACCAACATGGGTTCACACCAGGATATTGGAATTGGACCTGCCATGGAGAGATAATCACTCACATCAATGATAATGACGATGATGATATAGATATGGTTGCGCCTTGTAGTAGTAGTCAACAGTGGAGTTATGAACATGTTCATGGATACCAAGACATGGTGTTTGATGCTGCCGGTTTTAATCGCGAGCAACATTTTATGCAACAAGAAGAGGAACCTCCAAATATGAAAGCAAAATTATTTTATGACATGTTGAATTCAACTCAACAACCATTGTGGCCGGGATGTAAAAACACATCTGAGTTATCTGCTGCTATTAAGATGTTGAGTTTAAAATCTAAACACAATATGTCACAAGCATGTTTCGATGACATGATCAAGTTTATGAAGGAATCAAGCCATCCAGAGAATGTAATTCCCTCTAACTTTAGGGAAACAAAAAAACTTGTGGCTGGACTCGGTTTATCAAGGATAAAGATAGATTGTTGCATTGGTGGGTGTATGTTGTATTACAAAGAGGATATAAATTTGAAGGAGTGCAAGTTTTGCAATGAGCCTCGATACAAAACATGTCTTCAACGTAAGCGTAAGCGAAACTATAAAGATGTTCCTCGCAAGAGATTGCACTACTTGCCTTTAATCCCTCGTCTTCAAAGATTATATGCTTCGGCGAGATCCGCAGAGCATATGAGGTGGCATTATGAAAATCATAGGGAAGAAGGTGTGTTGTGTCATCCTTCAGATGGGGAAACTTGGAAACACTTTGACCAAGTATATCCTACATTTTCTTCGGAACCTCGAAATGTTAGACTTGGTTTGTGTGCTGATGGCTTCACCCCTTTTAGCCAATCTGCAAAACCATATTCTTGTTGGCCTTTAATTGTCACACCATATAACCTACCTCCTGAGCTATGTATGATGATGCCTTATATGTTCTTGACCTTGATCATTCCAGGTCCAAAAAATCCAAAAGGTAAAATTGACGTGTACTTGCAACCGTTGATAGACGAATTGCAACAATTGTGGAATGATGGTGTAGTAACATATGATGCATCAAAGATGCAAAATTTCCGATTGAGAGCTGCATTAATGTGGACAATAAATGATTTTCCTGCCTATGGAATGTTGTCTGGGTGGAGTACTGCAGGAATATTTGCTTGTCCAGTATGCAAGGGAGGTTTAAAAGCTTTCTCATTGGAAAAAGGAAAAAGGAGATGTTGGTTTGATTGTCACCGTCGATTTTTACCTCATGATCATGCTTTTAGAAGAAATAAGGTTGCGTTTTACAAAAATAAAATTGAGACAAGGCAGCCTCCTCCAAGGTTAAATGGTGAACAAGTCTGGAAAGAGGTTTGTGGGCTTCCTAAGGTAACTAACATGCAAAATTGCATTGTTCCTGGCCGTGGAATTTCACACAATTGGACCAAAAGAAGCATATTTTGGGATTTGCCTTATTGGAGACACAACTTATTAAGGCACAATCTTGATGTTATGCATATAGAGAAGAATGTCTTTGAAAATGTTTTTCATACGGTTATGGACAACAAAGAGAAAACCAAGGACAACGAAAATGCAAGATTGGACTTGGAAAAGTATTGTCATAGAAGAGAGTTGTTGCTGAAAAAAAATCCTAATGGGAAATATATGAAACCCAAAGCCAAATATTGTTTGTCGAATGAACAAAAAATTGGTGTGTGCGAATGGGTGAAAGGATTGAAGATGCCTGATGGTTATGCTTCTAATTTGGCTAGATGTGTAGATTCAAAGCAAAAAAACTCTTTGGTATGAAAAGCCATGATTGCCATATATTTATGGAATGTCTACTTCCAATAGCTTTTAGTGCTCTCCCCGAACCAATTTGGAAGACCTTAACCGAGCTTAGTCAATTTTTTAGAGACTTGTGTTCAACAGTGTTGCGAGAAGATCATTTATTACAAATGGGAAAAAACATTCCTTTGATATTATGTAAGATGGAGCGTATATTTCCACCCGCATTATTTGACTCTATGGAGCACTTGCCAATTCATTTAGTTGAAGAAGCTAAGATGGGTGGACCAGTTCAATATCGTTGGATGTATCCATTTGAAAGATTTTTAAATAAAATTAAAAAAACAGTAAAAAACAAAAGAAATGTTGAAGGATGTATCTGTGAAGCATATTTGGTGCAAGAAACATCCTATTTCAGTTCCCATTATTTTTTGCCTCCTGCTTAAAACTCAAGTGTTATTGGCATAAACAAGGGGATTCATCAAGACCATATGCAACCAACTTTGTCTATCTTTGAACATTTGAATGGTCAAACAACGGGAAAATATTGTGAAAGGTGGCTCGAGGATAGAGAAATGGCAGCTGCCCAACTACACGTTCTCTTAAATTGCAAAGAGGTTAAGCCATTTATTGAGTAAGTATTGAGCAATAAATATATCTATATTTATTAAACTAATAATGACACTAATTTTTAATAATATCTTTTGTAGTATGTATGTCCAAAGTTTGAAAAGTATCTACGGGGATCTCAATGACGAAATCATTGATAAACAACTAGAAGTTGACTTTCCGCGCTGGTTTCGAGAATACGTAAGCATATTTAATAAGTGTTCAATTCTAGGATATTTGAGTTAGAACAAAGGTGTAGATTTTTCTTTTAAACTAAGATGTATGAATTGATTTATTTGACTAGGTGACAATGAATTGCAAACATAAGAGACAAAATTCTGACTTGTATGATTTGGCAAGGGGGCCTTTGAGACTAGCGAAATCTTGGCCTATTTATTTTGCAAATGGATACAAATTCCACACAACTTCTTGGAGTGAAGGAAAAACAACCGATAACAGTGGGGTATGTGTTAGTGGAATAGGACAAGGTGAAACCTCAAATGACTATTATGGCATTATTACAGAGATTCTAGAATTTGAATGGCCAAGTCAAACAACAAAAAAGTTGGTTTTATTTTACTGTGATTGGTTTGACCCTTCAAGACATGGGATGCGAATACATCGTCAGTACAAAATTGTAGAAGTTCGTAAGGGGAGAAAATATAGTAAATTTGATCCTTTTATTTTTCCAAAAGCTGCATCACAAGTTTATTATTCACCTTATCCTGGCTGCCCAAAAGATAAGGTTGATTGGTTGGTAGCTATAAAGACAAAGCCAAGAGGGGTTGTTGATGATAGGCATACATTAGATGTTGCTTTTCAAGTTCAAGAGTCACAAGTTAATGCAACAATTGAAGATGACCCAATTGATCACCTACAAGATGATGAAGTTGATGGGGAAGAGGTTAGTTTGTCAATGATGCAAGAAAATGAAGATGAAGAGGATTCCAATGATGACGGTGAAGATGAAGAGGGTGAAGATGAAGACGGTGAAGATGAAGATTAATAGAAATTTTTGTTATTATGGTAGTTATTATTTTTGTTATTAATTGAATACTCAAGTATGATTGATTATGGTTTCTTATGGATTTTGCACTCTTATTTTTTAGGTTTTGCAAGATGAAGTCACTTAAAAAGTCCAAGAAGAAGATTTTGCACTCGTATATATCTACTCAACATGAAGTCATCCAACCTCAACCTATTCCTCATCCCATTCAACCTCAATTCACTCAATATCAAACTCAACCTCAAGCCCAACCTATTCCTAATCTCATTCAACCTCAATTCACTCAATATCAAACTCAACCTCAAGCCCAACCTATTCCTCATCCCATTCAACCTCAATTCACTCAATATCAAACTCAACCTCAAGCCCAACCTATTCTACATCCAAGTCGGCCTCAACTCACTCAACTCCAACCCCAACCCCAACCTATTCCACATCCAAGTCGGCCTCAACTCACTCAACTCCGACCCCAACCCCAACCTATTCCACATCCAAGTCGGCCTCAACTTAATCAACTCCGACCACAACCCCAAATTATTCCACATCCAAGTCGGCCTCAACTCACTCAACTCCGACCACAACCCCAAACTATTCCACATCCAAGTCGACCTCAACTCACTCAACCACCGTCTAGATCTATATCCAAATCCCATTATTCTCAACCTCGTCCTCAATCTTCCGAATCTCACCCTTTACAAACTTTACCCCAACCTCAAAACCAACCTCGATCACGGCCTAAACCCACCCAATCTTGCACTCAACCTTCTAAAACTCAACCTAATCAACCTTGTCCTCAATTCACCCAATCTCACTTTTTACCAACTCAACCCCAACAAAATCAACCTCAACTACAAAATCAAGCTCAACCTAATCAACCTCAATCTCAACCCATCCCTTCTCAACCCAATGAATCTCAACATCGATCTCGATCTATCCCTTCTCAATTTATGGTCGTTGAAGCCCCATCTTCATCTAGTCATGCTAGTGGAGACACCGTTGGAACTAGAATTCCAATACTACCCGAAGGTGATGGGTGAGTCTCTTACTCTTAATTCTACAAAACCAGTGAGCTTTGTGTTTGAATTTGATTGTTAAAAAAAAACATTGGTTGTATTGATTCCTCTTTATATATCTTAGTGGTACTATGAATCAAACTTTATACAATTGATTTGATGTTTATTGGCTTAAATTAATATAATCAGAACAAATACTTGGATATATTATAGGTATATCTTTAATTTTGTCCAGTCTCTAATTTACGTCGTTTGTCATTTCTTCATACTTCTCAAAACACATTGTTTTTCACTTATAATCTGTTTAATTAATTGAATTAAATAACTTTGCCATTCACAAGCTGTTTGAGTTTAGTTCGTTGAATGGCTCATCTAGATTAATCATTGATTAAAGATGAATGTTTAATTTACTTGTCAGTTTTCCTTTCTGTTTGCCATTCACAATACTTGAATATGATCAAGAAAACACAAGGTGGAGGATTATATTGTGTTTTGATTTTTGTTGAAAACTTACAAAGAATGGAGGATGTAAAGATGAAAGCATTATTAACATGATAAATGCCTGTGTCATACACAACGTTACCAGTTCTAGATTTGTTATGCAATGTTTAGTTATTTCAAAAAGATTTTGCAATAGCTTATAAAACATTTAGTACTCTACAAACCCAAGTTAGAATGCTTAAATATGTGTAAATTAAAGCAATGATATAAAGAAGTAAACCATACGAATAGTGATTTGCTATTTAATAGAACTACCTAGTTCTAGCAACATAATTTTGATGTTCATTGTTATATTTTACAGATGATTATATATTTTTGTACCTTTTTGTTTACCATTACTTTCATATTCTTTTTCACATGCAGTGCTAATGCCTAATCTGAGTTTTTTAGTTTGTTTTTTTTTTCTTTCCAAATTACATAAAAATACTCTTAATTCTGCAGCATTAGTTAGAACACCACTGTTGGCTTATAATTATTCAACAAATTGGTTAGAACACCACTGTTGGCTTATAGGTTGCTGCAGAATGTTCTTTGCTGCAGAATATTCAACAAATTGAGAAACTTGTATGAGAAACTTGTATAAATATCATTAATAATTCTTTTTTGTTCCCATTTTGTTGGCTAATGGCTACTAATGTCTCTTTTTCAGATTTGATCCTCACAAATTGGTGGTTGCAGAAATTTCTCACATCATACGTACTCATTTGAATGAGGGAAAACCGTCATGGAAGAAATTATCACAAAAGCAACGAGATTCTTTCTTTGACCTGTTTACGGTAATTAAATCTAAAGATGGGTTTTATGTTAGAAATATACTGAAATAAATAAGTAATTGATTCATGTTTTTTTTTTATACAGCAAAAGTTTAAATGGCCATCCGAACACAAGGTTACAGTACGACGCAACTTTGAAAAAAGAAGTGCAGCTAAGATGTCGCAATTAATGCAGGATGTTCGAAGAGATTTAGAGTACAAGCCAGAATGGATGGGAGAGGATGTGTGGAAGCAATTAACAGTACATTGGAATTCCTCCGAGTTCAGAAAAATATCTGCAACAAATAAAAGAAATCGTTGTTCTATGGATGGTGCATCTCTTCACACTGGAGGATCCATTCCTCATCGTTTGCATTGGAAAAGAATGGTATTATAAGTTTTTCTTCATATTTCATAAATTATTATTTATAGTAAATGACACTATTCTTTTGTAATTGATAGAAAAAGGAAAAGGGAGTCGATCCATCATTGACTGAGTTTTATTTTCGCACCCATCGAAAAAAGGATCAAAGTTGGGTGGGTGTTCATGCTGAAGCTGCATATGTAAGTACTCCGAATCAATTCTATATAATATTCAAGAGTATGTGTTGCTTGAGACTTTAGGTTTAAATATTGACTTCATCTTTCCTAAATTATGTTATAAATTTTAACTTTTTGTTATGTCTTTTAAATTTTCTCTTAGGCTGAATTTGAACGGAAAAAGTTAGAGATTTCGTCTCAGAATTCAACTGTTCCAGGAGAGGATGAAGTTAATAGTCAACCTACTGTTGAGATGCCGTCTGATTTAGATATATGGGTGGAGTCTTTTGGAAAGAAGAAGAAGAAAGGGAGAGTATTTGGTCTTGGAACCGTTGCCAAGACTTTGATTCCATTATCAACTCAATCAAGTCTTTCGAATAACTCTCAGGAGGTTGATGATTTGAGAAGTCAAGTCCATGCTCTCAATGCTTCATTGCAAAGACAAGAACAAGAGAAGTTTGAGATGAAGCAACAATTGCAACGACAAGAAAAAGAGATGATTCAAACGAACAATAAACTTTCATTGTTAATGAATCATTTAGGATTTACTGCATCTTCTTCTCATCCACCCCAAGCCAATAATGAAAGAGATAATCCAAGTGAAGATGATGTTGATGAATTAGATGAAGACATTAGTAGTGAACTTTGATTTGTATTTTTTTTTGTTAGCTAGTATGAAATTTGGATTGTCTTTTTCTTATTAATTTGGTTTGATAAGTGATTCTTAGTAGTTTGATTGTGTTATTTTTAGTAATGTATTATTGACTTTATACTAATATTTAGCAACTTGGTTGCTTTAAAAATTAGAAAGTGATTAGTTTAAAATTGTCTCATTCAAATTAAATTTTAATTTATATATTATTGTTACTTTGATATTTAACATATTATAATATTTAAAAAATGAATTAGACAAAAAAAATTTAAAAATTAGAGAAAAAATTTCTGCGGAATTACCTGTGGTTTTTTATTTTCCTGCGAATTTTCCTGCGGATTTTACTGCGATTTGAGACTTTCCTGCGCATTTACCTGCGGGTTTTTCCTGCGACCTTACCTGCGGATTTATATTATCCACGAAGGTTTTAGCTGGGGACGAAAAATCGCAGGAAACGTGTTTTCTGCGGATTTTTTTCTAAAATCCGCAGGTAAATCCGCAGAAAAACAGTGCATTTCTACTAGTGTAAACTACTGAATCATATAAACATGCATTCTTCCTAGCAAAAATTAGTTGTAAAAACATACACACTCTAATCTCCAATTACATCCATCAACCACATATTTCTTCCCATGCATCTTTTGTATCTGCACCTCATAGAGCATTTATCAAATAGTTTGCATTCAATTGAAATAAGAAAGAAGTAAACTGAATAGCATAAAATTAAACTACTTAGTTAAATATCCTTTAGGAGAAAATGATAATCATAATACTTTAACTATTCAAAATAGCCAACTTACTCATTAAAGTTAACACTTTTTTAATAATAGAAAAGCTCTTACATCCCTTTAAAATGGATTATGATTCTATCATAAATGATTTTTAAACTTTTGAGACAACAAGATTTTTAAAGACCAACAAAACTAAAATTAAACCAAAGGCACACAGTACTACAAGCAAAAGCATTTTCTTCTGGTTCTTTCACATTACCTTTTTTTTCTTTTCTGTATGCCCTATTTCTCTGTAGTGAAGAAGGACTTTTTACATCCGAAAAATAAAAAATCTCCAAAATCCTCTAAATGTTCTTTCAACTTTTTATTTTTAATATAGGCTAGATACAAATGTGCGTTGAATATCATTTCTAATCCTAAAATGTATTTCGTACTTGTTATTAGTTTTTATAAAGAAAAGTGAGTGTAATTTTTCTTTCATTTTATATCTAATTCTTTAGGGTTAATATACTTTTTAATCCCTATAAATTTTAGAATTTCATTTTTAGTCCCTTATGAATTTTGACAACAGTTTTAGCTGGTTTTAACAACGGTTTCTTTTAAAAATTGTTGTCAAAAGGCAGGGAGGGACTAAAAATGAAATTTTAAAATTTATAGGGACTAAAAAGTATATTAAACCCAATTTTTTATTTTATTGGTGAGTTAACTTTTTCTAGATTATAAGATTTGATTGGATAATTGAATTTGATGTATAAACCCATTATTTTCTAAATCAATGAACGTGAAGTTTCACCTGCAGCTATATAATCATATGAAATTTCAACATTCAATTTGTAAGTATATGCTTTTTGACAAAAGGATGAAAGAACATGCGTGAGGAATTAAGTGGGACATCATGAATAAACAATGCTTGAATACACAACAAATATTGTATGGACATGCTAATAATAAATTAGTGAATGCAGCTAGTAAAATTTTAGGACCATCAACATTCATACAGAACTAACCAAAATAAAAATAAAGTGTGAAAAATATTTTGCAAGAAAAGTTTTGTAATGGCCGAAGGAAAAGGAAGAGTTTGTGTAACAGGAGGTATTGGTTTTATTGGTTCATGGATTATCAAGTCACTTCTTCAAGATGGTTACACTGTTAATTCTACTGTTAGAGTTGATCCTTGCCTCCACTCTCCGACGTGGTCTTGCCTTAACCTCCGACACGGCCTGCCTCTTACTTGCGGTGTGGCTCCGGCCGCAATTGTTTGCCGCACGGCCCTCCTCCGCCGATGCGCCGTCGAAGCTGACCTACAGTGCGGCTCCAGCCGAAAACATAATGCGCAGCCCGTCCAATTCCAGTGCCGCCGCGCGCTGGCTGACCCTTCCCCTTCCCCTCCTCAAAATTTGATTTTTGATTTTGTTTTTTAAAATACTCGAATTTTCAATTTCCTTGAAAAAAATCCGATTTTTTCTTCTTCGTGAAAAATCCAAATTTTGAAAAAGTTTAGATTTTTGACATTTAGGAAATTTTGGTAAAACAGATCGAGCGTAAGAGTTTCTG
The DNA here is from genome assembly GCA_963966055.1 of Lathyrus aphaca. Taxonomy (NCBI): domain Eukaryota; kingdom Viridiplantae; phylum Streptophyta; class Magnoliopsida; order Fabales; family Fabaceae; genus Lathyrus; species Lathyrus aphaca. Next base: position 179,191,459 of record OZ014525.1, on the reverse strand, counting down.
AAAAATACACAAGCATTAAACAAGTCGATAAAAAAATACACACGAATCAAAATTCTATTGCAACACAAATATATATTATATCGAACAAATATTTTCATATATCCACAAAACCTTTTACGGTGACTATAAGGGATTTATCCCAAATCTCAATTGCAAATATTAAAACAGGTTTCGATTAAAATAGGGTACAATAAAATGGATCACGTGCCGCTGACTATATTGAGTAGTGTCGCTCATGACACCGACGCTAACATATATAGTCAACATCATGGTGTCGGCTAGAACCAACGCTAAAATTTCATGTGTTACTTACTATATTGAGTAGTGTCAGCCACGACACTGACGCTAACATATATAGTCAACATCATAGTGTCGGTTAGAACCAGCACTAAAATTTCATGTGTTGCTGACTATATTGAGTAGTGTCGGCCACGACACCGACACTAATATATATAGTTAAGTTCATGGTGTCGGCTAGAACCAGCGCTAAAATTTCATGTGTTGCTGACTATATATCGTAGTGGAGGCCATGACTTCGACGCTAATATATCACGTGAGCAACATGGTGACAGCCAGAACCAACGCTACATGATGACGTGAAATTTTTTTTGTTGAAGGGCCGCCTAATCACATATTGACACATGGCAAACATCATATAATGATGTAGCCCAAAGTAGATTTTATCACTGTTAATATGTTACTTTTGCATTGTTAATAATGATAATATTTGTAGGCATAATGGTGTTTGGGTTAGTGATAAAATGTTACTTTTTCACTTGTGATAAAATGTTACTTTTTCACTGTTAATAATGATAATATTTGTTATGTTTTTTTCCTTATGGTTTTGAGGTTTGGGTTCAAAGCACCTCTCAGAGATTCTGATGGAGGCAAGGAAGAAACAAGAACGTCCATCTTGGATGGAAAAAGATGCCTGGAAATGGCTCAAAATTAAATGGGAAATACCAGAGTATAAGGTCAAAGCTGTCAAGAATAAGCAAAATCGAGCATTTGCGAATGGTGGATTTGTCCATACGGGTGGCTCCATATCCACAAATGAGCACATCATACGAATGATATGTCATTCATTTTAAATATTTGATTCCTTAAACTTTATCTTATAATTTATTTTTCCTAACATTTGACACAACTTTTTATTATGGATAAACGTCGGGAATTCGGTAGAGAGTCCACATTAGACGAGGTTTTCTTAAGGACTCATACAAAAAAGAAGGACTTCCAATGGGTGGACGACAGATCAAAGAAGACATATATAAGTGTAATTACTAAATTTTGTTTTTATTTTGATGTGAAATGATAGAAACAATGCTAATAATTTTCTGCACCTGTTTCCATTTTCTGCACTTAGATTATGATGATGACTATCACCATGAATAACTAAACCATTTGTTTCCATTTTCTGCACTGCTAATAATTTTCTTCACTTGTTTCTATTTTCTATACAAAAATTTAGTTCTCAAAAGTAGTACACCATGAATAACTAGCATCAGAAGTATTCAATTACTTTTACACTTTATGACATGACTTCATCACATATTTTCATAACTATTTAACTGCACTTACATGTTTGAATATGACATGACTTCATCATATTTTCATAACTTCATCATATTTTCATAACTTTTACACTTTGAGCCATATGGAAAGACAAGTGCATTACAGGTTTGCATATGACATGAATTCATCATATTTTCATAATTGTTTCACTGCACTTGTTTCCATTTTCATCAATAAATCTTCTTTTCCTCCTATCATGAAAATATTGTAATGTATATATTTTTTATATTTTTTTTGACCAGCAAACATTTCAAAAGAAGCTAAAACATGCCTCTCAAGTAGGAGAGACATCAGACAGTGACCCTAAAGAAGTTGATTCTGCAACTCTAACAATGATGATGACGACTCTATTGACAACATATAAGATCATATTATGATTTATTTTTACTCATGAGAATATCAAATTATATTTTGATTGAACCTGTTTTAAGTTTTGTTTGAGCTTGTTTACATCAAACTTGTTGAATTGGATGTTTTTTTGAGATCTGATTGATATTAAGATTTGAGTTTTGGTTTGAGATTTGTTGGTTGAATGGTTATATATAACTATGGTCATAATAAAAACAAATTTTGTTGATTTATAATATAAAAAAAAAATATTCATAAATCAGGAGTGTTAGTAATGCATTCAAAATTAACACTCAGTAAAGTTTGATGTTAAATATTGATAGTTTTCACAATTTTTATTTATTTATAAGTTATGAAAAAATATTATAAGTTTTTAAAAATATTCATATTGTCTTCATTCAAACAGAGAAATATTAAAAAAAATAGGTTTATTGATTAAATATTGGTATATTTGGTTAAAAAAAATTATAATACTACAGACGGTTTAACCGTCAGTAAAGTTATACCAAAAATCGAGTAACTTATCGAAGGCTTAGCCCTCGGTAAATTTACTGACGGCTTAGTCGTGGATAATATAAGACAAAAAATTTGATGTTTAATCACATATTACCCGCAAACTATTAACGGTTTATTCGTGAATAATATCGTGGGTTTATATAGCCGTCGGTAATCGTTACCAAAGAGCGAATTACCGAGGACCCTGTAGTCATTGGTAAGCCCTCGATAGTTTACTTTACCCACGACTTTTTATTGTTACCGAGGGTTTTTGGCCCTGGGTATTGCCAAATTTTCTTATAGTGAGCGGCGTAAAAGACTGCCATTAATTGATGACATGTAATGTTTATTTGTTGAAAGGGTAGCCAATTATATTCTAACACATGACATATCTTAGCGTCAACGGAAATCGATACTAACTCTGAAATTAGTGTTGAACAAAAGGTCAACAATTAGTATCTCGTTAACGTTCATTCAAGTTGATGCTATGGTGGGGCCTGACACACTACCAACTCTATACATAATTAACTGCCAGATTTGGAAAGTCCGCCCCGACCCCGACACTTGGCCGACGCTAGACCTTATTAGCGTCAGTTTATTGTCTATTAGCTAGGTTCTTTTCCGACACTAAACCTTTATTTTCTTGTAGTCTGGATCACCTACAATAATATAATAAGGTTTTGTCAAAACCTTATTTGGTCAAACATATTACAGACAAGAAATATAACATAAACCCTGGCGCTGAAAGAAGGGTAAGAACCCCTTATAACCCTGGCTGCCTATTAGCACCCATCAATAAGGAAATTCCCCCTTACCTTAAAATTGTAGAACCTTCAAACATTTGACAACGACTTATTTACTCTCTCTCTAAAAAATAAATTCTAACTTCACGTACTATAATCTAGCCTACACTAATTGACTTTTTATTTTTCCCTAATTTTATAATTATTTAAATATTACACTTAGGCCCTACGTTCCAAAATTCTCACCATTGCATATCTTATTCTCAATATTTTTTACTTTCCACTCAAACTCTTATTCTGATTTTCCTATTATTTCAATAAAATAAAAATTTCAATTGAAGAAATATTAAATTAAAATTATCCAAATTCTCATTTTCTCAATCTATTACTAAAAAATTAAAATTATTTAATTATCTTTAATAATTCAAATAAATATTATTTTATTTTTATTCTCTCAAATTCTTTAATCTTGATAATTATAAAATTACCAAAATACTCCTAAGTATTAAATGACACAAATAATTCAATATTAAATAACACATAAATAAACACGTCAATAATTAAAATAAAATAATAATTAAAAATCAAGGTGTTATAAGTGATGCGTAGCTCCTCTTGGTGTGCGCCGTCGATACCTAAAAGCGATACTGGATGATTTCGAGAGTCACCTGGTACCTAAGGAATATTGTCGGGAGTCAGCTCATGTATACTAGACTTGTGTTGAGTGTTACTTGACATGGTTTTATATGGTGTCACACCTTATCATGACTCCGGACACTCCTGGAGGACCACCTAGGTCAGCTAACCAGGAGCTACTCGAGGTTTGGGATGAGAAGACAAAGAACATTTTGTGGAGATTGAAAGAATATCCATAGAGTCAGGACTCCTTGAGGACGTCTGTCCCCATTTATCCTTAGCACAACACATGGTTTCTGAGTTACTGAATGTCGTGCAACACATACAACGAAAATTGATATTAGGATGTATTTTTTTTTGTATTGTCGGACATATTTTTAGACAAATGCTATGTATAAATTTTCTTGACTTATTTTTTATTAATATATGAATTTTTACTTTCCTTTAATATAACTTCATTTTACTTTGATTTTATATTAATATAAGTTGACCTCATTAAAACAAAATGTTTGGATGGTACGTAGGATTTCGGAGATACGTCTCCGAAATAACTACACATTTGTATTTTCCACACTTTGAACAACTTTTTATTGGACATTTCATAGATGTATCTTCAAATACACTAAATATCATACGAAGATGCTTCTTAAAACTATATTTTTATTCAAAATAAGATAGATCTCAGAATATCACATTTTGATTATGATTTAGATGTATTCGAAAATACATGTAGATTTTATAAGGTATGATATGCTTATAAAAAGCTCTAATGAACAAGAGAGTTTGGGTTTAAGAAACTCCAATACTGAAATGAAGCTCAATCCTATAAGAAAATGATTTTGTTTTTGGATTAAGGAAAAAAAGAAGAAGTATATATATATATATATATATATATATATATATATATATATATATATATATATATATATATATATATATATATATATATATATATATATATATATATATATATATATATATATATATATATATATATATATATATATATATAAATTCAGTAGGTTGTTGCACGTGTTGGTGTAATTTTTCTAGGAAACGTGTTAGTGTAGTGTACAGCAGTGTATAGACAATTCTCACTTTACTAGTTTCTTAGCCACCAAAATATTTTTTCCTAGCATCATTCGAGAAGGGTCACATTTCTCTTAAATAATATCAATTTATTTTTGTTAAAGAAAACAAACTGTCTAATGAGGCTAAGGCTGAAATTCTCATGCGATAATATGTGGTATTAAAAACTTAGATAAAAATAAAAATACTTAGTACTATATTCTATGTATGTTATTTCTTGGATACTCATACTCCCCACCAACTCAAATAAAAACTCTTATTAATTAATTAACTGAATTAAAATTGGTGTCAGTTTTTTCCTCAGCAAAATTGTTTGACTCGTCCAATATTGTGCGAGTATATTATATATATATATATATATATATATATATATATATATATATATATATATATATATATATATATATATATATATATATATATATATATATATATATATATATATATTATAATTAAATATACAAAGTAGAATAAACCTAATAGTAGGAACTGCAACAGAAAACGTGTCCAAAAATGGCAGAGGGAAAAGGAAGGGTTTGTGTAACAGGAGGTACAGGTTTTATTGGTTCATGGATCATCAAGACTCTCCTTGAAGATGGTTACACTGTTAATACCACTGTTAGATCCAGTCCAGGTATTTGGTCACATGTTATTTTTGTTTATTACTAGTCGTTCTTATTTATCATGTTCCTTAATTAATCACGTAAATAGCAGGGCAAAACAAAGATGTTAGCTTCCTCACAAACCTTCCTGGTGCATCCCAAAAGCTGAAAATTTTCAATGCTGATCTTAGCAATCCAGAAAGCTTTAATGCAGCAGTTGAAGGGTGTGTTGGAATATTTCACACAGCCACTCCGATTGATTTTGAAGTGAACGAACCGGAGGAAATAGTGACAAAAAGAACCATTGATGGAGCCTTAGGAATTCTAAAAGCATGCAAAAACTCTAAGACGGTAAAGAGAGTTGTTTACACTTCAAGTGATTCAGCTGTTTGTTTTCAAGAGAGAGAAGAAGATGTATTGGATGAAAGTTATTGGAGTGATGTGAATTTTCTAAGAAATGTGAAGCCATTTGTTTGGTCCTATGCAGTTTCTAAGACACTAACTGAGAAAGCTGTTCTTGAATTTGGAAAAGAACATGGATTGGATATTGTCACTGTCGTGCCAACTTTTGTTATTGGACCCTTCATTTGTTCTAAGCTTCCTAGCTCAATCAATGTTTCAATGCCTTTCTTATTTGGTAAGTGTGTTTTTCTTTTAATATTAGAAGTGTCAAAATTTTAAAATTGTAGCATTTAGTCCAATGATAATGATATATTTTAAAATTTTAATTATTTTAAATTTTTTAATTGAATTTCTCTTTGTTGTAAATTCTTTTGTTATGATAAAGTACTTCAATTATTCATCATAATATTTTTGGGTTGATTTTAATAATTATATTAGCCAAATTTAAAAGATCAAAAAATTTTTAAAGGATTAATTTATGAATTTAGGATTTTTTTCATAAGCAAAAATATTCATTCAAATGGAAGTATTAGGATACTTCAATCCGAATACGCCAAATCATAACAGGATAAGGTATACAACAATCAAAACTACTCTAAAAATATTTACATGGATGTAAAGTCCATTTGTAGTAATTACAAAAAAAATAGGTGTCTATTACGTTTAAATAAATTTAAGGTATGTTTATTTTAGCTTTAAAAATATGAATATTTTCTTTGTATTTTCAAAATTAGATTTTATAAAATCGTTTTTCAAAATATTATAAATATTTTTATATTCATTTTTTCTAACTTGAAAGAATAATTTTGATATCCTATAACATAAACTTATATTATTGAATACCAAATTGATTTGTGACGGAATTATAATATATTTGTGACGAATTTATTCCCTCTCTAAATTTATTTTTTTTAGTAGTGAAAAATAATTGAAATCATAATTTTATGAAAATCTATTTGATATATCTTGAAAATAAGTGATTTTTTGAAATTTTGATATTCAAAAAAAGTTTCAATAAAATAATAAAATATCTAAAATAACATTTCAAGAATAATTATTCAAACTAAATTTTCATTTGAAATTTTTATAAAAAATTTCTTTATAAATTTATTTTACACAAAATTATTTCACACTATAAAAATTATTTTTTAAAAGAACAAAAACAAACTGCCCTTAAAAATTTTAAATAATCATTTAGAATTTTTCAAACTAAAATAAGTCAACAAAATCCTAACAACATTTCTTTAAAATTCCTCAAATTTTAACTCAGTTCAAATTCTTTAAAAAATTTCATTTTTTTTTAAATTATCCATTTTTTTGGATAATAGTCATTTATTCCCTGTAATATAAGCGTGTTTTTATTTACCCCTTTGAAAAAAATATTTTTTTGATTATCCTCTATAATTTTAAAATTCTATGTCTTTTGTCCCCAGTTGGAAAAATTACCTCTGTACAATATATATTTTTGATTTATCCCTCTGATTTTTACATGTTTAAGGGATACCAAAGAATTTCAAGAGATAATCAAAGAATTTCAAGAGATAACCCTATATTTTTTTTAGAGATTAATTGAAATACATTTTAGTTTTTTTCTTTAAATAAACAAAAGTGTATTAATAGAATGGTACTAGGGATATGAGATATCCTAATCCATTTACAACTGCTAAAAACATCTCAAATGATCACTTACAAAATACACTTTTAGTCTAAAATCTGATTAGAAGAACATACATGGGTAATTAACCCATTCATAGGAATTACAATTACAAACTCCATCATTAAATAAATCTGATTTCTTGTGTATCACAAACTCCATAAATAATTATCGACAGTCCAACCACATTGTTGACAGTGGAGGAATTTACTTTAAAAATGTTCAGCCACCACTTTATGTGTGGAATAACACCTTCTGTATGAAGATAATTGATCCCCAGCCAAAATACACTTTTAGTCTAAACCTACTTTATACTATCATCCAATTAAAATGTGTTATTTGAATTTCCACTTACGATGTATTCTAATTAATCTTTATTTTGTATCCAAATGTTGAATTTTGTTAAAATTATTTTAAATTCCCTTAGATAATTATGAAGTTCGTTAGAAATATGAAAATGTCATTTAATATTTATTTTTAGAATTTCTTAAATATTTGTTTCTCGTGGGTTGGACAGTATTTTGCTTCTGTTTAGATATTTTTCACAGGTAGATATCATCATTTATGTATAAGTACATATTTTGTCGATGTCTTTATGAACATTAAATAATTTTCAATATTTAAACAAATACATATTGATTATTCAAAACTCATGGATATGGATGTTTTGTATGTATATGACTTTTTCTTCAAATGTGTGGAAGACACAATAGATGCCAATATATTCAATATTCAGATTTGAGTTAAATTCAGGTGATGTTGACAAGAATGCATTTGGCATCTCTCGTCTTCAAATTGTGCATGTTGATGATGTGGCACGAGCACATATATTTCTACTTGAACATTCTAATCCAAATGGGAGATATAATTGCTCAGTATTCACAGCAACCGTAGATGAAATAATTGACATTATTTCTTCAAAGTATCCTGAAATTCAAATTCCAAAATCCAAGTGAGTTCTACATATGAAGTTCTTCATGACCATCAAATTTATATTTGTGTGATCTTTCTTTGTTACTCTTATTAATATACAATTTACTTTTTTCTGTTATAGAGTGCTTATGGAAGCTAAAGGTTCTAAGCCTCGATACTTAACATCAAAGAAACTCATGGATGCTGGATTTGATTTCAAGTATAGTGTTGAGAAAATGATTGAGGATACAATTGAATGTTGCAAGGAAAATGGTTATCTTTAAACCATGAAATTAACTAGATGAATGATAATAATAAATAAATGATATGTTACCAATTAATAATTTAGTTTGTTGCTATTTGGACACATAAATGTGTAAACTTTATAGTTCCTATTTGAACACATATGTCGTAGATCTAATAATCATATACATGTTTGTATTATCTATTATATTCTGCACTAAAGTATATAACATAATACGTAGAACATTATATGACTAATAATTATTGATTTAATTCCAACAAGTGGTATCAGAACACGTCTTCATGTTTAATGTATTGAGATTTGTCTTCTAAACATTAAAGTTTATTTATTTTGGATCATGAAACATATATTTGAAATTCAATTTTTTTTAATATTCATAGAATGAAGTTTTAATGAAATTTTTTCAATAATTTTTTTGTTACACTTACTTTAAGTTTATGGTTTGTGTGTTATATTTATTTTCAAAAGATTTATATGGATCCAGGATCTTCCATATTTTGTGTGAATCTTTTAAAATAAATTAGGTTATAATATATATTTAAATGATATTTGTTTTAGTGATCATATTTGAAATTATATTTCTGATTTGAAAACTATAATATGTAAGGATCTATTTTAAGTTATAATTCATAGAATTATATTTGTGATAATAGAATCTTTTTAATTTGACATTGAAACTATATGATAAAGATTTGTTTGAAAAATTAAAATTTGAACAGTTTTTAGAAGAAAAATGTTTGTGAAAATTTTGGTTTTATTTTAGAGATATATTATTTAATAGTAGTATATATTATGCTAAATATATTTGGAATCACATATATTGTTATGATCGGTGATTGAAAATCATAAAATTATATTTCTATTAAAGATTTTGATTTTCAACATTTTATTTTTGGCTAGAGAGTATATATTTAGAAATATATATTTATGTCAATCATTTGGGAAGATAAATATTGAATTTAAATCTTATTTTGGTTATTTGATTCTTGGTTTTATAATCAAATCTTTTTTTATTTGATTTTTCAGTTATTGTTTTATCTTTCATTTTGATTTACATAAAATCTTCACATGAATTTAGATTTTTTAGAGATGAGATAAATACTAATTTATTTAATATATATTTAGTTATTATATATTATTTGTGGAAATATATTTCTGTGAGTATTTGAATGTCTCTAAAAATTATAAGGTAAAACTAGAGATTTGATTCTTTAAACTTTGGATACTTTGGATTTTAGAATTGGTTTTGTTGATTCTAAAATGATTTATTTAAAGAATTATTTGGTGTATATGTGAATTTGTTTGACATTTATTTGGTATATATAAATATTTAATATTTATCTGATTTGAAATATGCATTTAGCATGATTGAGTTGATTGCTATTAAATTTTATACAATTTTTCTTAATTATGTAATTTGTATAAATTCATAAAAATTATGTTTTATTGAGAATTTATTCTCACACTAAGGACTTTAAGGAAATATTATTATTATTAAACAACATCTTAAATGAATACGACTTACATTTGTGGGTAGTATCTTGTAAATTTAAGACTCTTTCCATTGAATTTATTAAAATGTCTAGAAATTTTGGTTGAGTTGATTGAAACAACATGTTGCAAAAGTAATCTCTGTTGTGTAAATTTGATTCAATCGGAATTACAAAAGATGTAGTCTGTAATTGTTCATGCGAACTGTTATGCGAACTGTAATTGTGATAGTAAATATGTAGTAATTATTATTTATCCATGTGAGTAATGATTGATGTCAAAGACATCCATTATCAGACCAGATTTATTACTAATGTTTGATCATTGCGTGAGAGTACCATTTTTTTTATAATTTTTGCAATCAAAGATTGAGAATTACCGTTGTATTTGATATCTTGTTTGGGTCTTTTAATTTACAAGTAAAGATGAATGTCTATATAATTATTTGTTCACGTATCAGTAATGATGTTGTATGAGTGTAAATCTTTCAAGTGTTTATTTGATTGCACTCACACATATAAAGTTAACATGTGGCGATTGTAAGAATTTATTGTATATCAATTGATGTTGTTGTCTAAAGACTTGACATGAATGATGCACATGGTATTTTTTGTGAGTACATTTTTTTATGGTAATCTATAAACTAATATAGTTTATATATCTACAAAATAAGTTATATTTTGATTCTCAAAAGTTATAAATTTTAGGAATAAAATATGAACATTATGTTCTTTGATGTAGACAACTCAAATTCTCTCACAATTAATATATTTAAAGTAAGACTCAAGTTTAAAAAGTGAGTACACTCAAAATTACAGAGATCTATGATTTTAAAGCTTTGCAATCCAGAGACATTAGATGTGTTATTTAAGATGACATAAAATTTATCATATTATCTTTGCTTAAATTCTAGTGCTTCTAAAGCAATAAAGCGAAAGACAAACTCTCATTGGAGTGATGACTTTTCATTAAGATTATTAAGCAAAGAAAATATCAGAAGCATATTATGAAACTATTTAATCTTGCTAAAGTGCTATAGTTTCATCAATTAGATGATTTTGTCGAAAATTTAGCATATGATATTCTCTTTGCACAGTTAAATTTATAACTATTAAAGTTAGAAATTATTCTTTAATAGAATAATTTCATAAAGTGTGCAATAACAAAAAAAATGAAGCAAGAGAAAATAAAATAATACTCATTTTATAAATACCTCAAGGAATAAGGCCAAATAAAGAATAATAAAAAAATATGATCTGAACTGACAAATGTCCAATGGTGTTGAATGATACATCAATTTAAAAGAGATAAATTTGGTGAAGATTGATGTTTTATTATTATTATTTAACTATTTTAGATTGTCATTATAAGCTTAAAAAAAATTGTATTTAAAAGACAATTTGGTGAATGAATAAAATTTTGTTTTAATATGATAACTTCCTCTTTTTAATTTTAAATGATGGATTCAATTTGTCTTTTAAATTTAAATATTATTATAGTTAATTCAGTCATGACTTGTGACAATCTAGAATTGTTGAAAAGTTTGAGAAATATAAACCTTAGTCCCAAGTTACAGAGACACATATTATAATGTTTCTTGAGAATATTGAGTTTGGGGGAGAGATAGTGTCAAAGAATAAACTAAGTGGAAAGAATTGGTTCTAACTCAATTCATACAGTTGCTATTTATATAGCAAATTTGGACCCTTATAAGGATATTATTATCCTTTCTCTCAATTAAATTAAGAAATTAATTCTTGAAGATCAAACTCAACATCCTCAAGAACTAGAACATCAATTGTCATAAAGAATTAACTGAAAAGAGGAATTCTATTCGGTATGATTGAAAGATTCTATTATGATAATTGTGACACTTGTTACTTGTTATAATTTTGGAGATTCATAAGATGAATATCAAGTTAGTGTTTCTTAATGTCGACATTAAGATATACAATATGGTGCAACAAGAGAAAATTTTGTGTCAATATATACATAGTTTATAGTTTGCGAACAAATAAAATCCATTTATATCATTAGTGATACCACAATATTTCATAATGTAATTGTCTAGTTTGATTTTGAGATGTCTATTATGAAAAATTATTGGGTTTTACAAGTTCAATGTGGGAGTAAGTTTATTTCCTGGTTTAATGTGTCAATTTTATTTTATTTCAATGATATATGATTGTAGTGTGAAACCAAGAAATCTCTAAGAAAAGTTTAGCGATTAAAGATCTTGGACACATTTCTATTGTGTTAGGTATTTAGATACTTAGATATTATTCTCAAGGTATCATCCAGTTATCACAAAATATTTATGTATATATCAATAAAGTTGAAAATAAAACTGACATGAAAGACAATAAACTGGGGTATGTCTCAATTATCAAGGGGGAATATTAAGTCTCAATCATAGTCCAAAATAAAAGAATCTGGAAATTTAAAAAATATAATTTTTTCTATACTTTTTTGGTTTTTGGGAATCGTATGTATATACATCTGGAATAAGCGTATATATAATGAGATCATTTGGTAGATACGAAAATCGAAATTTTAAATTGTTGAAATGAGACAACCATAATGATTGTTATAGAGAACAAAGGAACTTGTGCTCACATATTAGAGATCGAATAATTTAGAGATCATCAGGATGTTCGACTCTGGTTCTTTTGGATGTCTATATATAATGTGCATTCTAACTCAATAAATGACTATAAGTATTTATGTCACTTGGTTGCATATAATAAAAGGTTTTGAAAGACAACTCAGCTATATTGTAACATAAATCAGTCGGATAATGTTTCAACAACTATTTTATAAAGTTCATTGACTTATAAGTTGTTGTTGTTGAAGGATATAACATATAGATAGAAATTGTATGTTAGATGACTTACTAATCAAAGACTTGACATATAAGGTATTTGATATGGTTGTTGTCACTAAAGATGTCCTAGATTAGTGGGAGTCACTCATTCTTTACATTTTATAATATTGTTTTGATATCGATACAAATTTTATGTTAAGATTATCAGCATAAATAAAGTTTATGAGGTTATTATTGTTATAACCATTTCTGTATCGTTTGTGCAAATATTGAATTTGCAAACTTCAGTTTGATCTCAATAAAGAATTCAGTTGGACCAATTGGAAATATGTATGATTCAGAGAGCACATTACATGAAATTTCCATGCCACTCATCCATATCGATCTATGTTATCAAGTACGTTGATATGGTGGTCATCGGGGTTCTGTCATGTTATACGTTAGTGACGATAGCCGCGATGGTCCCATTGTTGATGTATGAGGTAGACCATATTGTAAAGTTGAAATCTAAAGATAAATAGCATTAAGATGCACACCTAAAAAATTACGATATAATTATTAAGATATATTGACCAAGTGGGAGATTGTTGAAATATTTTACGGATTTAATATTACTCCAATAATTATGTGGCCAAATATATATTTAATTATATTAGCTATTTATTAAAACTTTTCTCAATAGATCCAGGTATTCCTGCAATCTTATCTCTCATATACTAACATGTCGTAGATCTAGTAATTATATACATGTTTGTATTATCTATTATATTATGCACTAAATTATATAACATAATACGTAGAACATGTCAGTGTAAGACAATTTTACACATAGAACCAATAAAAATACATATAATTACCATGTAATATCAGTATTTTTGAAATAAAATATATTTTATTCTGATACATGGTTGTGATTGGTTGACAATGTAAAATATTTTACAGTGCCAGTGCATTTCCTTTTTTCTCATATATATATATATATATATATATATATATATATATATATATATATATATATATATATATATATATATATATATATATATATATATATATATATATATATAGTCGGGATCAAATGACACCAAGGTGTCAATGTCAAACTTAATAACATGACACCTCTAATAACACTTCATTCACCTTATGTTCGTACAACAACATCCACGTTTGGATTGAAAGGTTTATTAATATAGATCACGCATTTAAAATCTCATATCATTTGATATGTTAAAGGGAATGATAATAATTAATAGTTTTCATGAAGTTTTGTAGCGCGTTTGTTTTTATATTATATTGTTGACATGTTAAATAATTTCTGATTGATATTATGTTTTATAGACATGATCTATATGACAATTGCTTGCAATCCAATTAATGATCGATTTTGTTATACAAATATGCAGTAAAGCATTATCGATAGTGTAAACACCCCAAATTTGCCCTCAATCATTTCACCATGGCTCGTGATTCTTTTCATTTGCATAAGTTCAATCATATCATCTCATATTGCATTTTTTCTTCACTGCATTGATTCAAAGTCATCTGCATCTAGGGTTTGTGATCTGAGCCATCCCTGAGCTATTTGAGCAACTCCAAAGGTCTTCAATCATCTCAATAGGGTCCATGTATGTTCAAGTATCATATTATATCCTCCCAAGATCAAGTAAGTCAAAGAATCACAAGAACTGAGGAAGGCATGGAGGCAGAGCCAAACTTAACTACACAGATGACCTAAAATTAGGGTTTTGGTTTCAGAGGCCATAACTCCAAATTTTTTGGTCTTTCTTGTTTCTATGGGTCTCTATATGATATGAGGGTCATGCATACCAACTTTCATGAAGAAATTCAATGGGGAAGGCATATGATCAATAGATGACTTCTTGAACAAGTCAGTGCAAAATCAGGGCATCTGAGGCCCCCTATCATCCAACCAAAGGGTCTTCTCCATCATTTTGGGTGTATATGATCTTTATTTAATCTTATAAGAGTTTAGAAGTTCACAAAATTGAATAATTTCAAGCCATTTGCAAAGTTGCCATTTTGGGAAAGTGACTTGTAATGCAAACTTGCTATTTTGGGAAAGTTTTTCAACCTCCTCTTTTTGATTCAAAAATGCTTCAAATGGAAAATTCTTGGTCATGAAAGTTGTAGATTGGATCATTCCCTTTTCAAAAAGTACAAGAACTTGATCTAATTCATCATAGAACTCAAGTTATGGCCTTGCAAAGTTGGGAAAAATCACAAAATTTCACTTATGTACCAAAGAGGGAAACTTGCAAAAACTCATACCAAGGCAATTTGTGATCTCTAATTGACTTATAACCATTACACAAACATCATACATGACCTATAATTCAGAATTTCCCAAAGAAATCTCAAGTTTCATGCCTTGATCATCAAGATTTCTCAAAGGGGCCAAAACTTCACATAATTGCAAAACACCCCATAACTTTATTCCCACATGTTGAATTGCCTCAAGATTGGATTTGTGGACATCCATGAAGTCAGCTGCGCATGGACATGCCCAAGGACCAGCTGTATTCTTGCCCATACCTCAAGTACAAGTCATGTTGACATTTTGGCAACTTGCCCATACCAATCAGCTGCAGCCACCACCCACTCTCTGGCTTATCACTACTTGTTATGTGGATCAAACCCAAGCTATAACACACAACATTGCAGCCTAACACTTCAGATTGCTCAGCATACACAAAATCACTCCAACTTGCAAAAGCTTTCGAAACTCATAACTCACTGACTCAAACTCAAAACTACCTTCACCAATCAACTCAGCATCACTAAAGGGCCCTTTCCCACCCTTCAAACAAGCCTGAAAACACCCATATCCAAAACACGATTCTGGTGCAGCAAGGTTGCAAGCTCTCAAACCAACCACTCTCAAAGCTTTTCGAGCATCAAAGCATCATCAGGAGGTCAAGGGGTTTGGTTTTGCTCAAGAGAAGTGGCCAGAAAGCTCCAGATAGCAAAGCTCCATCTCAGGTATACCTCAAGAACATTTTTTCCAGAACCTTGATTTCTTGTTATAGAATGTTTCTATGAGTTGCACTGATCATCCTGATATGTTTAGTTTTGAGAATGGTTGAGAAATAAGCATTTCATGATCTCTGAAAGTTTTTTGACCTAGAACTAATTTGTTTCGATTCTCTCTTTTGATGTGTTATAAATGAATTTTGTTTGGGGATTTAGGTTCAGTGATGTGTAGGGATCATTTCTGGGAAGAAAAATTAGGTATTAGATGCTTAGGGAGAGAGATGAGATTTTTGCTCATCGGAGAAGATGACCGGAACACTGTTCTGGTCACCTGAAAGTGTTTAGCCCTAATCTGCGTAATTAATGAACTTTGAATGCCAGCCTTTGGATTTGTGTTTAGCGCGTATTTTAGATGGCTGAGATGAAGTCATTAAACCCTAATTCATTTAATTAACTTAATTAATTAAAATCAACTCAGATTGAACCACAGCCCTTGGATAGCGCGTGTAGTCAACCAAAGTTTCCCCAGTTCAAATCCAAGCCCTTGGATCAGTTTACTTTTAATTTAATTCAGTTTTATTTCATTTTTTTACCATTTGTTTTGCATATTTAATTTAAAATAGTTAGAAAATTCCAAGAAATATTTTTCTTTTGCATTTTTATTTCAAATATTTTTCTCATTCTGAAAATAATTTTTATTTCATTTTTTGCATAAAATTTGCATTTTTAAAACATTTAATTGTTTATTTTAATTAATTAATGGAAATTAATTAATTAAAATACCATTTAAGTTTCTAAAAATCACCAAAAAAATCACATTGCATCTTGACACATTTAGAGACATTATCAAACCATTTACACAAATTTCTTTTTGGTTCTTGATCCATTTTGACATTTTTTTTGGATTTAGGGTTCTTAAAAATCAATATTTTGACCCTAACTTAGGAAAATCTTTTCTGCCTAACCATGAAGGGTTTGATAATGGTTATTTTTGCATTGCATTCCACATATCATGTAGTTTCTAGGGTAAAATTGGCATGGACTTATCTTTCATTTTTTATTTGTTTTGCATTTTTCCTTGTGAGGTACCTTAAAACCCTAGCAAACTTAGAAAAATCATAACTTCCTTAGGGTTAAGAGTTTGGTCTCCTCCTTTGGGGTGTGGTATCATATGGGGTTAAGGTTCTTTTGATTGCATTTTTCAATTTTTTTATCTTGTCATTTGCTTCTGATTTTGAATTTTGCATTGCATCTTGTACATAAACCCTAATCTTTGCCTTCATTTGCATTCATTCTTCATATGCTTGCATACATGAACTTGCCATGACATTTTGTGCATTAATATGACATATAAGACACCTTAGGGCATATTGAAATCATGTTTGATCATTGCATCATCCATTTACCATGTTATGTATCCATTGCATTTCATAAGTTTTCATGAACTTTCATGTTTCCTTTCATGTCTCATTTGCATCTTCATTACTTGTATGATCATTCTCATTTCTTGACATGCTTTCATACCATCTCATAACATCATTTGCATCATGTTTATGCTTCTGACTTTGGTTTTCATCTTTGCATTTCATTTCATTTTCATTTCATTTGATTTCTTGTTGCTAACTTTTCAGGTGGTAAGTGTTTGAGAAGTGAATTTGCCTTCACTTCTCAAAATCTCTTCTCATCTCTCTTATAAATCATTGCTGCATTCTATCTTTGTATTGGAGTGAGCTTACTTGCTCATGCCTTATTCACCTTCTTTCTTCAAGCAACTTGTCTTCTTAAGTGAAGTAAGTTGTCTTGTTTCTTTCTGCTTCTCCTTCCTTCATTCTGCTTCTTCCATGGTGGCTCTCTTGAAGATCTCTTGCAAGCCTCATAAACCCTAGGAACACCCAAGCATGATCACAATTAGGGTTTGATTAGTCCCCCCATTAGTTTTACCTTTGTGTCATCTTTGTGTCTTCTCTTCTCATCTCTTAATCAAGGACTAAACCTTAAAGGTTTTAAGGCTTTGTGATTAAGCTTATGCCTGCATCCTTCTATTAGGATGGAGTGTATGAATTTAATCCTAAGTGTTCAACCCTTAATGTGTTTAAACCCTTTTAAATCAATTCACTTAATAATCATCAAGACATCAAACTTGTAACTTGGGCCTTGCATTAGGGTTCTAATTCTTCCTTAATTGGTTAAGAAGGACTAACCCTAGTGTTAATGGACAAGTCCCCCTCAGGTTGTCTTACAAATCATAAAATCCATTTCTTAATCTTACCATTAACTAAAATCCACTCTAATAAAGGCATTGTTTTGTTATGAGGTTAATCCCTAATCATGGATTAAGGTGAGGTATCTTCCTCAGCTTAAATGTTCTCATCTATTATCCTTCTATTAGGATGGTGTAATGGGTCCATTAAATCCTTGATTATGGATTAAACTCATTACTTAACACTAAACAAAAACAACAAAAACATCTAAATAAATGCAAGTAGGTTAATGATCTTAATTCTACATCATGGTGATTAAGTGTGAGGTGTTTACTTCATACTTAAGGTATTCTCATTACCCCTAATCAGAGGGAGGATGTGATGAGTTTACTAACCCTTGGTTTAGGCTTAAGCTCATTTACTTATGACAAACCTCAAAAGCAGTAAAAGATTGAAATTACCAAAAACAAACAATAATCGTCTCCTTCGGGATTCTCTCCTCATCATCTTCACTCATAAACGAGAACTCGCTTCTTCCGTCTAATGCAAGACAGTTTGCACCTGAGCCAGACAGGTCATACACTTGAGCATAGACAAGTAAGCAGTTCACAAGTCAATCTATCTTTCAGTCTCTTTGAGTCGAACTACGGTGTTCTGACTTCCTCATTGCACGAGAGGATACGTAGGCATAACTTAACAATTATCGAACACAAGTCTCTGTACATCCCCCCTCTTCCAGCATTATTCTTTAAGCCTCATAATCTTAAGCTTCACATTCTTTCCTTACACTGACACTTCTTTATTTCAGTTCACACTTCTTTCTAGCACTGACACTTGCATTCTTTTTCCAACTTTTGCACACAAAATAGCACTGACACTTACCCCTTTTTAAACACAAACTTTTAAGCGTGGATCCCGTCGAGTACGGCGGACAATCTGGGTGCTAATATCTTCCCAGGTTGTAACCAACCCCCTTTCTCAGTATCTCTGGTTCGCGACCGTCTTATCCACCTTTTCTTAGGTTTATGCAGCATTACCTTTCCTTCGGGATAAAAATGCCTAGCTAGCGACTCTTTTCAGTTCACCCTTGTGTTCTCTCCTTTGCCGACCGTTCGCGTCTGTACCCCTCTTGGCCCTGTGTCATCAGGTGGGAGCGACAAATAGTGTCGTGTTATTAAGTTTGACACATTTATTTCATTTGATCCTGACACATATACACACACAAATATATATATATATATATATATATATATATATATATATATATATATATATATTGTAACATATTTTTACACTGTCAACTAATGAGAGACATGCATCACAATAAATTCTAATTTTATTTATAAAATACTGAAATGACATGGTAAATGTAAGAGTTTTAATTGGTTGTATGTGCAAAACTATTTTATACCGACAATGCATTATCTTTATACTCATATATTTAAAAATAAGCTAGTAAAGGTTTACTTTAAATTAATTTATGTAATGCATATGACAAATAATCAGACATTTGCAAATCATTATAATATTATTGTAATTCATTGAAATGGATAAGCTTTCAAACGGTTAGAAAAACTCGTCAAAGATCGAAGGAACCATATTTTTCAACTTTTGGTGTCATAAGACTTTGAACAAAAGTATTGGCCTGATACAAATTATTGGGTGGAAATATGGACACAAAGAGATCTAGAGGGGGTTTGTTAGACTTTTTTCCCTTAAAGACAATTTTAATAGGTCTCATAAATGAAATCAGAGATTTTAAGAAGTACGGAAGCAAAACACAATACTAGGAGAGTTTAGAAGAATCTCAATGAACTAAATTAAATGAAATAGTAAATGGTATTACTAAAGACTTGATTGCTTCTAATGTAATTCATTCACGAGACAATCAAAGTCGTTTTAAACAAAGCGATTTAAAAACTCTTTACTTAGATGTACATTCAAGACATGATTATTTTTATAATAATTAAATAAGATTTTTGCACCATAAACCTAAACTATACATTAAATTTCTATAAGCACAATCTCACCTATATGAGAGACAACAATGCACTAACATAATGGTGATATTGGTGAATACTAGAAAATTAAAAGGATATAAGGGAAGAAGATACGATACAATGAGATATATAGTGGTTCGGCGTCTGTCATTATGTTGCCTACTCTACTCTTCGATGGTGTTAAAGAATCACTAGAAAATAATCACGATCTTCCACTATTTTGATAAGTTTGATACACGCATTTTGATTACAACGAACTATCACATGATAATTTTCTATATTAATGCAGACACCCAAACTGCTAACAAAAACAATATTTCAAATATCTTGATCCAATAACCTTGCTATCAACAATAACCTCCTCCAAGTATCTTTGTATGGAAATCCACCTGATCTCCCTGATTTCTTGTCTGAATGATTTCCTTTTGCTACGAGTTTATTGGACAACTGCCAACTTTGTCTATGAGTAATCTTTCTCCAACTCCACAAAAGATGGATAATTTCAAACTCCACCTTACAGAAAATTGATACTTGATCTTGCCAAAGTCTTCCTTTGAGTATATTGAAACTTTCACCTTGATGGGTACCAATAAAATCCAAATTGCATTTAAGAAATGATACTTGCACCTGTTACAAACAAAAAACTTCACACAAAAAAATATTAAATGCCTAATGTACCACTAGTCTCCTTAAAAACTCAATATTTACATACGAAGACCCTCAACAATGGAAACAAAATAAAGATGAAGATGATGAACAATGTCAGGAAATCTCATAAACACTATAATGCACAAGGTGATTGTCAAGGAAATAGTTGTAGGTGAATGAAGAACACACATACAAGGTTCTCTTAAATTTCTGGATGAATGGTTCTTGATTCTTGATGGATATCATAAACTTGATTAACCAATAACAATACTACAAGATTAATCAAGAGTCTCTCTCTAATTCATTCAAAATCAACTCACTCTCTCTAATTCATTCAAAACAACGACAAAATGCATAGGAATAAAATGCAACAAAAATAAGTGAATCTCACATATATTGACACTCAAGAATATGTTTAAGAGATAAAGATAAAAATTCATGGTGCTGGGTAAATACACACTAAAGAAGCAAAGACAAATTTACATTTTTGTCTCTATGGGTTTCACCCGCATGTTTAACTTACTAGTTACTTTCATAAAAAAAAAAAATATTTAAATTTAGGATGAAAATTTGGATTTGTGAAGATATGATTCAAGGAAAGAAGAAATTATGTTTCAATCAGAAGATTTTGTGGTTCAAATTAAGTTATATGCTTGATTCTAGTCAATTTGAGTATATCACAAAATTTCCTTCATGGAGCCATCTAATTTGAAACAGGATTAACACTTCATTCGAGTCACATGAGGTTGTGACTCGAATCAGGTTCATTTGGTGATTCGAATCAATTCATCCATTGTCAAATCCCAATTCTTACAAAGTTCCTAATTTGAATCACACTTAACACTTGATTCAATTCAAGTAACTCAACATCTTGATTTAAGATCTCTAACTTATGATTCAAGCCACACCTGATGAAATGACAAAATAGAAAATTTCTAGGATTAAAAAGGAACACTATCAGCGATTAATCAGTCTTATTTATTAAGTAATGAGGAGTCTTAATGGCACAATACTGAAAATAGAATAAGCGAAAACAATACAACTCAAAATAGAATAGAATACAAAAACACAAATATTGAATGATAAACCAATTACAAATATGCAAACAAACTATAACAAATATATTCAAATTAACAAAAACATCGAAACATGTAAGTGATAGCTTACGATAACGTCATAACCAATTCAATAAGTAGTCTATCAACAATAAACTATTAATTTTTTTGAGATCTTAAAGGTTATAGCTTGGTTTGGGTTAAGATTGGATTAAATTTAAGAAAGTAGGAACGACTCTTGTAGTTAGACTCTAAATTCTTTCATTCATCATATTTTTCAAATACAATTTTCCTTTTACCACAATCAACAATATAAGAAATGATCATAAGCTTAAAGAGACATAATTGACTTCTATTTCTCAAGTTACCCGTTCTTTTCACACACACACACACACACACACACACACACAAACACAAACACACACAAACACATAAAACACATGTTTACAAGTCTATTTTATTAAAGAATTATTCCTTTTTTTGAATTCGTGTCTGTAACACCCCAAAACTCCCCGACGGAAAATCATAAATCAGAGTTTTCAAGAGTTCAACAACAATACAAGATGCTACATTTCTCAACTATAAAAACAACTTCATTGATTTTCATATATCAAGGATACATAACACTATCAATTAGGATGAAACCATAACGTCAACTCTTATTCAATTCTTTAAAATAAAGCAACTTTTACAAATAGGCAGCGAATTCACAAATATTCAACTTTGCATCAGTTAACAACTTGTCCAACCTAACAACTTAGTAGAAACATATTTCTCATTGAAACAACTTAACTCAACAACAACTTAATATAACAACAAAACAACTACATGTTCATCCCCCCGAGTGTTACATATCAAAGCATCGACCGACTCGAACTATTGAAGATAATAATCTTCCTTCAAGCTAACCTGCACGTTACCAACCAATGGTAACATTCAACACAGAAAGGGGTGAGATATCGAACCATATAAATAAGAGTATGATAATTAATACGCTAGATAGAATCATACAATTTTATACTATCCATAACAACATCTTACCAATCGCCCCAAACAATCAACATATTTTATCAGCTTAATTTACACATTAACATAATCAATTCCAACTGTAAAATTAGCATATACACCTTCATTAACTCCGACAAACTTATATAACATATTCAACTTTTTCAATAGCAGCATAATCGACTTTACGAACATAAACATATAAACAACTCAGGCAACATAATCAAATAATCAACTTATCCAACATGAACCACCTACTCAAGTAATCAACTTAAACCACTTAATCAACTTAAATCTACATAAACAACGTATTCAACTTGAGCAACATAAACAACCTTATCAACGTAAGCAACAAGAACAACTTTATCAACTTGGCAACATGAACAACACAAACAACATAATTAATGCAACAAAAGATGCAACTCGACTGTGCGTATGCATGTGGTACCATTGGAGTAAAACTCCCAACATAAAATATACCAGGTTATCGAGGTATCTACAAGGCATAAGCCTTCAACTTAATAGATTTTTCAATCCAGGCCAACATGGTGAGCATCCGCTCCAACTTAGAAATGCAATAGATGCCATGAGACCAACAACGCAACACATAAACAACGAACAACTCAAACAACATACGACAACAATGTAACAACTTAAATTCAATATGATTCAACATTTTCCATAGGCCTACAACTTTCAATGTTGGCCATACGACCTACAACTTTAACATCAACATTGGTCTTACGACCTACAACTCAAATAATCAACATGGGTCCTTCGACCTTCAACCTAAAAATACCCAAATACCGGGACAAAACCACATAAACAACGATACTAGAAAATACACACATTCAACACTAATTAACAAGGTACACCGACAAAAATTACCTATTTATTATTGTAGATGTTTAAGAATTGGCAGAATTTTTGACCAAACAAGAAATGTTAAATTCAGTTCAGAATGTCCTATCAGATGTTGGGACATTATCAAACAGAGTATGTGAATTTATTTCAGGATGTCTCATCAGATGTTGGGACATTGTGTGAATAAATTAAGTTCAGTTTTTCAGGATGTCCCAACAGATGTTGAGACATCTCAGACCTGCTACCAGAATTAATTATTGATTAACAGATCAGAGATATTTAAGGAGAACTATCTGGAATTAATTAATGCTGGATAAAAACAGAACAAGGCGCATCTGTAGGGAGTTTTAAATTGAAGATTCAGATTAAAACAGAAGACCTAATGCACCTAGAATATAGGAGGTAACAAACCCTAAATTCAAGGTGACAGTTGCTGCACATTAGGGCTGGATCATTCTACAGAAAGCCCAAAATTCAGATACCTATTTAAACAACAGAAACTCATAGAATTGAGTACGAATTTCAGAAGACTAAATAGGGTGTCTAGTGTTTTAAAAGCAGGTTGTTTTTATGTACCACTTTATGAGCTTTTAAGCAAAAGTGCATTTGTGACTTGATTGAAACTGTTAAGTAAAATCAAGCTGTTATTGTTTGAAGGATGTCTTCAATTTTTGTGTAAACTTGTAAACTTGATCACTGGGTGATTGAGGGGGAGTGAGTAGGGTACTCTTATCTAAGTGAGTCTTAGGTAGAAATTGCATTGGGTAAGTATTAAGTGATAGATTAAACAGGGTGGTTTAAGTCTAGAATTAATATTACTAATAGTGGATTTCCTCCTGGCTTGGTAGCCTCCAGATGTAGGTGTGGTTATACACTGAACTGGGTTAACAAACTTCTGTGTTGTTTATTTTTCCTGCTGTTTAAAGTTTTGGTTAAATTTGTCAAATGTCCTATTAAGTGTTGGAACATCTCTTAGGACATCTCATTACAGAATTTCAATTGGCATCAGAGCAGGCACCCTGCCTGTTTATACTGGGTGAGATCTAGGGAAAACAAATTCTGTAACATGGACAGAGATATAGGGTCAGTAAATAGACCACCTATACTGGATGGTTCTAATTATGACTACTGGAAGCCAAGAATGATTGCATTCTTAAAGTCACTTGACAACAGGGCATGGAGAGCAGTAAATGTTGGATGGAAACATCCTGTTCAAAACACCAAAGATGGATCAATAGTTCTGAAACCTGAAGAAGAATGGAGTAAAGAGGAAGAAGATTCAGAACTAGGCAACTCAAAAGCCCTAAATGCTTTATTCAATGGCATTGATAGAAATATTTTCAGACTGGTGCATCATTGTGAGCTGGCCAAAGATGTGTGGGATACCCTCAAGACAACTCATGAAGGAACATCAAAAGTAAAAATGTCAAGACTTCAACTTCTCACCACCAAGTTTGAAAACTTGAGAATGAAGGAAGATGAATCAATTCATGAGTTCTACATGAACATCTTGGATATAGCCAATACTTCTGGAGCCTTGGGAGAAAAGATGACTGATGAAAAGCTTGTAAGGAAGATTCTCAGATCTTTGCCAAAAAGATTTGACATGAAAGTCACAGCAATAGAAGAAGCACAAGACATATGCTCCATGAAAGCTGAAGAACTAATTGGTTCCCTTCAAACTTTTGAGATGGGAATGAATGACACACATGCTAAAAAGAACAAAAGCATTGCCTTGGTTTCAAATGCAGATGAAGAAGAAGATGATGAACTAGCAAATGATAAAAGCTTATCAGAAAACCTTGTATTGATTACAAGACAGTTCAAACAGATTCTCAGAGGTATGGAAGGTAAATCAAATTCCAGTGGAAGATTCACAAACTCTTCTGAAAACAAGAGAACCTATGATGCTAACAGAAGATCAAATCTTGCTAAAAAGACCAGTCAAGAAAAAGGAATCAAGTGCCATGAATGTGAAGGATATGGACACATCAAGAAGGAATGTCCTAACTTCTTAGAAAGACAAAAGAAGGGACTATCTGTAACCTGGTCTGATGAAGACTCAGGAGATTCAGAAGAAGAATCAGCTAAGCACATTGCTGCTTTAGCTGGACTGTGTGAATATGACAGTGATTCCAGCTGTGAAGAGCTTACTTATGCAGATCTTGAGCAAGCCTTCAAGGATCTGTACAAGAGAAGTACTGAAGTATGCAGTGAGGTCATAAAGCTAAAGAAGTAGAATGAAGTACTAGAAGAAGAAAAAGCAAGTGATCAAGTAATCATTGATACCTTAAAAAGTGAAGTAACTCTTCTCAATTCTAAGCTGGAACATATGTCCAAATCTGTTAGAATGATGAACAGCAGCTCAAATACACTGGATGCTATTCTCTGCAATAATAAACATTCAGGGGACAAAAGTGGACTGGGATATAACAGAGATGAAGCAAGCTCTAGCAAAACTACTTCAAAAACTATACAGTCAAACAAGATGTCTCAACAGATGCTCCAACATCAGAACACAAAGACAAACATAATGTTCCAACAGATGTCTCAACATTCTGGAAAGAACAAAATGAAGAAAAAATATCAAAGATGGAGATGCCATCACTGTGGAAGATTTGGGCATATCAAACCTCACTGTTATAAGCTACATGGATATCCAAATCAGATGTGTCAGCGACCTTCCAAGCAGAAAGTAGAAGGTACCAAGAAAGTGCTGCATAGAAATCAGCAACCTCCTAAGCAAAAGACAGAAGTAATCAAGACAGTTTGGAGACCAAAAGCTGACATTCAGACTGATCAAAGCCACATACACAAGAACAAGATCAACAATCAAGCTTGGAGATCAGCTGAACAACACTCAGAGCAGAGGCATCAAAAGAAATCTCAACTCATCTGGTCAAAGAAAAGTACTGCATACATAGCACATACATCTTTGAAAGTATCAGCTAAAGAAGACTGGTACTTTGACAGTGGATGCTCAAGACACATGACTGGATTGAAGAATTTGCTAGTAAACTTAAAGTCACATTCATCCAGGTATGTTACCTTTGGAGATGGAGCTAAAGGAGAGATCAAGGGAGTTGGAACCTTGGATTGTCAAGATGTTCCAAGACTAGATGATGTGCTGCTTGTTAAAGGTTTAACTGCTAACCTGATCAGTATAAGTCAGTTATGTGATCAAGGGTACAGTGTAAACTTTACCAAATCTGAATGTATAGTGACTAACAAAGAACAAGAGGTTGTCATGAAAGGAGCCAGATCTAAAGACAACTGTTACATGTGGGAATCCCAAAATCTCAGTCTCACTTCAACCTGTTCTCTAGCTAAAGAAGAAGAAGTGAAACTGTGGCATCAAAGACTAGGTCATCTTCATTTCAGAGGCATAAAGAAGATCATATCTATGGATGCTGTAAGAGGTATTCCTAAACTGAAGATTGATGATGGCAAAATATGTGGTGAATGTCAAATAGGCAAGCAAACCAAGATGTCCCATCCAAAGCTTCAACATCTGACAACTTCCAAAGTTTTGGAACTTCTACATATGGATCTTATGGGACCTATGCAGGTTGAAAGTCTTGGTGGTAAGAGGTATGCCTATGTTGTGGTTGATGATTTTTCAAGATATACATGGATAAACTTCATCAAAGAAAAGTCAGATGTATTTGATGTATTCAAAGAATTATGTCAAAGATTGCAAAGGGAAAAATCCAGCTGTGTGATCAGAATAAGAAGTGATCATGGAAAAGAATTTGAGAATCAAAAGTTCTTAGATTTCTGCTCTTCAGAAGGAATCAATCATGAGTATTCTTCACCTATCACTCCTCAACAGAATGGGATTGTTGAAAGGAAGAATAGAACCATTCAAGAATCAGCAAGAGCTATGATACATGCTAAAAAGCTACCTCTGTATTTCTGGGCTGAAGCCATGAACACTGCCAGCTATATCCATAACAGAGTTACCTTGAGAAAAGGAACTTTGTCCACAATATATGAAGTCTGGAAGGGCAGAAAACCCACTGTTAAGTATTTTCATGTATTTGGAAGTAAATGCTATATTCTGGCAGATAGGGAGCAAAGGAGAAAAATGGATCCTAAAAGTGATGAAGGAATTTTCCTTGGATACTCTATAAACAGCAGAGCATATAGAGTATTTAACTACAGAACAAATGTTATCATGGAGTCCATAAATGTGATAATTGATGATGCTCCTACAGATGTCCCAGAAGATGTTGGAACATCTGCTGATATCAAGGTTGAAGCTGAAGAAAAGAATGATCAATATAACTTCACTCAAAATGATACAAGGTCAGAAGATTCAAGCAAACCTCCCTCCATCAGAATACAGAAGGATCATCCCAAAGATTTAATAATTGGTGATCCCAACAGAGGTGTGAGCACTAGATCAAGAGAAGTGATTTCAGGTTCTTGTTTTGTTTCCAAAATAGAACCTAAAAATGTCAAGGAAGCTCTCACTGATGAATACTGGATTTGTGCTATGCAAGAGGAATTAGGTCAATTCACAAGGAATGAAGTGTGGAATCTTGTACCTAGACCTGATGACATAAATGTGATTGGTACAAAATGGGTGTATAAGAACAAGTCAAATGAACAAGGAATTGTTACAAAGAACAAAGCTAGACTTGTGGCTCAAGGATACACTCAAATTGAAGGAGTAGACTTTGATGAAACCTTTGCACCAGTAGCAAGGCTTGAATCAATAAGACTACTGTTGGGAATTGCTTGTATCTTAAAGTTCAAGCTATTTCAAATGGATGTGAAAAGTGCCTTTCTTAATGGTTATCTTAATGAGGAGGTATATGTAGAACAGCCTAAAGGATTTGTTGATCCAAGCTGTCCAAATCATGTATACAAACTCAAGAAAGCACTTTATGGTCTGAAGCAAGCTCCAAGGGCATGGTATGAAAGACTTACCACATTTCTTATCAAGCAAGGATACAGAAAAGGTGGGATTGATAAAACCCTGTTTGTTAAAGATGAAGAAGGAAATGTCATGATTGCACAAATATATGTTGATGACATTGTGTTTGGTGGGATGTCTGATAAGATGGTCAAACATTTTGTCAAGCAGATGGAATCTGAATTTGAAATGAGTCTAGTAGGTGAATTAACCTATTTTCTTGGTCTGCAAGTTAAGCAAATGGAAGACTCAATGTTCATCTCACAAAGCAAGTACTCCAAGAACATAGTGAAGAAATTTGGAATGGAAAATGCTTCTCATAAAAGAACTCCTGCTCCTACACATTTAAAGCTGACTAAAGATGAGAAGGGTGAGAATGTAGATCATAGTTTATATAGAAGCATGATTGGAAGCTTGCTATACTTGACTGCTAGCAGACCAGACATTGCATTTGCAGTAGGAGTTTGTGCAAGATATCAAGCTGATCCAAAAGTCAGTCATCTCAATCAAGTCAAGAGAATCCTTAAATATGTTAATGGTACTTGTGACTATGGCATAATGTACTTTCATGGTTGCAAACCTATTCTCACTGGCTTCTGTGATGTTGATTGGGCAGGAAGTGCTGATGACAGAAAAAGCACCTCAGGAGGATGCTTCTTTCTAGGAAACAATCTGATTTCTTGGTTCAGTAAGAAACAGAATTGTGTATCTTTATCTACAGCTGAAGCTGAATACATAGCAGCAGGTAGCAGTTGTTCTCAGTTGGTTTGGATGAAGCAGATGCTCACTGAGTACAATGTCCCACAGGATGTCATGACATTGTACTGTGACAACTTAAGTGCAATCAACATATCAAAGAATCCCATTCAACATAGCAGGACAAAGCATATTGATATCAGACATCATTTCATCAGAGATCTTGTAGAAGAGAAGGTGATTTCATTGGAGCATGTTGCTACAGATCTGCAATTAGCTGATATCTTTACCAAAGCATTGGATGCTACACAATTTGAGAGCTTAAGGGGCAAACTTGGAATCTGTGTATGTGATATCTAGCAGTTAATGAGATGTGCCAACATGTCATATGACATTGCATGGCATAAGTTCCAGATGGCAAAGCTAGTCTGGACTAGATCCTTGGGAATTTCATTCCTAATCATTTGGACTGTAACGGCTACTTATTTAGTAATTCCTTATAAGCAGCTATCAAGAGTCTCATCACATCATCACAAGCGAATCACATTAACTAGTAATCCTTCAGAAATCTTAAACCCTAAAGCTGCACATTCATCTTCCTCAACAATGTCTCAAAACCCTAAAACAGCTGAAGAAGTTCTCAACCAGGAAGACGTGGTTCATGCCACTCCTATTTCTATGGTGCCAATGCAATCAACACCATTAGACGAGCTCAGGGGAAATGCCTCTCACACTAAGAAGGCAAGAACACCAAAAAGAGGTAAAGATCAAATCAGAAGCAAAGCTAAAGAAATTCCTTCACATGTTAAATACTCCAAATAGGTTGATGATTCCATCAAGGAGATTGTCAACCAAGTTTTCTCTGAACAAAGAGTAGTGAAAGGAATCTCTGTTCCCTTGAACACCATTCCTGCACCTCAAGAAGAACCTGCTCAAGATACAAAGAACACTGCTGCAGAACAAGATGTCCCAACGGATGTTGGAACATATGCAGATGAGAAAGCAAACTCATCTGATGCTGATACTGAACAGACTGAGGACAAGAAAGAGGTCTCAAGTGAAAGTGATAAAGAAGTTTCTATGGAACAGGCTAAAGACTCAAATGAAGATCAATCTTCTACTGATCAACAAGCTGAAGAAGAGACTGCTCAATCTCCTCCAGTGGTCAACCTGGAGCAGGACTCTGATGCAGAAATCATAGCATCTGTCAAACCCAGCATAGCCAAAAGACTCAGGTCCAGGAAGGGTAAGATGCAAGCTGAAGCAGCAATTCCTGAAAAGAAGAAAGCCTCTCCAAAGAAAGGGAAAGCTAAAGCCTCTTTTGGGCCATCAAAACAATGGAGTAAAGTTCAAACTCAGAAAAGAAAGGCTGTCACACCATCAGATTCAGATGTTGAATCAGATGTCCCAACATCTCCTCCCAAGAAGAGACCAGCAACATCCAGAGCTTCAACTGCTGTACCAGAAGCTCCCTTGGACAACATATCATTTCACCATGTCTCTAGTGTGAACAGGTGGAAGTATGTGTACCAAAGAAGGGTTGCCCTGGAAAGAGAACTGAGCAGCAATGCACTTGAGTGCACAGAACTGATTGATCTCATCTCTGCTGCAGGACTATTCAGAACAGTCTCAGACCTCTCTCCCTGCTATGAAATTCTTGTCAAAGAGTTCATTGTGAATCTTCAGGAGGATTGCTCAAATGGTAAGTCTTCTGAGTTTAGAAAAGTTTTTGTTAGAGGTAAATGTGTACAGTTTTCTCCTCAAATCATCAATGAGTATCTAGGAAGAGAAACAGATGGACCCAATGAACTAGGTAAGACAGATAATCAAGTCTGTAAAGTGATCACTGCAAACCAGGTCAAAGCTTGGCCTGTGAAGGGAAAGCTATCTGTAAGCATGCTTACCAGAAAGTATGCCATGCTGAACAGGATTGGTACATCTAATTGGGTGCCTACTAACCACACTTCCTCAATCTCAACTGGTCTAGCCAGATTTATATATGCTGTTGGAACTCAAACCAAAATGGACTATGGAGCTTTCATCTTTGATCAAACCATGAAGCATTCCAGCTCCTCTGCAACCAAGCTACCAATAGCCTTTCCATCATTGCTGTGTGGTATTGTACTCAATCAATATCCTGGGATTTTAATTGACAAGGATACTGCATGCAAAAGAGAGAGCCCCCTGGCTTTTCATTACAAATTATTCCTAAGTCACCATGCTGCAGATGTTAAAGCACCTGCTGGGACATCTGCTGGTCCCTCAACTGCTAAGAATTCAATCTCCAAGAAAGAGTTAATTACTGAGCTAAAGTGCACCTGCAAAGAGCTTGAAGCTAGAAAGCAGAAGCTTGAGGAAATAATTCAAAGGTTGGAGAATGAAGAAGATCTGAAAGCAAACTCTGATGAAGACAGTGTTGCTGATGAAGAAACAGAAGCTGATGAAGAGACAGAAGTTGAGGAGGGAACTGAGAGTGATGATTCTGAGTGATCAATGTATGTGACAGCAATGTAATGACAGCAATGTAATGACAGTAATAGTGTCTTTGGCCCCTAATTTTGTGTCTACCAAGGGGGAGAACAACATCAAATGTAAACAACATCAAATGTAATTGCTGTTTAAATGAATGAAAAAATTCTGTTTGATTGCTTCTGAACTGAATAAGTTTTTCTGTTGGAACAAGACTGGATAAAGACAAAGACTGGATAAAGACAGGACACATGTATGTTTGAGGGGGAGTAATCTCAAATAAAAATCAACAGAAAAGTAATGATATACTCTGATAAAAAGAACTTCTGCTGCACTCTGAAAACCAGGAAAGATGTTAGCCAAAAATTAGCCAAAGGGGGAGTTTGTAGATGTTTAAGAATTGGCAGAATTTTTGACCAAACAAGAAATGTTAAATTCAGTTCAGAATGTCCTATCAGATGTTGGGACATTATCAAACAGAGTATGTGAATTTATTTCAGGATGTCTCATCAGATGTTGGGACATTGTGTGAATAAATTAAGTTCAGTTTTTCAGGATGTCCCAACAGATGTTGAGACATCTCAGACCTGCTACCAGAATTAATTATTGATTAACAGATCAGAGATATTTAAGGAGAACTATCTGGAATTAATTAATGCTGGATAAAAACAGAACAAGGCGCATCTGTAGGGAGTTTTAAATTGAAGATTCAGATTAAAACAGAAGACCTAATGCACCTAGAATATAGGAGGTAACAAACCCTAAATTCAAGGTGACAGTTGCTGCACATTAGGGCTGAATCATTCTACAGAAAGCCCAAAATTCAGATACCTATTTAAACAACAGAAACTCATAGAATTGAGTACGAATTTCAGAAGACCAAATAGGGTGTCTAGTGTTTTAATAGCAGGTTGTTTTTTTATGTACCACTTTATGAGCTTTTAAGCAAAAGTGCATTTGTGACTTGATTGAAACTGTTAAGTAAAATCAAGCTGTTATTGTTTGAAGGATGTCTTCAACTTTTGTAAACTTGTAAACTTGATCACTGGGTGATTGAGGGGGAGTGAGTAGGGTACTCTTATCTAAGTGAGTCTTAGGTAGAAATTGCATTGGGTAAGTATTAAGTGATAGATTAAACAGGGTGGTTTAAGTCTAGAATTAATATTACTAATAGTGGATTTCCTCCTGGCTTGGTAGCCTCCAGATGTAGGTGTGGTTATACACTGAACTGGGTTAACAAACTTCTGTGTTGTTTATTTTTCCTGCTGTTTAAAGTTTTGGTTAAATTTGTCAAATGTCCTATTAAGTGTTGGAACATCTCTTAGGACATCTCATTACAGAATTTCAATTATTCTGAACTAACTCGTCAATTTTTGTTAAATTCCAGACAATTGATTTTTCCGCGTAATTAAGCTAATTCGACTAAATCGACACCACTTAATTTTCTGCTATAGCTACTGATGAATTCCACTTATTCTTCTCAATTCCAACTTACAAATATCTACACTTCCTTGCTACTAACCCCTAACTGTTACCGACTTTAATTCTGCTGCAATACCATTACCTAATAATTTCCTTTTCCGGTTAAACCTGCTACTGTTTTCTGCTAAACTACTTAATACAACGCTAATCTTGAAACATATCTTCTTACTGTACGTACCATATGTAAATTAAATACAAATTTTCATTTCCAATTATATTTCATGCTAAGTCTGCTACTCTACAACCAATATTCATTATTAATTTCTAATCCATTGATTAATTACAAGATAATATTAATTATTATTTCACTTTATTATAAAGACAAAATTATAAAACAAAGTTACATTATTATAATAATATAATACAAGTGGTAGTATAATAAACCAACTTTTTCTACTCTTTAAACCTTATGGCAAGCGCCATATAAGAAGGAAAAGTTGCACGGCCTGTGCCATGGAATAAATAGTGAAGGTCAAACAAAAAATTAATTCTTTTTATCAATCTATATGGCCTGCGCCATATGGCCTTATGGCCTGCGCCACAAGCCTAATGAGGTGGCCTCTCAAAATCTTCTTTCCACGAGCATGGCTTGCGCCATGAATCAATTTCTTGGGTGTCCTGCGCCACCTTTTAATTAAAATTGGTGGCATGCGCCACCCGTTCAACGTAAAAGGAGGGTTTCTTCCAATTTCGTATTTTCTGGAAAATTTACAAAAATCGATTTATAAGATTGTTACAACAACTTAATTTCTTTTCACGACAAAATCAAACCACCCAATCAATATCAACTCAACATCCAATAGCATAAAAATCATGTAATCTCAATCCCGCATAATAATTACCATCGTCCCGAGTATAGAGTTCGAACCCCACCCTTACCTTAATCAATGGTTGTTTCGAATCTCCGATCGACTTTCTGATTGGGCTTCCGACGGTGTCTTCTCGTAACCGCTTCCTCCATTTTTCCTCGTTCTCCAATTTTACTCATTCTAACTTTTCCACATTCTACTTTTCTCAACTTCTATTGATTTCACTTCTCCTCTTGACTAATTCTCCTTTTTATTTTTATTTTTATTAAAAATCATTATTATAATTCAAATCTTAATTGGGCTTCCTCATCAGCACCCCCACGAATTCTAGGTGGCAAAGTATATGAAGTCCAACCGCAGATTGGCGAAAGTCCGTCCTCAGGGTGACAAAATATCTGAAGTCCAACCGCAGATTAGCAAAAGTCCGTCCTCTAGGTGGAAAAGTATATGAAGTCCAACCGCAAATTGGTGAAAGTCCTTCCTTAGGGTGGCAAAGTATCTGAAGTCCAACCGCAGATTGGCGAAAGTCCGTCCTCAGGATGGCAAAGTATCTTGAAGTCCAACCACAAATTGGCTAAGGTCCATCCCCAAGGTGGCAAATTCTAAAGTCCAACTGCAGATTGGCCAAAGTCCATCCCCAGGGCGGCAAATTTCAGAAGACCAACCGCAAATTGGCAGAGGTCCATCCTTAGGGTGGAAAAGTTCTTAAAGTCCAACCGCAGATTGGCGAAAGTCCATCCTCCGGATGATAAAGTATCTAAAGTTCGACCACATATTGGAGAAAGTCCATCCTTTGGATAACAAAGTATCTGAAGTACAGCCGCAGATTGGCGAAAGTCCATCCATAGGATGGAAATGTATCAGAAAGTCCACCCGTAGTGTGGCAGGTCAGTAGTCATCTGACTCTATCCAATAGACATCATTAAGGAACTGTTGCAGCCTATCGAAAGTTCACCCGCAGCTTGACAAGTCATCAGTGTTCGGGCATCACTCATAAGGCATCCCCCATTTACTATTCTCCGCATCAGAATTATATTCAAGCAGAGTTCATATGGTTGGGTTTATATCCCTTTTCTTCTTATCCACATAGTGAAAATTTTGTGGTTGTTTCTGGTATTCAATCCCTGCATACCTCAAACTTCTGAAAGCAACTTCTACCATCCATTCAAGTCTACGATAATTGAATAGGGGCAGTCGTTACACCCCAAAATTTGCCTTCTCATTTTCATGTCATTTAGCATATCTTTTCATACATTGCAATGAATTTAGATCATAATTGCATCATAAACATACATGAATATACATCTATATTGAGCTTTCACAGGTTGCAACCAACTTTTATTTTGTCATGCAACACATGTACAAGAATCTCAGAAGAAGGCAAAGTTCTTGGTTGATTCAGAGCAGTTTAAGCATAATATCAGTTTTACGGTGCAGTTTGCAAAAGTTGTAACTCTTGTCTGGAAAACAATTTTGGCTTGAAATTCAATGGTGAAAACCGTTTTGGTATTCTCTACAACTTTTATGTTCGACTCGAAGGCCAATTAGTCAAGGAAAGTGGCGGGAATTAATTGTTTCTGAAATTCCAGTTTCGCCGATTAACTGTGCTAAAGGTATTCAAGAGTTCGTAACTTCTCATTGGATCAACATTTCTGAGAGATTCATATTCCAAAAAGTTTAGTCTTTATATCATCTCCAACTTTCGTGTTTTGGCCGAGAGATAATTCTTTGAAGAATATCTTTGAATGTGTGAGTTTTCAGAGTTGATACAGTGGAAAAATAGTGAAATACAGTGTTGAACCGATATGTTTTGGACACTAAAAAATTTAGAAATCTCAGCTCATTCATCGCATTGATGACTTTTTGGGGCCTAAAATTCCGTTTAGATTTTATCTTCGTGCCGTGAATTCAGTTTGGGTTAGGTCCGAGCGAAAGGACCCCGAAAATGCAAATTACCAATGGGGTTCTTTGATGCAGTGCACTGATTGTCAAATTTTATAAAATTTATAACTCGGTCGATTTTTATCGGATTGCATCCGTTCTTGAAGCATTGTTTCACAAATTTTATCATCTTCAAGTTCCAAGACAAGCTCGAGTTCGAATGGTATCCTGAAGATTATCGTTTTGGTTTATTTTGCAAAATTGACATGCTGAACTGGAAAAAGGGCTAAAGGCGGTTTCACGAAAAAATTCAATCTCCCTATTCATTTGTCCTATTGATCTCACATTTTAACATGAGTTCACTGACTCATATATCTACAACTTTGATGACAAAGTTGAGTCGAGATTATGCCCTGAAGAGGTTGACCTCGTCAGGATTTCGAGTAGCGGACACCAAATAAGCCGAAAAACTGCGTATTTGATGATATCTCGCCGCTTAAACATGTCGAAATCACTAGATTTCTACTGTATGACATATGTTCTTTTTGCATCGCCTCTGGGACTCAGTCGTGGACAATATGGTTTGGGGCGTTGCGTTGAAATCATTCACCGATCACTGTTATTTTGGTTCGAACGCCGAATAAGCCAAAAACTCCACTTTTAATTCACATCATTAATTCTTCATTTGCTACTGAATTTAGACATAAATTAGCAATTTCACATGCCATTTAAAGT
Source organism: Lathyrus aphaca (assembly GCA_963966055.1). Taxonomy (NCBI): domain Eukaryota; kingdom Viridiplantae; phylum Streptophyta; class Magnoliopsida; order Fabales; family Fabaceae; genus Lathyrus; species Lathyrus aphaca. Next base: position 179,154,666 of record OZ014525.1, on the reverse strand, counting down.
TGTTCATGCATACTAACTTGTATAAGCTTTTAGAAGTATAATTAGGTTAACTTTTAATGTGTTTGCTTGTTTATTAAGAAATAAAATGTTATTGACCTATAAATGCTTCTACTAATCTCAACTTAACTTAAAATTGCTCTCTAATATCTAACATAGATTTAGGTTGTATGTCTTTGCTTACTTGAACTCATGTGACTTAGTAGAAGTAAAATGACTTCATTGTGCTTCATTTAACAAATGCATACCTGATTATGCTCCAAAGTTTGTGTGGTGCTTTAATTGACTTAAAATAAGTAATATACATCATGTAGCTACTGTAACTTGTCATTCACATGGTTGTTTACACTTCTCTTGTTCATCCTTTACCTACTTTGCAAGTTATGCATCCTTAGAAACTAGTTTCACTTGTAACCACTTTGTATTGCTTTAGTGAACTAAGTTTAGTTTTCTCTAGTCATTATAGGTTATTGGTATGTTGTTTTACATATTTCAAACTCCATTCACTTATGACTTTTTTTAATTCTCATGCCCCACACCTATGCTTGCTTCATTTGGATGTTTCACTTTACAAGTTTACTTTTAATTTCAAAGTAGTTTAGTTTAACTTCATAGTTAGAATGTGAATTATGCCTATCCCTTTCTTTCAAGTATTTTATCTTAGATAAGGCACTTTAAATATATGAGGAGCTTATGGTTTAAGTACACTTTAATGCATTTACCTCATTGTTAATTCTAATATGGTTAGTTCATGTGTGCAAGGTACACCAAAAGGAGGAATTCCACAAAAAAGGTTTAATGCATTTCATTTTGTTAACATTAATGCATTACTAACTTGTTTGCTTATTAATCCCATGTGCTTTTATTAGGTGAGCTTACGTGGCTACGAATCTTTATTCATTTGGTAGGGTCCTTTAGCCTTAGACCTTTCTTTGTTCTTCTCTCTTTATTTCTTTATTTGTGCATTTTTTTGATAACTTTTATGTAGGGGCTATGGTAAGTAAGTGAGTATGTGGATACTTATCCATACTCATACCAATTTTCCCTTCACTTTTAAAAGCTTTCTCTTATGTGATTGTGAAAAGCATCATTATACTTCTTTGACATTTCAGTTTCCTTCCATCCCCTTTGAGTTCTAATCTCATCTTCATCCTTTGAAGTGAGTTGGAACTTGTTTTTATATTCTCTTCCTTTTAGGATTAGAAAACCATACAACCCTAGGATCTCCATTTAATAAATAACATAGGGTGAGTCTTAGTTTCCCCTAGTTTTATCCTTTCTCGATTTGAGTCCTTCTTTCTCATCTCAAAATAAAAATAAAATACCGAATAAAGGTTGGGCTTTCTCACACGCCAGGAGACTTTGTCATGGGGTATTTGCACGCATTCCATCTTGGGATGAGGTGTAGGATATCTATCATGATGAACAAGTCTTATCATGAGGATGTTTCACAAACAAAAAAATCAAAAACACTTCTTCTAAAAGACAATAAACAAACAACACACGTCTTTCCTGCGGAAATTCTCTTCTCATCTCATTCACTCATAACGCAAGAACTCACTACGACTTGTTTCTTTGCAAGACGGTAACACGCTTGTACCAGATGAGCCTGCAACACCTGCTCATAGGCATAAGCAGTTCAATTCATAAAAAAACACAAACAAAGTTCCCGCCTTAGTTAGGCGAACTACGTCGACTCTGATTCTCATTTCCCATGAGATACATAGGCAGTGGGGTAGGACCCATTCGAGCACACTTTCTATATTTTCCCTACATTTTTCCCGTACCTTTTCGTTCTCTTTTCCCATTCCCCCTCTCATTCTAGTTCCAGTAGCGATTTTTATTCAGCAGCAGTTTCATATCTTACCCTTTGAAATAAACAAACAAGCATAGATCCAGTCGAGTAAGACAAACAATCTGAGGTGCTAATACCTTCCCAATTTGTAACCGACTCCCGAACCCACTCTCTTTGATTCGAAAGACTTTGCTCTTTCCTTTTCCTTTGGTTTGTGCAACATTACCTTTCCCATTCATTGGTGAACTCCTAGATGAACTTGGTTCCGCTAAATTTTTCACCAAGTTAGACTTACGTTAACGTTACCACCAGATTCAAGTTGCATCGGAAGACACATATAAAGCAGCTTTTCAAACTTTTGATGGGCATTACGAATTTCTCATTATGCCTTTTGGGCTCACTAATGACCCTTCTACTTTTTAGTCGGCTATGAATGATTTATGGCGACCCCACTTACAAAAATTTATTTTGATTTTCTTTGATGATATCCTGATTTTTAGTAACGTTTTTGATGACCAACTTACTCATTTGCAGGCTGTGTTTGACTTATTAAAATCTCATATTTTCTTTGTTAAGTTATCAAAGTGTGTTTTGGCAGTTGATACAATTAACTACCTAGGACATGTGATTTTTGTGGGGGGTGTTGCACCTGATCCAGATAAAGTCAAAGCCATTTTGGAAGGGCCTCAACCTCGTTGTCTTATGACTCTCCGTGCTTTTTTGGGCCTCATTGGATTTTATCGTCATTTTGTGCGTAATTACGCCACACTCGTCACTCTTCTAAACAATTTGTTGCGTTCCACTAAATTTACTTGGAGTACAGAGGCAACTTTGGCCTTTACGGAGTTAAAGAAGCATATGACCGACATGCCGGTCCTGGTTTTACCAGATTTTACAAAGACTTTCAATATAGAAATTGATGGTTCTGGTGTGGCAATTGGTGCGGTTTTGTCCCAAGATGGTCATCCTATCTCCTTCTTCAACAAAATAAATGTGTAACCGAATGCAAGTCGCTTCGGTCTATGTGCGCGAAATGTTTGCTGTTACAAAAGCGGTAAAGAAATGGCATTAGTATCTCATAGGGAAATTTTTTCATATTTATACAGATCAAAAGAGCCTCAAATCCCTACTTATTCAAAGGACCCAGACACTAGAACAACAAAAACGGGCTTCAAAGTTACAAGGATTTAATTTTGAGATTTCATACAAACCTGGTCACTGATGCTTTGAGTCGTCAGTTTTTCCATGACGAACCTCAGATGCTTACACTCTTTTCTCATGTCCCCAGCCTCTTGACAACACTCTGACAGTTTTATGCAAATAATAATGTGGGACAAAGGTTAGTGTCACAGTTGGTTCATCAAGAAAATGACAACAGTCTATACAAGTTCAACAAAGGGTTACTTTATTACAAAGACAAAATCTTTATACCCGACATTGCATAACTTCGACAACACATCCTACATGAATATCGATCCACTCCATCTATTGTCCATTATGATGTCAAGGCCACCTTAGCTCGTCTCGGTTTATCCTATAGTTGGCCTAATGTTTCTATCACAATCAAGAACCTAGTCAAGTGCTGCGACATCTGTCGACATAACAAATATCAAACTCAGAAGAAGGGATTGTTACAACCTTTACCAATTCCTAACAAAGTTTGGGGTGAACTTACCATGTATTTTATCACGCATCTGCCCAACTCTTTCGGCCACACCGTCATTTGGGTAATATGTGATCGCTTAACAAAGTTTGTCCATTTTATAGCTTTACCCTCCCAGTTCTCTGCAAATGATTTGACTTCTCGTTTCATGGTAGAAATATTTCGTCTTCATGCCATCCCAAAATCCATAGTGTCTGACAAAGATCCTTTGTTGTTAGAGTGACTTCTAGAAAGAATTTTTTGAGATTTAGGGAATTACTTTAAAGTACAGTACATCAAACCATCCCGAAATGGACAGACAAACAGAAGTAGTGAACAAATCCATAGAAACATACATGCACTGCTTTGCCGGAGAACATCCCCGTCAGTGGTTTAAATATCTTCATCTCGCCGAGTTCTGGTTCAACACCTCTTTTCACACAACCATTAAGATGAGTCCCTTCAAAGCTCTCTATATTCGTGATCCCCCTTCCATTCCAGACTATCTGACTGGTGCAATAACAGAAGTTTCCCTGGACATGTCCATGCAACAAAGACAACATCTTATTACACAGTTAACTGCTAACTTAAAAAAGCAGAGTCTAGATGGAAAAGCAGGCGAACAAATCAAGAACGAACTATACCTTTCATGAAGAAGAGCTGGTTTTGTTAAAGCTTCAACCATGTCGACAAACATCCATTACAAAACGAATTTCTCAGAAGTTGTCGAAGCGTTTCTATTGTCCTTTTCGCGTCATCAAGCATGTTGAAATTGTGGCGTACCTCTTGGATCTACTATCATCTTCACGGATCCACCCTATCGTCCACGTATCTTTGCTCATCCCTTACCACGGTAACCACACGGACGCCGCCTTAAGGCCTTACCTTCCATCACATGCGGTCCTCTACGAAGGAGAAGACATGCAAGACGCAACAAAAGTGTTCACAGAAGGGGCAGAAATTATGGTTGACAATGGAGGTGCGAAGATTTTAGAAGAAGAAGCCACTCTAGAAAATCTGCAAAATTAGAACAAAGAGGAATTAATTTTAAGAGAAGGGAGAAGTTTGAACGGAAAAGTTCGGTTGCAAGTGAAGAATAGAAAACCAAATGAAGACTCAATGAAACACTCTAAGTCTTTATGGCCTCCAAATAATAAAGGACATGTTATTAATAAATCAGTTAACATAACTTGTTCAAGTGCCAAAGGTGGACTGGCTGTCTTGCCTTCACGTGAGGCTCTGTCACGCATCTTCCCTTCTCAATTGGACACGTGTTCCAATGACACTCTCATCCCATAATCTCAGCCCTACATTCAAAGTTCATGTGATGCTGCTAGTTTTTATAAAAATACCACCTGTAACACCCCGAAAATCTAAATTTAATTATTTAGTCATTTATTTAATTAATTTAGAAAAATTGGAGAGTTTGGGATTAATTAGAGAATTTTGGAGAAAAAGAGTATTTTTATATAATAAGGATAAATAGTGTTTTATTGTACTATTTTATTATTATTATGAAATATTAAGAAAGGGTAAGGTGGTAATAAGAGGAAAAAGTAAGGACATGTTGGGAAACTCATAAACTGGGATAATATTTCCAAAGAGGGGAATACAATTAGTTTTCTAACATTATCGTGTTTTTGGGAGAAGAAGTGCTCTGAAGAAAGAGGAAGCTCAGAGTCAGGAGGCTGTGGAGAACCCCAGAGAAGAGTGTAAAGCGGCAAAATTCTCTAAGGTATGGGGAGTTTTCATAATCTATTGTAATTGTATGAGAATTGGATTATGAGTAGATTAGATTTGTAAGAGTTTGGTGAGTTTAGGGGTTTTTGAGTTAGGTTGAGTTTATGAGTGAAACCTTGATGAAATAGAGTTAGAAAAATGTGTTGAATCTTATAAATGATGGTATAAATGATTGTTCTGATGTTATGGTGTTTTTTTTTATGTATTGGAATGATTTTGAGGTGAAATCAGATGAACCCGTATTAGAAAAATTGGGATTTTGGGGATTTTAGAACAGTCTGTACGAAGCAGCAGATTTCTGCTATAAAACGTGTGTTAACCGGTTAACGCTATGGGTTAACCGGTTAACCATTGTAATTTTGGTGAATTTCTGGAAATTTCGTAGGCGTTAACCGGCTAACGCTATGGGTTAACCAGTTAACACTGTTTGGATGACAAATTTTAATTCTTGAAAAATCCGTAACTTTCAAACCGTAAGTCCGATTCGCATTCCGTTTGAAGTGTCGGAAAGAGCATAAACTGAACTTTATTTTGATGAATAAAAATGAGAAAAATGCAATAGTTTTTATAAATGATTTATGAAATAACCTTGTAATTGCCTCATAACTTACCGGGTACGAGTCAATTCTTGATGTGTCAGAGTGGTTATAGAACCAGTGTTCTGGGTGTAATGTCATGATGATATATATATGATTATTTGATGATTGTTTTGCTGATTGAAATGAATGATGCAAATTATTTTGATGAATTTATGATGTAGCGCATCATTGCATTTCATAACATTCACGATGGGGCTTCGGCCTATTTATTTGCTTCAATCCCATTGTGTGGATTGAAGTGTCTCGATGATTTACGATGTGCTCCTTTGTGGAGGGTTAATGGCCATGTATCCATCTCACGATGAAAATAGTACCACATGCATATTGCATATCAGGATGTTAGAATTGCATATTCTGGATGAATTTTTCATGACTGTGTTGGTGTTGTTTAATTTCGTGATCGTGTTGTTGTTGTGCTGAATTTTATAGTTGATGATGTCATGATATGTTGCACTAATTTATTTATGTTCTATATTCTTGTACGTTTATGATATATTATGATTACTCACCCTGCCTGCTTGGAAATGTTGCCTCTTTTGTGGGTAACTTGCAGATGATAAATAATAGGCTTGCGGTGCAAGAGGAGTTTTTCATGAGTCTCGAAGCGTGCTTTAGTGTTCTTTAGAAGTGGTTCTGTCTACGTGTCCTGCTCTGTGTCATGTAACACTGGGATAAATTTTCTTTTGCTAAACTATTTTCAGTTATGTTATTATTTGGATAAATGTTTTCCATTTTATGATGTTAAATTCAGGATGGTGAAAATTATGTTTATGAAGTAAACTAATGAAGTTTTGAATTATGAAGTTTAAATTCCGCTGCGAAAATGCCATATGTTATTCTTGATATTGATTAACCCGTGTTACGGGACAGGACAGTTTTTGTTTGAAATTTGATGAAATGTGATACCCTTTCTCGATGATTACTCTGATATTATTTAAATATTTTGTTTTGGGGTAGAAGGGTGTTACATTAGTGGTATCAGAGCAGGTCGGTCTGTCCGGCCAAGTCTTGTTGTTGTCAGTCTGTTGTCAAGTCGTTATTTACTTAACTATTATTCTCTTCTGATGTGGTAAGTGCTGTGTAGAATGGCTGGAAACAACACGCGTGCTCTCGCTGATGCTATTGCAGCTCTTGCTCAGACTACTGCTCGTAACAATGCGCATGATGAGTTTCGTGCCTTGGAGAAATTCCAGAGGAATATCCACCTGTGTTTGAAGGAACTCATGACCCGACGAGCGCACAGAAGTGGCTCAAGGCAATTGAGAAGATTTTCAGAGTGATGGCATGTGCTGACGCGCAGAAAGTTCAATTTGGGACTCATATGTTGTCTGAGGAAGCTGAAGACTGGTGGGATAATACTCGTCAGCGTCTAGAGGATGAGGCTGTTGTGGTGACTTGGACTGTGTTTAAGGCGGAGTTCCTTAAGAAGTATTTTCCGGAAGATGCTCGTGGTAAGTTAGAGGTAGAATTCCTTGAGCTGAAGCAAGGAAACATGACAGTGGCAGAGTATGCTGCCAAATTTGAAAGGCTGGTGAAGTTTTGTCCTCACTACAACAGGGTAGATGCTGAACTTTCCAAGTGCCTTAAGTTTGAGAATGGGCTGAGACCTGAAATTAAACATGGAATTGGATGCCAACATATTCGCAAATATGCAGAGTTGGTCGATAAGAGCCGTATTTATGACGATGACAGCCGAGCTCGGCCAGCTCACTATAAACAGCTGAGCAAGAAGAAAGACAAGGGTCAGTATAGAGGGAAACCTTATGTAACTACTGGTGATAAAGGGAAGCAGAAGGCATCTGATGAGAAGAAGCAAAGTAGGGGAGCTGCTAATGTACCTGTTAAGTGTTACAAGTGTGGAGAGGCAGGTCATAAGGCCGATGCGTGTACCACCAGAGTTATGAAATGTTACCGTTGTGGAAAGCTTGGGCATAAGCTGAGTGATTGTCCTAATGAGGGCCCAACCTGTTATAATTACGGTGAGCAGGGGAATATCAGCGCCCAATGCCAGAAACCAAAGAAGAATGCTGCTACTGCTCAGAATGCTGGGAGAGTTTTTGTGTTAGCTGGTTCAGAAGCTCCGAAGAAGAACAACTTGATTAGAGGTACCTGTTTTATTAATAATACTGAGTTGATTGCTATTATTGACACTGGAGCTACACATTCATTTATTTCTCTTGAGTGTGCTAATAGATTGAGTTTAAAGTTGTCTAATATGAACGGTAATATGATAATAGAGACTCCTGCTAATGGTTCTGTGACTACCATGCTTGTTTGTTTGAAGTGTCCTTTGACAATTTTTGAGAAGAATTTTGTGATGGATTTGGTGTGCCTACCATTACACCAAATCGATGTTATCCTTGGTATGAACTGGTTGGAATTCAGTTATGTTCATATTAACTGTTATAGTAAGACAGTGCAGTTCCTTGAATTGAGCAAGAATGGTGAGTTGATGTTTTTATCTGCTAAGCAAGTGGATGAACTTATATTGGATGAAGCTTTGATGTTTGCAGTGTCTGCATCATTGCAAGTTGATGATAAGACTATCAGTGTAGAGTTACCCGTGGTTTGTGAATTTCAAGATGTGTTTCCTGGTGATATAAGTGATTTACCACCGGAACGTGAAATTGATTTTTCTGTGGACTTAGTGCCGGGTACGAGTCCTGTCTCGATGGCTCCTTATAGAATGTCAGCTTCAGAGTTGAATGAGTTGAAGAAACAATTTTAAGAATTGTTAGAGAAGAGGTTCATTAGACCCAGTGTTTCTCCTTGGGGTGCTCCGGTGTTGCTCGTTAAGAAGAAGGATGGTAGTATGAGATTGTGTGTCGATTGCCGACAGTTGAATAAATTGACTATCAAGAATAAGTACCCACTTCCGAGGATCGGTGATTTGATGGATCAGCTAGTAGGTGCTTGTGTCTTTAGTAAAATTGATCTGAGGTCTGGTTATCATCAGATTCGAGTTAAAGCTGATGATATTCTGAAGACAGCTTTCAGGACGAGATATGGGCATTACGAATATACAGTGATGCCGTTTGGGGTTTCTAATGCGCCTGGTGTGTTTATGGAATATATGAATAGGATCTTTCATGAGTATCTTGATAAATTCGTGGTGGTTTTCATAGATGATATCTTGGTATATTCTAAATCAGAAGAGGAACATGCCGAGCATTTGAGGGTTGTATTGCAAGTGTTGAAAGAAAAGAAATTATTTGCTAAATTATCTAAGTGTGAGTTCTGGTTAAAGGAAGTGAGTTTCCCCGGCCATGTAATTTCAAGTGGTGGAATTTCGGTGGATCCTTCAAAGATTGATGCGGTATTACAGTGGGAGACTCCGAAGTCAGCTACAGAAATTCGTAGTTTTCTTGGGTTGGGTGGTTACTATCGTAAGTTCATTGAAGGTTTTTCTAAAATAGCTTTACCGTTGACGCAATTGACTAGGAAGGGTCAAGTGTATGTGTGGTATGTTGCTTGTGAAGAGAGTTTCATAGAACTGAAGAAAAGATTAATGACCGCGCCAGTGTTGGTCTTACCGAATCCAGATGAGTCCTTTGTAGTTTATTGTGATGCTTCCAAGATGGGTCTTGGTGGAGTTTTGATGCAGGATAATAAGGTGGTTGCTTATGCTTCTAGACAGTTAAGAGTTCATGAGAGGAACTATCCTACTTACGACTTAGAGTTAACAGATGTGGTGTTTGTGCTTAAGATTTGGAGGCACTACATGTTTGGTTCGAAATTTGAAGTAGTTAGTGATCACAAAAGTTTAAGGTACTTGTTTGATCAGAAAGAGTTAAATATGAGACAGAAGCGGTGGCTTGAATTATTTAAAGATTTTGATTTTGATTTGAATTACCATCCTGGTAAGGCAAATGTTGTGGCTGATGCTTTGAGTAGGAAGTCGTTGCATATTTCAATGCTTATGGTGAAAGAATTGGAAATGATCGAGCAATTCAGAGACATGAGCTTGTTGTGTGAAACTACTACTGATAGTGTGAAATTGGGAATGTTAAAGCTGACCAGTGAGATTTTGAAAGAGATTCGTAAGGGTCAGAAATCTGATTTGAAATTAGTTGATCAATTGATGTTAGTTGATCAAGGTAATGCAGATGACTTTCGAGTTGATAAAGATGGAGTTTTGAGATTCCAAGATAGAGTATGTGTTCCGAATATTATAGGAAGTAAAAAGAGTATTTTAGAAGAGGGGCATAAGAGTCGACTGAGTATTCATCCTGGTGCTACGAAGATGTATCAGGATTTACGCAGGTTGTTTTGATGGCCGGGTATGAAAAGAGACATTGCTGAATTTGTATATGCTTGTTTGACATGTCAGAAGTCAAAAATAGAACATCAGAGACCTTCAGGTATGATGCAACCATTGAATGTTCCTGAGTGGAAATGGGATAGTATTTCCATGTATTTCGTGACTGGGTTACCTGAGACTGCTAGAGGTAATGATTCGATTTGGGTAATTGTTGATTGGTTAACTAAGTCGGCACACTTCTTGCCGATGAAGATTAACCATTCCATGCAAAGGTTAGCTGAGATTTATATTGAGGAAATTGTGAAGTTGCATGGTGTACCTTCAAGTATTATATCGGATAGAGATCCACAGTTTACATTGAGGTTTTGGAAGAGTTTGCAGGATGCCTTGGGTACTAAGTTGAGGATGAGTTCTGCTTATCACCCGCAAACGGATGGTCAGACGGAAAGAACAATCCAATCTTTAGAAGATTTGCTGAGAGCTTGTGTATTAGATCAAGGAGGGTCTTGGGATAGTCATTTGCCGTTGGTCGAGTTTACGTACAATAATAATTTTCATGCTAGTATCGGGATGGCTCCATATGAGGCGTTGTATGGTAGATGTTGTCGTACTCCATTATGTTGGTATGAGTCAGGAGAGAGTTTAGTGCTTGGGCCAGAGATTGTCCAAGAAACAACTGAAAATATAAAAATGATTCAGGAAAGGATGAAGACGTCGCAAAGTCGTCAAAAGAGTTATCACGATAAGAGAAGGAAAGCACTTGAGTTCCAAGAGGAATATCATGTGTTCTTAAGAGTTACTCCTATGACTGGTGTGGGAAGAGCTTTGAATTATAGAAAGCTCACTCCACGTTTTGTCGGTCCATATCAGAATATGCAGAGGATAGGGGAAGTGGCCTATCAAGTGGCTTTACCTCCCTCTCTTGCGAATTTACATGATGTATTCCATGTATCGCAGTTGAGGAAGTACATTCCGGACCCGTCGCATGTAATTCAGATAAATGATGTTCAGGTGAGAGATAATCTAACGATTGAAGCTTTACCAGTGAGGATTGATGGTAGAGAATTGAAGCAACTACGAGGCAAGGAAATTGCTTTAGTGAAGGTATTGTGGGGAGGACCAGCTGGAGAAAGTTGGACTAAGGAGCGGGAAGATCAGATGAGGGAGTCGTATCCGACTCTATTTACTTCAGGTAATTTTCGAGGACGAAAATTCTTTAAGTAGGGGAGAGTTGTAACACCCCGAAAATCTAAATTTAATTATTTAGTCATTTATTTAATTAATTTAGAAAAATTGGAGAGTTTGGGATTAATTAGAGAATTTTGGAGAAAAAGAGTATTTTTATATAATAAGGATAAATAGTGTTTTATTGTACTATTTTATTATTATTATGAAATATTAAGAAAGGGTAAGGTGGTAATAAGAGGAAAAAGTAAGGACATGTTGGGAAACTCATAAACTGGGATAATGTATCCAAAGAGGGGAATACGATTAGTTTTCTAACATTATCGTGTTTTTGGGAGAAGAAGTGCTCTGAAGAAAGAGGAAGCTCAGAGTCAGGAGGCTGTGGAGAATCCCAGAGAAGAGTGTAAAGCGGAGAAATTCTCTAAGGTAGGGAATTTTCATAATCTATTGTAATTGTATGAGAATTGGATTATGAGTAGATTAGATTTGTAAGAGTTTTGTGAGTTTAGGGGTTTTTGAGTTAGGTTGAGTTTATGAGTGAAACCTTAATGAAATAGAGTTAGAAAAATGTGTTGAATCTTATAAATGATGGTATAAATGATTGTTCTGATGTTATGGTGTTTTGTTTGATGTATTGGAATGATTTTGAGGTGAAATCAGATGAACCCGTATTGGAAAAATTGAGATTTTGGGGATTTTAGAACAGTCTGTACGAAGCAGCAGATTTCTGCTATAAAACGTGCGTTAACCGGTTAACGCTATGGGTTAAACGGTTAACCATTGTAATTTTGGTGAATTTCTGGAAATTTCGTAGGCGTTAACCGGTTAACGCTATGGGTTAACCGGTTAACACTGTTTAGATGACAAATTTTAATTCTTGAAAAATCCGTAACTTTCAAACCGTAAGTCCGATTCGCATTCCGTTTGAAGCGTCGGAAAGAGCATAAACTGAACTTTATTTTGATGAATAAAAATGAGAAAAATGCAATAGTTTTTATAAATGGATTTATGAAATAACCTTGTAATTGCCTCATAACTTACCGGGTACGAGTTAATTCTTGATGTGTCAGAGTGGTTATAGAACCAGTGTTCTGGGTGTAATGTCATGATATATATATATATATATATATATATATATATATATATATATATATATATATATATATATATATATATATATGATTATTTGATGATTGTTTTGCTGATTGAAATGAATGATGCGAATTATTTTGATGAATTTACGATGTAGCGCATCATTGCATTTCATAACATTCACGATGGGGCTTCGGCCTATTTATTTGCTTCAATCCCATTGTGTGGATTGAAGTGTCTCGATGATTTACGATGTGCTCCTTTGTAGAGGGTTGATGGTCATGTATCCATCTCATGATGAAAATGGTACCACATGCATATTGCATATCAAGATGTTAGAATTGCATATTCTGGATGAATTTTTCATGACTGTGTTGGTGTTGTTTAATTTCGTGATCGTGTTGTTGTTGTGCTGAATTTTATAGTTGATGATGTCATGATATGTTGCACTAATTTATTTATGTTCTATATTCTTGTACGTTTATGATATATTATGATTACTCACCCTGCCTGCTTGGAAATGTTGCCTCTTTAGTGGGTAACTTGCAGATGATAAAGAATAGGCTTGCGGTGCAATAAGAGTTTTTCATGAGTCTCGGAGCGTGCTTTAGTGTTCTTTAGAAGTGGTTCTGTCCATGTGTCCTGCTCTGTGTCATGTAACACTGGGATGAATTTTCTTTTGCTAAACTATTTTTAGTTATGTTATTATTTGGATAAATGTTTTCCATTTTATGATGTTAAATTCAGGATGGTAAAAATTATGTTTATGAAGTAAACTAATGAAGTTTTGAATTATGAAGTTTAAATTCCGCTGCGAAAATGCCATATGTTATTCTTGATATTGATTAACCCGTGTTACGGGACAAGACACTTTTTGTTTGAAATTTGATGAAATGTGATACCCTTTCTCGATGATTACTCTGATATTATTTAAATATTTTGTTTTGGGGTAGAAGGGTGTTACACCACCACCCCACATGCTAAGTACACTAAAGTATCACCTTTATCTGCTTTTTTCGGAAAAGTCTGCACATTCACATGCAAGTGCACTACCTAAGACTAAGTGCACTGCCCAATACTTTTTATTACCACCATCTCACTCCAACCAACGTGACATGTTATCCTTTCCTCCACAAAATCAGATTCCTCTTATCCTTTCCCCCACCCTTTCTCACGCTGACCACCTTCCACGTGTCCCAGCCCCTTACTTTCTCTCAACCCAAACACAAATACCACTGGCTCGTTACCATATATCCACCAACTCCCTATTCTGAACCTTGAGGACAAGGTTCTATTGGACCATGGAAGTATTGTTAAGCCTTGTACTAGGCCCATTAGAAAGAAGACCCAATCTATCTTATTTAAAGATTTTATAGTGGGCTGAATTAATTATTTTTATTTTAAGTTTTAATTTATGTTTTATTGCAGGACGCCTTTGATCCATTTAGTATCTTTAAACCCTAACTATATATATTATAATGTGTTTAGGAATTAAAGTGAGAAGAAAATTTTATTTTATTTTATTGTCTTTCAATAAAACTTTAGATATAGTTTTTTTGAATTATAATCTAACATGTTACATCAAACGTGTAACTGGTTATAACTAGCTGATGACTTTAAAAAAAAATCAAAACTGAAAGGTAATAAACCAATTACACCATACATATAATCGATTGCAGATTTAAAAGTTACTTCGGTTTGATATTATTGCTATTGTAACCACCCACTTAAATTACATTTTTTCACAACATCCCTTATCAAATTTTATGAATCCGTCAGCATGCATATAATTTCATTACTAACTTCTACAAATTTCAAAACTATTGGCCAAATTTAATTGTACGTATCTAACTTTTATTGGTAATTCAGCCTTTTGATGAGCATGACATTGAATGTATAATGGATAAACATGCACATTAATTTCTAAATTTCTAAATCAATGACTGTGATGCTTCAGTTTCAGCCATATAGTAATAGGAAATTTCAACATTCAGTTTGTAAGTATATGATTTTGGACAAAAATATGAAAGAACATGCATGAGAAATTAAGGGCTTAGGAAGGTCTAACATCATGAATAAGCACCGCAAAAATTGTATGTACCTCGCGTCTCCATCTAACCTGATGATAAATTGTAGTTGATCATAGATAAAAAATTACAATCCAATTAAACTTTAAGATAAATAGTACAAAAATAAATCTGCTAGATTCATAAAAGTTACAATTAAAATATATAATATTTCTGATAAACGACAATCTTCAAACCAAAAGTTTAATACTCCAAAACACGTTAAAAACATTTCAAGAGACATCTCTAAAAATTATATCATTTTATAACAATCACAAATATCAACATGTTGCTAACCAAATACTATCTACATTTCCTCTCCTCTTCCTCTTGCTCTTGCTAAAAGAACTCCAATTAAAAAAACTCTCTTTCAAGTTTTGCACCCCGAATCAATTATTCATATCCACTCCACAACCTTCTTCCAAATCAACTTAGAATGTATTACTATTGTTATAAATAAAATAATAATAAAAAATATAATAGTTATAATATTAATTAAATAATAGAATTAAGGAAAAAATATTAAATGGATTAGAAATAAAAAAATAATTCAACTTTAAGAAACCAACTTGTAAAATGAGAGATATTCATTCTATATATATTTTTTCAAAAATTCTATAAAAGATTTAATTATGTAATAGAATTAAGTATAAATAATCATTTAATTGAGTAACTTTTGAGCGTTCATTAACACACACACACACACACACATATATATATATATATATATATATATATATATATATATATATATATATATATCTTTTATCAAGTAGTTTAGTGATTAAAATTCACCGTTGATGAATAAGTGAGATATAGGACTGATCATGATTTTTTAAAGGTCCGGAATAAATAATAAAAAAAGATTAATAGTCATTTTCTCTCCTGTAGTATAGGTGTATTTTGATTTATTCTTCTTTAAAAAATAAATTTTGGATTACCCTCTGAAATTTTAAAATTCTAAGTCTTTTGCCGTTAGGTAGAAAAATTACCACTTGTATAATATTTTTTTCATTTATTTACTCCTTTAATTTTTACACGCTTAGGGGTATCCAAACATTTTAGGGGATAATCCAAAATTTATTTTTTAAAGGGTGATAAATCAAAACACGTCTATATTACAGTGGTTAAATAATTATTAACCCTAATAAAAATAAATCCCTAAAAAATATAATTTATAAAATAAAAAACATCATCTATTTAAATTATAAATAACATATATAATATTAAATGTTTATCCATTAAGAAATAATTGATAAATAAAATTAACATTTACACAACAAATCTCGTTTTTCTTATCTTATTTTCTTCATCCTACACATTTTAATTTTTTTTAATACCATTGATAAATTAATCATAATAAAATAAATAGAGATTTTATTTAATTATAATTTAATCGTTATAAATATTTTACGAGACTTAGAAAATTATAAATACATATAAATTTATTATATACTGTACGAAGTATCAGTTAATTATAAAATTATTTTAAAAAAATAAGTTACTAGTAAAACATAAATACATAAAAGAGTTGATGTTGATTTTGTTGTTTTGTGCATGTTAGATTCGTTTCAAAACATGTTTTTCTCCTTAAAATTTTTATTGCGGTTATTAATAATGATTAATATATTGAAAATTTGAAAACCATGCATTGGCTTGACTTTTTTTTATAAGCAAAATATATATAATAATAAAGATATAAAAAGGGTATCCACCTCATATACAAAAAATCCTTTAACTCAAAAAATCAGGCCTACAAAAATTCGCAAGAAAAATTGAATCATTCGTAATAGTTACACATACTTATATTTTTATGCTTCTTACCAAGCCACCTCCAAGTAAAGATAATAATCCTAGGAGTAATTGTATAGATATCCCAAAATTCTCCTCGGAACATAATATTATTCCTAGAAGACCACAACACCGAACAGATTACCAACCACATACCCACAACGTTTTTAACCGATATATTCTTTGGAATGTTGCCCGCAATCCAACACCTAAGATGACTAAGAAGATCACCAGGAAGAGAATCCATCACCCCCAACCAATTACCAACGAATAGAAAAAAAAGGTGATCTCTACTTTCTTCTTCAAGGAAACAAAAAGGGCAAACTCTTTCATAAGATCACTAATAATAACTCCACGGTGGAAGAGATTGTCGCGGGTTGGTAACTTGTTATGCAATAACCTCCACCCAAAAATAATAGCCTTCAACGAAACCAGAACCATCCAAATCAATTTAAAAGCTTCCTTGAGTTCTGCTTTCAACCACAACTCATTCAGGTGACGGTCCGAAAGAAAAGAGAAAGCAGATTTTACCAAAAAATATCCACTGCTGTCAAGCTTCCAGACCTCTGTATCAGGAAAATTCTAGACAACAAGAATATTATCCAGCAAGACAAGCATTGCGCGCAGGCTGAGACTCACCTCGGAGCTCACACTGCCTGGCCGGAAGTCAATGGACCAGCGCCAAACACCATCAACAACATAATTGTTATTCGCCACCTGAGAATTCTTATACAGGGCAACAATATAAACCACCAGGAATAACATGCTCAAAGAATCAAGACCAGCCCAACGAGACAACTAGAAGGAAGAATTTTTACCGTTACCGAACTTATAAGATAACAAACCCGGGAAAATATTGTTATCGAAACGAGTAGAAATCTTGAAAATATCTCTCCACCACAAGGAAGCATACATCACTAAAAAGACAGCGTTTTTAACAAAAAGCGCTGCTATAAGTTATTAAAAAATTCGCTAAAAAAATGCGCTGCTAATGGCTACCTTTAGAAAGCGCTTTCTAAAAGCGCTGCTAAAGACCGTACATAGACCCCCGCCTTAGAAAACACTTCTATAAAAGTGTTGCTATAGTTTTACCCTAAGAAAGCGCTGCTATAGGTTTACCCTTAGAAAGCACTTTTATAAAACATTGTTAAATGGTAACCTTAGAAAGCGCTTTTATAAAGCGTTGTTATAGACCAATTAATGTGCGGGAATCAATTATCAAACAGATTCTATTTCGTGTTCTATGTCCGTCATAACGCCACATTAATTGATACAAATCCATTTTCAGTAAGAGATCACTTACTTGAGAGATTTATGGCCAGCAATACATAAATTTTATATTTTTTTACCGTATAATACTGGAAACTGGTAATATTTTCATTCTAATTTCATTCTAATCTTTGTTTTTTTTTGCATGGAAATTATCCATCTAAACTTTTGTTATATTTTACAGTGGACACTGGTTGTTGGTTGCTATCAATCCTACAAGATAAGTGGTGTATTATCTGAATTCATTGGATCATGAATGGACAACATATCAGAATATGAAGAATTTGGTTGATACGTAAGTGAGATTGTTCTAAATACTCGTGTGTATTTGTATGTTTAATTATTTCTGTGAGATTGTTCTAAATTTGTGTTTTTTCTTTATAGAGCAATACTAGTATACTGAGCACAGAGAGATGCTCGAGTATCACGGTCTAAAGCAAACAACATTACATGGATCAAAGTGGAGGTATATTAATTTTCACAATGTTGCTCATAATAGTGATGCTACTTGATAACACTAGACAACTATATAATAATTTTTATTTGTTTTTCTATATGTAGTGTCCTCGTCAGTGTAATAGGATAGACTGCGGCTATTTCGTTTTGAGGTATATGAGAGAAATCCTTAATTTGGATCTATTAGAGATTCCTATCACAGTATGGATTTATAACATAGGATATATTTTATTATTTATCGGATATTTCATATAATTTATTATTTTAAACTAAATCATGCATATTGTGTTTTGTTATGTAGTACTTTGATGAATACGCATGTGCTAATTACACGAAAGATAAATTGAAAGAAATTGAGGAATTGTGTGAATACCTTATTGAGAAAAGTATCATATAAGATATTGGTGTGTAGTTATAGAGTGTAATTGTATAGTTTTGGAAGTTGTTGTATATTAGGAGATCTTTAGAAGTTAAAGGATTATAATGGTTTAATTATGTGAATGGTTTATAGATTATCATTTTTCAGTTTAATTATGTGCACGAATGGTTTTTGTGAATGCTTTATGGATTTTGGTTTAATTATGGAAATGGTTTATGTGAATCGTTTATGTGAATGGTACATGGACTAGAATAGTTTAATTATTATGTGAATGGTTTATGGATTAGAATGCTTTAATTATTATGTGAATCACATAAGGATTAGAATGGTTTATGTGATTTAGAAGGCATAGAAATGGTTTATGTGATTTAGAATGGTTATGTGATTTAGAAGGCCTAGAAATGGTAATGTGATTTATACAGGTTTCTGATTTAGAATTGAAATATACAGGTTTCTGAAAATATAAAAGGAAAATGTGATTTTTTTAAATAAAAATGATTAAAAAAACGTGAAGAAAAGAAAGCGCTTTTAAGCAAAAGCGTTGTCTATATATAACAAAAGAAAGTTCTTTCTACTAAAAGCGTTGCCTAAAGTGAAAATAAAAAAAAAATACATTATACAACGCTTTCAAAAGTGTTGTCTAAAGGGGAACATTAGACAACGTTTTTTCCTGAGAAAGCGCTGCCTAAAGATGACTTAAAGTGGAAATAAAAAAAAATACATTAGACAACGCTTTTAAAAGCACTATCTAAAGAGGACATTAGACAACACTTTTGCTTGAGAAAGCGCTGCTAAAGGTCCACTTTAGGCAGCGCTTTTTTAGGTAAAGCAATGTCTAAAGGCCTACTTTAGAAAGCGCTTTTAAAGGTAAAACGCTGCCTAAAGAAGGTCCTTAGCAGTGCTTTCTCATAAAAAAGTGTTTTCTTTACCTACGGCAACGCTTTTAAGAGTTGTTAAAGGCCAAAAAAAGCGTTGTCTTTTCCCTTACATGGCATAGTGTACCATATATTTAGAAGGCTCGCCAGAATGCAATAAGAAAACATAATCAACGTACCTGCAATCGATGATGCCTCTCCAAAGATAGTCTAACAGTGACATAATTTTCCAAATCATTTAGACAATAATGATATGTTGAAAATGTTAACATCCTTAACCCAATACCACCTTCGACTTTCTGTTTACACACAAGCTCCAACAGATCTAAGAGATACCTTTCCTACACATCGATCCATTCCAAAGAAATCACCTTTGGTTGGAAGTAAGAATGCAGACAACCTTGCTTAGTAACTGATAAAATGACATGTAATGAATCAAGAGATTTGAAAGAACTAAATTTATAAGCATCACTCTACCGCCCATTGATAAAAACCTACCTTTCCAAGAAGCCAACCTTGACCGAACATTATCAATCAACGGTTTCCAAAATGAAATCAATCTATGATTACCACCGATATGAATTCCGAGGAATTTGAAAGGAATCGCACAAAATTTACAAGCCAAAAAGTTCTCAGCTGCCCTAAGGAAAGATTCCTCCATACCAAGACCAAAAAGATAAGATTTATTAAAATTTATGTCAAGCCCGAAAAATATATGGAAGCCTTTAAGTATGGTCTTGATTTCCCAAATATTACTCCACGACCTGTCTCCTACGATCATCGAATCATCCGCATACTGGAGTAAATGAAAAGAAACATTGTGAGAGAATTTGAAACATGTAAACGAACCTCCATCTACTGCTCTATCCATCAAAACAACAATACCTTCCGCCGTGATTGTAAATAAGAAAGGAGAAAGTGGGTCGCCTTGTCTAAGGTCTCTCGACAAAACAAAGTCTTTGATAGGACTCCCGTTAACGAGAACGAATATGTAACTATTAAAGACCCCATGATCCATCCAACTCAACCACTTATATCTGAATCCCATGATTTCCATAACGGACCAAAGGTACTTCCACTCCACACAATCATAAGCTTTTGTAAAATCTACCTTGAGTAACATAACTTGCGTCTTGCTTCTTTTGGCATAATCTCCAACTTCGCTAAGAGCTAAAACACCATCAAGAAAATTCCGACCTTCAATAAAAGCCGTTTGGTTCTTGGAAATAACAGAACCAATAATACCTCTAAGTCTATTAGCAATGATCTTAGAAATCATTTTATACACCGAACCTATCAAGGAGTTAGGTCTATAATCATTGGGATCTTTCGGAGAGTCGGATTTGGGGATAAGCACTAAAAAAGAGGACACAAACTCCTTAGGAAGTTTCTCACCATTAAAAATTTCTAGAATACATTTCGTTAAATCACTTCCCACAATAGGCCAGCAGTGTTTAAGAAGATATATGTTGAATTCATCCGAACCAGGGGTACGACCACTCTCACAACCAAAAACCACATCCTTATCTTTATTTCATCAACTTGTGTTTCAAGATCAGCATTGTTTTGCAGTAGAAATAAACTTGAATCCATGTCTCTCAATGGCAGGGAATGGCATTCCCACCTTCTTAAACCTTAATACAAAATGATTCTTCACAGCATCTTTAACTTCCGAAACAACCTCCATATTATGGCCATCAACACAAGCCGAAGCAATCGTTTTTAAATTACTTCGGTATTTAATGGCAGCGTGAAAGTACTTTGTATTGTGATCTCCTTCAACGATCCATTTCGTGTGAGACTTTTTCTTAAATAAATTTTCTTTGAAGCGGAGGTTTCTCCAGAAGTCATTCACGACATATCTTCTAGAATTCAAATCCTGGGACAACAAGGCACCATTATTATCCTCAACAAGATCTTCTATTGCATTAATCGTACCAACAACATTATCGACATTAGTATAGATCGAACCGAACATATTTTTGTTCTACCACCGAAGTTTCACACGCAGGTGTTGTAATATTTTGGATAAAATGAAAGATGCCTTCCCGACAACTCACAGTTCTTCCCATGGTTCTTTTACAAACGCCATAAAACCAGGATGCTCAAACCAACACGATAATATTTTTAATAGTTTAGGACCCTACTTCGTATTCTTTACAGATATCCACATTGGCCGGTGATCAAATATATCACACGGGCCAGCCTTCTGACTAATCATGTTCCAATCGGTTAGACCGGGAGAAACTATGAATTTTTCCAGTCTACTGCATGATCTACCATTCAAATTGAACCATGTGAAACCATTACCCAAAATAGGTAACTCAATAAAACTAGACATAGATATGAACTCCAAAAATTCATCCATTATTATGCTATTATATTTATCCCCTCCAATTCTCTCTCTCAGATTATTAATGGCGTTAAAATTCCCACATATAATATACTATCCCGCGTCAATGCTTAACTTTAAGTTAAGTAATTGTAGATGTTTTAGATTGGAAATATTTTATGTTAAAACATGTTTCTGATTCTGAATGTCATGTGTGATGTTATGATATGTGATTTTAGAATTCTATAGATGTGAATGTTTAATGTATGCAAATATTTTATCAAGATATCAAGACTGATGTCATGACATCTCTGACTGGGCCTAAAGACCTAGTTGAATCCTTATTTCATGCGCACATTTTTACTGTTATTAAATGAGTGATTTGTTAAGCATTAACATGAGCAGTTTATTAGAAGGAAATGATTCAACATGGAGTAATGTTAGCAGAACATTTTATATGTTGTTATTTTAGTTCCTTTATTTTATGAATTATCGTATTTGATTATGCAAGTTCTGCAGGCCCATGCCCATGATTGAGACTCTACAAAAAGGCTGCATTACCCTAGTTTGAACAGTGAGACGGAAAAATAAGGATTAAAGTATTCAACATTTTCGTGTGTGTTTTAGTTTTCTTGTGAGCCAAACATTTATCATGTTGATGGTTGTTTTGGACTAGGTTTATCGAGTTGTATGTTGTCCATTCTAAGCTTTTAAGCAAGAGTGTTTGTACTTGACTGAAACTTTAAAGCATGGTCAAGCATTATTTTTGAAGTGTGTTTTCTCTTTTATTGAATTCATGTATGTTATCACTACTGTGATTGAGGGGGAGTGAGAGGTGTCTCATATTTAGGAGTTCCTACATAGAAGTAGCATTGGTTAGTGATTAAGTGAGAAGATCATAAATTGGGATGTTTTCTGAGGGTCTTTGAATTAATACTACTGATAGTGGAGTTCCTTCCTGGCTTGGTAGCTTCCAAAGTAGGTGTGTTTGCATTGAATTGGGTTAACAATTCCTTGTGTTCTTTACTTTTGTGTTTGTTTATTTACCCTGTTATTTTAAACCTTGTCAGATATTAGTGTCGTGACATCTTATTCAACATCTTATATTTGTTACTAGAATTTCAATTGACATCAGAGCAGGCATCCTGCCTGTTTTTCTGGGTGAGATCTAGGGGCAGTTTTTTCTGGTACTATGGACAAGGATGGAAGATTTGGGAATAGACTACCCATTCTGGATGGTTCTAACTATGATTATTGGACACCTCGTATGGTTACCCTCTTAAAATCTCTGGACAAGAAGGCATGGAAAGCTGCAAACAAAGGATGGGAACATCCTGTCATTATTAATAAAGATGGAGAAAAGACTTTAAAGCCTAAGGAATATTGGAGAAAAGATGAGGATGAGTTGGCTCTATAGAGTTCTAAAGCCTTGAATGCTTTGTTCAATGGTCTTGATTAAAACATATTTAGAGTGGTGCATCATTGTGAATTGGCCAAGGAAGTTTGGGACATTATCAAAACCAATCATGAAGGAACTTCCAAAGTCAAGATGTCAAGACTTCAGATGCTTACAACTAAATTTGAAAATCAGAGAATGAAAGAAGATGAGATTATTCATGACTTTCATATGAATATTCTTGATATTTCTAATACCTCAGGAGCTTTAGGAGAAAAAAATTCTGATGAAAATCTTGTGAGGAAAATTCTCAAATCACTTTCCAAAAGATTTGCTATGAAGGTGACTGCTATAGAAGAGGCACAAGAGATCTTCAATATGAAGGTTGAGGACCTCATTGAATCTCTTTAGACATTTGAAATGGGATTCAGTGATGTGTCTGAAAAGAAGAATAAAAGCATAGCCCTTGTGTCAAACACTGAAGAAGAAGCAGAAAAAGGTGAAGTGAAAAATGAAGAAAGCCTGAAAGAAGTTGTTGCCATGATGGGAATACAGTTCAACAAGGTCATGAAAAGGATGAATATGAACTCAAGACCAAATGTCAGGAACACTTAATCTGATATCAGCAGATCAAATGAGTCTAGGTTAAAGCCTGAAGTGAAGTCAAGCCAAAGCAAGATAATTCAATGCCATGGGTATGAGGGTTTTGGCCACATTAGAGATTAATGTCCTACTTATTTGAAGGGACAAAAGAAATGCTTATTTGTTACATGGTCTGATGGAGATTCTGAAAGTGACTTTGAAGAGAAATCAACTAAACATATCACTGTTTTGACAGGGACATGTGTGTCTGATGATAATTCTAGTGAAGATGAGCTAACCTTTGAAGAACTTGCTGATACATATCAAAAGTTATGTATAAGATGTGCACAAGTGATTCAAGAAGGAGAAAAGCATAAGAAGATCATAACAACACTAGTGGCTGAAAAGGAAGAGCATTTAACAAAAATATCCAATTTGAACAATGAAGTCACCATGCTGAATTCCAAGCTTGATCAAATGACCAAATCTATCAGAATGTTGAACAGTGGATCTGAAACACTTGATGATATTCTTCAGACTAGAAGAAGTGCAGGATACCTATATGGGATATGATTTGATGGATCTAAAAACAACTCCTCAAGTATGTAAACACCCCAAATTTGCCCTCACTAAGTTCACACCATGGCTTGTGATCTTTTCATATGCATAAGTTCAAACATATCATCTCACATTGCATTTTTTTGCTTCACTGCATTGGTTCTAAGTCATCTGCATCTAGGGTTTGTGATCTGAGCAATCCCTGATCCATTTGGGCCACTCCAAGAGTCTTCAATCATCTCAAGAGGGTCCATGTATGTTCAAGCATCATATTCTATCCTCCCAAGATCAAGAAAATCAGAAAATCACAAGAACTGAGAAAGGCATGGAAGCAGAGCCAAGCTTAACTACACAGATGACCTAAAATTAGGGTTTTGGTTTCAGAGGCCATAATTCCAAATTTTTTGGTCATTATTGTTTCTATTTGTCTCTATGTGTTATAAGGATCATGCATACCAATTTTCATGAAGAAATTCAATGGGGGAAGGCATCTGATCAATAGATGACTTCTTGAACAAGTCAGTGCAAAATCAGGGCATCTAAGGCCCCCAATCATCCAAACAAAAGGGTCTTTTCCATCATTTTGGGTGTATATGATCTTTATTTGATCTTAGAAGAAGTTATAAGTTCACAAAATTGAAGAATTTCAAGCCATTTGCAAAGTTGCCATTTTGGGAAGGTGACTTGTAATGCAAACTTGCCATTTCGGGAAAGTTTTTCAACCTCCTCTTTTTGATTCAAAAATGCTTCAAATGAAAAATTCTTGGTCATGAAAGTTGTAGATTGGATCATTGACTTTCCAAAAAGTACAAGAACTTGATCTAATTCATCATAGAACTCAAGTTATGGCTTTGCAAAGTTGGGGAAAATCACAAAAATTTCACTTATGTACCAAAGAGGGAAACTTGCAAAACCTCATACCAAAGCAATTTGTGACCTCAAAGTGACTTCTAACCATTACACAAACACCATACATGACCTATAATTCAGAATTGCCCAAAGAATTCTCAAGTTTCATGCCTTGATCATCAAGTATTTCAAAAGGGGCCAAAACCTTCACAAATTGCAAAATGCCCCAAATCTTGACATCCACTTGTGCTAGCTACAAAATCTGAATTCCATGGACTTCCCTAAAGCCAGCTACGCGGGACATGCCCTTGTCCTTGGCCTTCCATGAGCCCATACCTCCAAAGACAACTTTCTTGACTTTATGCAAATTGAGCCATACCAATCAAACTATTCCACAACAAGTCTCTGACCTATCCATGATTGATACATGGACCAAAAGCAATTCAACACACACAACAACATAACCTGAAACCTCCCACAACTCAGCATTCATCAAAACTTTCACTTATGCATTTCTCTTCGAAACTCATAGCTCAGCCAACAAAACTCCAAACTTTTTCCACCATTCAACTCCACATTCATCACTGATCATTTCCCACCCTTCATTTTGCCTTTAAACACCCCATATCAAAAATACGATTTTCACCTCCCTTGACCTGAGCTTCAGCAAACTTCACATAGAGGCCATATAAACTCCAACCAAGCATTGCAAACTCTTGAGGGGGATCATTGGAGGTGATTTGAAGCAAAGAACTGGTCAGAAAGCTCCAAAGGTGAAAGCTTCAGTTCAGGTAACCTCAAGAACAAATTTTCCAGAAATGTAATTTCTTGTTATAGAATGATAGAGTGTGTTGCCCTGATCATGTTAAGCTTTGAATCACTGAAAATGGTGGAGAAATGAGTGTGTATGCATGTTCTGAAATTTTGTCCAGTTTTATGTTTTTGTTCGAATCTTGTTTTTAATGAAAGATAAATGAAATATGATGATGGATTCTTGTTCTATGGGGTTTAAGGATCATTTCTGGAGATTTGGGGGGTTTGGCATGGCCAGGGGAGTGAGATAGCATTTCTCAGGGAAGGGTGTGGCCGGAGAAGATGACCGGAGGTCATTTCCGGCCACCTAAAAGTAATTAGGGTTTGTGATTAGGGTTAGCTGAGTTTAAACGTGAGCCATCAGATCTTGCTTCCCGCACGTGTTTCAAGGGCTCAGATCATGTCATTAGCCCTAATCCATGATTTATTTAATTTAATTAGGTTAATTAGCTCAGATGAGATCCTGGCCATCCATTAGCGCGCCATTCAACCCTGGAACCTCAGCTTTAAATCTCAGCCTCAGGATCCTCATACTTTTCCATTTAATTTGTTTTATTTCATTTTACTTCTATTTAATTTCTACGAATTTTTAAAAATAGAAAAAAGACTTTAAAAATTCTGAAATTTTTTATCCAAGCTTTAATTAATTTTCAGAACCCAAAAATATTTTTATTTATATTTTTGCATTAAAAAATATTTTTAAATAATTTAAATGATTATTTTTTTAATTAGTTAATGAGAATTAATTAATTAAAAATACATTTAAGTATTTAAAATTCCCAAAAAAATTCAGAGAGTATTTTCAAACATTTTCAAACATTTACAAACTCACAAGACAAATTTCTTTTTGGTTTTGATCATATTTTGACAATTTTCATTTGAATTAAGGTTCTTTAATTTGAATATTTTTAACCCTAGCTTCAAAAATTCATAACTTTTGACCCAAGTTGAGTTTGTGAATGGTTCTTTTTGCATTGTGTTCTACATACTTTCAAGCTTCTAAAAACATTTTTGTTTCATTTTTATCTTGCATTTTCAATTTGTTTGGCATTTTCCCTTTAGGATCACCCTTAAAACCCTAGAAATTTAGGAAAATCATAAGTCCATTAGGGTATAGCTTCTGACCTTCCCCTTTGGGAAGTGAACTTGTATAGGTTTAGGGTACCTTTTATTCCATTTTCAATTTTTTATCTTGTCATTTGCTTCTGATTTTGAATTTTGCATTGCATCTTGTACATAAACCCTAATCTTTGCCTTCATTTGCATTCATTCTTCATAAGCTTGCATACATGAACTTGCCATGATATTTTGTGTATCCACATGACATATAAGACATCTTAGGACATATTGAGATCATGTTTGATCATTGCATCATCCATTTGCCATATTTTTGCTTTCATTTGATGTCATATGCATTCATGGACTTTCATATGCCTCATTTGTATTCTCATCCTTTGTGTGATCATCCACATCTCATGACATCCATTTGCATCATCTCTTAGCATCATTTACATCTTGATCATGCTTCTGGTTTTGGTTTGCATCATTTCATCTTTCTCCTTTTCATTTCATTTCATTTCTTGTTGCTAACTTTTCAGGTGGTAAGTGTTTGAGAAGTGAATTTGCCTTCACTTCTCACAATCTCTTCTCATCTATTTTATGCATTCTTTGCTGCATTTTACTTGTGAATTAGAGTGAGATTGATCATTCATGCTGCTCTCTCTCTTTCTTTCTTCAAGCAACTTATCTTCTTAAGTGAAGTAAGTTGTATTGCTTCTTTCTGCTTCTACTCCTTCCATCTTCCTTCTTCCTTGGTGGCTTCTTCTTGAAGATTTCTTGCAATTTTCATAAACCCTAGGAACAACCAAGCATGATCACAATTAGGGCTTGATTAGTCCCCCATTAGTTTTACCTTTGTGTCATCTTTGTGTATTCTCTTCTCATCTCTTAATCAAGGACTAAACCTTAAAGGTTTTAAGGCTTTGTGATTAAGCTTATGCCTGCATCCTTCTCTTAGGATGGAGTGTATAACTTTAATCCTAAGTGTTAAACCCTTAATGTGTTTAAATCCTTTAATCAATCCATCTAATAATCACTAAGACATCAAGCTTGTAACTTGGGCCTTGCATTAGGGTTCTAATTCTTCCTTAATTGGTTAAGAAGGACTAACCCTAGTGTTAATGGACAAGTCCCCCTCAAGTTGTCTTACAAACCATAAAATTCACTTCTTAATCTTACCATTAACTAAAATCCACTTTAATAAAGGCCTTGTTTTGTCATGAGGTTAATCCCTAATCATGGATTAAGTTGAGGAGCCTTCCTCAGCTTAAATGTTCTCATCTATTATCCTTCTATTAGGATGGTGTAATGGGTCCATTAAATCTTTGATTATGGCTTAAACTCATTACTTAACACCAAACAAGAACATAAAAAAACATCTAAATAAATGCAAGTAGGTTAATGATCTTAATCCTACATCATGGTGATTAAGTGTGAGGTGTTTACTTCACATTTAAGGTACTCTCATTACCCCTATCCAGAGGGAAGATGTGATGAGTTTACTAACCCTTGGTTTAGGCTTAAGCTCATTTTCTTATGAAAAACTCCAAAAAGCAATAAAAGATTGAAATCACCAAAAACAAACAATAATCGTCTCCTCCGGGATTCTTTTCTCACCATCTTCACTCACAAACGAGAACTTGCTTCTTCCGTCTAATGCAAGACAGTTTGCACCTGAGCCAGACCGGTCATACACTTGAGCATAGGCAAGCAAGCAGTTCATCAGTCAATTTATCTTTCAGTCTCTTGGAGTCGAACTATGGTGTTCTGACTTCCTCATTGCACGAGAGGATACGTAGGCATAACTTAACAGTTATCGAACAAAAGTCTCTGTATATTCCCCCCTCTTCCAGCATTATTCTTTAAGCCTCATAGTCTTGAGCTTCACATTCTTTCTTTACACTGACACTCTCTTATTTCACTTCATATTTCTTTTTACACTGACACTTGCTTTCTTTTCCAGCTTTTGCACACAAAATAGCACTGACACTACTCCCTTAAACACAAACTTTCAAGCGTGGATCCCGTCGAGTACGACGGACAATCTGGGTGCTAATACCTTCCCAGGTTGTAACCAACCCCCTTTCTCAGTTTCTCTGGTTCGCAACCGTCTTATCCATCTTTTCTTAGGTCTATGCAGCATTACCTTTCCTTCGGGATAAAAATGCCTAGCTGGCGACTCTTTTCAGTTCATCTTCATGTTCTCTCTTTCGCCGACCGTTCGCGTCTGTACCCCTCTTGACCGGGTGTCATTTGGTGGGAGCGACAAAGTAGCAGCCAACCTGAGCTCAAGAATGATGTTTCAAATCAGATGTCAAAACTAGTGTCTCAACATCACGGTGCAGGAAGATCTACTCATCAGAGGAAAAGATACCAAAGGCGGAGGTTCCACTACTGTGACAAATTTGGTCACATAAAACCTTTCTGTTACATACTTCATGGATATCCTGGTCATAATCCTTATCCCAAACCTAAGAAAAACATGGTCATCAAGAAACATCAATGGGTTCCTAAGCATGTATCCTTGATAGCTCATACTTCTCTTAGAGTATCAGCTAAAGAGGATTGGTATTTTGACTGTGGTTGTTCTAAGCATATGACTAGAATAAAAAATATGTTAGTTGATATCAAACCTCATTCTACTAGTTATGTGAATTTTGGTGATGGAGAAAAAGGAGAAATCAAAGGGATTGGAAAACATGAGTGTTCAGGTGTTCCAAATCTTGATGGTGTATTACTTGTGAAAGGATTGAATGCTAATTTCATTAGCATCAGTCAACTGTGTGATCAAGGATTCAATGTCAACTTCACCAAATCAGAATGTCTTGACACAAATATAAAAAAGGTAGTGGTCATGAAGGGAGTCAGGTCTAGAGATAAATGTCATCTCTGGGTTAATCAAGATTCCAGCTACTCATTTATGTGTTCTCTATCCAAAATAGATGAAGTAAAATTATGGCATCAAAAGATGGGTCATCTTCATCTAAGATGAATGAAAAGAGTTATAACTATGGAAGCTATAAGAGGAATTCCCAAGCTTCAGATTGATGAGGGTAAATTGTGTGGTGAATGTCATGTAGGCAAGGAAACTAAGATGTCACATCCAAAGATTCAACATCTTACTACATCCAAAGTCTTAGAGCTATTACACATGGACTTGATGGGTCCCATACAGGTTGAAAGCCTTGGTGGGAAGAGGTATGCGTTTGTGGTGGTGAATGACTATTCAAGGTTTACTTGGATAAATTTTATCAAGGAGAAGTCTGATGTTTTTGATGTGTTCAAAGATCTCTGTCAAAGAATTCAGAGGGAAAAGGAAAGTTGTGTTATCAGAATTAGAAGTGACCATGGGAAGGAGTTTGAGAATCAAAAGTACTCTGAATTCTGTTCATCTGAATGAATCAACCATGAGTTTTCCTCTCCCATTACTCCTCAGTAAAATGGAGTTGTTGAAAGGAAGAACATAACTATTAAAGAATCAGCTACAATTATGATTCATGCCAAGAAACTTCCTTTGTACTTACGAGCTGAAGCTATGAACACTTCTTGTTATGTTTGTAAGTTCTGTAAGATTGGTATTAATTTTGTAACACAAATATAGCAGCAATGTGTATGTACAAGATCTTTGCAAAACATAGAATATATTAAGAAATGAATCCATTGTGTGCGCCCAAACATGTTGTGTTGAAATGTTTCAACATCTGGAACAACATATCGAAGAAGATGTCAAGACAATTCATTCGATATCATGAACTGTTGTAGACGGATTGAAGTTTCTGTTTTGGTTTCAACAGAAACAGAATATTTTGAAGATTTAAATCAATCCAATGGCATTGATGTAAAAGATCTTGAAGACTCAAATTTAAATTGAAGACAAATATTGAAAAATATAGAGTTTATATATTTAGAGATATTTTAGGAGTTTTTAGATTTGAAGATCTTTATGCATATTTGTAAGCAGATTTTTCTGCATATTTGTAGCAACTATTGTTGTGATTGTTTAGGCCCAAATCCAGTTGGGAATAGGTTATAAAAGAAACCTTGTAACCTAGTTTAGAACTAACCAACCAACGAAAATGTAAACATCATTAGGGTTGTGTTCTTGTGGCAGCCGTGCGCAACAAGGAACCCTATTGTGGCTGTGTATTTGTAAACCTCGAAGCTGTTAAGCAAGAGGTAGATTGTACTTAAATGAAGCTTCTACGCAATGTTAATGTATTGTAATGGAAGTGTTACTTCTATTTTGAATTGTTGTATAGGTGTAGAGCCGTTAATATCAGCAACGGAGAGTTGAGAACTGTGAGACATCACTAGGGTGATTGGGAGTGAGGATGAGTTTCTCATATTTAGGAGTTCCTAAGTAGAAGTTGCATTGGTAGTGATTAAGTGAGAAGACTGTAAATTGTATGTGTTTGCTAAGAAGTCTTTGAATTGATACTACATAGTGGATTTCCTTCTTGGCTTGGTAGCCCTTAGAGTAGATGAGTATGATCGAACTGGGTTAAAAATTCTGTTGTGTACTTTAGAGCTTTTCTGTCTTTATTTTATGCAGTACCTGAACTCATTCTCCTATCAGATGTTGCAACATCCTGAAGCATGTTTGACTCTGATATATCATAATTTTTAAGTATTGACGTGTATGCCTTACCATGTTTATTAGTAACAGATAAGATGTCTCAACATCATATTCGACATCTGAGTCTATCATACCAGAATTTCAATTGGTATCGGAGTAGGCATCCTAGTCTGTTTTTGGATGAGATCCAATGGGATACTTTCTGGTTCATGGTCAAGGTAGAAGGGTTCAACTGAAATGTTGTTTAAATGTGTGAATGGTTCCTAGATGTGGATGATGGATTGTTTTGTTGTTGTAGCATGGGGTTCGTGCTGCTACTTGTAACACC
The DNA here is from genome assembly GCA_963966055.1 of Lathyrus aphaca. Classification (NCBI taxonomy): domain Eukaryota; kingdom Viridiplantae; phylum Streptophyta; class Magnoliopsida; order Fabales; family Fabaceae; genus Lathyrus; species Lathyrus aphaca. Next base: position 179,123,026 of record OZ014525.1, on the reverse strand, counting down.
CCAAATTTTCCCTCTTTGTTTCACATCATTTTGCATATCATAAGCATAACATATAACTTGCATACCTTAACATTTGGCATAGAAAGATGAAGCATAAACATCCATAATTGCAAGCATGGGGCATATGATCAATCATCTGGAAAGTCATGATTATTCAAAGTCAAGTAAAGAGACAAGTGATCTTGCAAGAAGCTCACAAGGTATCCCCACATCTCATACAAACTCAAAGTCATTCTCAAAGTCCTAGAAGGATGAAATATCATCAGAAGTTCAAAGGTGCAATTTTCTCCTACACAGAGAAACCCTAATTAGGGTTTTGTCTCATATCATCATATTCTCATAGCTTTGACCAATTCTTGTGATCAAAGTCTTTCATATGATATATAGGGCCTATGGGTGAAGTTTGGTTCAAAAAGATTCACTGAGGAAGTCAGATTTTGGACCAGTTACTTGTGCATGAAGAAAGAAAGTCAACTGAGCAGAAGAAAAGTCAAGCAGGAGATTTTTAGGGTTTTAATCATGTTCATCAATTCCATGAAGCTATATTTGATCAAGGAATGGCTTGGATAAGCTCAAATGTCAAAAAATCAAGAATGTGCAAAAGTTGCTAAAATTGGAAATTCTCAAGTTAGAAGTTTCTATTTTTGGAAATATTTGCCATAATCTTCAAGCTATTATTTCATGTGCAAAAAAGCTAAAAATGATTTTTCCTTGAACATAAAAGTTGTAGATCATGATTTTCCCTTTCCAAAAAGATCTAGAACACCTTCATATCACTTTTAGAACTCAAGATATGAATTTGTTAAGTTTGGGTTCATTTTAGGATTTTTTGAACCATGTGTCAAATTACCATTGGCCAATTATTATTCTTATTTGTGTCACACCTTTTGCCATTTTGATTATACATTTTTCATTCCCACTACTATCCTACACGTGACCTATGGGTGGAGTTTTCATTGTCATTGGTTTTATATTTTATGAAAAAATCATAAAGGTACAAGAGGTGGAAAAAGGGATGTACATGTAGTCAGCAAACACACAAATCCTTCACACTACCTCATATGCCCTTTTCAATGATTCTTCCCACTCACTTTTCCAATACCTCAGCCACACTTGTGACGCCATAAGAGAAGGGTTTCCACGTGATTCCCACCCATGCATCTCATGGCCATCTCCAATAATCACCATTAGACTATTTTTCCTTCTTAACATCCAATAGCATAAAATTATGTGTGAGACTCCACCTTAATAAACATACGCCAAACACACCAAATATTTTGTGAAAAAAGAGAAACAAGGAGTGTGCACGATTTGAGTGCTCTGCATTTTTGTGGTAACAAACTTTGTAATTACACCACAAATTGAAGAAAACACCCTCAATATAAAAATTGTTGCTCACGATTTTTTACAAGGGGGGAGCTATCTCACATTTTCATCACACATTCCTCACTCCATAAACTCTCTCTCTCTCTCTCTCTCTCTCAACAAACTTTGGTTTTGATTTCTCTTCACCTTGCACAAGTCTCAAATCTGAATCCTTTCATTCATTCTCCATTTTCGCATCTGAATCATTCTCAACAACACAGTCTAATCATAACTTCATAATCTTCCTTTAATCACAAGCTTTAGGATGCTACATTTAAGAGTTAAAGATCACCTTATTTTCGGATTACTTCCATTTTTCACTCAAAACAAGATCCACAACCTTTATTTGGCATCAAGAAGACACAAGGAGGTTCTCATATTCTCTGGTTTTCTCAAAGTTGCAAAGAAAGCTTTTTACATTAGGTTTGAACTTTAGCTTGTGTTTGCTTCGGTTTGGATGTTTCAGTGATTGTTTCGTTTTATCAATGCTTAATATGCGTTGCTTGAAGTGTTTAGAAGCTGTGTGATGCATTAAATATTGATTTCCAATTTTGTGATCTCACTTTGTTGGCTTCGAATCTCCTTGGACTTTGAGAATTTTTGAAAACTAACTGCATGATGATATTCCTCTTGCTTCGTAGATCGTTTCTTCTTTTTACACTTTGTGATTTCGTGAAGAATTGATGGAGTTGTGAGGATTTGAAGTTGTCTTATTCATGTGGATTGTTGTGATGTTTCTTGTTTTGTTCTACTGATTTTTGCAAATTTTCACATGGCATGAGGTTGATGATAATGTAGTGGCGGTATTTGATTGGTTATGGTTTTTATTTGTTTTTTTCATTTTCATTTATTTTTATTATAGTCACTTAAGTTGGTATTTGATCGATTGATAATTGTTTACATATTTTTGTCCATTTTCATTTTGTCTAATAAAAGAATATAAAAACTGATGTAATAGTGTGTGTTTTAAGGGGTTTCAGGTGGGCCTTTTCCAGTTCTTTAATCGCACCCCCCATTTTGTCCCAGACTGGTTTGTTAATGTGGAGTCACTGTTGTTTACACCTCCTTTATTTTCTTTTCTTTTTCTTGTTTCAAATATTAATCTTAAAAATAGTAAAATACCATAAAAAATCCTGAAAAAAATCATGAATACTTTTTAGAATTTTCTTTAATTTTTCATATTCTTATATTTTATTTTTCTTTAGGTTTTATTTCTGATTTAATTTTTGAATTAATTTCTTTGTACTTGCATGCTTTCTTGCACAATCTGACTTGTTTAATTTCTAACTTGAGTTTGAAAATAGTTTTGCTTCTGATTATTTTTGGTATGTGTTCTTAACATGTTGAAGTATGTTAGTGAATTTTACCATGATTTTTAGGGTTTTTTGGGACATGTTTTGACTTGTTGCTTTGTGTAGAAGTAAGTGAAACCCCAAGTGATATTTGAGCTATTGTTTGATGTGGTTTGCCTCTGATTTTTGCCATGAGATCTTGGTATGTTTCCTATGCCTGATTGAAGTTCCTTGATGATTAATTGTGGAATTTTTAAGATATGTTCTCCATTTGTTGGAATTTTGTTCTTAGCATGCCCTAATTTGTTTCTTATGTGACCAATGCTTGCTTGTTAGGATAGGAGAGCACTTGTGCCAACTCCTAGGGTTTGTTTTTGTGCTTGCTAACATGTTGATATGCCCCTGGTTTTTATATGATAGCTATGATTTGACTTGTAGGGACTCTTTGCTTGTTCTTATTTCATTTAAGCTTATTTGATTTTTACTTGTCACTTGTTATTTCTTCTAACCTTGTAGGTGCAATGGTAAGTGAGAAGTGTGAATGGCATATCCACATTTCAAGCCTCTTTCTATTCTCTTTTAATGCTTTCATATTTGTCTTTGAGATGAGCTTAGGCCATCTTTTGCTTAACTTCTCTTCCTCCCCTTAGAAATCAACTTAACTTCTTTAGAGAAGTAAGTTGATTTTCTACCTCCTTTCTTCTTCTTCTTTTCTTCTTTCTTTCTTCTTTAAGATAGATGATACCTCACTAACCTATGACTCCTATGCATGATAACATCTAGGATTGTTAGTCTCTCCTTTAGTATTTTACCTTTGAGATCCTTTTGGTGCTCTCTCTCTTCTCATCTTCAAACTTAACTTCAAGACACCTAATAACTAACAAGTCTTCTCATGTGCCAAGGGACTTTGCCATGGGGTACTTGCACGCATTCCATTTTGGGGCGAGGTGTAGGATATCTATCATGATGAATATGTCTTAGCATGAGACTACTTCATAAAAAAACCTAAAAAATACTTCTTAACCAGAAAAACCATAAAAACACTTAATAAATGTCAGTAGATCAGTGTGTCTGAGCCTTCCTCTTAGGGACAAGATTTGGGGATTTCCCCCATAGTTAGGTGTGCTTCTTGTCCATCCCATTGAGTAAGACTTAGGTACACTCACCTATGCAAGCTCAAAGCAGAAAACTCCTAAAAAACATTGAACAAAGAATAAGCATCTCTCCTTCAGGACTTCTTTTCTCATCACCTTCACTCTTGACGAAAGAACTTGCTCCTACTTGTCTTCTTGCAAGACGGTTATGCACTTGTCGTCTGAGCCTGCAACACCAGAGCATTGACATAAGCAGTTCAAGCTTTAAAACACAAGTCATTTTCCTCCCTAGTTAGGGGAACTATGGCGACTCTGATCCTCATGTTTAGATGAGGTACGTAGGCAGCGGGGTAGGGCCCGTTCGAGCATAATTTTTATATTCCCTACATTTTCCCCCTTTTCTTTTCTTTTCTTATCCAATTTCAGTCTTTCTTTTGCAGTAACTTTCATTTCTTCACCCTCTGAAACAATTTCTTTGCAAACGTGGATCCCGTTGATTACGGTGGACGATCTAGGGTGCTAATACCTTCCCAGGTCGTAACCGACTCCCGAATTCAGTTTCTTTGGTTCGCATGACCTGTGTCCTTCCTTTCCCTTTCTTCTGGTTTGTGCATCATTACCATTCCCATTCCTTTGGGATAAAAATGCCTGGCTGGTGACTCTAGCTTTTCTCCATGTCACTTTCGCGTTTGTATCAGGATGGAAATCCAAGGAGCGACACTATTGTGATAGGTTTGATTTATTTTCAAACCTATGGATGCTTGTGTAACATGGAGATAATTGCTAGGGCTAATTTGTGACACTTGAAGCTTCTAAGGAGTTTGTTATCCATTACTTATCTATCTAATAACTCCTTTGTGTGAGAAGGTTGCTCTTCTCTGGAGATATATCCTATGGTGTTGGGGATATATGTCTATCTGCTTCTGTCAACTATAATAATGATACTTGAAGACTCTTTTTCAAGTCCACTTAAGGCACTATGAAGAGAAGTGGTTTTTTTGAAGATCTGAAGACTATTATTAACAGACCTATCTTCTGTCTGTAGATCTCTTTGTGATTCTTGGAATGATGTCTTATCCTATGATAGAACATCACATATGAATTAGGAATGATTTTGTTGTCCAAGGAATGGCTATATAGATGCTTGGGTGCTAAACTACTATGTTTATTTCACAAGTGTTTAGAACCTACTCTTGATCTGGAAGAGGAGGCATCTGTATGGTGTGCCTAAGAAGGTTCTAGCCCTGGAACTTTTCTTAGCTATGATTGTTGATCAAAGAGTGATCAACATGTGTTTTCTCCTGAAGACAGTTTATTTATTGTCCTTGTTGCAGGAGTGAAGTACCTTAGCTTCAAGGGGGATTATTTCAGAGAGACTCCTTGTACATGAAGGTCAAGATGTGTCAACTGGGGGAGTTGACTGATGTGGATATAGCTGATCAGTAGCTATATTGTGTGTGAAGACATCTCTAATCAGAGAGTTAAAATATTGGGTCTGAAGAAGAAGTTTGTGGAAGTGTCCCAGTTGCTGCTTATGTTTGTGTTTTGGTAGCCTGATCAACTACTGATGGTTGATTCCCCTGTGTTTCCATGCATATGGTTTGTGTGGAGACTTATGTAACTGATACTGATGTCTGAACGAATGTTAGAACATCATCTCAGAAAGTGTCAGATTTCTGCAGAAGAAGAAGAAGTCAGTTTACATGTTCAACCTTGTGTCAGAAGGTAATCTTATCTGACCATTAGTAAATACCTTGACGGGAGACTTGGTATTTGTCTATTGTTTTTATGATGCATATAGATGGATACTTAGATGGGAGACTTAGTATTTATCTAAGGAGTATGCATATTTGCAGTTTGAATCTTATGGTTCAGAAAGTGTTCTGAGTAACTAATGCTCATTTTCAGAAAGGGTTTTGGTTGTTCATGAGAGGGGGAGTTAAGTAGTGTTATTTGTGGTATTTTGGTGCAAGAGTGCAGTCTGGTTTTGTGGATGTAGCTAGAGTGTTGTTCTTAACTTGACAAGGAAGATGTTTATAATCATGAAGTTATTTTGATAAATCATCAGCACTTTGTGAAGATTGCTTTACTCAGGGAAAAATGTCATCCTTGGTATTGCTGCAAGGTGCAGTTCTAAACTATTCCTTCTGAAGATTCAGACAGTGGCAAGTTTGAAGACTTTGGAGAAACTTTGGAAGTTTCTCATCAATATGTGATATTGGTAGGAATTTGTGCAAAAACAACATAATGGAGGTTGTTTACTCAAACTTGGTTGATGAATCAAGTCTATGAGAGCATGGAACTCTTGTTCTGTAAAGGAAGGAGGTTCTTTCAAGTGGAAGAAGAAGGAGCTGAATTTAACATCTAGATATGGACTAGCAATGTTCAAACATCTAGTTCTACATCAGAGTCGAATTGGTGAAGTGGCACATTAATTTAAGATAGAATGATCTACATGGATTGAATGCTTCATAAGGCCTATTATCTTGACATCTTGGTGAAGATCAACTTTATTGATCAGGATATATTTGGAAGATTTCTGATAAACGTGAAAAAGACAAGTGTGGTAATTGGCTTTTTCCGATGAGGATTCATAAAAGAGGTGATCAAAGTGTGGAAATTAGTTGATCTCTATATTTGATTGGAAGAATCAAGATAATCAGAGTGTGGCAGCTGGTTGTTCTTAAGGATTGTCTTTGAACAAATTGCTCTTGGACAGAAGAGTGATGAGTTGAAGACTCATGGAGATTTGTTCTTCTTGAAGGTGGGTGAGATTTTATCTCTCTTTTTGGATTTTTGATTCTAGCTGGTGGCACAATGCAGTTGAAGATTTTCAGTTCTTGGATTACTATGCTATAGTAAGTCTAGTTGGTGGAGCACATCTAGGATCATGGTGATAAGGTCTTAGTGTATGGAAAATGTTCTAACTAAGTGCTAGTACATTATATTGGGTATTTTTCTACCTGGTTTCTATTTTTGTAAGACTACCTAATCATAAGGGAGAATGATGAAGTATATGATCTGTTCTGGAAGAAACATGTAGAGGAGACTGAAGTAGATCAAGTATTGATTGCTTGGAAGTCTGTTTATGGACATTCTTTCTAATTTCAGAATTAGTTTGAATGTGGTTTGTCTGGATTGTATGTCTAAAGGACCGTAAAGATATTATGTTGGGCCAATTTCAAGAGCCTATGTTTGAAGATGTTCAGCCTGTGTAGTCTGTAGTAACTACAAACCAAGAAGGGGTCAGATATGCTTTGGTACAAGAAGTGAATGTGTTAAATTCAAAATTGAACAGAGGGTGGGCTCTTAAAGACATGAAGATGCGTCTTATGTTTTCCTTTCATCAAAGTGCAGAGAAGCATGGAGTATCCTAGACAGGGAGAGTTTGTTACAATTCTATGCAACTGATTTTGTGGTGTTAAGGGGGAGTAGTACTTTAACCAGGTTCTGTGATGTTACACATCATGTTATGACATGTGCTACTAAGTATGTCTCCTTGATAATTTTTTATTACTTAGTGGTTGTGGTGTGCATGTCTGTGTGATCCAGATGAGAAGTGTCCAAGGGTGTCCAGAAGATTCTGTAAAGTCTATTTGGAATAAAGCTACTTTTTGCAGGTTGTTTTGGATTCTTCAGGGGATGTGGACAATGTTGTAGTGGGTTGTCAGAACATGTTTTAGAACATGTGAGTTGAGGATGACCAGGTTTATTGTGTGGACAGTATAGGTGTGAAACGCGTGCTGATTCAAAGCTCTTTCTGGACGGTTCACTTTATTGGGTGGAGATGCTTTTGTGCCTAAAAGAACAGGCTGTTGACCAGGAGTGCATCTGTTCCTAGGCATCATCGTTACTCTTAAGGTTTGCTAGTGATATTTATAGAGAGTAATTTATCTCCTTCAGACAATGTGTGGTTTTCATTTCTCTTCCTTCTGATGGGGTTCTTATGCTTATGGGAGAGTAATGCATGGGTTTGGCTCTATGTGGGCTATTTTTGCCTACTTTTGGCTAAAGGGGAGGGGGGGGAGAAAGCATGGTGTTGTGTCTGGTGTTGCGATGAGGCTGGAGTGTGTGTTCCAATGTATTTATTGGATGTGTTAGGTATGTGTGGCTTTTGTAATAGCTACAGATGTCAAGATGGATGTTGTAGATTATCTTTGTGACTTATGTCCTGAGTTGTGAACACAGTTGTAACTTGTGTTCTGAGTTCCATAAGAGAATGAATACCTTGTTCTCTTATGAAAACATTGGTCTCTCTGATGAGGGATGTTTCTAGGGACCTGAATGGATAGGGGTAGTACTAGGTTTGTTCTTTCAAGTGTTCTAGACTTTCTGCTCAGAGTTCAAGAGGTATTTCTCAGAGTTCAGGAGGACTTTCTACTTCTCGTCCACTCCTATTTCCACTGAAAGAAAAGCTAGGCCAGTGTGGAAGATGTCAAGCAACATAGTCTAACATGATCAATCCAAAGGTTGCTTTTTGTTTTGCTGCTATTATTTCTGGTTTGTTTTGTAATATTTGTTTTAGCCAAAATATGCCAAAGGGGGAGATTGTAAGTTCTGTAAGATTGGCATTAATTTTGTAAAACAAATATAGCAGCAATGTGTATGTACATGATATTTGAAAAATAATATATTAAGCAAATAATCCTTTATATGTGCCCAAACATGTTGTGTTGAAATGTTTCAACATCTGGAACAACTTGTCGAAGAAGATGTCAAGACAGTTCATTCGACATCATGAACTGCTGAAGATGGATTGAAGATTTTGTTTTGGTTTCAACAGAAACAAAATATTTTGAAGATTTAAATCATTACAATGATGCTAATGTAAAAGATCTTGAAGACTCAAATTTAAATTGAAGACAAATATTGAAAAGTATAGAGTTTCTATATTTAGAGATATTTTAGGAGTTTGTAGATTTGAAGATCTTTTTGTATATTTCTAAGCAGTTTTTTCTGCATATTTGTAGCAGCTATTGCTGTGATTGTTTAGGCACAAATCCAGTTGGGAATAGGTTATAAAAGAAACCTTGTAACCTAGTTTAGCACCAACCAACCAACAAAAATGTAAACATCATTAGGGTTATGTTCTTGTGGCAGCCATGCGCAACAAGGAACCCTGTTGTGGCTGTGTATTTGTAAGCCTCGAAGCTGCTAAGCAAGAAGTGGATTGTACTTAACTGAAGGTGCTAAGAAAGGTTAATGTATTGCAATGGAAGTGTGACTTCTATTGTGAATTATTGTATAGGTGTATAGCCGTCAATATCAACAACTAAGAGTTGAGAACTATGATACATCACTGAGGTGATTGGAAGTGAGGATGAGTTTCTCATATTTAGGAGTTCCTAAGTAGAAGTTGCATTGGTAGTGATTAAGTGAGAAGACTGTAAACTGTAGGTGTTTGCTGAGAAGTCATTGAATTGATACTACATAGTGGATTTCCTTCCTGGCCTTGTAGACCCCATAGTATATGAGTTTATCGAATTGGGTTAACAATTTTGTTGTGTACTTCACAACTTTTCTGTCTTTATTTTATGCAGTACCTGAACTCACTGTCCTATCAGATGGCGCAACATCCTGAAGCATGTTTGACTCAGATATATCATAATTTTTAAGTACTGATGTGTATGCCTTACCATGTTTATTAGTAACATATAAGATGTCTCAACATCATATTTGACATCTGAGTATCTCATACCAGAATTTCAATGTTCATAATAGATTCACTTTGAGAAAGGGAACTCATACTACTCTCTATGAGATCTGGAAGGAAAGAAAACCTAATGTCAAATACTTCCATGTATGGTAACAAGTATTATATTCTGAAAGATAGAGAACAAAGAAAAAAGATGGATCCCAAATGTGATGAATGCATATTTCTGGGTTACTCTACTAACAACAAGGCTTATAGAGTCTTTAACTCTAGAACAAGAGTCATGATGGAATCCTTAAATGTGATTATTGATGATTTACATAAAGAAGTTGATGTTATGTATGATGTTGGAACATTCTTTGATACTCTAGCTGAAGTTACTGGTAAAGAAAGTGATCAAAATCCATTTGTTTCAAAATCTGAGTCAGAATAAACAAACAAGGGACCTTCCATCAGAATCCAAAAGGATCATCCTAAAGAGCTTATTATAGGTGATCCTAACAGTGGGGTTGTGATTAGATCAAGGGATGTCATCTCTGTAAACACCCCAAATTTGCCCTCACTCATATCACACCATGGCTTGTGATCTTTCATTTTTGCATAAGCATAAGCATTACACATCATATTGCATATTTGTGTCACCTGCATAAGTTCAGGTTCATCTGCATCTAGGGTTTGTGATTTTAGCAATCCAAGAGTACATCTGAGCCATCCCAAAGTACTTAAAGCATTCCAAGAGGGTCCATGTGTGTTATATCATCATATTATGTCTCTTAAAGTTCAAGGAAGTCAAGAGATCACAAGAACTGGCAAGACATGGAAGCAGAGCTAGAGTTTTCACTACACAAATGACCAAAATTAGGGTTTTGGTTTCAGAGGCCTTAATTCCAAATTTTTTGGCCATTCTTATTTCTAATTTTCTTAAGATGTTATAAGGATCATGTGTACCAAGTTTGATGAAGAAATTCATTGTGGAAGTCATCTGTTCACTAGGTAACTTCTTGAACAAGTTAAGTCAAAACTAGGGCATCTGAGGCCCCCAAGAATGGAACCAAAGGGTATTTTCATCAAATTGAAGTTCTATGATCTTTATTTGATCTTAGAAGTGGTTGGAATTTCACAAAATTGAAGAATTTTGAGCCATTTGCAAACTTGCCAAAAATGGAAATGACTTGTAATGGAAACTTTCCATTTTGGGAAAGTTTTTCAACCTCCTCTTTCTCAACCAAAAATGCTTCAAATGAAAAATTCTTGGTCATGAAAGTTGTAGATTAGGTCTTTCCCTTTTCAAAAAGTACAAGAACATGTCTTGATTCATCATAGAACTCAAGATATGGCCTTTCAAAGTTGGCAAAAATCCTAAAATTTCAAGTTTCATGTCAAAGAGGGATTTTGCAAATTGGCATGTTAAGGCATTCTAATGACTTCAAATGTGTACAAACACTTCATAACATGTCTATGTGACTTCTAAACATCAGAATTTGCCCAAGAATTTGGCATTTCCATGACTTGATTCACAAGAAACTTCAAAGAGGGAATTTTGCAAAACCTATGAGAACTCTTCATCCAAGCCATCCAGCTGCAATATTTTGATCCAAAGGCCTTCCACAAAGCCAATTGAGGCCAGACATGCCTTGGAACCACTCCTACCATGACCCATGCCCATAGTACATATAACCTTGACTTTTTGCAATTTGGCTCATACCAATCAAACTATGCCACACCAACTCTCTGAACCAATCAGCATGACTTATGTGAACCTCATGGACCTCATTCCATAACACATTGAAGCCTAAATCTTCCCCATACTCAGATTGCCATAAAAATCACCTCATACCTTCACCTCTTTGAAATTCATAGCATAATCACTCAAACTCAAAACTTTCTTCACCATTCAACTCAGCATCACCTAAGGAACAAATCCCAACCATTAAAATGACTTGAAACACATCACACAACAAATACGATTTTTCACCTCTCACAACTGAACTTTAGAAAGAGGCCAAATAAACTTATTCCAAGCTTCACATCATCCTCAGAGGGTTCATTGAAGTTGGTTTGCACAAGAGAGGAGGCCAGAAAGCCCAGAATCGGGAAGTTCAATCTCAGGTAACCTCAAGAACTTTTTTTCCAGAATCTTGTTTTCTTGTTAAAATATTGTTCTATATGTTGCACTGATCATGGGGATGTGTTTAATTTTGAAAATGAGCAAGAAATAAGCATGTATTGACTCTCTGAAATTTTGCCCGTAAAACTTGATTGCTTCTATTCTTTTGTTGTTGTGAAATAAATGAAATTTGTTGTTGGATTCTTGTTTGTTGTTGTCCATTGATCATTTCTGGAGAGTTTGATGCGTTTTGGTGGCGTTTTGAGTGAGATGGCTTGAAGGTGTGGCCGGAGAAGATGACCGGACCTGAGATTAATTAGGGCTAATCTCCCCAGTTTGAATGTGGGCCGTAGGATTAAGATTAGGGTTAGTGTGTGTACGGCTAGGACTAGGTCATTAAACCCTAAATGTAATTAATTAATTTAAATGAGATTAATTATCCAGATTGAATCCTGACCCTCCATAAATGCGCACAGTCAACCCCTCCCTTTTGAGTTTGAATCTCAGCCTTAGGATGCGTTTACTTTCTCATTTTATTCATTTTATTTTATTTTCTTCCTATTCCTTTTGCATAATTAATTAAAAATATCAAAAAGCTTTCAAAAAATATTTCCTTTTGCATTTTTGTTTCAAATATTTTTCTTAATCAGAAAATGATTTTTATTTTATTTTTTTGCATATAAAAAGTATTTTTAAAATATTTAAATGTTATTTTTAATTAATTAAAGTCTTTTAATTAATTAAAAATACATTTAGGTTTCTAAAAATCACCAAAAAAATCATGAATCATCCCTTTTCATTTAGAAACATTTTCAAACTCTTCACACAAATTTATTTTTAGGTTTGATCATAACTTGAGAATTTTCTTTGAATTAAGGGTCATTTAAATCATATTTTTGAACCCTAACTTGAAAAAATCTTTTCTGCCTAACCAAGAAGAGTTTTAAGATGATTCTTTTTGCATTGTTTTGTGCATAGCATGTAGTTTATAGGTCATTTATCTCATGAATTTATCTTGAATTTTTTAATTGATTTGCATTTTCTTTTGAGAATCACCCAAAAAACCCTAAAAACTTAGGAGATTCATAACTTTTGAGTGGTAAGGCTTCTGACCTTCTCCTTTGGGGTGTGACTTAGTATGGGATTAGGGTTTGTTTGAGTGTGATTTAAAATTTTTATCATGTCATATGCTTCTGTTTTGCTCATGTGCATCTCATACTTCCATATAACCCTAATTTTTCATGATTACTTGCATTCATCTTGCATATGCATCAATACATGAACTTGCCATGAAATTTCATGCATTCATGTGTCATCTTAGACATCTTAGGACATGTTATAACCATGCTTGATCATTTCTTCATTCATTTGCCATGATTTGCATTCATTTCCTTTCATTAACTTTCATGAACTTTCAAACTTCAAAGCATGCTTACATGACATCTCATCTTTGTATGATCATTCATATGCACTTTTTATGCCTTTGCATCATCCCACATGACATTAACATTGCATAAACACTTCTGACTTTGGTCATTTCATCTCATTGCATCTCATTTCATTTCATTTCTGTAGGCCTTGAACTTTATGCATTCATGCTAACATTTTCAGGTGGTAAGTTGTTTGAGAAGTGGATTTGTATTCACTTCTCATTTCTCTTCATCTCTTTCATATGCATCTTGCTGGTTTCTTTGAAGTGAACTTGTTCACTTGTGTTCATCTCTCACTTTGTTTCTTTAAGTCACTTATCTTCTTCATTGAAGTAAGTAACTTGTTTTCTTCTGCTTCTTCCTTATTTCTTCTACTTCTTCCATTGGTGGCTTCCTTGAAGATATTCCTTTAGCCTTACAAACCATAGGAACATCCAAGCATGATAATAATTAGGGTTGTGATTAGTCCCCCTTAACTTTTACCTTTGAGTCTCTCTTCTCATCTTCATAATCAGAGACTAAACTCTTAAAGTTTTAGGACTTTGGAATTAGGGTTATGCCTGTATCCTTCTATTAGGATGGAGTGTATAACTTTAATCCTAAGTGTTAAACCTTTAATATTTTTAAAACTCTTAATCAAGTCATCTTAATAATCATTAAGACTTCATCTTGTAACTTGGGCCTTACATTAGGGTTCTAATTGTTCCTTTATGGTTAAGAAGGACTAACCCTAGTGTTTAATGGACAAGTCCCCCTCAATTTGTCTTACAAACCATAAAATTCATTTCTTAATCTCATCCTTAATTAAAATCCACTTAATAAATGCTTGTTATATAATGAATTTAGTCCCTAACCATGGATTAAGTTGAGGCATCTTCCTTAGCTTAAGTGTTCTCAACTATTATCCTTCTATTAGGATGGTGTAATGAGTTCACTAATTTGTGATTAGAGATTAAACTCATTACTTAACACTAAACAAAAACCAAAAACATCTAATTAATCACAAGTAGGTTAATGATCTTAATCTTACATCATCATGGTAATTTATTTGAGATGCCTATCTCATACTTAAGTATTCTTATTATCCCTAATCAGGGAGGATATAATGAATTTACAAGCCCTTGATGTAGGCTTAAGCTTATTAACTTATTCAAAACACCAAAAACAATAACAAAATTGAAAACACAAAAACAAACAATAATCATCTCCTTCGGGATTCTTTTCTCATCACACTCATTCACAAGCGAGAACTTGCTTCTTCTGTCTAATTCAAGACAGTTAGCACTCGAGCCAGACGAGTCATACACTTGAGCATAGACAAGCAAGCAGTTCACAGTCAATTTATCTTTCAGTCTCTTTGAATCGAACTACGGTGTTCTGACTTCCTCATTGCACGAGAGGATACGTAGGCATAACTTAACAGTTATCGAACAAAAGTCTCTGTGTCTTCCCCCTCTTTCAGCATTCTCTTTTAAGCCTCATTCCTGAGCATTTACCTTTTGCACTAACACTTGTACATTCTTTTCCAGCTTTTGCACACAGATAGAACATACACCTACCCCTTTAAACACAATCTTTTAAGTGTGGATCCCATCGAGTACGACGGACAATCTGGGTGTTAATACCTTCCCAGGTTGTAACCAACCCCCTTTCTCAGTTTCTCTGGTTCGCAACCGTCTTATCCATCTCTTTCTAGGTTTATGAAGCATTACCTTTCCTTCGGGATAAAAATGCCTAGCTGGCGACTCTATTCTGTTCATTTCATTTTCTCTCTTCGCCGACCGTTCGCGTCTGTACCCTATCTGACCCAATGTCTTTTCGGGGAAGCGACAATCTCTAACTCTTGTTTTGTGTCAAATATTGAACCTAAAAATGTCAAAGAAGCATTGATTGATGAGTTTTGGATTAATGTTATGAAAGATGAGTTAGAGAAGTTCAAAATGAATGAAGTATGTGAGCTTGTACCAAGACCTAAAGGAACCAATGTTATTGGTAATAAATGGGTGTAAAAGAATAAATCCGATGAACAAGGAGTTGTGACCAGGAATAAAGCCATACTAGTTGCTCAAGGATATACTCCAGTTGAAGGCATTGAATTTGATGAAACATTTTCTCATGTGGCTAGACTTGAATCAATAAGATTGCTATTGGGAGTTGCATGCATCTGATGTTCAAACAGTTCTAAATGGATGTGAAAAGTGCCTTTTTGAATGGATACTTGAATGATGAAGTTTATGTGGAGAAACCTAAAGGTTTTGTTGATCCAAACCTTTCAGATCACGTCTACAAGTTGAGAAAGGCTTTGTATGGATTGAAACAAGCTCCTAGGGCTTTATATGAAAGATTAACATAGTTTATCCTCAAGAATGGTTACATAAAAGGTAGGATAGACAAAACTCTCTTTGTCAAAGATGAAGAAGGAAAAATCATGATTGCTCAGATTTATGTGGATGATATAGTATTTGGTGGGATGTCAGATGAGATGGTTAAACATTTTGTCAGACAAATGCAATATGAATTTGAAATGAGCCTTGTTGGAGAGTTAACCTTCTTTCTTGGCATGCAATTTAAACAAATGGAAGATTCCATTTTTCTCTCTCAAAGAAAGTATGCCAGGAACATTGCCAAGAAGTTTGGAATGGAGAGTTCCATCCACAAAAGAACATCTAATCGCACTCATCTTAAGTTGACTAAAGATGAAAAAGGTGTAAGTGTTGATCAAAGCTTATATAGAAGCATGATAGGCAGTCTAATGTATCTTACAACAAGCAGACATGGTATTGCTTTTGATGTTGGTGTATGTGCCAGATATCAAGCAGAACCTAAGGTATCTCACATAAATGAAGTCAAAAGAATACTAAAATATGTAAATGGGACTTGTGACTATGGCATGTTGTATTCTCGTGGAAGTAATCATGTCTTATCTAGGTATTGTGATGTTGATTGGGCTGGTAGTGCAGATGATAGGAAAAGTACTTCTGGAGGGTGCTTCTTTATCGGCAACAATCTCATCTCCTGTTTCAACAAGAAACAAAATTATGTTTCCTTATCTACATCAGAGGCTGATAACATTGCAGCTGGTAGCAGTTGTTCTCAGCTAGTTTGGATAAAACAAATGATGTCTGTGTATAACGTCACACAAGATGTCATGACATTACATTGTGACAATCTCAGTGCAATCAATATTTCCAAGAATCATATTCAGTATAGTAGGACAAAACATATTGATATTAGGCATCATTTCATCAGAGATCTTGTGGAAGATGAAGTGATCAAGTTAGAGTATGTTGCCACTGAGCTGCAGCTGGATGATATATTCACAAAGGCCTTGGATGCTAATCAATTTTAAAACCTAAGAGGAAAATTGGGAATTTGTATTTATGAGGGTTTATAGAAATTATTGACTTGTGGAAACAGCCTAAAAGACATATTGCATTTTCAAGAATCAATGCAATTTAAATGGAGGCTGAAGAGGAAGATGATTTTGATGGTAGTGAGAATGCAAGTGGGGGAGAAGATGATGTTAGAGATGATCAATCTGGTTTTGAATAGGTTTTGTGTATTTATGGTTTTTCTATTTTGATTCCTAGCCATTGAAGGCCCTTTGTAATTTTTTTCTTGGATTTATGGTGTTGTTTGTTGGGTTTCTAATGTAACCCTGGATTTCTGCTCTTCATGAGCCTTTGGTTCTAACAGTTTTAGCTCTATGATTAACTCTATGTTTGGCTTAATTTCTAGCTAAAAGGAGGAGTAATTATCAGATAACTAGATAATATGATTTTTTACTTGAAAATTCTAGTATGACAGACTCAGATGTCGAATATGATGTTGAGACATCTTATCTGTTACATATAACCATGGCAAGGCATACAAAATAGTATTTAAAAATTCTGATATATCAGATTGAAACATTATTCTGGAAATTTAAGCATCTGATATGACATTCACCACATATATTGCATAAAATAAACTGAAAGTTGTAAATAACACATTCAAATTGTTAACCCAGTTCGATGCTAACTCATCTACTCTGGGGGCTACCAAGCCAGGAAGGAAATCCACTATGTAGTATCAATTCAAATACTTCTCATCAAACACCTACAATTTACAATCTTCTCACTTAATCACTTCCCGTGCAACTTCTACTTAGGAACTCCTAAATATGAGAAACCCATACTCACTTCAAATCACCTCAGTGATGTCACACAGTTCTCAATAGTTAGTTGCTGATATTGACGACTCTTTACCTACACAATAATCCAAAACAGAAGCTACACTTCCATTACAATACCTTAACCTTGTTTAGCATCTTCAGTTAAGTACAATACTTATCTTGCTTAGCAGCTTCAGTTAAGTACAATACTTATCTTGCTTAGCAGCTTCGAGAATCACAAATAAAACAGCCACAATAGGGTTCCTTGTTGCGCACGGCTGCCACAAGAAAACAAACCTAATGATGTTTACATTTTCGTTGGTTGGTTGGTTTCTAAACTAGGTTACAAGATTTATTTTATAACATATTCCCAACTGGATTTGGGCCTAAACAATCACAACAATATTTGCTACAAAATATGCAGAAAAATATGCTACAAAAAGATCTTCAAATATAAAAACTCCTAAAATATCTCTAAATATAGAAACTCTATATTTTTCAATATTTGTCTTCAATGTAAATTTTAGTCTTCAAGATCTTTCACATCAGCGCCATTGGATTGATTTAAATCTTCAATAATATTATGTTTCTGTTGAAACCTAATAGAATATTCAATCCATCTTCAGCAGTTCATGATGTCGAATGAACTGTCTTGACATCTTCTTCGACATGTTGATCCAGATGTTGAAATATTTCAACACATCATGTTTGGACGCACACAAAAGGATTATTTGCTTAATATATTCCTTTCTTTGTAAAGATCATGAACATACACACTACTGCTATATTTGTTTTACAAAATTAATGCCAATCCTAAAATATAGAACTTACAATCTCCCCCTTTGGAAAATTTTGGCTAAAACAAATATTACAAAAATACATCAAAAATAACAGCAGCAGTAAAATAACAAACTCTCCATTATGTCAGGACATGTTGTTGGACATCTTCAACAGCATTCACAACTGAACAAAACAATTGTCACCTATTTTTCCAGTGGATGAGTTGCTACCTCTTCTTCTAGTAGACACAACGGCAGTAAATTAAGGAGTAGAAAGTCCTTAACTCTTGACCGAACTAATCCGTTTCTACTTCCTTTCTTTTTAGATTCCCAAAAACATTCCTCGCAGGCTATTAGACATACTTCATCTAGAAGACCAATGGTGACATAAGAGAACAATATATCCTTCCCTTATGTAACTCAAAACACAAGTCATAATTGTGTTCTTCAACTCAGGACACAAGGCACAAAGACTAGCATACGGTATCCACCTTAACATCCTGGTAAACCCCACACATAACAGATGCAACTTCTGCGACAACAACTCTGATCACAACATCTATACATACACAATGCCAAACAAGACCTACGACAACGCTTTTTTTGCCCTTTAAAAGCTTTAAAAGCGCTTTCTAAATGGGCCTTTAGACAATGCTTTATAAAGCGTTGTCTAATGTATAAATATAACATTTTAATTAATTTTTGTATATACCTTTAGACAACGCTTTTAAGGTAGGAAGCGCTGTCTAATGTATCCCTTTAAAAGCGCTTTTTCCTTAAAAGCGCTGTCTAATATATAAATATAAAATTTTAATTAGTTTTTGTATATATCTTTAGACAACATTTTTTGGAAAAAAGTGTTGTCTAATATGGGCTTTTAGAAGGCGCTTTTTCCTTAAAAAGCGATGTCTAAATTATGCGTATAATATTTAAATAAATTTTTTTATACACCTTTAGAGAGCGCTTTTGTCTGAAAAAGCTCTCTCTTTTGTTCCCCTTTACACAACGCTTTTTAAAGCGCTTTCTAATGTTTTCCTATAATTTTAACATTAGACAACGCCTTTTCTAGAAAGAGTTGTCTTTTCTATACCTATAATTTAATTGGATATTTTTAAAAATCCAATTTTGCCCATTTTTTGTGTGCATAAACCTGTTATAATTCACATTTTCAGTCATAATTCATACTAATCAGAGACCATTTCCACTAAATCACATAATCCACAAATGATCATTTACATCTCAAAACTAATACCATTTCACTAATTCCATTTCAATCTAAAACTATTTATACAAATCAAGTCATTTACATTAATACCATTCACAAAACTGTACGTAAAATAAACCATTCACAAAACTATACATTCACATATAAGTCCACTTATCCTATACCTAGAAGACCCTTCTTTCAATCATGTATTCACACAATTCCTCCTTAATTTCATGCAATTTTGAGGGTGTGTAATGAGAAACATAGAATTCATCGAAGTACTACATAACATAACAAAATATGCATTAGTTAGTTTAAAATAATAAATTATGACATATCCGATAAATATTAAATTAAATCCTAAGTTATAAATCCATGCATACCATGATAGGAACCTCTAATTGATTCATTTGAATGATTTCTCTCATAAACCTCAACACGTAATATCCGTAGTCTATTCCATTTCTTTGTTGAGGACACTGCACATAGACAAACAAAAAAGAATTAATATAGAGTTATTTTGTGTTATCAGTTAGCATCACTAATAAGCAACAATATGAAAATTAATATGCCTGAACATGGACCCATGGAATAGTGTCCAATTTAGATTGTGTTACTCGATGATCTCGTTGTGCTCGGTATATTAGTATTGATATATAAAAGAAAAACGTAAATTTAGAACAATCACACTATACATATACATATACACATGAATATTTCATCCAATATGACTTATCAACCAATTCCTTCAGATCCAAATATGTTGTCCAATTATGCTCTAATGAATTCAGATAATAGACCACTTCTTTTTTGGATTAGTGGCAAACAACAACCAGTGTCCACTGTAAAATATAACAAAAGTTTAGTTGGATAATTTTTATGCAAAAAATACAAATATTAGAATGAAATTAGGATGAAAAACCTACTTGGGTCCAGTATGTCGCTCCCCGGACTCTCGTCCCGGTGCAGACGCGGACGGTCGACGATGTTGGAGGTTGAGGTTGAATAGAGTCGCCATCTAGGCATTTTTATCCCGAAGGAAAGGTAATGCTGCATAAACCTGGAAGGGTATGGATGAGACGGTTGCGAACCAAAGAAACTGAGAAAGGGGGTTGGTTACGACCTAGGAAGGTATTAACACCCAGATCATTCGTCGTACTCGACGGGATCCATGCTTACTTGATTGTGTTTAAAAGGGGGTAGTGTATGTGCTGACTGTGTATGAAAAGCCAGGAATGAATGTATACTGTGTCAGTGCAAAAAGAGAGTGAGATGCTCAAGACTAAGGCTTAGAAAGATAAGCTGGAAGGAGGAGAGGGGGAAGACAAAGAGACTTTTGTTCGATAATTGTTAAGTTATGTCTACGTATTCTCTCGTGCAATGAGGAAGTCAGAACACCGTAGTTCAACTCAAAGAGATTGTGATGATTTTGTTGTGAACTGCTTACTTGTCTATGCTCAAGTGTGTGACTCGTCTGGCTCGAGTGCTAAGTGTCTTGCATTAGACGGGAGAATCGAGTTCTCGTTTTCAGAGTGAGTGTGGTGAGAAAAGAATCCCGGAGGAGGCGTTTATTGTTTATTTTTGTGTTTTCAGTTTTTTTATTGTTTTTGGTGTTTTGCGTAAGATAATGAGCTTAAGCCTAAATCAAGGGTTGTAAACTCATTATATCCTCCCTGATTAGGGATAATGAGTATACTTAAGTGTGAGATGGAAATCTCAACTTAATTACCATGATGATGTAGGATTAAGATCATTAACCTACTTGTGATTATTAAGTGTTTTTGGGTTTTTGTTTAGTGTTAAGTAATGAGTTTAATCTCTAATCAGGGATTAGTGAACTCATTACACCATCCTAAGAGAAGGATGATAGATGAAAACACTTAACCTGAGGAAGATACCTCAACTTAATCCATGGTTAGGGATTCAATTCATTATATAACAAGACTTTATTAAAGATGGATTTTAATTAAAGGTGGGATTAAGAAATGAGTTTTATGTTTGTAAGACTAGCTTGAGGGGGACTTGTCCATTAAACACTAGGGTTAGTCCCTCTTAACCAAAAGGAATAGATGTAACCCTAATATAAGGCCCAAGTTACAAAATTAAGTCTTAATAGTTATTAGGTGTTTTGATTAAGAGGTGTAAACAAATTAAAGGTTTAACACTAAGGATTAAAGTTATACACTCCATCCTAAGATAAGGATGCAGACATAACCCTAATTCAAAGTCCTAAAGCTTTAAGTGTTTAGCCGCTGATTATGAAATGAGAAGAGAGACTCAAGGAGACTCAAAGGTAAAAGACTAGGGGAGACTATATACAACCCTAAAATTATCATGCTTGGGTGTTCCTATGGTTTGTGAGGCTTAAAAGAAAGATCTTCAGGAGGCCACCAAGGAAGAGAAGCAGATGAAAAGAGAAGAGAGCGGAGAACAGGTTACTTACTTCCTGAAGAAGATAAGTAACCTAAGAGAAAGAGATAGGAGCAAGAGAGCACAAGTGAAGCAAGTTCACTTCAAAGACAAACAAAGAATGCATATGAAGAGATGAGAAGAGGTGGGATGCGAAGGCAAATCCACATCCCAAATAACTTACCATAAGCCCCTGAAATGTTAATGTGAATGCATAAGATGCAAAGCAAATGGAAATAAAGCAAATGAAGATGCAAAGACCAAAACCAGAAGTGAAAACATGATGCAAATGTGTTATGCAGTGATGCAAAGATATGTACAATGCTTATGAATGTTCATACAAGGGATGAGATGCAAAGGAAGCATGTTAGAAGCTTAGAAACACATGAATGTACATGAAATGCAATGAATGCAAAGCATACCAAATGATTGAAGAAATGTTCTAACGTGTATTAAGATGTCTAAGATGGCATACAAGAGCATGGAATGTCATGGCAAGTTCATATGGTGATGATATGCAAAGATGAATGCAAATGAACATGAGAAATTAGGGTTTTATGAATGTATGAGATGCACATGATCAAAACAGAAGCATACACCATGATATAAAATTAAAAATGAACTCAAACAAACCTTAAACACACACAAGATCACTCCTCAAGGATGGAGGTCAGAAGCTAAACCTAGAGAAAGTTATGAATTTTCTAAGCTAGCTAGGGTTTTTGGGTGATTCTTCATGAAAAATGCCAAACAATTTGAAAATGCAATGCAAAATTATGAGTTAAATAACCTAGATACTAGATGTAAAGTATGAATCAATGCAAAAAGAACCAAATGTAATCTCATCACGGTTTATCAGAAATGATTTTTTCAAGTTAGGGTTAGAAAAATGTGAATTTTATGAACCCTAATTCAAAGTAAATTGTGAAAACATGATCAAACTTAAAAAGAAATTTGTGTGGTGAGTTTGTAAATTGTTCTAAATGTATGAGAATGCTTCATGATTTTTTTTTGATTTTTATATACCTAAATGTATTTTTAATTAATTAAAATCAATTAATTAATTAAATAAAACATTTAATTGATTTAAAAATACTTTTTTAATGCGAAAATTAAAAATAAAAATGTTTTTGAGTTCAGAAAAATATTTAAAGTGAAAATGCAAAAAATGAGATTTTTTAAAAGTATTTTTGCTATTTTTAATAAATATATGAAAAGAATTGCAAGAAAATTAAAGAAAATTAAAAAGTATGCAAAATCAAAGGTTAGGATTTGAAGTTGGTGATTTGGCGCGTGATTATGTGGTCAGGATTTCTTCTGACTTAATTAATTAATAATTAAACTAATTAAGTGGATTAGGGTTTTAATGAGGAATCTGAGTCATTCGTGTCTTAATCTAATCAATCATCCAATGGTCCAAATTCAAACTGGCAAATTAAACAGGATTAGGGCAAACTAATCTCAGGCGACCGGAGGTAAGCTCCGATCATCTTCTGCGGCTACACCATCACCCTATCTCTCTTTACAAGCTACCCCAAGCCCCAAAAATCTCCAGAATCCATCCTCTAACAACACTAAACAAGAATCAAGCCACAAAAACAATTTATTTTGCATCAAAAGAGAGAATCGAATCAAAACAAGTTTCATGATCAAAGTTTCAGAAGATCAATACATGCTTATTTTCCACCCATTTTCAAAACCAAACACATCATGATGATCAGAGGAGCATGTAGATTAATATTTTAACTTAAAAAACAAGTTCTGGAAAAATGTTTGAAGGTGGTTACCTGAGATGAAGCTTTTCAGTTTGGTGCTTTCTAGACCTCTCCTTGATGCTAATCCACTCCACTTGATCCCATTGTGCTTCTGAAAGGCTTAGAAAAAGTTTGTTTTGGCTGGTTTGAGTGTTTCAGTTCTGATGAAGCAGAACTCGTGTTTGTGTTTGAGTGGCTCTTAGGTCATTGTGAAGGGTGGGAAATGATCTTTGAGTGTTTTTGAGTTGATTGGTGGAAGAAGTCTTAAGTTTTGATGGCTGTGTGATGTGTTTCAAAGAGATGAAGATTTTTGCAAGTTTTTGTGATTCTGCTTGTATGGCTTGTTTCAGGCTTGAATGTTGTGTGTTTTGAGGTCCTTAGGGTTTGCATAAGATGTACTGATTGGCCAAAGAGTTGTTGTGGCATAGTGTGATTGGTATGGGTCAATTTGCAATAAAGTCAAAAGTTGGCAACTATGAGTATGGCACGGGTCAGAGGAGATTTCATGGCTTATCCTGCATCAACTTCATTCAAGGATGGCCTTTGGATGGTTTATGATGAGCTGTAACACTTGATTCATGAGGTAGCATAGGTTTTGCATTTTTCCCTCTTTGAATATTTTGTTAAAATGAAGCATGGTTTCTTGTGATCCAAGGAACAAATTTGGTCAAGGCAAGTTGTGTTATCATGTTATGATGCTTAGAGGTGGATTAGAGGTCATTAGAAGTCTTGAAACTTGATTTTGCAAAATTCCTTCTTTGGCATGAACTTGAAAATTATAAGATTTTTCCCAACTTTGAAACATCATATCTTGAGTTCTAGGATGAATCAAGAGAAGTTCTTGTACTTTTTGAAAATGGGAAGATCCAATCTACAACTTTCATGTTTGAATATTTTTCATTTGAAGCCTTTTTGATCAAGAAAGCGGAGGTTGTAAATCTTTCCCAAAATGGAAAGTTTTCATTACAAGTCATGTCCAAAAATCGAAAGTTTGCAAATGGCTTGAAATTATTCAATCTTGTGAACTTATAACCACTTCTAAGATCAAATAAAGATCATAGAACCTCAAAATGATGGAGATGACCCTTTGGTACCATTGGTGGTGGCCTTAGATGCCCTGATTCTGACGTTTCTTGCACAATAAGTTACCAGTTGATCAGATGACTTCCACAGTGAATTTCTTCATCAAATTTGGTACACATGCTCCTTATAACATATTAAGACCAATGGAATCAAGAATGACCAAGAAGTTTGAGATTAAGGGCCTCAAACCCAAAACCCTAATTTTAGGTCATCTGTGTAGGAAACTGCTCAGTCTGCCTGAACACCTTTGCAATGCTTTGTGATCTCTTGACTTTTAAGAACCCTGGGGAACATAAGATTATCATGGAACACACATGGACCCTCTTGAAAGCTTCAAGGCCTTTGAGATGGCTCAGATCACTTCTTGGATTCATCTGATCACAAACCCTAATTATGCAACTTATGTAGTGAAACAAATATGCAATGGGAGATGGTATGCTTATGCAATGCAATATGAAAGATTACAAACCGGGGTGTGAGAAAGAGTGAGGGAAAATTTGGGGTGTTTATAGTTGCCCCTATTCAAGCATGAGTTAGCTGTGCAGGGTGTAAGCGCCTGGCTTAATAGACAAACAAGATAACTTGTGGTTGAATACCAAAGACAGTCCGAAATTTGCACTCGCTGGGGAGAAGAAGAAAAGGGATATAAATTGTAACAGGAAGTATAGTATGAGTATCAAATGAAAGCTATGGAGGAAGAACATCGACCAGAGGATGACTAATGGGGATGAAAAACGGTAAGTAAAGTAGTGACGGGGACGTCCATCATGCTGGGCAATAAAAAAGACTACGACGGGGACGACCATCGGGTAAAGAAATAAAACTCTCTGGGGATCAAAGAAATGAGGAAAGCACTGACGGGGATGACCATCAGGTTAAAGGTTAAATAAACCGCGACGGGGACGACCATCGGGTAAAAGAATAAATGAAATAATGATGAGGGACGGTCATCAAAAGGTGAAGGACGATCACCTAGCAGGGGACGGCTGCTGAAAATATCATGACATATGACGAATGCCGGATAGAAAAGATCAACAATGGAGAGGGCCATCGAATAAGCATGATGAAGGACAATCATCAAGAGGTGAAAGACGATCACCTAGCAGGGTATAGCTGCTCTGTTGGGGATTATCTCGACATAGGACGAATGCCGGATAACAAAGATCAACGATGGGGACGGTCATCAGATAAATGGTGAGGGACGGTCATCATAAGGTGAAGGACGATCACCTAGCAACGTACGACTGCTAAAAAGATATCATGACATAGGACGAATGCCAGATAGAAATTTCCAACAATGGGGATTCCACTGGGGAAAGGACGAGGGACGGTCATCCAAAGGTGAAGGGCGATCACCTAGCAGGGTACTGCTGCTGAAAGTATCGCGACATAAGACGAATGCTGGATAAGAGGATCAACGATGGGGATGGCCATCGGATAAAATGATAAGGGACGGTCATCAAAAGGTGAAGGACGATCACCTGGTAGGGGACGACTGCCGAAAATATCACGACATAGGACGAATGTCGGATAGAAAAGTTGTTTTGTTGGTGACTTACTGGGGGATGGTAAACACGGATTTGTGCTTACGCTCTGAAATAAACGGTATAAGTGTTTGAAGGTGTGTATAGACTAAAGATGCGGACGAGCATCCTTAGGACTACGATACAGACGAGTATCGGTAGAAACAAACGCTGACACATGTTTAAGGATGATGATATGGACGAGTATCAATCGGTTAAGCAAGGAACACAAATGTGTGTTTGATCTGCTGGGGAGGTGATATATACAAGATATAGACGAGTATCATAGGATTGTGTATAAGTATGTACAAGTGTTTGACCCGCTGGGAAAATATATGCAAGACACAGACGAGTGTCAAAAAGGATTGAGCGAGGGACACAGACGAGTGTTTGACTTGCTGGGGAAGTATGACACAGGAGAATGTCAAAAAGAATATGTACAAGTATGAACAAGTATCTGTATTGAGAGTGCAAAAAGTATTATGGCTTTGTCTGCGGGGGATAAGTTTTGTATATTGCTGGTGAAGTGATTCTGATGTTTGCAGGTGATTGGCTCAAACCTGGCTTATGATCATGCGTATGTTTGATTTTTGTCGTAATGCTCCATATTAAACAGAATGCTACACTTATTTTGGGGGAAAAATGATGCGAATGCTATGATTATGCAAAATGAGAGAACCGATCCGAGATCCGGATCCTGTAGGGAGAAAAATCTCTGGGCGATCTGTGGAGAGAGAACTCCGCTGGGGAGAGAGATCATTGGCCGGTCTGTGGGGAGAGAGGATCACCGAACGATCTTCTTAGGGAACTCTGTAGGGATCTCGGCTGGGGAAGATTCTGTTGAAGAGACTCATGCTGGTGATGAGGAGGCTTCGGAAACTCCGCTGGGGAAGAGCAGTTCAGGCATTTCTCTGGTGGTCCTGCTTGGGGAGAAAAGAACTTCTGGGAAGTAATCTGTCGTAACTCATTCGTCCAAGAGACATGCTGGGGATTTAATGAGTTTCTTGAAGGATACTTTGAGGGAATGACAACTTCATGGGGGAATAGTTCTGTCAAATAGTCCTGTTGGTGATGTGATTGCTGACTTGGCTGGGGATACGAGGCTTGATATGCCCCATGTTGTGAGAGATTGTCTGCCTTGAGTACCTGCAACCTGTTAAACAAAGGAGAAGTACAAGTGTCCTGAGGCATCCTCAAGCGGATTCCATCATAGGACTTAGATTTGCTCAAGAGTGCATATTTCCTGCAAGCAAGTATTGAAAATGGCTTATATGTTTTCATGCAAGTGTTGTATTATGAACTTTGGACATTTTGCAAACGAAACAAAAATGTACAAAACAAAGTGTGACTAAATATTCTGATTTTATTGATTTGTGTGCCCTGAATAGGCAAGTACAGTGAAGAAGTGAATCCCTATAATGAGGAGATTGCTGTTAAATTGATAAAAATAAAGGTGTTGGCAATGTTGAAGTTCACACTCCAGTGAGCTTCCTTTGTTATGACCTGTATGACCTTGACGTTCTTCTTATCTCGCTTTCTGAAGAAGGTTGATTTTGACCGACGTTTATCCTTTCAAAGCTTGCCATGTTGTGAGTGATACAAACGAATTAAGAATGCAATTGTTCACTTTCTTCCCAATTTTGCGTGGATCGCCCTTTCGGGTTTTCAATCCACCGGGATACCCATTTTTGCCTGAGTTGTCCGATGTGGCTTTTCAACTCAGCGGGTGTACATTTTTTTGAAATTTTCCCTTATTTTTGCCCGAGTCTTTTATTCTTTTTTTGACTCGCCGGGATGCCTTATTTTTTCCTGGACTTACATTCTCTTTTTATGTCCAACGGGTCTTTTATGCGAAGTATTTTTTAACAACATCTGAATTCACAGGAGATAAGAAATCCTCGCCATCCATAGTAGTGAGCATTAGTGCCCCACTAGAGAAAACTTTCTTTACTATGAACGGGCCTTCATAGTTTGGCATCCATTTTCCCCTGTGGTCTGTATGAGGAGGAAGAAGTCTTTTCAGCACATGTTCTCCCACTTGGTATTCCCGAGGTCTGAATTTCTGATCGAAGGCTTTCTTCATTCGCTTTTGGTATAACTGCCCATGACAGATGGCTTCTAATCTCTTTTCTTCAATCAGACTCAGTTGATTATATCGAGATTGGACCCATTCTGCTTCATCTAGTTTCACATCCATCATTACCCGTAAGGAGGGTAATTCAACTTCAACAGGTAGGACATCTTCCATGCCATACACAAGCTAATAAGGTGTTTCCCTAGTAGATGTTCTGATAGAGGTTTGGTACCCATGCAAGGAAAATGGTAGCATTTCATGCCAGTCTTTGTAGGTGACTACTATAAACACCCCAAATTTTCCCTCACTCTTTATCACACCATGGCTTGTGATCTTTCATTTTTGCATAAGCATTACACCTCATATTGCATATTTGTTTCATTGCATAAGTTCAAGTTCATCTGCATCTAGGGTTTGTGATCTGGGCAATCCAAGAATCCATTTGAGCCATCCCAAAGGTCTCAAATCTTTCCAAGAGGGTCCATGTGTGTTCTATCATCATTTTATGCTCCTCAAAGTTCATGAAAGTTAAGAGATCACAAGAACTGGAAAAGGCATGGAAGTAGAGCTAGGGTTTCACTACACAGATGACCAAAATTAGGGTTTTGGTTTCAGAGGCCTTAACTCCAAAATTTTGGGTCATTCTTGTTTCTAATGGTCTTAATATGTCATAAGGATCATGTGTACCAAGTTTTATGAAGAAACTCATTCTGGAAGTCATTTGTTCACTGGGTAACTTCCTGAGCAAGTTAAGTCAAAATCAGGGGATCTGAGGCCCCCAACAATGGGACCAAAGGGGTATTTTCATCAAATTGAAGTTTAATGATCTTTATTTGATCTTAGAAGTGGTTGGAAGTTCACAAGATTGAAAGAATTTTGAGCCAATTGCAAACTTGCCATTTTTGGAAATGACTTCAAATGTAAACTTTCCATTTTGGGAAAGTTTTTCAACCTCCTCTTTCATAACCAAAAATGCTTCAAATGAAAAATTCTTGGTCATGAAAGTTATAGATTGGGTCTTTCCCTTTTCAAAAAGTACAAGAACATGTCTTGATTCATCATAGAACTCAAGATATGGCCTTTCAAAGTTGGAAAAAATCACATAATTTTCAAGTTCATGCCAAAGAGGGAATTTTGCAATTTCACTTGCCAAGCATTCTAATGACCTCTAATATGCACAAACACTTCACAACATGTCAAAACAACCTCTAAAAACCATAATTGGCCCAAGTTTTCATTGTTTCCATGACTTGATCTTCAAGAAATCTCAAAAGGGCCAAAACTCTCAAAATTTGCAAAATGCCTTGGATCCTTCCATCCACTTGTGCCAGCTGCATCAAACTGATTCTATGGCTCTCCATGAATCTTGCTGAGGCCAGACACCCCAAAAAGCTAGCCCTGCCATGGCCCATACCTCAAGTACACATAAATTGACTTTTTTTGTAAAACCTCTCATACCAATCAAGCTAAGCCACAACCACTCTTCTGACCAATCAAGACTTCACATGCATGCCTCATAGACCCCATTTCATAACATCTTGGAGCCTGAATCATCATACAAGCCAGAATTCACAAAATCCATCAAAAAACTTCTCTTCTTAGAATTTCATAGCTTAGCCACTAAAACTTCAAACTTCCTTCACCAATCAACTCAAAAACACCTCAGGATCATTTCCCACCCATCACCATAGCCTAAAACACTCTCAAGCAAAAACACGATTCCTGTAACCTCAAAACTGAAACTCACAAAGGAGGCTATCTAAACTCCATTCAAGCTTTCCAGAAGCATCAGAGGGGTCATTGGAGGCACTTTGCACAAAGGAAGATGTCAGAAAGCTCCAGATTGCAAAGCTTCAACTCAGGTAGCCATGATGAACATTTTTTCCAGAACTCCTTTTTTAAGTTTCTAAATGATTCCTTATGCTTCCCTGATCATGTTGATGTCTTTACTTTTGAAAATGGTTGAGAAATAAGAATTTCATGATGTTCTGAAAATTTGCCCGTGAAAATGTTCTTGTTCGTTTCTCTTAATTCATGAAAAATAAATGGATTTTGTTGTTGGATTCTTGTTTAGGATGTTTAGTTGAGTCAATCTGGAGAGTTTTGTGCATTTTCATGGCGTTTTGAGAGAGATAGCATGAGAGGTTGGCCGAAGAAGATGACCGGAGCTAGCTTCGGTCACCTGAAAGTCATTAGAACCCTAATTAGGGTTAGCTGCCCAGATGCATTCGTGGCCCTTGGATCCTAATTAGGTTAGCGTGTGTACGGCCCATATTAAATCACTTAAGTTAATTACGGATTAATTAATTTAATTAAAACCATTTAGTCAGTTTGAATGTGAGTCGTCCTAATGCGTGCGTGGTCAATCCCTCCTTCCCTAGTTTGAATCCCAGCCTTCAGATCAACATACTTCTCATTTTATTCACTTTAATTCATTTTATTTCCATTTCTTTTGCACAATTTATTTAAAATATCAAAAAGCATTCAAAAATTATGAAACTTTGCATTCTGATTTCAAATATTTTTCTCAACCTGAAAAAAATTTTTATTTAATTTTTTGCATAAAAAAAGTATTTTTAAAATATTTAAATGTCATTTTAAATTAATTAAAGTATTTTAATTAATTAAAAATACATTTAGGTTTCTAAAAATCACCAAAAAAATCATAAACCATTCCAATGCATTTAGAAACATTTTCAAACTCTTCATACAAATTTCTTTTTAGGTTTGATCATATTTTGCCAATTTTCTTTGAATTAAGGGTTATAAAAATCACATTTTTAAACCCTAACTTTAAAAAATCATTTCTGCCTAACAAAGAAAAGTTTGAAGTTGATTCTTTTTGCATTGTGTTAAATATTGCATATAGTTTACAGGTCTTTTTCCTCATAAATTTATCTTGAATTTTCAAATTGATTTGCATTTATTCCCTTTGAACCATCCAAAAACCCTAGAAAACTTAGGAAAATCATAACTTTTGATAGGTTAAGATTCTGACCTTCTCCTTTGGGGTGTGACCTAATATGGGATTAGGGTTTGTTTGAGCTTAATTTCAATTTTTTATCATGTCATATGTTTCTGTTTCATCCATTTGCATCTCACATGTCCATAAAACCCTAATTTCTCATGTTCATTTGCATTCACCTTGCATATGCATCATTACATGAACTTGCCATGACATTGCATGCATTCATATGTCATCATAGACATCTTAGGGCATGTTAGAACCTTGCTTGATCATTTCTTCATTCATTTGCCATGATTAGCATTCATTTTATTTCATAAACTTTCATGTGTTTTCAAACTTCAAAGCATGCTTCCCTTGCATCTCATCTTTGTATGATCACACATATGCATATTATTTGGCTTTGCATCATCTCACATGACATTTACATGGCATAAGCATTTCTGAATTTGATCATTTCATCTCATTTCACTTCATTTCTTTATGCTTTACACTTTATGCATTCATGCTAACTTTTTTCAGGATTGGTAAGTTATTTTGGGAGGTAGATTTGCCTTCACCTCTCACTTCTTCTCATCTCTTTCATTTGCATTTTGTTTGTCCTTGAAGTGAATATATTTCACTTATGTTCTATCTCTCACTTTCTTACTTTAAGTTACTTATCTTCTTAGGAAGTAAGTAACTTATTCTTCTTCTTCCTCCTTCTTTCATCTGCTTCTTCCATTGGTGGCTTCCTTGAAGATCTTTCTCAAGCCTCAAAAAGCATAGGAACATCCAATCATGGTAATCTTAGGGTTGTGTTTAGTCCCCCTTAGACTTTTACTTTTGAGTCTCCTTGAGTCTCTCTTCTCATCTCAATAATCAGAGGCTAAACTCTTAAAGTTTTAGGACTTTGGAATTAGGGTTATGCATGCATCCTTCTCTTAGGATGGAGTGTATAACTTTAATCCTAAGTGTTAAACCTTTAATTTTTTTAAACATCTTAATCAAATCACCTAATAATCACTAAGACTTTATCTTGTAACTTGGGCCTTACATTAGGGTTCTAATTCTTCCTTATGGTTAAGAAGGACTAACCCTAGTGTTTAATGGACAAGTCCCCCTCAAGTTGTCTTACGAACCATAAAATCCACTTCTTAATCTCATCCCTTTAATTAAAATCCATTTAATAAAGGCTTGTTATATAATGAATTTAATCCATAACCATGGATTAAGTTGAGGTATCTTCCTCAGCTTAAGTGTTCTCATCTATTATCCTTCTATTAGGATTGTGTAATGAGTCCACTAATCTGTGATTAGAGATTAAACTCATTACTTAACACTAAAAAAAACCAAAAACATCTAAATAATCACAAATATGTTAATGATCTTAATCCTATATCATCATGGTAATTAAGTTGAGATGCTTATCTCATACTTAAGTAGGCTCATTATCCCTAATCAGGGAGGATATAATGAGTTTACAAACCCTTGATTTAGGCTTAAGCTCATTAACTTATGCAAAACACCAAAAACAATAACAAAATTGAAAGCACAAAAACAAACAATAATCATTTCCTCTGGGATTCTTTTCTCATCACACTCATTCATAAACGAAAACTTGCTTCTTTCGTCTAATGCAAGACAGTTAGCACTCGAGCCAGACGAGTCATACACTTGAGCATATGCAAGCAAGAAGTTCACTGTCAAATTTATTTTCAGTCTCTTTGAGTCGAACTACAGTGTTCTAACTTCCTTATTTCACGAGAGGATACATAGGCATAACTTAACAGTTATCGAACAAAAGTCTTTGTGTCTCCCCCCTCTTTCAGCATTATTTTTAAGCCTCAGTTCCTGAGAAATTCACCTCTTTTGCACTGACACCTGTACATTCATTCTTAGTTTTTTGCACACAAATAGCACATACACTACCCCTTTTAAACACAATATTTTAAGCGTGGATCCCGTCGAGTACGACGTACAATCTGGGTGCTAATACCTTCCCAGGTTGTAACCAACCCCCTTTCTCAGTTTCTCTGGTTCGCAACCGTCTTATCCATCTCTTTCTAGGTTTATGCAGCAATACCTTTCCTTCGGGATAAAAATGCCTAGCTGGCGACTCTATTCAATTCACCTTTCATTTCTCTTTTTGCCGACCGTTCGCGCTTGTACCGGGATGCAAATCTTTGGGAGCGACAACTACCATCTTTTACACAATCTTCTTAATATTCTTGTTAGCAGCCTCAACAGTGCCATTCATCTTTGGCCTATAAGGAGAAAAGTTCTGACATCATCTTATTGTTCAAATTGGAACCATTATCAATAATGATTCGCTCGGGAACTCCATATCGATAGATGATATCCCTTTTTAGAAATCGAGCTACCACTTGTCTGGTGACATTTGCATACGAAACTGCTTCAACTCATTTCGTGAAGTAATCTATGGCTACCAGGATGAATCTGTGACCATTTGAAGCAGTCGGTTCAATCTTTCCAATCATATCAATGCCCCACACGGTGAAGGGCCAAGTTGAAGACATTACATTCAAAGGGTTCGAAGGCACATGCACTTTATCTGCGTTGATCTGGAAATTTTGGCATTTTCTGGCATAAGCACAACAATTTGCATCCATTGTGATCCAGTAGTAACCCGATCTTAATAACTTCTTGGCCATTTCATGTCCTCTGGCATGGGTACCAAAAGAACCTTCATGTACTTCATGCATCAGTAGGTCTGCTTCCTTCTTGTCAACACATCTGAGCAAGACCATGTCGAAGTTTCGCTTGTACAAAGAACCATTAGTATTGAGGAAGAAACTGCCAGCTAGCCTTCTTAATGTCTTATTATCGTTTGACAATGCCCCAGGTGGGTATGTCTGAGTTTCCAAGAAGCATTTGATGTCATGGAACTAAGGCTTGTTGTTAGTGACAGTGTCCACATAGAATACATATTCTGGTCTGTCCAGTCTGGATACCAAAATCCGAGGTACATAATTGGCAGTCTGCACTTTGATCATGGATGAAATGGTAGCCAAAGCGTCTGCAAACTGATTCTCATCTCGAGGGATGTATTCAAGCTTAACTGTTGTGAAGAAGGTCAACAATCTCCTCGTATAGTCACGGTAGGGAATCAGATGCTCCTGATGAGTGTACCACTTGCCATTAGTTTGGTTGATCACCAAAGTTGAATCTTCGAATACATTCAAGTTCTTGATCCTGAGGTCAATGGCTTCTTCAAGACCCATGATACAAGCGTCGTATTTTGCTTCGTTGTTAGTGCAGGCAAAGGTGAGCCTTGCTGAGAAAGGCGTATGTACCCCTTTAGGTGTAATAAGCACTGCATCAACTCCACGACCGTTATAATTAATTGCCCCATCAAACATCATTGTCCATGCTTCTTCTAGGTCAGACCCTTCAGTGTGAATAGGCTCTTCGCAATATTTTGCTTTCAAAAACATGATGTCTTCATCAGGGAAGTCAAACCTCATAGGCTGGTAATCATCAATGGGTTGCTCAGCCAGATAGTCAGACAATACACTGCCCTTGATGGTTTTCTGAGAGGTGTACTGAATGTCATATTCTGTCAGAATCATTTTCCATCTTACAACCCTTCCGGTAAGTGCTGGCTTCTCAAATATGTACTTGACTGGATCCATTTTTGAGATCAATAAGGTAGTATGAGTCAACATATACTGTCTTAGTTGGCGAGCAGCCCACGCTAAAGCACAACAAGTTTTCTCGAGTAGTGAATAACGTTGTTCACAGTCGGTAAACTTTTTGCTTAGGTAGTATAGTGCATACTCTTTTCGACCAAACTCGTCATGCTGGCCCAACACACACCCCATCGACTCTTCTAATACTATCAGGTACATAATTAGAGGTCTTCCTTCGACTGGAGGCATGAGAATTGGAGGTTCTTGCAGATATTCTTTGATTTTGTCAAAAGCTTTCTGACAGTCATCGTTCCACCTAATTGTTTGCTCTTTTTTTAACAGCTTGAACAAGGGTTCGCAGGTTGCAGTGAGATGAGATATGAACCTTGAGATGTAGTTCAATCTACCTAAGAACCCTCGAACTTCTTTCTCAGTCTTAGGTGCAGGCATTTCCTGAATTTCTTTGACTTTATCGGGATCAACCTCAATTCCTTTTCCACTTACAATAAAACCTAGTAGCTTACCAAAACGTAGCCGAATGTGCATTTGTTGGGGTTCAACCTTAACTGATACTTCCTCAGACGCTTGAATAGTTTTAGCAAATTCACCAAATGATCTTCTTCTGTGAGGGACTTGGCAATCATATCATCCATATAACACTCGATTTATTTATGGATCATGTCGTGGAATAATGTTACCATAGCCCGTTGATATGTTGCACCAGTGTTCTTCAGACCAAACGACATTACCTAGTAACAGAACATGCCCCAGGGTGTGATGAAGGTTGTCTTCTCCATGTCTTCAGGTGACATCTTAATCTGATTGTATCCAAAAAATCTGTCCATGAAAGAAAATACCGAGAACTGAGTTGTGTTGTCTACCAATACATCAATGTGAGGTAATGGGAAATCATCCTTCGGTCAAGCTCTGTTCAGATCTCGGTAATCCACACACATACGCACCTTTCCATCCTTCTTAGGTACGGGTACAATGTTAGCAACCCACGGAGGGTAACTAGTTACAGCAAGAAAACCAGCGTTCCACTGCTTTTGTACTTCCTCTTTGATTTTCATGGCCATGTCTGGGCGAGTACGGCGCAACTTCTGTTTGAATGGTGGACAATCTTATTTCAATGGTAACCTGTGCATGACAATATCCGTATCCAGACCTGGCATATCTTGATAGGACCAAGCAAAGACGTCGACATATTCCCGAAGCATACTAATAAGCTGTTCTTTCACTGAAGCTTGCATACTGGCCCCGATCTTCACCTCTTTCACATCTTCCTCGGTACCAAGATTGACAGTTTCAACTTCCTCCTAATGAGGAGCAATCACTTTTTCCTCTTGTCTCAACAACCTGGCTAACTCTTCAGGCAAATCATAGTCTTCGTCAACCCCTTCATCTGCTTGATTAATCGAATTTTCGAGGTCATACGAGGTCATAGCAGTGTCGTTGTTGGTGCAATCTGGAGGGCTATCTCTGCAAGGGTTGAGATTTGTTCATTTTAGTGATTGATTTTATCTTATTTAGAAAAAGTGAATGAAGTTTATTAAGAAAACATTGCCATTTATTATTTTGTGCGAAAACAAAATGAAAAGACAGTGAGCGAAAAGATTGTTTGCAAAAGATGTCCATTTTTCATTAATTTCAATTTGCACAAAATACATATACGACCCTATTACAAAATGAGTCCTAACACCTTGGGCAAGATGCAGGACTTGATGCATGCTTAAACAGGAAATAATAATTACTCTGCAGCAGTAACCCTTATAATTTCCTGGGAAGACCAGTTGAGGACTTGTTGCCCGGGACTCTTGGACGAATCTCGCTTTCCAGGTTGTAGTCGCTTTCAGCCTCGTCTTCCACATTGTTGATAGCATCTTGTCGCTCCCGCCAGATGAAGCCGGGTCAAATGGGGTACAGACGCGAACGGTCGGCGAAAGAGGGATGCGAGAACACACAGCAGTGAACTTACAGGGAATGAATAGAGTCGCCAGCTAGGCATTTTTATCCCGGAGGAAAGGCAATGCTGCATAGACCTAGAAAGATATGGATAAGACGGTTGCGAACCAGAGAGACTGAGAAAGGGGGTTGGTTACAACTTGGGAAGGTATTAGCACCCATTTTGTCCGTCGTACTCGACGGGATCCACGCTTAAAAGATTTGTGTTTTAAAGGGGTAGTGTCAGTGCAATTTGTGTATAAAAGAGCTGGAAAAGGATGTACAGGTGTCAGTGTAAAAGAAGTGCAAAGTGTGATATATACAGTGTCAGTGCAGGAACAAGAATGAAATGCTCAAGATCATGAGGCTAAAAGAATGATGCTGGAAAGAGGGGGAATATACAGAGACTTTTGTTCGATAACTGTTAAGTTATGCCTACGTATCCTCTCGTGCAATGAGGAAGTCAGAACACCGTAGTTCGACCCAAAGAGACTGAAAGATGAATTGACTTATGAACTGCTTACTTGTCCATGCTCAAGTGTATGACCTGTCTGGCTCAGGTGCAAACTGTCTTGCATTAGACGGAAGAAGCAAGTTCCCGTTTATGAGTGAATGAGATGAGAAAAGAATCCCGAAGGGGACGATTATTGTTTGTTTTTTGAGTTTTCAGTTTTTTATTGCTTTTGAAAGTTTGTCATAAGTCAATGAGCTTAAGCTTAAACCAATGGGTTAGTAAACTCATCACATCTTCCCTCTGACCAGGGGTAATGAGAATACCTTAAGTGTGAAGTCAGCTTCTCACACTTAAACACCTTTGGTGTAGGATTAAGATCATTAACCTACTTGTGATTAATTAGATGTTTTTGTTGTTTTTGTTGTTTTTGTTTAGTGTTGAGTAATGAGGTTAAGCCATAATCAGGGATTAAACAGACTCATTACACCATCCTAATAGAAGGATAATAGATGAGAATGTTCAAGTTGAGGAAAGCTCCTCAACTTAATCCATGATTAGGGATTAAACTCATGACAAAACAAAGCCTTTATTAGATGGATTTTAGTTAATGATATGATGATGAAGTGAGTTTTAGGGTTTGTAAGACAGCTTGAGGAGGACTTGTCCATTAACACTAGGGTTAGTCCTTCTTAACCAGTTAAGGAAGAATTAGAACCCTAATGCAAGGCCCAAGTTACAAGCTTGATGTCTTGATGATTATTGAGTGAATTGATTAAAGGATTTAAACACATTAAGGGTTTAACACTTAGGATTAAAGTTATACACTCCATCTTAATAGAAGGATGCAGGCATAAGCTTAATCACAAAGCCTTAAAGTCTTTAGGGTTTAGTCCTTGATTATGAGGTGAGAAGAGAAGACTCAAAAGAGACACAAAGGTAAAAGCTATGTGGGGGACTAATCAAAACCCTAATCATTGTCATGCTTGTTTGTTCCTAAGGTTTGTGAGGTTTACAAGAGGAATCTTCAAAGGGACCACCAGGAAGCAGATGAAAGGATCAGGAAAAGCAAAGCAAATTGCTTCATTTAAGAAGACAAGTCACTTGAGGAAAGAAAGTAAAAAGAAAAAGAAAGAGCAAGCTAAATCTCAAACACATAACAAAATGCAGCAAGGATGCATGAAAGAGATGAAAAGAAATTGTGAGAAGTGAAGGCAAATTCACCTCTCAAAGCAACTTACCACCTGAAAAGTTAGTGAAAGGAATGCAATGCAATGCAAAATGAGATGAAATGGCATGATGAAAACCAAAACCAGAAGCATATATGGGATGATAATGATGCTATGAGATGATACAAACATGAGACAAGGCATGGGGATGATCATATGAACTTATGGATGCAAATGGAGCAAGTTTAGAACCATGAACACACATGAAAAGTTATGAAATGCAAATGACATACAACATGGAAAATACATGAAGCAATGATCAAACATGCTTTCAACATATCTTAAGATGTCTAATGAATCAAATGAATGCATAAAATGTCATGGCAAGTCATGGTATGCAAGCAAATGCAAGATGAATGCAAAAGGAAGCCCAAATTAGGGTTTATGATCAATGCAACAAACAAAAACCAAAATCAGAAGCAAGCATCAAGATAAAAAATTGAAAATGCATTCAAGGGAACCCTAATCCTATACAAACTCACTGCCCAAAGGAGGGGCCCTAACTCTTAACCTAATTAGGGTTATGAATTTCCTAAGTTCTCTAGGGTTTTAGGGTACCTTGACAGGAAAAATGTCAAACAAAAGGAAAATGTAAGATCAAATCATGCCAATTTAATCCTACAAACTACATGCTAAACAAAATGCAATGCAAAAAGAATCAAAGTCCAAATCTCAATGATTAGGCAGAAATGATTTTTTGAAGTTTGGATCAAAATAATGCCTTGAAATTGAATTGATTCCATGGAAAATTGTCAAAATGCATCAAGATCAAAAAAGAAATTTGGTTTGAGGGTTGGACAATGTTTCTAAATGTCTTTAAAGGTTTCATGAATTTTTTGGTGATTTTTAAATACCTAAAAGTATTTTTAATTAATTAATTCTCATTAATTAATTAAAAATAAACTTTTAAATGATTTAAAAAATATTTTTTATGCAAAAAATAAAAATAAAAATGTTTTTGGTTTCTGAAAACTAATAAAAGTTTATACAAAAATTTTCAGAATTTTTAAATTTGTTTTGCTATTTTAAATAAAATGGAGAAAACAATTGAATTAAAATGAAAATAAAAACTAATTAAATGGGTGGTAATCAGAATCAATGGCTGGCATTTGAACTGGGAACGCGCGCGTTTGACTTGGAGCCACATCCAAGGGCTGAGATTCAAACTCACGTAATTATGATTAGCCCTAATTAATTATGCCCTAATGACTTTCAGGCGACCGGAACACTGTTCCGGTCGTCTTCTCCGGCAAGCTCAAACTCCTAACTCTCTCTACACGCAATGAAAACAAAATCTAACTGCCCAGAACTCATCCCCATTCAAAAACGAATCAAACCCCCCAATCAAACATCATTTTTCATTCATCAATCAGCCAAATCGAATCAAAACATTTTTAGGGCAAAAAGTTTCAGAGCATTCATACATCCTGGTTTCTCAACCATTTTCAAAAGTAAACACATATTCATGATCAGGAGAGTGCATAGAAGCTTTTAAGAACTTAAAAACATGCTTCTGGAAAAAAGTTTTGAGATGACTACCTGAACTGAAGCTTTTGATTCAGGAGCTTTCTGCCTGTTTCTTTGGCTCAAATCCCCTCCAATGATCCTCCTGAGAAGCTTGCAATGCTTGTTTGAAGTTTGCAATGGCTGGTTTGAGAGATGGCAGGAGTTCTGTTCAATGGCAGGTGGTGGTCGTGTTTTTGATTCAATGGCTTTCAGGCTGTTTTAAGGGTTGGTTTGTGTTCAGTGAAGCATGGTGAGATTGTTTGTGAAGTTTGTTTATGAATTTGAGGCTTGTGTGATGAGTTTCGAATGCTCTTGCAAGATGAGGTGAAAATGAGAATGCTGTGCTATGGAGTGTTTCAGGCTTGTGTTCTTGTTGCTTTGGCTTGCTTTTTGTTTGTATAAACAATTGCCATTGATCAGATGAAGTGATGTGTGCTTTATTGATTGGTATGGCTCAAGTTGCCAAAATGTCAAAGTTGTGTAAGAGAGGTATGGGCTACTTTCTAGCCAAGGACAAAGGGTGTGTCCTGCGCAGCATGATGTGGGGAGATGCCTAGGATGGTTCAGCAAGCTAGCAAGCAAGTGGATGATAGCTTATGATGAGTTTTGCAACTTGCCTTGCTTTTGCTTCTTATGAAAAATCTTGATCCATAGGCCACAAAAATGAATGATCCCTTGGCCCATTCTGATTTTTAAATGTTGTATGATCATGTTGTGAAGTTTAGAGGTCCATTTGATGACTTAATTTGCCTTGAGAAGTGAATTTGCAACTTTGCCTCTTTGGTGCATAACTTGAAATTTAGTGATTTTTGCCAACTTTGACAAGCCATAACTTTTGATCCAAAATGAATTAGGTCATGTTCTTGTACTTTTTGAAAAGGGAATGATCCATTCTACAACTTTCATGACCAAAGTTTTTCCATTTGAAGCCTTTTTGAATCAAAAATCAAGGGTTGAAAAAGTTTCCCAAAATGGCAATTTCATAAAAGTCAAACTTCCCTAAAAAGTCAACTTTGCAAAAGACTTGAAATTCTTCAAATTTGTGAACTTATAACATCTTCCATGATCAAATAAAGATCATATACAATTAAAATGATGAAGAACACCCTTTGGTTGGGTCATTGGGAGCCTCAGATGCCCTGATTTTGCACTGACTTGCTTGAAAAGTCAACTCTTGATCAGATGACTTCCCCATGGAATTTCTTCATGAAAATTGATATGTATATTCCCTATACCATATAGAGTCCAATAGAAACAAGAATGACCAAAAAATTTGGAGTTATGGCCTCTGAAACCAAAACCCTAATCTTAGGTCATCTGTGCAGTCAAACCCGTCTCTGCTTCCATGCCATTCTCAGTTCTTGTGATTCTTTGACATTCTTGACTTTGAGAGGATATAATATGATGCTTGAACATACATGGACCCCTTTGAAGTGATTGATGACCTTTGGAGTGGCTCAAGCAGCTCTTGGATTGCTCAGATCACAAACCCTAGATGCAGATGACTTTGAATCTATGCAGTGAATCAAAAATGTGATGTGAGATGCCATGATTGAGTTTATGCATATGAAATGATCACAAGCCATGGTGTGAATGGGTGAGGGAAAATTTGGGGTGTTTACAGCTGCCCCTATTCAAACATGAGTTAGCTGTGCAGGATGTAAGCAACGACTTAACAGGCAAACAAGATAACTTGTGGTTGAATACCAAAGACAGTCCAAAATTTGCACTCACAGAATGAAGAAGAAAAGGGATATAGATTGTAAAGGAAAATAAAATATATTGTAAAGTATGGGCGACGGAGGACGACCGTCGAGCAGAGGACGACTGCTGGGTAAAGAGCAATGACGGGGACGGCCGACATGCTGGAAAAGTGCGGGAAATAAAGCAATGACGGGGACGGCCGACATGCTGGGGATAAAAGGGATTATGATGGGGACGGCCATCAAGTAAAGTTATAATATTT
Organism: Lathyrus aphaca; assembly: GCA_963966055.1. Classification (NCBI taxonomy): domain Eukaryota; kingdom Viridiplantae; phylum Streptophyta; class Magnoliopsida; order Fabales; family Fabaceae; genus Lathyrus; species Lathyrus aphaca. The sequence continues at coordinate 179,081,410 of OZ014525.1, read as the reverse complement.
TCTGGGGATCAATGAAAAATGATGGGGACGGCCATCAAGTTCATAAAGTAAGGTAACCAACGATGGGGACGGCCATCGGGCTAGACTGATGAAGGACGATCATCAGGAAAAGGAAAAGGGACCACGACGGGGACGGCCATCGGGTTAAAGAATAAATGAAATAAACAGATGATGAGATACGGTCATCAAAGGTGAAGGACGATCACCTAGCAGGGGATGGCTGCTCTGTCGGGGATAAGATGAGGGACGGTCATCTAAGGTGAAGGATGATCACCTGGCAGGGTACGGCTGCCGAAAATATCGCGACATAGGACGAATGCCGGATAAAAGGTCAACGATGGGGACGGCCATCGGATGAGCATGATGGAGGACGACCATCAAGAGGTGAAGGTCGATCACCTAGCAGGGGACGGCTGCTTTCGAGTTTATCATGACATAGGACGAATGTCAGATAACCAAAATCAACAATGGGGACGACCATTGGATAAAATGATGAAGGACGATCATCAAAAGGTGAAGGACGATCACCTAGCAGGGGACGGCTGCTAAATATCACGACATAGGACGAATGTCGGATAGAAAAGGTCAACGATGGGGACGGCCATCGGATGAGCGTGATGGAGGACGACCATCAAGAGGTGAAGGACGATCACCTAGCAGGGTACGGCTGCTCTCAAGGTTTATCATGACACAGGACGAATGTCAGATAAAAAGAAAATTTTGCTTTGTTGGCGATCTACTGGGGAACAGTAAACACGGACGAGTGTTTATATCCAAGAAATAAAAGTATAAGTGTTTAGACGGTGTGTATAGATTAAAGATGCGGACGAGCATCCTTAAGACTACGATACGGACGAGTATCGGGTAGAAACAAATACTGACACGTGTTCAGAGATGATGATATAGACGAGTATCAATTGGTTAACAGAGAACACGGACGAGTGTTGAATCTAAGGGGACTCTTCTGGAGAATAGTAGACACAGACGAGTGTCTAAATTCAAGAAGAAATGAGTGTTTGACACGTGTATGGATTAAAGACGCGGACGAGCATCTTTAAGACTATGATACAGACGAGTATCAAGTAGAAACAAACGCTTGACGCATGCTCTGAGATGATGGTACGGACGAGTACCAACTGGTTAACAAAGAACACGGACGAGTGTTGAATCTGTGGGGATTTAAGTAGTATATACAAGATACGGACGAGTACCTGTATAAGTATGAGTATGGATGGTGTATAGATGAGTGTTTAACCTGCTGGGGGGAGTGACACGGACGAGTGTCGAAAGGAGGACAATATAGTATAAACAAGTATCTGATATACAAAGTGTTTATGTTACTGTGCTGGGGAAAGTGACATGGACGGATGTCAAGGAATTGTGTATGTACAAGTATTTGTGAGTGCAAAGGGGACGCTTTGGCTTTATGCTGGGAGTATGACACGGACGAGTTCCACAAGGAGTATATACTGGTGTTTGGGAGTGTAAGGCAACTGTTTTAGCTTTTAGTTCTCTGCTGGGGATTCTGGGGAGCAATCTGTACATTGTTGACGGATTGTCAAGTGTTTGGTTCAGAACATGGCTTATGATTATGCAATATGTTTGATTTTTGCCGTAATGCTCCGTATTAGACGGGATGCTACGCTCTGCGGGGTGAATATGATGCGAATGCTATGATTATGCAAGGATACCAAACCGGGATTCGGATCCCGTTGCTATGAAGATCTCTGGCCGATCTGGTTTGAAATGGGCATCCCATCTGGGGATGAGATCATTGGTAGATCTGATGAGATGCATCTGCTTGGGGAAATGGGTCAATGATAGACCTATTCCTATAAATGAGAGACCCAGCTGGGGTTTGTAGAGGCTCGTCACTCTGTTGTGATCCCTTCATGCGTTGCTCTTCTGGATAGAGGCTGAAGCTCTGTGGGGAAGGTGGTTCCCTGGCTATTGTACTTATCTGAGGAAGGATGATTGGCACCTCGGCTGGGAGAATTAACAAGTGGCAACTCAACTGGGGAGAAAACACTTTGAATGCTAAGGCTGAGTGTTGATTTGCCCACTTGCTGGGATGAAGCTTTCATGCCCCATGTTGTGCCTTAAGTACCTGCAATCCTGAAAGGACAGAGAAACGCACAAGTGATCCCGAGGTATCCCTTACCGGATTCCGTTATAGGAGTTCAGACACTCCCGGGAGTAAGCATATTTCCTGCAAGCATGTATTTTTTAGATTTTTTTTTTTAAGCTAAGCATCTGTATTCATGCAACCATTTTTTAGAGACATCAGACATTTTTTGCACAATAAAACGTACGAGACATGACTGAAAATCTGATTTTATTAATTCATGTACCTTGAATTGGCAAGATACAGTTAAAGAAACAGATCCCCTGAAATGAGGAGATTGTTACAAATTGAGAAACAAAAGATGTTGGCAATGTTGATGACACTTCAAGGAGCTTCCCCTTTTGCTATGACTCGTATGACATTTGACGTTCTTCTCGTCTTGCTTTCTAAAGAAGGCTGATTCTGAGAGAAGCTTGATCCTTTCGAGGCTTACCAAGTTGTAAGTGATACAGATGAATTCAGAATGCAGTCATTCGCTTATTCCCTTATTTTGCATGGATCGCCCTCTCGGGTTTTCAATCCATCGAGATACCCATTTTTGCCTGAGTTGTCCAATGCGGCTTTTCAACTCAGCGGGTGTACATTTTTGTTTATTTTCCCTTATTTTTGCCCGAGTCTTTTATTCTGTTTTTGACTCGCCGGGATGCCCTGTTTTTGCCTGGACTTACATTCTGTTTTTGTGTCCAGCGGGTCATTTTATGCGAAGTATTTTTTAACTGCATCTGAATTCACAGGGGACGGGAATTATTCACCATCCATAGTGCTGAGCATGAGTGCTCCACCCGAGAAAACTTTCTTTACTACGAATGGTCCTTCATAGTTCGGAGTCCACTTGCCCCTGTGGTCTGTATGAGGAGGAAGGATTCTTTTCAGCACAAGATCTCCTACTTGGTACTCTCGGTGCCTGACTTTCTGATCGAAGGCTCTCTTCATTCTTTTCTGATACAACTGCCCATGACAGATTGCAGCCAATCTTTTCTCTTCGATCAGACTCAGTTGTTCGTATCGGGATCGGACCCATTCCGCTTCGTTCAGCTTAATATCCATCAGTACCCGTAGGGAGGGTAATTCAACTTCAACTGGTAGGACTGCTTCCATACCATACACAAGCTGATACGGGGTTGCCCCAGTGGATGTTCTGATTGACGTACGGTACCCATGCAAGGCGAATGGTAGCATTTCATGCCAGTCCTTATAGGTGACTACCATCTTCTGCACAATCTTCTTGATATTCTTATTTGCTGCCTCAACAGCGCCATTCATCTTTGGCCTGTAAGGAGAAGAATTGTGGTGTTGGATCTTGAAGTCCCGGCACAGCTCTGCCATCATTTTGTTGTTTAAATTGGAACCATTATCAGTAATGATTCGCTCGGGAACTCCGTATCGACATATGATATCTCTCTTCAGAAATCTGGCTACCACTTGCCTTGTAACATTTGCATAGGAAGCTGCTTCGACCCACTTGGTGAAGTAATCAATAGCAACCAGGATGAATCTGTGGCCGTTTGAAGCAGTCGGTTCAATCTTGCCAATCATGTCAATGCCCCACATAGCAAAGGGCCAGGGTGAAGACATCACATTCAAAGGATTGGGAGGCATATGCACTTTATCCGCATAAATCTGGCATTTATGGCATTTTCTGGCATAGGCACAACACTCGGCATCCATTGTGATCCAGTAATAACCTGATCTTAGCAATTTCTTGGCCATGGCATGCCCTCCAGCATGGGTACCAAAGGATCCTTCGTGCACCTCGTGCATCAACAAGTCTGCTTCTGTTCTATCAACGCATCTGAGGAGTACCATATCAAAGTTTCTCTTATACAGGGAACCATCCGCATTCAGGAAGAAACTAACAGCAAGCCTTCTTAGTGTCTTCTTATCATTGGAAGATGCCCCAGGTGGGTATGTTTGATCCTCCAAGAAGAATTTAATGTCGTGGAACCAAGGCTTATCATCTTTGACAACATCTGCTGCGAACACATATGCTGGTCTGTCAAGTCTGGATACTGAAATTTGAGGTACAAAGTTGGCAGTTTGAACTTTGATCATGGACGAAATGGTAGCCAGAGCATCTGCAAACTGATTCTCGTCCCGAGGGATATACTCAAGCTTGACTGTTGTGAAGAAAGTCAATAATCTCCTTGTATAATCCCTGTAAGGTATTAGATGATCCTGGTGTGTGTACCATTTGCCGTTGGTTTGATTAACTACCAGAGCTGAATCTCCGAATACAGTCAATGTCTTGATCCTGAGGTCAATGGCTTCCTCAAGACCCATAATGCAAGCTTCGTATTCAGCTTCGTTGTTAGTGCAGTTGAAAGTGAGTTTTGCCGAGAATGGCATGTGAACTCCCTTAGGTGTAATGAGTACTGCACCAACACCACGACCGTTCATGTTAACAGCCCCATCAAACATCATAGTCCATTCTTCTTCCGGGTCAGGCCCTTCAGTGTGAACAGGCTCTTCATGATCTTTTGCTTTTATGAACATGATGTCTTCATCAGGGAAGTCAAATCTCATAGGCTGGTAATCATCAATAGGTTGCTCAGCAAGATATTCAAACAATACACTGCCCTTGATGGCTTTCTGAGAGGTGTACTGGATGTCATATTCTGTGAGGATCATTTGCCATCTTGCAACCCGTCCGGTAAGTGCTGGCTTCTCAAAAATGTACTTGACTGGATCCATCTTTGAGATCAGTAAGGTAGTGTGGGTCAACATATACTGTCTCAGTCGGCGAGCAGCCCACGCTAAAGCACAGCAAGTTTTCTCGAGCAGTGAATAACGTTGTTCACAGTCGGTAAACTTTTTGCTTAGGTAGTAAATTGCATACTCTTTTCGACCAGACTCGTCATGATGGCCCAACACACACCCCATTGACTCTTCTAATACTGTCAAGTACATGATTAGAGGTCTTCCTTCAACTGGAGGCATAAGGATTGGAGGCTCTTGTAAATATTCCTTGATTTTGTCAAAAGCCTTCTGGCAGTCTTCATTCCACCTGACCGTTTGTTCTTTTCTTAGTAGTTTGAACAAAGGTTCACAAGTTGCTGTAAGGTGGGATATGAACCGTGAAATGTAGTTCAATCGACCTAAGAACCCTCGAACTTCTTTTTCTGTCTTCAGTGCAGGCATCTCTTGAATAGCTTTGACTTTATCAGGGTCAACTTCAATCCCTTTCTCGCTTACAATGAATCCCAGCAGTTTACCAGATCGCACCCCGAATGTGCATTTGTTGGGGTTCAACTTCAGCTGGTACTTCCTCAGACGCTTGAATAGTTTTAGCAGATTTACCAGGTGGTCTTCTTCAGTGAGGGACTTGGCAATCATGTCATCCACATAACATTCGATTTCTTTATGGATCATATCGTGGAATAATGTCACCATAGCCCGTTGATATGTTGCACCAGCATTCTTCAGTCCGAATGGCATTACCTTGTAACAGAACGTGCCCCAGGGTGTGATGAAGGTTGTCTTCTCCATGTCTTCAGGTGACATTTTAATCTGATTGTATCCTGAAAATCCGTCCATGAAGGAGAATACTGAGAACTGAGCCGTATTATCCACCAATACATCAATGTGAGGTAATGGGAAGTCATCTTTTGGGCTGGCTCTGTTCAAGTCCCGGTAGTCAACACACATTCTTACTTTGCCGTCTTTCTTAGGAACAGGTACTATATTAGCAACCCACGGTGGATAGCTAGTTACAGCTAGGAACCCGGCGTCCCACTGCTTTTGTACCTCTTCTTTGATTTTCATTGCCATGTCTGGGCGAGTACGGCGCAGTTTCTGTTTAACCGGCGGGCAATCTTCTCTTAAAGGCAGCTTGTGCATAACAATGTCGGTGTCCAACCCTGGCATGTCTTGATAAGACCAAGCAAATACGTCCACATACTCTTGAAGCAGGTCAATCAGTTGTCTTTTCACTGAGTCTTGTAAGCAGGCCCCGATTTTAACTTCTTTCACATCTTCATCTGTACCAAGATTAATCGTCTCGACCTCCTCCTGATGAGGAGTGATAACCCTTTCCTCTTGTTTCAACAACCTGGCTAGCTCTTCAGGAAGCTCATATTCTTCTTCAACCTCTTCATCAGCTTGATTGATTGGATTGTCAAAGTCATACGAAGTCATAGTCGTGCTGTTGTCGGTGCGGTCTGGAAGGCATTCTCTGCAAGGGTTCAGTTTGTTTATTTTAGTGATTGATTTTAATCTTGTTTAGAAAAGTGAAATAAAGTTGTCATTTTGAAAACATTGCCATTTATTTTTTTGTACAAAAAGAAAAATGGAAAAACAGTGAGCGGAAAAGAAAAAGACTCATTTGCAAAAGATGTCTGATATTTCATTGATTAATCTTGTTGCACAAAATTACAGATGGCCCGATTACAAAATGAGTCTTGTCATCTTGGGCAAGATGCAAGACTTGATGCATGATTAAAATGTACAGGAAATAATAATTACTCTGCAGGAGTAACCCTTATAATTTCCTGGGAAGACCAGTTTGAGATACTGCTCCCCGGGATCTTTGGACGTATCCAACTCTCCAGGTTGTGGTCGCTTTCATCCTCGTCTTCCAAGTTGTTCACAGCATCGGGGGTGAGCATCCCCCCACTGACAAAATTGGGCTCTTTAGCAGCCTCTGCTTGATCTTGTTGAGTTCGTTTGTAACCCAACCCAAATCTATCCTCTTTCTTCTCCACGGGCAGCAACTTGCCCCAGCCTTGAGCAGTCCCTTCTTCAACAACCTTCCGGGCTTGTTGATAAGATGTCATTGAGGTTCCAGGTACAGCGGATGCTTCATTTATGTTCAAGGCCTCGAACCCTTGACTCATAGTTTCGTGGATCTCCCCATCCATCTCAATGTATTTGTATGTAGCCAGATGGCTAACAAAAATATCTTCCTCTCCACAAATGGTAACGACTTGGCCCTCCCACTCGAATTTTAACTTCTGGTGAAGGGTAGACGTAACTGCGCCAGCGGCATGAATCCAAGGTCTACCCAACAAACAGCTGTAGGCTGGCTGAATGTCCATCACGTAGAAGGTCGTTTTGAAAGTTTGTGGGCCAATCGTTATAGGCAACTCAATTTCCCCCAGAACTGATCTCTTAGAACCGTCAAAGGCTCTTACTACCAAGTTACTGGGGCGTAATGCCAATCCTTCATACTCCAGCTTCACAAGGGCTTTCTTAGGTAAGACATTGAGGGATGACCCTGTGTCTACCAGTACATGGGAAAGAACTGCACCCTTACACTCCATGGTAATGTGCAAAGCCTTGTTGTGACTGCGGCCTTCCGTAGTCAAATCAGTGTTGGTAAATCCTAGTCCATGACTAGCGTTAACATTTCCAACTACAGCTTCCAACTGATTGACTGTAATCTCCTCTGGCACATAAGCTGCGTGCAAGACTTTTAGTAGTGCATTCCGGTGAGCCTCGGAGCACATCAACAATGATAAAATGGAGATCTTAGAAGGTGTCTGGTGAAGCTGGTCCACTATCCTGTAATCACTTTTCTTGATGATTCTCATGAATTCATCAACCTCTTGATCAAAAGGGGTTTTCAAAGCTTCTTTAGCAATTTGCTCTTCCCTTTTGCCTTGGCAGCAGCTTCTGCTTCGGCATTGGGTTTTTGAATTTGCGGGGCAAAGAGACGTCCGCTTCGAGTGAAGCCTCCGCCTCCCCCCACATTGTCTATTTGTGGTGAAGAAGTTGATGATTCAAGAGTGATTTTCTGTCCTTCGCAGTATAGATCGGAGCCGTAATGCCAGGGGATGGCATTACTGCTTTCATAAGGTACTGGCCCAGGCACTGTGATAGTGACCGGACTGATAGCAACTGCAGAAGGGACCATGATAGTATGTGGATCATAGTATATCATGACTGGTGCTCTGACAGGAGTGGCGCTTTGTGAGTTGTTGGCAGAATCATTTTCAGGATCATAATAAATTGTAACCGTTGAGAAATTTGCTGTTGAAGTTGTAGGAGACATTGTTGGATGGATGGGTGTTGCTGTTGTAGGAGGTCCTGAATGAAGTGGTGCTGAAGTTGTAGAAGGGATGTTTGCTGATATTTGGTCCGTTGAAGTGACAGATGAAGCATTTGTTGACGAGATTGAAGAGTTGTTTGGAACAATTATTGTTGCAGTTGTAGAAGACTCGGGAATTGTTGTTAAGGAGATTGCTGGATTTGTAGGAATTGATGTTGTGATCTGAAGCAGGCCACTCTGGATGAGACCATCTATGCCATCTCTCAAGTTATTACACCCATTCACTGAAATGTTGCAATAAGCACATCCTAGCTCACATCCAGGGAACATTTGGCATTCAAGGAGTTGAGCTTTAATCTCTACCAAAGGTGTCCGGATTTGCCCCACACTGGTTATCAAGTAAGACGGCTTGTCTTCCTCAATAGCATTGATTCTGGGTCCACCGTAGTTTGGCATAGGGTTCTTACTGACATTTGGTGGAGGTGCAAAGTTTAGAGCTTTGGAATCCACTAGATCCTGCACTTTCATGTGCAAGGCTCTGCACTTCTCTGTACTGTGGCCAGGTGCATTTGAGTGAAAAGCACATCTGGCGTTGGCGTCATAATTTCTGGGCAGACTGGCAGGATCCGAAGGTGCCAATGTCCTTAGCTCAACCAGGTTGAGTTTCAGGAGTTGTGGCAATAGTGTGGCATAAGGCATAGGGATTGGATCAATCACCCTATTGGCCTGAGATGGTCTCTGTTGAAATGGTCTTTGCTGATTGTTGTTGTTGTTGTTGTTGTTGTTATAATTTCTTTGAGGTGGATATTGAGCTTGTTGCTGGCAGTGAGGTTGTTGCTGAGGTTGGTATGCCGGTTGTGGATGAATTGGAGCGGGAATGGTGACAGCTGCCACAGACCTATGAACATATTGGGGTCTGCCCCTGCTGGTATGGATAGCATTAGTATCACCAGTTCTTCTTGGGCCCACAAAAGGCTTTCTTGAGTTGTTGGAAGAGCTTGCACCGTTGTCAGAAATTTTGCCCATCTTCAATAGGCTCTCAATTCTTTCTCCAGCTATAACTACATCCGCAAAGCTGGTAGAAGAAAAGGCAGCTAGCCTGTCAATGTATGTTCCTTCCAGCATCTAATGGTTGCTCTAGTCAAGTGAGAGTACCATTCCCTTGAAGCTCCTGTTAAGCTATCCTCAAAATAAAACATCCATAGCTTTTCATCCATGGTGTATGCCTTCATCCTCCCCAGAAAGGATTGTAAGTGGGTCCGTGGGTAGGAAGTCCCGTTGTACTTCTCAAAGCACGGTGGTTTAAATTTGTGGGGAATCCTGACCCCGTCCACTAAGCCCATGTCCATAACATCAAAGCCCAAAGAGTTTTGAGACTCCAAGGACCTTAATTTTTCAGCAATTTCATCCAGCCTTCTGTCATATGCCTCATCCCCAGCTCCCATCACTGTGAACTGATCTTCCTGGGGGTCTTCTTACAGTACTCTGCCTGTAGTAGCATTCCCTTGTACATTAGCAGGGATATTGATATCTGGATGTAGGTGGGGTCCAAATACAGGTGGGTTGATATGAGGCTGAACCCTCTCATTGTTGCTTGTCCCACTAGTCCCTAGATGGGGGTCTTCCTGAGTCTGCCTCTCTACCAAGGCTCTTAATCTCTCTTGGGTCTGAGCCAATCCATTCATCACCTCCATAAACTGTGTCATCTGATTCCTCATTTCCAATCTCTCATTGGCCATTTGGTTCCTGACCTCTGTAAGGTCCTGTTGTACCTGGTCCATCTGTATACCCGGGAGGTTGTTGCGGGTTGGATATCTGTGCGGACGGTTGAGTGGGAACACCCGACGTCGAGCAATAGTTCCTGAGATCACAACAGAGTTAGTAACAAAAACAAAACAAAACCTACAAAACAAACAAAGGTCAGTATGCAATGCAGTATGCTTATTTGTTTCCAAGGTATCCGGCTTGGCACTTGGTTTTGACCTTTCCAGACCCTTGAAGATGTTGTTGATGTTGCTTGAAGAATTCAGATAAAACAAACCAACACATATATTACAAAAAAGTAACTGATACATAATTTGTTTCTTTTTACAATACATGCCCTCTGAGGGGTCAAAATACAACACAAAAAGGGAAAAGTACAATGAAATGAAAGCAACAACAAGCAAAAGTCAGACACTAAGACCAAACTCATCCTCCTGAACTTCCTTTAGAAGTGCTTCAGTCACAGGATCAGCTGGACGCTCTGTAAGGTTCCTGATAAGGAGATTCCTGGTAGTAACAGCTGCAGTTAGCTTCTTGTGTCGACTCTGGTCCTTTGACTTCTTCACACCAGCTCTAATCTTCAACTCTGAGATCTCTCTGGGTTGCTAGCAGGGCTTCCTGTTGCTCTTTTGCATTAGCCTCCAACTGCTCAATCTTGTCCTGAGTCCTCTTATCTTCCAGAGTACGAGCTTCGGTGATCCTGACCCACCTAGCTTGACTCTCTTTCAAATACAAATCAGTCCTGGCTTTCTGGAACTGAGCCTCCTTGCAGGCATTCTTCAAGATCTGCTCTCCAGCCCTTGACTTCTTAATGTAATCCTATGACTTCTCAATCCTGGCTAGATGCTCCACCTTTAGCTTTTCTAACCTTTCAATGTCCAAGCGACCATCACTCCTCTCCCAGAGGGTCTTCTGTAGAGCTTGAGTCAACTTCTCATTTCTCTCTTTCAAATTCTCAAACTCCTCTAAGCTGACAGTGGCAGGAGGTGCTGTGGATGGCCCTGGTGCATCCTCAATGGTGAAGGGTATCCCAGAAATTTGTGCCCTGGCATGAGACCACTCATAATACTGGGATGAGGCCACATTGTTGCATTTCCCCAGAATGGTTATTCCCTTGGTCTGAACATTGTCCCAAGCCTAGGATGCTTGCCTGACAATAGCCAGATTAGGCTTAATCTCACAATAAAGGGTCTCAGCCAAATCTTGTGCTCTAGGAGGATGGACCAATGCATAGCCCAATTGTCTTTTGAATAGCAGAGGGTTGTAGTTGATGCAACCCTTCACTCCTATCAGAGGCACATTAGGATACTGCCCACAGCTAGTAATGATGTCCTTGCCTTTGGTGCCCTGAGTGCACCATCTAATGTCATCTGATGTCAAGGCAATGAATCTTCTAGCCCAATTCTTTGGCTGGTGAGGATTCAAGAATGCATCAGTCCTGGGCAAGTGCTTGAGCAGCCAGGTATGGAACAGGGGAGCACATCACCTCACCAATCTTCCTCTTTGCTTTTCATTCCTTTGGTGAACAGAGTAGTAGAAATCTTCCAGTAAGGTGGGCACTGGATTCCTCAGAATGAAAAGGTGAATGGCACTCTTGCTAACAAACTTAGGCTCATCTGCAAAAAGTATAACCCCATATATGCTGAGGGCTAACAATGCACAGACTGCCTTCCACTCTCCCAAGGAGGCCTTCAGGATGGCCTGAGAAGTCAAGAAATCCAAATGTAGACCAGAGATTCCAGCCTTAGTAGTCATGTTTTGTCCAATCAGAGAGGGTTCCAAATGCAGTGCATTTGCCACTTCTTCATTACTTGGGAAAGCCATTTCAGGGTTGAAGGGGACTCCACCCCTGATAGGCACACCAACCAATGATGAATACTCCTCTAATAAAGGCCCCAGCTGAAAATCCTGAAAGGTGAAGCACCTCATAGGGGGATCGTAGAACTGCAGGCAAGTATGAATCAAGCTCCTCTGGGAAGGGTCCAAATCCATAACCACATCAAGGATGCCTCCATAGTGTTCTCTGAATAGTGGTATATGGTCTGGAGTAATCAAGGTCTGGATCTTCCTGACGTCAGCTAGCTCAGGCTGAAAGAAATGGTATGAGATATTGCTCTTCTTGGGTGCCATGTTGCTGAAGAAGAGCTGAGACAGATGCCGATGATGGAGAATAACACTGAAGACGGGCCACTGACAGGAAGATGCTGGTGATAACAGTAGCTGAAGCGGGTAGGTCTATGCAGATAAAGGGGTCAAAACCAAGCCAAAATATAGTATGGACACCCTGAAAAACAAATAAGCAAATGTTAAATGATGCAATGATGATGTATGCAAATGATATGCAAGGGTTTGTGATCAAGCCGGATCTGATTACTGCCTTGATATAAGTCCATGTATGGTTCAAGAAATCCAGATGGAGGTTCATAAGTCCAGTAACCAAGGTGGGGGACTCAAATAAAGAGTCACATGTCCAGGGTTAAAATCACAAGAACTGTCCCAAAATGGAGTATTCTTAATCCAAACAAAGTAACAGGGTATGCTGAGGTCAAGGGTACCTGCAAACCTGTAAACAGCCCAACCCCCTCACAGGTGGTGTTCTAAACCAAGGATCCTCAGACTTGGATCAGTTATGAGAAGTGTAAACACTTCTAACCCGGAGGTACAGTGTTTACAATAACCATAAAAGATCCTCCTCTAATTCACCTCAGTTTCTGAAGGTCATAATAAAGGTCATCCAGACTTAGCAGGCTTCCCAGATAGCCCTAACACTACAGGAAATATGTAGCACATAGTTCTCAAGAAGAAACCCATATCTGAACCGTGTTTCATATTCCCGCACCAGACCGAAATGGAATGGGAAAGAACATGAACCACTCTAGCCTAGGTGTCACTCAGGTCCCAGGTATAGGACCTTAACTCTCAATAGAACCCCACCCACCACAGCAACAAAACCAGATCCAGCCAGAACAGTATGACAGTATGATATATGTAAAGCTATAAAGAAAGCAGTAAACAAAACTGTGCATAAAGCAATAAAAGCAACTATATAAACACAATTAGCACATAACACCCCAGTAAACACAAATCAAACAAGCGCTAGGAGGAACCCACAAAAATAACCAAAAGCCCTGGTTACAGTATAAGGGTCCCCAGCAGAGTCGCCAAGCTGTCGCTCCCGCCAGATGAAGCCGGGTCAAATGGGGTACAGACGCGAACGGTCGGCGAAAGAGGGATGCGAGAACACACAGCAGTGAACTCACAGGGAATGAATAGAGTCGCCAGCTAGGCATTTTTATCCCGGAGGAAAGGCAATGATGCATAGACCTAGAAAGATATGGATAAGACGGTTGCGAACCAGAGAGACTGAGAAAGGGGGTTGGTTACAACCTGGGAAGGTATTAGCACCCAGATTGTCCGTCGTACTCGACGGGATCCACGCTTAAAAGATTAGTGTTTTAAAGGGGTAGTGTCAGTGCAATTTGTGTATAAAAGAGCTGGAAAAGGATGTACAGGTGTCAGTGTAAAAGAAGTGCAAAGTGTGATATATACAGTGTCAGTGCAGGAACAAGAATGAAATGCTCAAGATCATGAGGCTAAAAGAATGATGCTGGAAAGAGGGGGAATGTACAGAGACTTTTGTTCGATAAATGTTAAGTTATGCCTACGTATCCTCTCGTGCAATGAGGAAGTCTGAAAGATGAATTGACTTATGAACTGCTTACTTGTCCATGCTCAAGTGTATGACCTGTCTGGCTCAGGTGCAAACTGTCTTGCATTAGACGGAAGAAGCAAGTTCCCGTTTATGAGTGAATGAGATGAGAAAAGAATCCCGAAGGGGACGATTATTGTTTGTTTTTTGAGTTTTCAGTTTTTTATTGCTTTTGAAAGTTTGTCATAAGTCAATGAGCTTAAGCTTAAACCAATGGGTTAGTAAACTCATCACATCTTCCCTCTGACCAGGGGTAATGAGAATACCTTAAGTGTGAAGTCAGCTTCTCACACTTAAACACCTTTGGTGTAGGATTAAGATCATTAACCTACTTGTGATTAATTAGATGTTTTTGTTGTTTTTGTTTAGTGTTGAGTAATGAGGTTAAGCCATAATCAGGGATTAAACAGACTCATTACACCATCCTAATAGAAGGATAATAGATGAGAATGTTCAAGTTGAGGAAAGCTCCTCAACTTAATCCATGATTAGGGATTAAACTCATGACAAAACAAAGCCTTTATTAGATGGATTTTAGTTAATGATATGATGATGAAGTGAGTTTTAGGGTTTGTAAGACAGCTTGAGGAGGACTTGTCCATTAACACTAGGGTTAGTCCTTCTTAACCAGTTAAGGAAGAATTAGAACCCTAATGCAAGGCCCAAGTTACAAGCTTGATGTCTTGATGATTATTGAGTGAATTGATTAAAGGATTTAAACACATTAAGGGTTTAACACTTAGGATTAAAGTTATACACTCCATCTTAATAGAAGGATGCAGGCATAAGCTTAATCACAAAGCCTTAAAGTCTTTAGGGTTTAGTCCTTGATTATGAGGTGAGAAGAGAAGACTCAAAAGAGACACAAAGGTAAAAGCTAAGTGGGGGACTAATCAAAACCCTAATCATTGTCATGCTTGTTTGTTCCTAAGGTTTGTGAGGTTTACAAGAGGAATCTTCAAAGGGACCACCAGGAAGCAGATGAAAGGATCAGGAAAAGCAAAGCAACTTGCTTCATTTAAGAAGACAAGTCACTTGAGGAAAGAAAGTAAAAAGAAAAAGAAAGAGCAAGCTAAATCTCAAACACATAACAAAATGCAGCAAGGATGCATGAAAGAGATGAAAAGAAATTGTGAGAAGTGAAGGCAAATTCACCTCTCAAAGCAACTTACCACCTGAAAAGTTAGTGAAAGGAATGCAATGCAATGCAAAATGAGATGAAATGGCATGATGCAAACCAAAACCAGAAGCATATATGGGATGATAATGATGCTATGAGATGATACAAACATGATACAAGGCATGGGGATGATCATATGAACTTATGGATGCAAATGGAGCAAGTTTAGAACCATGAACACACATGAAAAGTTATGAAATGCAAATGACATACAACATGGCAAATACATGAAGCAATGATCAAACATGCTTTCAACATATCTTAAGATGTCTAATGAATCAAATTAATGCATAAAATGTCATGGCAAGTCATGGTATGCAAGCAAATGCAAGATGAATGCAAAAGGAAGCCCAAATTAGGGTTTATGATCAATGCAACAAACAAAAACCAAAATCAGAAGCAAGCATCAAGATAAAAAATTGAAAATGCATTCAAGGGAACCCTAATCCTATACAAACTCACTGCCCAAAGGAGGGGCCCTAACTCTTAACCTAATTAGGGTTATGAATTTCCTAAGTTCTCTAGGGTTTTAGGGTACATTGACAAGAAAAATGTCAAACAAAAGGAAAATGTAAGATCAAATCATGCCAATTTAATCCTACAAACTACATGCTAAACAAAATGCAATGCAAAAAGAATCAAAGTCCAACTCTCAATGGTTAGGCAGAAATGATTTTTTGAAGTTTGGATCAAAATAATGCCTTGAAATTGAATTAATTCCATGGAAAATTGTCAAAATGCATCAAGATCAAAAAAGAAATTTGGTTTGAGGGTTGGACAATGTTTCTAAATGTCTTTAAAGGTTTCATGAATTTTTTGGTGATTTTTAAATACCTAAAAGTATTTTTAATTAATTAATTCTCATTAATTAATTAAAAATAAACTTTTAAATGATTTAAAAAATATTTTTTATGCAAAAAATAAAAATAAAAATGTTTTTGGTTTCTGAAAATTAATAAAAGTTTATACAAAAATTTTCAGAATTTTTAAAATTGTTTTGCTATTTTAAATAAAATGGAGAAAACAATTGAATTAAAATGAAAATAAAAACTAATTAAATGGGTGGTAATCAGAATCAATGGCTGGCATTTGAACTGGGAACGCGCGCGTTTGACTTGGCGCCACATCCAAGGGCTGAGATTCAAACTCACGTAATTATGATTAGCCCTAATTAATTATGCCCTAATGACTTTCAGGCGACCGGAACACTGTTCCGGTCGTCTTCTCCGGCAAGCTCAAACTCCTAACTCTCTCTACACGCAATGAAAACAAAATCTAACTGCCCAGAACTCATCCCCATTCAAAAAAGAATCAAACCCCCCAATCAAACATCATTTTTCATTCATCAATCAGCCAAATCGAATAAAAACATTTTTAGGGCAAAAAGTTTCAGAGCATTCATACATCCTGGTTTCTCAACCATTTTCAAAAGTAAACACATATTCATGATCAGGAGAGTGCATAGAAGCTTTTAAGAACTTAAAAACATGCTTCTGGAAAAAAGTTTTGAGATGACTACCTGAACTGAAGCTTTTGATTCAGGAGCTTTCTGGCTGTTTCTTTGGCTCAAATCCCCTCCAATGATCCTCCTGAGAAGCTTGCAATGCTTGTTTGAAGTTTGCAATGGCTGGTTTGAGAGATGGCAGGAGTTCTGTTCAATGGCAGGTGGTGGTCGTGTTTTTGATTCAATGGCTTTCAGGCTATTTTAAGGGTTGGTTTGTGTTCAGTGAAGCATGGTGAGATTGTTTGTGAAGTTTGTTTATGAATTTGAGGCTTGTGTGATGAGTTTCGAATGCTCTTGCAAGATGAGGTGAAAATGAGAATGTTGTGCTATGGAGTGTTTCAGGCTTGTGTTCTTGTTGCTTTGGCTTGCTTTTTGTTTGTATAAACAATTGCCATTGGTCAGATGAAGTGATGTGTGCTTTATTGATTGGTATGGCTCAAGTTGCCAAAATGTCAAAGTTGTGTAAGAGAGGTATGGGCTACTTTCTAGCCAAGGACAAAGGGTGTGTCCTGCGCAGCATGATGTGTGGAGATGCCTAGGATGGTTCAGCAAGCTAGCAAGCAAGTGGATGATAGCTTATGATGAGTTTTGCAACTTGCCTTGCTTTTGCTTCTTATGAAAAATCTTGATCCATAGGCCACAAAAATGAATGATCCCTTGGCCCATTCTGATTTTTAAATGTTGTATGATCATGTTGTGAAGTTTAGAGGTCCATTTGATGACTTAATTTGCCTTGAGAAGTGAATTTGCAACTTTGCCTCTTTGGTGCATAACTTGAAATTTAGTGATTTTTGCCAACTTTGACAAGCCATAACTTTTGATCCAAAATGAATTAGGTCATGTTCTTGTACTTTTTGAAAAGGGAATGATCTATTCTACAACTTTCATGACCAAAGTTTTTCCATTTGAAGCCTTTTTGAATCAAAAATCAAGGGTTGAAAAAGTTTCCCAAAATGGCAATTTCATTAAAAGTCAAACTTCCCCAAAAAGTCAACTTTGCAAAAGACTTGAAATTCTTCAAATTTGTGAACTTCTAACATCTTCCATGATCAAATAAAGATCATATACAATTAAAATGATGAAGAACACCCTTTGGTTGGGTCATTGGGAGCCTCAGATGCCCTGATTTTGCACTGACTTGCTTGAAAAGTCAACTCTTGATCAGATGACTTCCCCATGGAATTTCTTCATGAAAATTGATATGTATATTCCCTATACCATATAGAGTCCAATAGAAACAAGAATGACCAAAAAATTTGGAGTTATGGCCTCTGAAACCAAAACCCTAATTTTAGGTCATTTGTGCAGTCAAACCTGTCTCTGCTTCCATGTCATTCTCAATTCTTGTGATTCTTTGACATTATTGACTTTGAGAGGATATAATATGATGCTTGAACATACATGGACCCCTTTGAAGTGATTGATGACCTTTGGAGTGGCTCAAGCAGCTCTTGGATTGCTCAGATCACAAACCCTAGATGCAGATGACTTTGAATCTATGCAGTGAATCAAAAATGTGATGTGAGATGCCATGATTGAGTTTATGCATATGAAATGATCACAAGCCATGGTGTGAATGGGTGAGGGCAAATTTGGGGTGTTTACACATCTGTGGTTAGTATTCCCCCACTTATGAACTTGGGAGCTTTAGCGGCCTCCTCTTGAGCTTGTCGAGATGGTCTGTAACCCAAACCGAACTTGTCTTCCTTTATCTGAAATTGCAGCAGCTTGCCCCAGCCTTGGGCATTCCCGTCTTCAACAACCTTCCGAGCCTGTTTGTAAGAAGCAATCAAAGTACCAGACATTTCAGCTGTTGCTTCATTGACTGACAAAGATGTCCTCTTCCCATCCTTCTCAGCTGTTGCTTCATTGCTTCAAAACCCTGACTCATTGTTTCATGCATATCCCCATCCTTCTCAATGTACTTATAAGTGGCCAAGTGACTGACAAAGATGTCCTCTTCCCCACAGATGGTGATAATTTGGCCTTCCCACTCGTATTTTAACTTCTGGTTAAGGGTCGATGTTACTGCGCCAACAACATGAATCCAGGGTCGACCCAACAAACAACTGTAGGCAGGCTGAATGTCCATCACATAGAAGGTAGTTTTGAAAATCTGTGGGCTAATTACCACAGGCAGCTCAATTTCTCTGAGAACCAATCTCTTAGAACCATCGAAGGCTCTCACAACTAGGTTACTCGGACAGAGTGCAAGACCATCGTATTCCAGTATGACTAAGGCTTTCTTTGGAAGAACATTGAGATATGACCTAGTGTCAACCAAAACATGAGAAAGTACAACACCTTTACACTCTAAGGTGATATGTAAAGCCTTATTGTGGTTACGGCCCTCCGTAGTCAGATCAGCATCGGTGAACCCTAGTCCATGACTAGTATTAACATTTGAAACCACTGTCTCTAGTTGATTAACTGTAATCTCCTCAGGCACGTAAGCTGCGTGCAAGACTTTGAGCAATGCATTCCGGTGAGCTTCGGAACACATGAGTAGTGATAGAATGGAGATCTTGGAGGGTGTCTGATGGAGCTGGTCCACAACCTTGTAGTCACTCTTCTTAATAATCCTCATGAACTCGTCCACATCCTGATCAAAGGATGTCTTCTGAGTTTCCTTGGAAATTGGTTCTTCTAGCACCACATTCTTGCCTTTAGCTTTGGCAGCAGCTTCTGCTTCAACATTAACTCTTGGGAACTGTGAGGCAAAGAGACGTCTGCTTCGAGTGAAGCCTCCGCCTCCCCCGACATTATCAATTTGTGGTGCAGATGTTGAGGAGTCAAGAGTAACTTTCTTTCCATTGCAATAATGATTTGAGCCGTAATGCCAAGGCACGACACTGCTGCTGTCATAGGGAACTGGTCCAGGTACTGTGATAGTAACCAGAGTGATTGCTGCGGAAGAAGGAGTTGTGACAGTCTGAGGATCATAGTAGATGATGACAGAAGGTCTGATTGCAGATGATGTTGGTGCAGGAAGTTGTTGATGTTGATGTTGCTGAAAATTGTTGAAAGAATCCGGGACATGAACTGTTGTTGGGTCATAATAAATGGTGACCGTTGAGATGTCTTCATTGATGGTTGTTGTGGTTGTAGTAGAATCCGTTGAAAAGATGTTTGCTGAATTTGTAGGAGATTCCTTTGAAATGGTGTTTGCTGGAGTTGTAGGAGAGATGTTTTTTGAAGTTATAAGAGTTGGAACTGTTGAAGTGATCTGTAGAATGCCTTCTCCGATAAGACTACTGATCCCAATCTTCAGATTTGCACAACCGTTGGTAGAAATCTTGCAAGCTTCACAATGGGCCTCACAACCCGGGAACACTTGGCACTTCAATAGCTGAGCTTTAACTTCTGCCAGTGGTGTTTGAATGTTTGTAATGTCATCAATCAGAATTGCCGGTTGGTCTTTTTCAATAGCATTAATCCTCGGTCCACCGTGATTCGGTATTGGATTCTTTGTGACATTTTGTGGAGGTGCAAAATTCAAAGCTTTGGAATCAACTAAGTCCTAAACTTTCATGTGTAAGGCCCTGCATTTCTCTGTTTTATGGCTAGGTGCAATGGAGTGGAAGGCACATCTGGCGCTGACATCATAGTTCCTTGGGAGATTCAAAGGATCTGGGGGAGTCAAGGTTCTTAATTCTATCAGGTTGAGCTTCAATAACTGTGGAAGTAGAGCTGCATAGGGCATCGAGATGGGATCGATAACCCTACTGATTTGTGAAGTCTTTTGCTAGAATGGACATTGTTATTGACTGTTGTTGTTGTTATAAGATCTCTGTTGTTGAGGAAATTGTTGTTGTTGTGGAAAGTGTTGTTGCTGAGGATATTGTTGTTGCTGAGGTGCTGGAGCAAGAATGGTGACAACAGCTACTAATCTTTGCATGTATTGAGGCCTACCTCTGCCAATATGCACTGAATTAGTCTCTCTTGTTCTTCTAGGTCCTTAGAAGGGTTTCCTTACATTGCTGGAGCTAGCACCATTGTCAGAGATCTTACCCATCTTCAATAGGCTTTCAATTCTTTCACCAGCTATAACCACATCAACAAAACTGGTAGAGGAGAAGGCAACATGTCTATCAATATAGGTTCCTTGCAAGGTGTTCATAAACATGTCAGCCATTTCTCTTTCAGACATAGGTGGCTGGAAAACAGCAGCAAGTTGTCTCCACCTTTGGGCATATTCACAGAAACATTCTCTCGAGGATTGAGACATACCCATTAACAAAGTCTTATTGGGAGCCATATCTAGGTTGTACTGATATTGGCGTATAAAGGCCTCGGCTAAGTCTTTCCAGTTTATGACAATAGCCCTTGACAGGTGTGAATACCACTCTCTGGATGCCCCAGTCAAGCTATCTTCAAAGTAAAACATCCACAGCTTCTCATCCATGGTATAAGCTTTCAATCTCCCCATAAAAGATTGAAGATGGGTACGAGGACAAGAGGTACCATTATACTTCTCAAAGCAAGGAGGTTTGAACTTGTGAGGAATCCTGACTCCTTCCACCAATCCCATATCCATCATATCAAATCCCAAAGAGTTTTGTGATTCCAGGGATCTCAGCTTCTCTGATATTCCATCCAGACGACGATCATAAAGTTTATCAGCTTCAACACCTAACACTGTAAACTGGTCATCCTGAGGATCTTCCTGTAGAACACGATGTCCAGTGTTTCTCTAGGTATTTCCAATAACATTGACTTCAGGGTTGATGTGGGGCCTAAAATCTGGTGGATTTGTTTGCGGCTGATCGTGCGCGTTGTTACTTGTACCCCCAGTACCTGCATGGTTATCTTCTGGAGTTTGCCGCTCAACTAAATCCCTCAATCTTTCCTAGGTTTGTGCTAGCCCAGTCATCACATCCATGAATTGATTCATCTGAGTCCTCACTTCTATTCTCACATCAGTCATCTGAGTCCTCACATCTGTCAGTTCTTGCTGTAACTGATCCATTTACAGACTCAGAAGGTTGTTATGGGTCGGATATCTGTGGATGCGATTGACGGGAAAGACCCTCTTGCGAGCAATATTTCCTGAAACAAGCAGCAAAGTGAGAAAACAACAACAAAACTCCTGCAACACAAAGAATATGAAGTTAGTATGCAATGTAGTATGCCTATTTGTCTTCAGAGGGTATCCTGGTTTGGTTTTTGGTTTTGACCTTCCAGACCTCTGAGAATGATGAAATTGTTGAAGTGCACGAAGTCCAAGAGAAAATCCAGGTAACACATAAACCATAACATTACAAAATGCCAAAATACATAGTTTATGATTACAACAAGTTCTCATGGTGGGTCAGAATACAATCAAGTCAAGAATACAAACAAATTCACCATGGAGAATTAAAGTACAACCCAAATAAAATACAAGTAAAGGAAATCAAACATCCAGCCCAAAGTCATCCTCCTTGACTTCTTTTAGGAGAGAATCAGTCACTGGATGCTCTGTGATAATCCTGATAAGAAGGTTTCTGGTTGCAATGGAACTTGTCATCTTCTGGTACTTGCCTTGTTCTTTTGATCTCTTCAACCCCGCTCGGAGTTTTAGCTCAGAGATTTCCTTCTGTGCTGCTAACAAGGCTTCCTGACTCTTCTTCTCACTGGCTTCCAACTGCTCTATCTTAGCCTGTGTCTTCTGATTTTCTTGCAAACGAGCTTCAGTTATTCTGATCCATCTAGCCTGACTCTCTTCTAGGTAGTGCTCAGCTCTGACTTTCTGAATCTTGGCTTCTTTGCAAGCATTCTTCAATACCAACTCCCCTACTCGGGCTTTTCTGATGAAGTCCTCTGTCTTTTCTATCTTAGTCACATACTCGATATGGAGCTTCTCTAACCTTTCATTGTCCAGACGACTGTCATTCCTTTCCCAAAGGGTCTTCTTCAAAGCTTCAGAAAGTTGAGCATTCCTCTCTTTCAATTTTTCAAATTCCTCCAGACTCACTGTGGCTACAAGCTCTACTGCTGATGGCCCTGGCACATCCTCTAGGGTGAATGGCATACGAGTGATCTGTCCTCTGATGCGCGACCATTCAATGTACTGAGCGGAAGCTATGTTGTTGCACTTCCCCAAAATGGCAGTCCCTTTAGTCTGTATGTTGTCCCAAGCCTAGACTGATTGTCGGACAATGGCATGATTGTTTAGAATAGCACAATAAAGAGACTCCGCTAAATCCTGCTCCCTAGGTGGATGTACAAGGGCATACCCTAACTGTCTTATGAAAAGCAAAGGATTGTAATTGATGCAACCCTTCATTCCAATAAGAGGTACATTAGGATATTGTCCACAGCTTGTAATTATGTCTCTTCCCTTGGTGTTCTGAGTACACCACCTGATGTCTTCTGAAGTAAGGGAAATCATTCCCTTATCCCAATTCCTTAACTGATGTGGATTCAGGAAAGCTTTCGTCTTCGGTATATGTCTTATCAACCAACTGTAGAAAAGGGGTGCACAACATCTGACCAGTCTTCCCCTCTGTTTCTCATTCCTCTGATGAACTGAGTAGTAGAAATCTCCCAACAAGGTAGGTACTGGGTTCTTGAGCATGAAGATGTGGACGAAATTCTTGCTTACAAACTTAGGCTCGTCTGAAAACAAGATGATACCATATATACTAAGAGCCAGGAGAGCACAAACAGTTTCCCAATTCCCTTTTGCAGCATGACTGGTAGCCTGAGTGATTAAGAAGTCCAGATGGATGCCTGGTATTCCAGCATCGGTGGTCATATGCTCATCAATGATAGTTGCTTCTAGATGTAGAGCCTTATCTATGACTTCATTCTTAGGAGCAGTCATCTCAGGGTTGAAAGGGATTCCTCTCCTGATAGGGACACCCAACAACATGGAAAACTCTTCCAACAAAGGACCTATCTGAAAGTCTGGGAAAGTGAAACAAAATAGAGGAGGGTCATAAAACTGAAGAAATGTATGAATCATGCTCCTCTGTGATGTGTCCAAGTCTATGATCATGTCCAGGATACCACCATAATGTTCTCTGAATAAGGGGACATGATCAGGAGTGATGAGGGCCTGAATCTGCCTGATGCCTGCTAGAGGGTACTCAAAGAAATGGTAAGTGATGTTGCTATTCCTGGTTGAATCCATACTGAAAATGGGTGCTGATGGAGATAACTAGAGAAGATAACCAAAGAAAATAGCTGAAGAGGATGGCTGAAGCAGATATCTGAGCAGAAGAACAGTCAAAACCAAACCAAAGAAGATGTGGATACCCTGTAAAACAAATAGATAAAATGTTAAAATGATGCAATATGATGTATGCTGAATGATATGCAAGGGTTTGTGATCAGGTGATGGATTGCCAGTTGCCTTGATAGGGTCCATGAGTGTTCAGAAATCTGGATGAAGGCTAGAAAAATAGTAACCAGGTGGGGGACTCAAATAAAGAGTCACTTGTCAAGGGGTTTCATAGAATCAGTCCAAAGTAGTATAACCTTAACAAAATCCAGTAACAGGGTATGGTGAGGCCAAGGGTTCCTGCAAACCTGTAAACAACCCCACCCACTCACAGGTATTGTTCTAGAACAAGGATCCTCAGGTTCGGATCTATCATGAGAAGTGTAAACACTTCTAACCCGGAGGTACAGTGTTTACCATAATCATAAAGGATCCTCCTCTAATTCACCTCAGATGCTGAAGGTCATCTAAAAATGTCATCCAAACTTAGCAGGCTTCCCATATAGCCCTAACACTACAGGAAATCCGTAGCACAGAGTTCTCAAGAAGAAACCCATGTCTGAACCGTGTTTTCATATTCCCGCACCAGACCGAAATGTAATGGGAAAGAATATGAATCCACTCTAATCCTATGTCTGTCACTCAGGCCTTTGTGTTGGACCTTTCTCACTGGAATACCCCTCCCACCAAAGCAAACCAGCACATGATATGATAATAAAATGAAATGCATAAAGCAATAAATGAAAGGGATAAAGTAAATGCAGTAAATAAAGCTGTACAGAAAGCAATAAATAAAGCAAAAACAAAAGCACACATATCACATAACACACCCAGTAAACAGAATCAAACAAGCGCTAGGAGAAACCCACAAGAGAACCAGAAATCTGGTTGCATAGATCTATCCCCAGCAAAGTCGCCAAGCTGTCTCTCCCCGGACTCTCGTCTCGGTGCAGACGCGGACGGTCGGCGATGTTGGAGGTTGAGGTTGAATAGAGTCGCCAGCTAGGCATTTTTATCCCGAAGGAAAGGTAATGCTGCATAAAACTGGAAGGATATAGATAAGATGGTTATGAACCAAAGAAACTGAGAAATGGGGTTGGTTACGACCTGGGAAGGTATTAGTACCCAGATCGTTCGTCGTACTCGACGGGATCCACGCTTACTTGATTGTGTTTAAAAGGGGGTAGTGTATGTGCTGACTGTGTATGAAAAACGAGGAATGAATGTACAGTGTGTCAGTGCAAAAAGAGAGTGAGATGCTCAAGACTAAGGCTTAGAAAGAAAAGCTGGAAGGAGGAGAGGGGGAAGACAAAGAGACTTTTGTTCGATAACTTTTAAGTTATGCCTACGTATCCTCTCGTGCAATGAGGAAGTCAGAACACCGTAGTTTGACTCAAAGAGACTGGGATGATTTTGCTATGAACTGCTTACTTGTCTATGCTCAAGTGTGTGACTCGTCTGGCTCGAGTGCTAACAGTCTTGCATTAGACGGGACAAGCGAGTTCTCGTTTTCAGAGTGAGTGTGGTGAGAAAAGAATCCCTGAGGAGACGTTTATTGTTTGTTTTTGTGTTTTCAATTTTTTATTGTTTTTGGTGTTTTGCGTAAGATAATGAGCTTAAGCCTAAATCAAGGGTTGTAAACTCATTATATCCTCCCTGATTAGGGATAATGAGTATACTTAAGTGTGAGATGGAAATCTCAACATAATTACCATGATGATGTAGGATTAAGATCATTAACCTACTTGTGATTATTAAGTGTTTTTTGGTTTTTGTTTAGTGTTAAGTAATGAGTTTAATCTCTAATCAGGGATTAGTGAACTCATTACACCATCCTAAGAGAAGGATGATAGATGAGAACACTTAAGCTGAGGAAGATACCTCAACTTAATCCATGGTTAGGGATTAAATTCATTATATAACAAGCCTTTATTAAAGATGGATTTTAATTAAAGGTGGGATTAAGAAATGAGTTTTATGTTTGTAAGACTAGCTTGAGGGGGACTTGTCCATTAAACACTAGGTTTAGTCCCTCTTAAAGGTTTAACACTAAGGATTAAAGTTATACACTCCATCCTAAGATAAGGATGCAGGCATAACCCTAATTCAAAGTCCTAAAGCTTTAAGTTTTTAGCATTTGATTATGAGATGAGAAGAGAGACTCAAGGAGACTCAAGGGTAAAAGCCTAGGGGAGACTATATACAACCCTAAAATTATCATGCTTGGGTGCTCCTATGGTTTGTGAGGCTTAAAAGAAAGATCTTCAGGAGGCCACAAAGGAAGAGAAACAGATGAAAAGAGAAGAGAGAGGAGAATAGGTTACTTACTTCCTGAAGAAGATAAGTAACCTAAGAGAAAGAGATAGGAGCAAGAGAGCACAAGTGAAGCAAGTTCACTTCAAAGACAAACAAAGAATTCATATGAAGAGATGAGAAGAGGTAGGATGTGAAGGCAAATCCATATCCCAAACAACTTACCATAAGCCCTTGAAATGTTAGTGTGAATGCATAAGATGCAAAGCAAAAGGAAATAAAGCAAATGAAGATGCAAAGAACAAAACCAAAAGTGAAAACATGATGCAAATGTGTTATGCAATGATGCAAAGATATGTACAATGCTTATGAATGTTCATACAAGGGATGCGATGCAAAGGAAGCATGTTAGAAGCTTAGAAACACATGAATGTACATGAAATGCAATGAATGGAAAGCATACCAAATGAATGAAAAAATGATCAAGCAATTTCTAACATGTCTTAAGATGTCTAAGATGGCATATAAGAGCATGGAATGTTATGGCAAGTTCATATGATGATGATATGCAAAGATGAATGCAAATGAACATGAGAAATTAGGGTTTTATGAATGTATGAGATGCACATGATCAAAACAGAAGCATACACCATGATAAAAAAAATTGAAAATGAACTCAAACAAACCCTAAATACACACAAGATCACTCCCCAAGGATGGAGGTCAGAAGATAAACCTAGAGAAAGTTATGAATTTTCTAAGCTAGCTAGGGTTTTTGGGTGATTCTTCATGAAAAATGCCAAACAATTTGAAAATGCAATGCAAAATTATGAGTTAAATAACCTAGATACTAAATGCAAAGTATGAAACAATGCAAAAAGAACCAAATGCAAACTCATCATGGTTGATCAGAAATGATTTTTTCAAGTTAGGGTTAGAAAAATGTGAATTTTATGAACCCTAATTCAAAGTAAATTGTGAAAACATGATCAAACCTAAAAATAAATTTGTGTGGTGAGTTTTTAAATTGTTCTAAATGTATGAGAATGCTTCATGAATTTTTTATGTGATTTTTAGATACATAAATGTATTTTTATTTAATTAAAATCAATTAATTAATTAAATAAAACATTTAAATGATTTAAAAATACTTTTTTAATGAGAAAATTAAAAATAAAAATGTTTTTGAGTTCAGAAAAATATTTAAAGTGAAAATGCAAAAAATGAGATTTTTTAAAAGTATTTTTGTTATTTTTAATAAATATATGAAAAGAAATGCAAGAAAATAAAAGAAAATTAAAAAGTATGCAAAATCAAATGCCAGGATTTGAAGTTGGTGATTTGGTGCATGATTGTATGGTCAGGATTGCTTCTGACTTAATTAATTACTAATTAAACTAATTAAGTGGATTAGGGTTTTAATGAGGAATCTGAGCCATTCGTGTCTTAATCTAATCAATCATCCAATGGTCCAAATTCAAACTGGCAAATTAAATAGGATTAGGGCAAACTAATCTCAGGCGACCGGAGGTAAGCTCCGGTCGTCTTCTCCGGCTACACCATCACCCTATCTCTCTCTACAAGCTACCCCAAGCCCCCAAAATCTCCAGAATCCATCCTCTAACAACACTAAACAAGAATCAAGCCACAAAAACAATTTATTTTGCATCAAAAGAGAGAATCGAAGCAAAACAAGTTTCACGGTCAAAGTTTCAGAAGATCAATACATGCTTATTTTCCACCCATTTTCAAAACCAAACACATCATGATGATCAGAGGAGAATGTAGATTAATATTTTAACTTAAAAAACAAGTTCTGGAAAAATGTTTGAAGGTGGTTACCTGAGATGAAGCTTTTCAGTTTGGTGCTTTCTGGACCTCTCCTTGATGCTAATCCACTCCACTTGATCCCCTTGTGCTTCTGAAAGGCTTAGAACAAGTTTGTTTTGGCTGGTTTGAGTGTTTCAGTTCTGATGAAGCAAAACTCATGTTTGTGTTTGAATGGCTCTTAGGTCATTATGAAGGGTGGGAAATGATCTTTGAGTGTTTTTGAGTTGATTGGTGGAAGAAGTCTTTAGCTTTGATGGTTGTGTGATGTGTTTCGAAGAGATGAAAGTTTTTGCAAGTTTTTGTGATTTTGCTTGTATGGCTTGTTTCAGGCTTGAATGTTGTGTGTTTTGAGGTCCTTAGGGTTTGCATAAGATGTACTGATTGGCCAGAGAGTTGTTGTGGCATAGTGTGATTGGTATGGGCCAATTTGCAAAAAAGTCAAAAGTTGGCAACTATGAGTATGGCACGAGTCAGAGGAGATTTCATGGCTTTTCCTGCCTCAGCTTCATTCAAGGATGGCCTTTGGATGGTTTATGATGACTGTAACACTTGATTCATGAGGTAGCATAGGTTTTGCATTTTTCCCTCTTTGAATATTTTGTGAAAATGAAGCATGGTTTCTTGTGATCCAAGGCAAAAATTTGGTCAAGGCAAGTTGTGTTATCATGTTATAATGCTTAGACGTGGATTAGAGGTCATTAGAAGTCTTGAAACTTGATTTTCCAAAATTCCTTCTTTGGCATGAACTTGAAAATTATAAGATTTTTCCCAACTTTGAAACATCATATCTTGAGTTCTAGGATGAATCAAGAGAAATTCTTGTACTTTTTGAAAATGGGAAGATCCAATCTACAACTTTCATGTTTGAAGATTTTTCATTTGAAGCCTTTTGATCAAGAAAGAGGAGGTTGAAAATCTTTCCCAAAACAGAAAGTTTTCATTACAAGTCATGTCCAAAAATGGAAAGTTTGAAAATGGCTTGAAATTCTTCAATCTTGTGAACTTCTAACCACTTATAAGATCAAATAAAGATCATAGAACCTCAAAATGATGGAGATGACCCTTTGGTACCATTGGTGGTGGCCTCAGATGCCCTGATTCTGACTTTTCTTGCACAATAAGTTACCAGTTGATCAAATGACTTCCACAGTGATTTCTTCATAAAATTTGGTACACATGATCCTTATAACATATTAAGACCAATGGAATCAAGAGTGACCAAGAAATTTAAGATTAAGGGCCTCAAACCCAAAACCCTAATTTTATGTCATCTGTGCAAGAAACTGCTCAGTCTGCCTGAACACCTTTGCAATGCTTTGTGATCTCTTGACTCTTAAGAACCCTGGGGAACATAAGATGATCATGGAACACACATGGACCCTCTTGACAAGCTTCAAGGCCTTTGAGATGGCTCAGATCACTTCTTGGATTCATCTGATCACAAACCCTAATTGTGCGACTTATGCAGTGAAACAAATATGCAATGGGAGATGGTATGCTTATGCAATGTAATATGAAAGATCACAAGCCAGGGTGTGAGAAAGAGTGAGGGCAAATTTGGGGTGTTTACACAGTATTATAGGGTAAAAAAACAAAGCTTCATTCTCTTTGGTGGACATATATCTCTTAACCAATTGGACTCTTACTGCATCTTTATTCAGTGAAATTTCCGGTGCATTGACACGGTGGCTAGCAATGAAACAAAATCTCTTTGAGAGTTCATTCCCGCGCATCACTTTTTCATACAAGAACCTTAAATAAAAACATAATAAAAATTAGACTATTTTCATTGAAATGTGTAAATAAATTGTTCACCTAAATAAATAATAGAGTACTAGTAAGATTACCAGATGTAGTAATGAACAACAGCGGTGCCTAATTCAAGATAATTGAAAATCTGCTCCATGTCCTCTTTTCTGATAAACTCGATATGATCAGAAATATCAAAAAACACCTTCGTCCATACATACTTGACGAATAGCACCTTGCATCACATCTTATGTTGAAAAAAGTGTTTTAAGGCACAACTAAAAAGGAGGAAGACCTTTTCTTGTAGGCACATACTTAATAGGAGCTTTTTTTCAGCTTGCTGGTGATCTGTTGTGAAGCTTGAGCAGGAACCTAACAATCATATAAGTTAGGTAAAGTAGACAATCATGAAACGTTTGAATTCAGATAATAGAATAAAACTTAAAATGTACCTGTCTTTGTGATGTATCAAACTCATTTTGCCGCAAAACCCCTTTATCCTTAGATGCGGGTTTTGCAGGTGTCTAACATTACCATGTAAAAAAATGTACATAATGGTTCATAATAATTTTCATAATGGTTCAGAATTGACATTTCTATACTAAGAGAGTTTCGTAATGGTTTTCAACATACCTCACAATCTACGCAAATGAGGTCTAACGACCATGCAACAAACGAACCTATTGCTTCTCGCAACAATGTAGCCTCTGAAACCTCCTCAGGTATAGGTAGTATCATATCCTTATCTAAAACAACATCAACCGACACTTTCAGATGACCATGATGGAGCGGTTTAATGTGTAGTAACTCTCCCACTTTGTTATGCCCTTTTCCCTTACCAACCAAACGATAAGTCGGTAACGACAAATACAACTCACAAGATGAAATGCCTTGAAGCAATAATGAATGCATAACTATTAATGTGTATAAAAGTCAATTAAAATAAATGTGTTAATTTAAATAAAATAAATATGATCTAATTACCTCGGGAATATTTTTTACAATTGATACTATCTTTGTCACTAATAGCTTTCATCCCGGAACCGCGCTTTTCCGCCTCATATCTCTCTTTATTCTTTTGCAATTCACGGACTCGCGCTTTTAGTTCCTACAATAATTGAATGACTTCTTGGTTTCTTGGATTTTTTTCTTTGGTTGTTTATAGAAGTAAGATGAAGTCACAACATAACCTTTACCTTTCACTCGACCGGAATACTCAAGAACATTTAGTACTTGACTAAGAATGCTCCTGCTATCCTCGTCACTGATGGTGGTTAAGGATTGAGATAGAGTCTCCTGAAAATCATTAGTGGGGATTAAAAATTACTTATATTTAAATAAAATTTTACTTAACTTAAAGACATAATGTTATACTTACACATTCGTCAAAAACATGTTGGACATCTTCCCTAACAGCTTCATCCCTGCCCACACGAGCTTCCTTCCACAAAAAATGTTCCGGAAGTGATGATGCTTCACTTTTCGACTCTTCTAACTGCACATTGAGATAAATAATAAGTTCATCAATTATAAAACAATAATATAATTCATAAAATCATACCATTTATATATACGTACCAATTTTTGTTCTAACCGTGCATATCCCCAACGCCCTTTTTTGTATAGATACACGGGTTTTTCTGCTCTTTGGCGATTCTTGGCATTCAAATCCTGGATAAACAAGTTTTAAGTCATTTCAGAACAAACTAATGCAACAAGTATATAATACAATTAATAGACATGAAAAGATAACATTACATTGAATTGTTTGGTTTTCCGTTTGGCTACAAGAGTGGCTCATTCTTCCGGTGAAATCAAATCCGCATACAATTGTGGAAGGTCTGCTTCAACAAAAGAAAATTTCCTTATCTTTCAGATATTTTGTTGTTAATAAGGCTCTAAACCCTTTGTGTCTCCTTTCGGCCATTTGAAGACAATATTTCTTCCGACTTTCTTCAATATTAAAGGACCTCTGTTTAAAAAAAGCATACACATATAAACATAAAGTGTGTTACTATAAGTAAATTAAAGACTTAATCATCAACAAAAATAAAATAACATCAATCATATTTGGTAAGTACCTTTATCTCAGTCCATATCCTATATTTACCAGATTTCAGCGCTGGATTCCTCAAATTATCATTAGTAATAGGAATGTGTTGGCGCTCAAGTGAACCAATATATGAAGACAACTTTGAACCGTTAGACTCAATCAGTTGGTTATCATCATTCAAATGTACATCATATTTAATCCCTTTATCCCTAGCATGGATGATTGACTTCATTATTGTGATTCCTCTTTTTATTTCCCTTTCTACATTAGAAGTTGCATCCTGAGCTTCATTTATATCATTATGTGTCTCGCTTGTGTCCTCCTCTTCATCCTGAGCTTCACTTTCTACTCTTATTCGACCATCCATTGCCCGCCTTTAAGTTTTACAACTTTAAAACCACAGACAATCTTGTGAATTTAGTGCAACCATTATACAACGGTTTCTCTGCATCATTGACCAACCTCTCAAATATTTGGGGGACAATCCTTAAGATCATCTTCAGTTACTTCTGCAATCTCTTCGACTCGATCATAATCGTATGTATCTGTGCCATTGTCGTTTGAAGCATATGTCGTATTATCCCTCGGTTCAACATTCCCGTTACTTTTCTCACCATGCATATCCTAACATGTATAACTTCGATCAATTGCATGCCTTTTTAAATGCGATTCCAACTGAGTTGCGTTAACATTACCCACAAAACAACAACCCAAACAAGGACATTTCATTTGATTGGGTTTTCGGCGTGTGCAACAGCAAACTTAACAAATTTTGATACCCCATTCTCGTAATCTTTCGTTAATCGATTTGCAAACATCCATTTCTTATCCATAGTTACACTAATTAAACTAAACAAAAACAAAATTAAATAAAAGATATACCTGTAGAGTTGTAGAATGAAATATAGTGTCCGGATAAGGTAGAATTACCAAGACCCCCTGTACATGTATCATAAAACGAAATATCATTAAATGACCAGTTTTAAGTCATAACTTGATAAGTGGCAACATGTAATAACAAAAAAGCACCTATTCATTCTTCATTTTTTATTTGTCAATTAAATTTAAGTGATTTATGGTTTTAAGTTAGATATGTTTGGATTTCAACACCCTTATTTCGAAATAATGTAATGTTCATTTTAAGATTGAGAAACACAACACAAAGAGAATCCTAGATCCTAGACTATGTGTATCATAATATGTGATAATTTTCCAAAGATGCCTATATAGAACACCAGGTCGACCTCCAGGTAAGTGGACAACAAAAGAACACCAGATTGACCTCCTTAGAGGGTAGGTTGACCTAATGATGAACAACAATGGCAATGGAAGCAACAACAATAATGGCAATGACAACAACAACAACAACAATGACCTGATGATGAATGCAGAACTACAATGACTAAACAATGACTAAATCAATGACTAAATAATCAAGAACAACAACAACAATGAACTAAATAATGACTTACCTCTTCTTCTTCTTCACGGAGAACAAAGAACGAAGAAACAATGAATGAATGAACGAACGATGTCACGTAGCAACAATGAATGAATGAACGAAAATAGTGAAAGTTTAGGGTTTATGAAAAGTTTCTCAAAAAACGAGCGAAAGAAGAGAGCAAAACAAAATTCTAAGAGGAAAGGGTTTATGAAAATGAAGAGCCAAGTTTTATATTTTAAATAATCATTGACCTTAGAAAGCACTTTTCATAGAAAGCGCTTTCTTTGATCAATGATTAATTAAAATATTTGAATTTAAAAATAACCTTAGAGAGCGCTTTCTAAGGAAAGCGCTCTCTTAGGTTTTTTTGATATTTTTTAATTACATTTATTTTATAAAAACCCTTAGAGAGCGCTTTACTCATAAAGCGCTCTCTAAGGTAACCTTAGAGAGCGCTTTCAGTTAAAAGCGCTTTCTAAGGCTGGCCCAAAAGGGCAAGTCGACCTCATGAGAAGATAGGTCGACCTGAGGAAGCCAAAAAATTTCATTCTTTGAAACTTATTAAAATGCGTCGACCTGGTTGAAGTATGCGTCGACCTGATGACTCTAGAGAGTTTATTACTTTGAAACTTACAAAACTACGTCGATCTGGTTGAAGGTAGGTCGACCTGGTTAGTTTTTACTTCAACAAGCGCAAAAAAACCAAAAAATACAAAAGGGGGGGGGGGGGGGGTTCAAACCCACACCCTTGTGATAGGGAAAGGCATTGCAAAGGCGTTTTTACCACTTAGGTGGTGATACATCCAATGATTCAAATACAAATTTAAATATATGACTTTCTCCAATTGTTTTTAATTTATTTTTATAATATTTTTCAATTAATTATAATTTGATAAATTTTTAAATATTATTATTTGATTAATTTTAAATATTATTATTTGATTCATTTTAAATAATAATAATAATAATTGATTAAATTCTTTAAAATATTTGATTAAATGATTTAAAATGTTTAAAATATTTTTAAATCATAATAATATTTGATTAATTTCTTTAAATATTTATTATTTGATTAATATTTAAAATTAATCAAATAAGACATTTAAATAAATTAATTAATAAGACATTTAAAGACATTTAAATAAATTAATAAATTACCTTAGAGAGCGCTTTCCTGAGAAAGCGCTCTCTTAGGTTAACATATGATACACTTTAAGCGCAAGAAAACCAAAAAATACAAAAGGGGGGTTTCAAACCCACACCCTTGTGATAGAGAAAGACATTGTAACGATGTTTTAACCATTGGGGTGGTGATATATCCAATGATTCAAATTCAAATTTAAATATATGACTTTCTCCAATTGTTTTTAATTTATTTTTATAATATTTTTTAATTAATTATAATTTGATTAATTTTTAAATATTATTATTTGATTAATTTTAAATATTATTATTTGATTAATTTTAAATATTTTAAATAATAATAATAATTGATTAAATTCTTTAAAATATTTGTTTAAATTCTTTAAAATATTTAAAATATTTTTAAATCATAATAATATTTAAAAATGAATCAAATTATAATATTTAAAATTAATTTCTTTTGATTAATTACATTTATTTAATAAATTACCTTAGAGAGCGCTTTCTCAAGAAAGCGCTCTCTTAGGTTAACATATGATACACTTTAGAGAGAACTTTCTTTCAAAAGCGCTTTCTAAGGGTTTCCTTTGAGGATAGGTCAACCTCCTTAGAAGGTAGGTCGACCTTATACTACACAGAAAGCCAAGTCGGCCTGTTTACAAAATGCGTCGACCTGGCAGTGCCAAAAATTGCCAATTAATTTTTGTGAACAAAATGTGTCGACCTGAGAGTGAGATACGTCGACCTGTTCAGGGTGAAAACTTGTTTTTTCAATATTTTATTACACACAATAACACGATAAGGGATTGATTGAAAAATAGAGATAAATATAAACCAAAGTAATTGAAGTATCATTACATTTAAAAAGAAGAAACATAGCCAACACATTAAAAACTAGATGAACCATATTCCCTTCTATGAACAGATCTTCCCTTTTTCCCTTTATGACCAGATGTGCCAGAAGACGAACCCCTATCATTTTCATACATCTCGAGAAACTAGTTGAAGTTCTGGTTGAAATGTTGAAAGCTTCATCCTGACCTTTGATTTGTTTTTTCCATTTCGTTGTTCCAGGCATGCTGAGCCTCATAGTGTTCTTGTTGTTGAAGTTGCATATTATACAACATAGCACGAATAGTCGGCTCATCATTAGAAGGCGAAGTGTAATCTGGTGGAGAATATCCCTGAGATGACTGATTTTGAGTCCAGCCAGTGTGTTGCCACTCTCCCCAACCTTGAGTATCATAGAGAACCTCTTCTTCATTTCTATTCCAACCATAGACCGAGTCATGTTCTTGTACATTTGTTCTGACCCAGTTTCCATGATCTTCCTCCATAGGCTGAGTTTGATCATCATGATTTTTGTCACCACTAGGAGCATTTTCTTGCTTATCAGCTGCTATAACATATTCCATTTGACTACCAGGTATCAAAGTTATAAAAAATTTCTTTCGAACAGGATCCCATGAGTGTCCCATATGACTGAGATATTTGCCTTGAAATTCAAGATTTGGATTGATGGACATCATAGACAACCCTTTCACAACAACCTTTGCATTATTCAAGATGGACTGAATGAGAGACGAATAACTTAAGGCCACATTGTTCTTTTCTCTCAGTGAAAAAATGAGACTAGTAATATAGTAAGGCCAATTAACCTTGACTTTCTTTATAAGAGCATACATCAAGGCTACTTCGGCTTTGTCAATTCTGGAATATCCGCCTTTCTTGGGACAAATATTATGCGACACAATCCAATGAAGAACCCAGATACCCAGTTTCAAACAGCCAGTTGTGAATTCCTTTGGGAACATATCACTATTTACTATATCGTTATCATGAGGATACCACAACATCTTATTTAAGTGTATCTTATAATTAAAACCAGTAATAGGGGAAACATCAGTTATCAAGGCTTTGTCTGCTGATCTAGCAGGAGGGACACCCAAAATGGATTGCCAAACTTTGGCATCAACCTTATAAACCAAATTTTCCATCCTAAACTCAAATTCATAGCTCTTAAATTTTCCCATAATTCCAGCATAAAACATACGAACCAAATCTTCATTATACTCAGTTCTTAATCCTAGGAAAGAATTTATGTCTTGATAGTCTATGAGTTCCACAATATAATCCAAGTGCAATTGACTAGCAGTAAGTCTAGAATAGACATATTGTGGAGTAATTTTTCTATCCTTCAAATCCTCATTATATGAATCCCTAATTTAATCTCCAAGGAGTGATAGAGCACTTACTGGTATAGACGAATGAGATGTTGAGGCAGCCCGACTTGACCTTTTACCAGCAACTTTTGTTGAAGCCATGAGGATGTTAAAGAGATTAGAAAAGAGAATAGAAATTTTGGAAAAGAGAATAGGAGTTTTAGGGTTTTGGAGGAATTTTGGAAGAATTGGAAGAAGAAATATAATTTATATTAAACCATTTGAAGAGTCAAAATTTGAAATCTCCATAAAGTGGAGCAACTCCCCATGCACACAGAGCAAGCTGTCATAAATTTGAAATCCATTGCGTCGAACTGCTCACTTAATTCGTCGACGCAATGGACATTAATTTCATATAAATTAAATTTTAAATACCTTAGACAGTGCTTTCCTTAGAAATCACTTTCTTAGGTTTTCTGATAATATATAATAATTTAATTAAATAAATTACCTTAGAGAGAGCTTTCTAAAGAAAGCATTGTCTAAGGTATTTAAAATATAACTTATATGAAATTAATGTCCATTGCGTCGACGCATTAAGAGAGCAGGTCGATGCAATGGATTTCAAAATATAACCTATAAGAGCACTTTTACAAAAAAGCGTTGTCTTAGGTTGACTATATTTATTTTTAACCTCAAGGGCGTGGGTTCGAACCCCCATTTGCCATTTTTTAGATCCTGAAATTTCAATATATTTATTGACTTTAGAGAGCGCTTTTAAGAAAGCGCTTTCTAAGGTTTCCCTGTAGCAGAGCTTTTGAGAAAAGTGTTGTCTAAGGTGGCTTCAGTTTAGGACTTTTAACAGTGCTTTTATAAGCGCTCTCTAAAGGCTGACTTTTAGAGCGCTTTTTTTTAGCGAAATTTCTAAAATACCTATAACAACGCTTTCTCCAAAAAGCGTTGTCTTTGTTGCGCTTCTACAGGCCAATTGTGGCGTAGTGATACTCTTTCTCCCCCTTTTTATCCAAAACTTGGCAAACACAACCCTCACAGCACCATACCCACAAATTATTCATCCAAACACAAAAGAACCCCATTAGAAGGAAAGGTGAAAGGATGAGAAACAATCAAAACTCATATGCTGGAGGAGGAGGAGGAAATGTGCTTCTATATATAGGGAGAAAGGACATAGATAGTAACGACCTATCCTTAAAAAAGAAGTGTTCTTGGTCCAAGATCTTTATGATAGGAGCAAAAACTTCCGTACCATTCAATATGGAACAAAAAACCTGACCTTGACTAGTTGACTTGCTCTCCCAAAATAAACGGCCCAATAGCAAACACGCAGGAAAAACCCATGTTTCACATTTTTCTGCCAGCGTCGTCCACAAGTATTCCTCAAGAGGAAACAATACCAACATGTTTTGAAACATGTTCTGACATCTAACCATATACTGTCTGCTAGCAGTTCAACAATATGGTTCACAACACCTTAAGAATCTAACATAAACTACAGAGAGCAGTTTTATAAAATATAGCCTTCTGGACTCCTAGGACACTTCTGGATCACAAGGACATGCACACCACAACCAGTAAGTGATAAAAATTAATCAGTAAAACATACTTAGTAGCACATGTCACAACATGATGTGTAACATCACAAAACCTAGTAAAGGTACTACTTCCCCTTAACTTCACAAAATCAGCTGCACAAAATTGTAACAAACTCCCCCTGTCTAGGATACTCCATGCTTCTCTGCACTTTGATAAAAGGAAAACATAAGACGCATCTTCATGTCTTCAAAAGCTCACCCTCTATTCAATTCTCAATTGAACATATTCACTTCTTGTACCAAAGCATACGTGATCTATTCTTAGTTTGTAGTTTCCATAAACTACACAAGCTGAACATCTTCTAGCACACAGGTTCTTGACACTGAGCCTTCATGGCATCTTGCTATGTTGGTAGTAGTGAGTTCCACACCCAGACTTGCGACCTTCTCGGAAATGTATTGATGCTAGAATCTTTCTGGGGCAATACACAACCTTGATAGTTATGTGCAGTCAGGGGATCGATCATTGAGAACCTTTGTGGAAACATCCCTCTTCAGTGATGACAGTGGCAGACCACATTTGTTGGCAAACCCACGCGCATCCGAGGGCCCACAGGGAACTCGCATAGGATGGCCTGGTTCTCTCATAGGAACCCAGTCAAGGAAAATTGTTCGTATGACGATAGTATTGTACCCTTCGGGATGAATGTACTATTGTTTCTTGATTCAGTGCTTGAAGTTGGGGACTTATGAGGGATGCTTGTTTTCCCCGTACTCAGCTGAGACCTCCCTGGGTAGTATATAATGCCAAACCGATTCCCTGATTTGGTCATGAGCCATTTCTCGGAAATGGTGAACGTATTATTGCTATCCGGCTTTGAGAGTGCATGATGTTGACTCGGAGTAGCATACCCGTGAGATGGGAGGGGTTTACAGGTTTGTAGGAACCCTGAAACATCCAACATACCCGCTTTGTCATCATTGTTCAGTATTATGATCAGGTTTTACATGGTCATTTGGTCCTGAGATCCGGAATTTCGGTGGTACTGTTATTATGATTCTACAATAGCACATGACTTTATTCTCAGCACCAACATTAGACCAGTGATTTCCAGACCTTTGATCACATGCTAGTGCATTGCATAACATCCTCTGCATGCTTACATTACTAACACATGCTTACTCATTTGCAGGGCCGCATGTTGCATCCTCATGAACATATCATACGCATTTACCGCATGATTTGCATATTTCACATTTTTTACTGGTTATTCGGACTTCCTAACTTATTCAACTTCAGACAATATAGCTGGTCAACACGTTCATTGGTATCCAACAAAAATAAACCGAGTGAGAATGGTTGAACGAATGCAGACTGATCTCAATGAGCTCCGACAGAGGATGAATCAATTCATGGAAATGATGAATGGCATGGCCCAGAACCAGGAGCGTCTTAGGCTGATGGTTGAGCAACCCCAGAGGAATGCTAATACTGGAACAACGACTGAGAATGTGGATCCTAACGCTGCCTGTAACGGAGGGCCAAATCTAAATGGGACTGCAGCCCGTAATGAAGACACGCAAGAGGACCAGTTCACTCTACTGGATGCTGATATGGGTAATATGAATGAGGTCAACAATCGAAGGTATGAAGAGCTGGCAGAGAAGATTAAGGCCATGGAATGTCAGAATTCCCTGGGCATCGATGTAACCAGTCTTGGGTTAGTGCCAGGAGTCAGAATCCCTCCCAAGTTCAAGGTGCCATCATTTGACAAGTACAATGGCAACACGTGCCCTAGAACTCACATTCATGCATACTTTGGAAGAATCTCGGATCACATTGATGACGAGAAACTTTGGATTCATTTCTTCCAAGATAGTCTATCTGGAGCTTCATTGAGCTGGTACATGAAGCTGAGCAGGGTCTCTATCCGATGTTGGAAAGATTTAGCTTAAGCTTTGCTCAAGAAGTTTCAATACAATATTGATATGGCTCCAAACCGCATTCAGTTGCTGAATTTGTCTCAAGGACCCAAGGAAAGTTTTAAGCAGTATGCTCAGAGGTGGCGTAAGCTGGCCGCACAGGTTCAACCTCCATTGCTCGATCAGGAAATAGCAGACATGTTTATGGGCACCTTGCAAGGTGCATACTTGGATCGTCTGGCCGCTTGCCCATCCATCGGTTTTGCTGATATTGTCATCGCTGGAGAAAGGATAGAAAACTTCCTGAAATTAGGAAAGATCCAGGATGCAAGCAGTGCTGGTTCTTCGGGTGTGAAAAAGCCTTTTGGCAATGGCCAAAGATGAAGAGAAGAAGAGACCAATGTTGTGTATAAGGGCTGAGACAGAGGTCGTTCACAAGGTTACTACCAAACAACTGCAGTGACTATTACGCCACAGGTTCAACCATAACCTTAAGGTCAACAATATCAGGCACATAGACCAAATCAGGAAAGAACAAGAGTGAGGAACCGCAGACTTGATCCCATCCCATGCCCATATGCTGTATTGCTTCCAGAGCTGCTAAAGTTGAACATGGTCGATCTTCGTACCATGAGAGCTCCTTCTCCTGATAATCTACCTCCAAATTTTGATGCAAATGCATAATGTGAATTCCATTCAGGTGCCTAGGGGCACAGTATTGAGAAATGTTGGGCTTTTCAGAACAAGGTACATGACCTAATTGACTCCAAAGCGATCAATTTCGCTCTTCACCTAAATGTACTCCAAAACCCAATGCCTAATCACAACGGAGCCGGTGTCACGGTTGTTTTACCAAATGGTCCACATTAAGCTGGAGTCTTCAGGAAGCAAATAAAGCCATCAGTATTCAGATACTCTCAGCAATGGCAATTGTTTGTTTG
Organism: Lathyrus aphaca; assembly: GCA_963966055.1. Taxonomy (NCBI): domain Eukaryota; kingdom Viridiplantae; phylum Streptophyta; class Magnoliopsida; order Fabales; family Fabaceae; genus Lathyrus; species Lathyrus aphaca. The sequence continues at coordinate 179,040,884 of OZ014525.1, read as the reverse complement.
TTTTTCTTCAATGCATTGTCTTCCCTATTGAGGGGAACTACGCCGCTCTGATTCTTGATTGGTCATTTGTCAATGGAGATACATAGGCAGAAGATCTTCAGGTCTTTCCGAGCAACCTTATGGGGCAACTCTATTCCCCAGCTCTACTCTTTCCTTCAGACGTCTCATGTCAGAGTCAGAATAGCTAGAAGAAGAGGTATGATTGCCATGATTGGGTATACGGATGCAATTTGAAGATTACAAGTCCGTGAAATAGATCACTGAAAGTATCCAAGACTGACAGGTCCAGACGGAGTCAAGCCTCCTCAACAACGGCAATATTCAGCTTCTTTACTGCATTTCCATTTGTAGTTTCTTTTATTTTCTAAACATTTGTCTACATGTATGAAATTTGTTTGCTTTTGAATGTTAGCAATAATAAAACTCACATGTTTTTCTTGAAGTAATTCATTTGTCAATTTAACTTTGCATGTTTACATAGCAATACCAATTGTCGTGCTTAAACTCTATGAAGGAGAATAACGAAACAAAAACGCAAGAATCTCTAATCGTTTGCTCTTGAATAAGGCCCCGTTGACGATGTACATGCTTTGTTTCAAATCCCTAAACACTGGAGATATAAGGGAGATAAATCCTCGCTAACCCCTTTGAGCCTTGAAGTAGGAGTTTCTTTGCATAAAAAAAACCCTCACATGTAACCCAGGGGCAGGATAGATGTTAGTTAGTCAGACCAAGCATTCAGGCTTCCATAAAGGAATGTATTTGAGGATCCATTATATTACACTATCCTAATCAAGAGGTCCAAAGACCAGAAACCACAATGGTTATCCAAATCAAGAGGTCCAAAGAGTGGAAACCACAATGGTTATCCTTCATCGACCAAAGAATGAGGCAGTCACAACCCTCACAAAGCAATCAAGGAAAAATAGTGTCACACGATTTGTTCAAAAAAAAAAGAAAAAAAAAAGCCCGCTAAGTCGAAACTTTAAAACAAACGACTTAGGCAAAAGTTAGGGATAAGCAAAAGAATGAAAGGCGAAAAATGAAAAGAGGATTACACAAGAAAGATCCTTAAGCAAGAACAAAGTCGTGTGGCACAGATACGAAAGAAAAAAGGGCGATTGACTCCAAACGATAACCTGATTGGTGTTTGAACCGATAGCAGCGATGGTTCCTCAACCGCCACGAAACCCTTATGAAAGGTGAGCGCTTGTGAAGATTAGTTGAACTTAGGAATGGAGGACATCACGAAGAGGGGCGGGCACAAATAAAATTCGAGCCTATATCCTTTGTTTCTATAACCGTGAACCAGGCCACGATACAACCCTTAAAAGTCCTAACTGAAACAAGATTATTTTGAGAGCGTACTACCACGAGACCGCGTTCCTGACTCCTATGAGTTATGTTAAAAGATCCTTGTTGGTATTTCCTGTACATACTTTCATTCAAAAATAATGTTGTATCTTAACTAGTGATTCACTCACAAACGTTTGCGACACCTTTTCAATAAAGACTTCAAGATTGACATATGTGTTGCATTAGAATTTTCATTCTAAGAAATGAACATTTTTTGCTTGCATACGTTTGTTTGGCATCATAATTGGTTCACATGCGGAAATTCAATCCAGAAGCTTAAGCTTGCCAAGTTAAGAAGTCTAAAACTTCTTAAAGACAGTCACGTCGAGGTGCACTTTTCCGAGAAAGCTCCATTGAGTAAGGATTTTCCCAACAAGACATGGTAAAGGTCAGCCAATCCAGGGCAATTACATCGAGCAATCTCTTCAAAATTCAGCCAAATTGGGGCAATCACTCGAGATTCAGATCTCTCCTAGAGCAATTAGTCAAAGACTCATACTGGGGCAAGCCACCCCAATCGCAAGAGGATTCATTCTTTCCCGAAGACAGATAATCGGAAGTTCGGAATACCGGGGCAATTATACTCCTGAAGAGCTTAAAGACACCAAGCCTTTTGTAAAATCCTCTTGAGGTAAAGCCCGAATCAAAGCAAGTGACCCATAGCACGAAACAACGAGAAGTCTTTCCTCCTCGAGCTGGACGCGGTTCAGCTTCATTATCCCCAACGGGCGCATGAGAGTTATCCCCAATAAAGTCGCCAAACTTTTCTTCAGCAGGTTTCCTTGATCTTATTTCCCAGCAGATCTCAAACCAAATCCTTCTCCTCCCCAGCAGAGCAATAAGGATTATCCCTAGCAAGAGTCGACTTCCCGTAGTGAAACACTTCTTACAAGAATTCAAGTATTTCCGACAGTCAGCTGAACGATTTCCTTCCCCACAGAGGTTTGGAAAATTTAGGTAGACAAGAGAGTTCTCCTCAGCAGAGCCTTAGTAGGCCTTTCCCCAGCTAAGTCGAAAAGTTGCAGATCACCAGCGAAATCATAGGGGTGAGATTCAATCCCCAGCATTTGAGGCATCCCCTAGCAGGGGCTTCAAATCTAAAGTCCAATTTATTTTTGGCAAGATGATAAGTCGAGACAGACTAGTCACACTATTCTCCAACAAAAACATCGACAATCATCTGTATTTCCCACAGAGTCAGCAAGGGTTTGTTATTTCCGCGTCAGGAATTCCTTTTGTACCTATCTCCCAATGTTATGGGGGCATCATGTCGTACCGTTCAACATATTCATGCTCAATCCAAGGTTGATATCCAAAGTCCACCCACAGCATGGCAACTTATCTAAAGTCCACCCACAGCGTGGCAACTTATCCAAAGTCCATCCTCTGGGTGGAAAATTCTGAAAGTCCAACCGTAGATTGGCCAAAGTCCATCCTCTGGATGGCAAATTCTTAAAGTCTCCCATCGTGAGAAATCTGCCCCCGTAGTGTGGCGAATTTCTAAAGTCCCCCGTAGTGGGCCAAAGTCTCCCGTAGTGAGCAATCTGCCCCCGTAGTGGGCCAAAGTCTCCCGTCGTGAGCAATCTGCCCCCGAAGTGTGGCGAATTTCTAAAGTCCCCCGTAGTGGGCCAAAGTCTCCTGTAGTGAGCAAATGTCTCCCGTAGAGAGCAATAACCCCCGTAGTGTGGCAAGAAACCAAAGTCTCCAGTAGCGAGCAGCAGCCCCCGTAGTGTGGCAAGAAATTGAAGTCCCCCGTAGTGTGGCAAAAGTCCCTCCGTAGTGGGCCAAAGTCCCTTGTAGTGGGCCAAAGTCTCCAGTAGCGAGCAGCAGCCCCCGTAGTGTGGCAAGAAATTGAAATCCCCCGTAGTGTGGCAAAAGTCTCCCATAGTGAGCAAAAGTCTCTTGTAGTGAGCAAAAGTCTCCCGTAGCTGAGCAATGTGCCCCCGTAGTGTGGAAAATTTTCTAAAAGTCTCCCATAGCTGAGCAAGGTGCCCCGTAGTGTGGAAAATTTTCTAAAAGTCTCCCGTAGCTGAGCAATGTGCCCCCGTAGTGTGGCAAAATTTCTGAAAGTCTCCCGTGGCGAGCAGAAGTCCCCCGTAGCGGGAAGAGTATCCCCGCAGAGTGAGCAGAAGTCCATCCTCAGGGTGGTAAGGTATCAAAAGTCTCCCGTAGAGAGCAGTGGCCCCTGTGGAGTGGAAAGGTATTGAAATCCCCGTAGTGTGGCAAAGCATTCAGAAGACCACCCGTTATGTGGCACGTTTTTAATATCCCAGCAAAAGTCCACCCGTAGCGTGGCAAATCGGCAATCTCCCAGCGTTATTCCAAAGTATTCACCGGTTCACTATTCTTCACATCAGAGGTCTCCCCAAGCAGAGTTCAGATGGTTGGGTTTATTTCCTTTTTCTTCTTCCATCGAGTGCAAATTTTCCGGTTGTTTTTAGTATTCAATCCCTGTATACTTCAAACGTCTGAAAGAAACTGTTATCATCCATTCAAGTCTACAGTGATTGAATAGGGGCAGCTATAAGACCCCAAAATTTTCCCTCTCATTTTGGTCAAGAAATGATGGAGAAACTAAAAAAAAAAATTTAAAAATAAAAAATAAAAAAAATAAATTGCTCATTTTGTATCGACGCATACGAATTTCGTATCGATACATAAGCCTGTATGTATCGATACATACAAGTTTCGTAACGATACATGATTCATTTAATTTTCCAAAGCTTCAGTATGTATCGACGCATACATTTTCGTATCGATACATATCATTTATAAAACTGACATGTATCGATGAATGCAGTTTCGTATCGATACATTAGCTGTTTTTTTTGCTTTTTTTCTGTTTTTTCCTTTCCTTTCCTTCACATTTTGTTTCACACTCTTCACATTTGTTTCACACTCTTCTTTTGGATTACTCTACCATATTCTAGAGTCTTCTACAACCTTCCAAGGAATATTCCAAGGAATATTACAAGTTTCGTAACGATACATGATTCATTTAATTTTTCAACGCTTTAGTATGTATCGACGCATACATTTTCGTATCGATACATATCATTTATAAAACTGACATGTATCGATGAATGCAGTTTCGTATCGATACATTAGCTGTTTTTTTGCTTTTTTTCTGTTTTTTCCTTTCCTTTCCTTCACATTTTGTTTCACACTCTTCATATTTGTTCCACACTCTTCTTTTGGATTACTCTACCATATTCTAGAGTCTTCTACAACCTTCCAAGGAATATTCAAAGGAATAATCCAAGGAATATTCTAAGGAATATTCCAAAGAATACTCTAGAACTCTCTAGAGTCCTAACTAACTCCAAACCTAACCTAACTCCCAAGCAACCTCTAAACCCAAACCTCATGCCAAGCCTACATATTATATAAACCTAAACCATCCCAAAGCTAAGCTCGCTCCCATTTTCTCTCCCATTTTTTCACTATTCTTCTTCATTTTCACTTCATCTCTTTCATTCCTCTCTCAAACGTTTCCACCATTTTCAACCTCTCGCCAAAGCTTCATTCTAAAAGTTCTTCAAATTCTTCATTGGAATTTGAAGGACTTGAAGCTAAAACCTCCATTAATCATCTCATTGTGAAGCTTATTTGAAGAATCAATTCTGATTTTGGAAGAGTTTTGAGCTTATTGGAGGTTATTGATCAAGTGTTCATCAAAGAGCATCATCAACCGCATTTATTTTGCGCGTTCGCGGATCGAAGCTTCGACTCTCTGATTTTCTTCTCTATTTGCATTCCAATCTACATCGCAACACTCACCAAAGCAATCCCCCGCTTCGTAGGTTGGTGATCTAAATTCGCTTCTCGATTTAACTTATTCCCTGCATCTCACCATGACGACATTCTTCATATGTTTATCGTTGTGTATGCACTTGACCGTTTAATTTCGTCTTGATTGCGATTTGATCATTAGTAGTTAGAATTAAAGATGATTCTAGGTGCCATTAAGGTTTAGATTATGGCTTTTAGGTGTAAAATTTGTGCTCACTAGATAATAGTTGCATTAGGAGATTTAGGAAATAAGTCGATTGCAAGAAGTGCTTTTTCTCTCATTTTCTTGGGTATTACTTCCCCCTTTGCCACCATAGATTGATAGGTCCTGATTTTAAGGAATTTTCAAGATTAGTTTCGACATCTCATTCCTCCATTTCGAGTCATTTCGACATGCTTCCGTCTCCTTTGCGTATTCTTGCATTCTACTTGTTAATTGTGCCTAATTGACTTGTAAATCATTGGTGCCATGTTCAAGCCTTTCATTTAGCATGCTTACATGTGTTTAACATTCTGTTTTGACTTCATCTCCATGATCTATAAACATTGGCATGATTCATGATTGCATTACATGAGGTATGATGCATGAACATAAATGTGCACTTTATTGTATTCTTGTTTGCATTGTTGATTGCATTGTTGATGGCATTTCCATGTGATCTTGATGTTGTTTTTTTGTGCCAATTAACATGTTTTAATTAATGATTCTTGTTGACATATGCAAATATTCCATGTCCATATGATTATGTGATCAAATACTTGAAAATGTATAATTGTGTTCATTGTTTTGTATGTCTTTTGTTCATGAGCATCCATAGAAATATTATGTTCATCCAATCATGCATGTTGATGTTTGTTAATCATGATATGTGGAGTATTTGCATTAGTTGTTATACATCTTGTGCATAAAAATGAGCCAAATATGTCTTGTATTTCATAGCTGTTTTTAGAAGCAGTGGCTATTAAATGTATGCTGTTTGTTGTGTAGTTCATGCTGTTGGTGATTTTTTACACCTACTTTCATGTTGTTTGATAGCTGTTGTATGTTGTTTGTATTGTGTGATGTCATTCATAGCTGATTGTGAGCTTAAGTGATGTAAATAGCTGCTGAATTTTAGTTTACCATAGTGTAGGCACCCTTAAACTTAAGATTGAGTCTAGTTTAGGTCCAAGTTGCCTTAGGAATTATTTGGTATATGTTTACCTCATTCCTTTTTATTAAATGTGCACCACTAACCCTTGTTTTGTAGGGAGGTTGAGGTATGTTTCCTTACACCTTATCCTTTTAATTCTTTTATGCATTTATTTCTTTGACCTTTCATGTTTGTGTTTGGTAAGATTCCCCTTTGTTATCTAGAATCAACTTAACTTCCTTAGGAAGTAAGTTGCATTCTATTCCTTTTTCTTTTCCTTTTGCTAATTAGACTTAGAAGCCACACTAACCATTAGGACATCCATTGAATAAATAACTTAGGGTTGGTCTTAGTCCCCCTTAGTTTTGTCCTTTCTCCATTTGAGTTTTCTTCTCTCATCTTCAAACATAAAATTCAAAAGATATGTAATAAAGGATTGAAATAGCCTTTTGTGTATAGCCTTATTCCATGGGGCACTCATATTCATTCCATCTTGGAATAGTGTGAGCTTGTCTAGCATGACGCACAAGTCTAATCATGAGGCTACTTTCACAAACGATAAACTCCAAAACACTTCTCATAAAAGACAACCAATAAAGACATTGTGTCTTCTATTCTCATCTCTTACTCTTTGCGGACGAATGTGACTTGCCTCGAAAGTTCAAACAGCGATACGGTAAACACCCTCGAGTCAGAGCCGGTAACACCTGAGCTAGAGCTATGGCAACGTCATCCTAAAAACACAAAAATAGTTCCCTCCTTAGTTAGGCGAACTACGTCGACTCTGATCCTCATTATCCCAATGAGGTACGTAGGCAGCGGGGTAGGGCCCGTTCGAGCATATTCTGTATTTTCCCTACATTTTCCCCTTTTCCTTCCATTCTCTCTTCCAATTCCCTTTCTCATTTCTATTACAGTTAGAAGTTTTATTCAGCAGCTTTATTCTTTCTCACCCTTTGAAGTAAACAAGCAAGCGTGGATCCCGTCGGGTACGGCGGACGGTCTAGGGTGCTAATTCCTTCCCAGGTCATAACCGACTCCTGAACCCAGATCTTTGGTTCACAGGACCTTGTCCTTTCCTTCTTCTTCAGGTTTTTGCAGCATTACCTTTCCCGTTTCTTCGGGAAAACAATGCATGGCTGGCGACTCTACCTTTTTCGCTCCACTTTCGCGTTTGTACTAGGATGAAAATCCCGGGAGCGACATGATGTTAATAGGAATAAAATGAGCCAACTTTGTAAACTTATCAATAATCACCCAAATCTAATCATGTCCTCTTTGAAGTACTAGGAAATCCTGTCATAGAGTCCATTGAAATGCTATCCTATTTTCATTCTGGAACTTTTAAAAGTTGCATCAACCCTGTAGGCTTCTGATGTTCAACTTTCGACTTCTGACAAGTTAAACATGCATACACAAAATGTGCTACATCGTTCTCCATCCCAGGACACTAAAACAAATTCTTCAAATCTTGATACATCTTTGTAGCCCATGGATGAATACTCAACTTACTTCTATGACTCTATTCAAGAATCATTCTCTTCATCTCCACACCATCCGGAATACAAGTTCGATCATGAAACCTCAACACACCTTGTGCATCAACTTGAAATCATTATTCTCAGACTGATTTATCCCTACCATTGAATCTACCTGTAACACCCCAAATTTTGCCCTCTTATTTATTATCAACCTTGAGCAATTTACGCTTCATTCTTGCATCATTCCGCATATCATCGCATCGCATTTGAAAAAATAAATAAATCATTCATCATCCTTTGCATGAGGTGTGTGGTCGATCGAGGCTTGCCAAACATTGGAGTTCAAGAGAAAAATAATATCCCAAAAATAATCCACACCACTTTCAAGCTAACCAACCAAAAAAGGGAAAAATTCACCTTTCCCTCCCTTTTCTTTCCATTTTCCTTCCACTTTCCTTCCACATTTCCTTTCATTTTTCCACTTCAATTCCACTCCATTTCCCTTAGAAACTTCCACCATGTTCTACCATCTTCTAGAGTGTTCCATGGAATATTCCTTTTCCAACCCTAACCCTAACTAACTACCAAACCATAATTTTGGATCCCAAGCCTAATTTTTGGGCCCCAAACCAAATTCCATTCCAAACCTAGCTCCAAGCCTAGCCTCTATATAACCATTAATCACTTCAATGCAAAGGGTCCCCACAATTTTCCAACTTTTCACTCTTTCACAATCACTTTTTCTCTCTCACTTTTCCTCCATTTTTCCCTCCTTTCACTAAAGCTTTTTGAATAAGCTCTTCAAGTTTCACATTGAAAATTGAAGATCTTGAAGCTTAGCCTCAACCTCCATTGATTTTGTGGATTGTGGAAGAAGAAGCTACTGAATTTTGTTGAAGATTTCGGCTTATCAGAAGTGCACGAAGATCCAAACGTCAAGAACGCATTTATTTTGCGGTTTTTCGGTTTTCTCTTTGATCAAGCTTTGATTCTTGCAACATTTACCGAAGCACTTCTTCGCTTCATAGGTTGGTGATCTAAATCACTTCTTCTTTAAGTTATTCTCTTCATCTCGCCATTTCGGCATTCTTTAATTGCTTTTTATTTTGCTTGCGATCGATTTCATTTTCTTTATGTGTTGCTTGCGATTTACGATTTGTAATTGATTAGAAGTTAAAGGTTGATAATCATAGGTTCTAGCATGTGTAAATAAGCCCCAATTAAGTAGAAATTAGTGTTAGCATATTCCTAGGCATGTTAGGGATCATTAGGAGTAAGATTGTGGCCAAAAGCACTTATTTTAAAAGCTTTTTTCACTTTCTGTTCAGCATTAACTGGTTAACGCATTTGGTTAACCGGTTAACGCATGCGTTTTTGGCCATTTTAGTGTTGTTTTAGGTCCGTTAACCGGTTAAGACATATGGTTAACCGGTTAACGCTGTTGATTTTTGGATTTTCAACTTATTTGATTGCTCAATCTTGCTTCCTAGTGCCTCTAATGTTCATACATGTTTAGGTAGTGATTTTAGGGAATTTTTGAGTCCATTTCCAGTAGCTCATTCCCCCATTTCGAGTCGTTTCGACACGATTCCGTTCATGTTGCGTATTATGCGTTTTTGTGTTTCTTTGTGTATACCTTGATTTCTTGCATTTTTGTTGCTATGTTCATGCATCATTAGGTATGTAATAATCATGTTGCATTCTGTTTTTACATGTTTCACATTGCATTAAATCGTTTTGCATTTCATTGTATCAATGTATGTGGCATTTTGCATTTCATTGTTGATGTATGTTGCATGTTGCATAATCATGTATGTGGTTGCATTTGGTTGCATGCTTGATTATAGCATTTATATCAATTCAATTCTGAACTTTGCATTGAGTTTGACATTATGTTTGAGCTATCATATTGCATATTCATAATCAATAATTATCATGTTCATATACCATATTCATGTGTTACATATTTGCATTACTTGTTGCATAATCAACCATATGATGCATTCTTGCATAATCCTAAAAAATGTTCATGTTCATTCAATTATGATGATCCATGTTCAAATGCATGTTCATGATCAAGTTGGTGCATTATTTGTTGAGTTTGTACATTAAAAAATGAAAATAATCAATTCTGGATTTTGCATTTCATAGTTGTTTTTGCATATAGGTGATGTAAAATGTATGTTGTTTAGTTGTTTGCATGCTGTATTTGACCTTTTACACCTACTTTTTCATGCTGCATGCTGGCTATAAATAGCTGATTTATGTTATGCATTATTTTCATAGCTGATTGTGTGTTTGAGTGCTGTAAATAGTTATTGAATTTTAGTTTAGCATAGTGTAGGCACCATTAAACTTAAGATTGAGTTTAGTTTAGGTCCAAGTTGCCTTAGGATTTAATTTTTGTGTGTTTGCTTTATTATTTGTAATAAAATGCAACATTAATCTTTGTTTTGTAGAGGGGAAGATTGAGGTAAGTTTCCTTCACCTCATCCTTTTTTTTATGCATTTCTTTTATGCATTTAATTCATTTTTCCTTCCATATTGTGTTTGGTAGGATTTTCCCCCTTGTTAGGACCAACATACCTTCCTTAGGAAGTAAGTTGCATCCTTTTTCATTCTTTCTTTTCCTTTTTCTCCTTAGGATTAGAAAACCTCACTAACCATTAAGATCTCCCTTTTTGTGCAAAATAAATAACTTAGGGTTGGTCTTAGTCTCCCTTAGTTTTTGTCCTTTTCTGATTTGAGTCTTCTTCTCTCATCTTCAAACAAAATCTAAAAGACACTTAATAAAAACCAAATGTTCTTGTACGACACGAGACTTTGTTGCGGAGTTCTTATACACGTCCCGTTTCGGGGCGAGGTGTAAGTCCCTTGCCGCGATGGATAAGTCTTAGTATGAGAATGTTCACAAACAAACTCCAAAACACTTCTCATAAAAGAAAATCAACAAAGATATCGCGTCTTCTCTTCTTATCTCCTAATCTTTGCGGACGAATGCGACTTGTCTCGACAGTTCAAACAACGATACGATAAACACCCTCGAGTCAGAGCCGGTAACACCTAAGCTAGAACTATGGTAACGTCATCCTAAAAAATACAAAAATAGTTCCCGCCTTAGTTAGGAGAACTACGTCGACTCTGATCCTCATTATCCCGATGAGGTACATAGGCAGCGGGGTAGGGGCCGTTCGAGCGCATTCTTTATTTTCCCTACATTTTTCCCCTTCTTTTCATTCTCTCTTTTCCAGTCCCATTTCGCATTCCTATTCGAGTCAGCAGTTTTATTCAACAACACTCGTATTTTATCACCCTTTGAAACAAGCAAGCAAGCGTGGATCCCGTCGGGTACGGCGGACGATCTGGGGTGCTAATACCTTCTCAGGTCGTAACCGACTCCCGAACCCAAATCTTTGGTTCGCAAGGCCTCGTCCTTTCCTTCTTCCTCAGGTTTGTGCAGCATTACCTTTCCCGTTCCTTCGGGATAAAAATGCCTGGCTGGAGACTCTACCTTTTCCGCGCCACTCTCGCGTTTGTACTAGGATGAAAATCCCAGGAGCGACAGCTGGCGACTCTGCTGGGGATCGAACCCAGAATCTCTGGTTTCCCTTGTAGAGTCAATCCTAGCGCTTGTCTGTTTTTGTTTATTTCGGTGTTTATCTGTTTGCTGTTGTGTGCTTTAGTTTAGCTTTACTATTTTCATTTACAGCTTTACTTTACGGCATTTATTTACTGCTTTCAGTATTTATCATGCATAATTATCACTGTCTGGCTGTGCTGGTTTTCATTTTTTCTGTGGGCTGGGAGTTACTGTGAGATAAGCTAAATACCCGACTTGAGTGCACTATAGGATTAGCGTGGACACGTTGTACTCGCATGTGGCATGATGAGTGGCGACGTGTTTCACACCCTAACTGTGACCGTCTTGGAAATATCTTGTGTGGGGATTTCCTCCACTTCGGGATAGGACCTTGATAGTTATGTGCATCTGGGCACCGATCATTGAGAACCTTTGTGGAAACAACCCTCTCCAGTGATGACAGTGGCAGACCATATTTGTTGGCACACCCACTCGCATCCGAGGGCCCACTGGGAACTCGCATAGGATGGCTTGGTTCTCTCATAAGAACCCAGTCAAGGCAAACTGTTCGTATGATGATAGTATTGTACCCTTCAGGATGAATGTACTATTGTTTCTCGATTCAGTGCTTGAAGTTGAAGACTTATGAGGGATTCTTATTTTCCCCATACTCAGCTGAGACCTCCCTGGTTAGTACATAATGCCAAACTGATTCCCTGATTTGGTCATGAGCCATTTCTCGGAAATAGTGAATGTATTATTGCTATCCGGCTTTGAGAGTCCGTGATTTTGACTCGGTGTAGCATACCCGTGAGATGGGAGGGGTTTACAGATTTGTAGGAACCCTGAAACTTCCAACATACCCATTTTTCCAGCATTGTTCAGTATTATGATCAAATTCTACATGGTCTTCTGGTTTTGAAATCCGGGACTTCGGTGGTACTCTTACTATGACTCTTCACCAGCACATGATTGTCTTCTCAGCACCAACGTCAGACCAGTGATCACCAGACCTTCGACCACATGCCAGTGCATTGCATAACATCCTCTGCATGCTTGTATTACTAACATATGCTTACTCATTTGCAGGGTTGCATGTCGCATCCTCATCAACATATCATACGCATTTGCTGCATATTTTGCATTTTTACAGGTTATTCGAACTTCCTAACTTATTCAACTTCAGGCAATATAGCTGGTCAACACGTTCATCGGTATCCAACAAAAAGAAATCGAGTGAGAATGGATGAACAAATGCAGACTGATCTCAATGAGCTTCGACAGAGGATGGATCAGTTCATGGACATGATAACCGGCATTGCTCAGAATCAAGAGCGTCTCAGGTTGATGGTTGAGCAACCTCATGGGAGTGCTAATGCTGGAACACCGACTGAGAATGTGGATCCTAACGCTGCCCGTAATGGAGGACCAAATCTAAATGGGACCGCGACCCGTAATGAAGACACTCAGGAAGACCAGTTCACTCTACTGAATGCTGATATGGGTAATATGAATGAGGTCAACAATCGAAGGTATGAAGAGCTGGCGGAGAAGATTAAGGCCATGGAATGTTAGAATTCCCTGGGCATCGATGTAACCAATCTTGGGTTAGTTCCAGGAGTCAGAATCCCTCTTAAGTTCAAGGTGCCATCATTTGACAAGTACAACGGCAACACGTTCCCTAGAACTCACATTCATGCATAATTTGGAAGAATCTCGGCTCACACTGATGACGAGAAACTTTGGATGCATTTCTTCCAAAATAGTCTATCTAGAGCTTCATTGAGCTGGTACATAAAGCTAAGCAGGGTCTCTATCCGATGCTGGAAAGATTTAGCTGAAGCTTTTCTCAAGCAGTATCAATACAATATTGATATGGCTCCAAACCGCACCCAATTGCAGGACTTGTCTCAAGGACCTAAGGAGAGCTTCAAACAGTATGCCCAGAGGTTGCGTGAGCTGGCTGCACAAGTTCAACCCCCGTTGCTGGATCGGGAAATGGCCGATATGTTTATGGGCACCTTGCAAGGTGTTTACTTGGATCGTCTGGCTGCCTGCCGTCCATTGGTTTTTCCGATATTGTCATCGCTGGAGAAAGGATAGAAAAATTCCTGAAATTAGGAAAGATTCAGGATGCAAGCAGTGCTAGTTCTTCTGTTGTGAAAAAGCCTTTTGGCAATGGCCAAAGACGAAGAGAAGGCGAGACCAATGCTGTGTATAGGGGCCGAGACAGAGGTCATTCACAAGGTCATTACCAAACAGCCGCAGTGACTATTACTCCTCAGGCTCAACCACAACCTCAAGGTCAGCAATATCAGGCGCAGAGACCAAATCAGGACAGAACAAGGGTAAGAAACCGCAGACTTGATCCCATCCCATGCCCATATGTTGTACTGCTTCCAGAGCTGCTAAAGTTGAACATGGTCGAGCTTCATACCATGAGAGCTCCTTCTCCTAATAATCTACCTCCAAATATTGATGTAAATGCCAGATGTGAATTCCATTCGGGTGCCCAGGGGCACAGTATTGAGAAATGTTGGGCTTTTCAGAACAAGGTGCAAGACCTAATCGACTCCAAGGCGATCAATTTTGCGCATCACCCAAATGTACTCCAGAATCCAATGCCTAATCACAACGGAGCCGGTGTCATGGTTGTTTTACCAGATGGTCCACGTTATGCTGGAATCTTCAGGAAGCAAATAAAGCCATCTGTATTCAGATACTCTCAGCAATGGCAATTGTTTGTTTGTGTTTCTTCAATGCTTTTTCATCCCTATTTAGGGGAACTATGTCGCTCTGATTCTTCATTGGTCATGGGTCAATGGAGATACGTAGGCAGAAGATTGTTAGGTCTTTCCGAGCATCCGCATGGGGCAACTTTACTCCCCAGCTTCACTTTTTCCTTCAGATGTCTCGTGACAGAGTCAGAATAGCTAGAAGAAGAAGTATGATTGCCATGGTTGAGTATACGGCTGCAAATTGCAGATTACAAGTCTGTGAAAGAGCTATTGATCACTGAAAGTATCCAAGACTGATAGGTCCAGACAAAGTCGAGCCTCCTCAACGACGGCCATATTCAGCTTCTTAACTGCATTTCCATTTGTAGTTCTTTTATTTGCTAAACATTTGTATACATGTATGAAAGTTGTTTGCTTTTGAATGTTATCAATAATAAAACTCACATGTTTTTCTTGAAGTAATTCATTTGTCAATTTAATTTTGCATGTGTACATCGCAATACCAATTGTCCTGCTCAAACTCTACGAAGGAGGATGACGAAACAAAAACGCAAAAATATCTAATTGTGTGCTCTCGAATAAGACCTTGTTAACGATGTACAGACTTTGTTTCAAATTCCTAAACACTGGAGATATAAGGGAGATAGACCCTCGCTAACCCCCTTGAGCCTTGAAGTAGGAGTTTCTTTTCACATGAAAAAACCCTTATGTTTAACCCAGGGGCAAGGTAGATGTCAGCTAGTCGGACCAAGCGTTCAGGCTTTCATAAAGGAGTGTATTTGAGGATCCATTACATTCCACCATGGTAATCAAGAGGTTCAAATACCAGAAACCACAATGGTTATCCAAATCAAGGGGTCTAAAGATTGGAAGCCACAATGGTTATCCTTCATCGACCAAAGAATGAGGCAGTCATGACCCTTGCAAAGCAATCAAGACAAACAATGTCACACGATTTGTTCAAAAAAAAAAGAAATGAAAAGCCCGCTAAGTCGAAACTTGAAAACAAGCGACTTAGGCAAAAGTTAGGGCATCCCGCTGGACTTTACAATCAAAGATTCACAAGAATCAGTCCAGGCAAAAGTTAGGGATAAGTAAAATAACGCAAAAGCGAAAGACGAAAAGGATTACACAAGAAAGATCCTTAAGAAAGATCAAAGTTGTGTGGTACAGACACGAAAGACAAAGGGGTGACTGACTCCAAACAATAACCTGATTTGTGCTTGAACTGATAGCAGCAATGGTTCCTCAACCAAAACAAAACCCTTATGAAAGGTGAGCGCTTGCGAAAATTAGCTGAACATAGGAATGGAGAACATCACGAAGAATGGGTGGGCATAAATAATTTCGAGCCTATATCCTTTGTTTCTATAACCGTGAACCAGGCCACGATACAACCATCAAAAGTCCTAACTGAAACAGGGTTAATTTGAGAGCGTACTACCACGAGATGGCGTTCCTGACTCCTATGAGTTATGCTAAAAGACCTTGTTGGTATTGCATGTGCACGCGTTCTTAACCAGTGATTTGTTCACAAAGGTTTAGACACTTTTTCAAATCTTCAAGATTAACATGTGTGTTGCATTAGAATTCCCATTCTCAGAATAAACATTTTTCTGCCTGTATACATCTGTTTGGCATCATAAAAAGCTCACATGCGGAAATTCAGTCCAGAAGCTTAAGCTTGCCAAGTTGAGAAGTCTAAGACTTCTGAAAGACGGTCAAGTCGAGGTGCATTTTTCCGAGAAAGCTCCATTGAGTAAGGACTTTCCCAACCAGTCATGGTAAGAGCCAACCAATCTGGGGCAGTTATGTCAAGCAATGTCCTACAGAGTCAGCCAAACAATTGGTCAAAGATTCATACTGGGGCAAGTCACCCGAATCGTATGAGGATTCATTCTTTCCCGAAGACAGATAATCGGAAGTTCAGAATACTAGGGCAATTATACTCCTGAAGCGTTTAAAGACATCAGGTCTTTTGTAAAATCCTCTTAAGGTAAAGCCCGAATCAAAGCAAATGATCCCTAACACGAGACCACTTGAAATTTTTCCTCCTTAGCAGGGTGCGGTTCAGTTTCGTTATCCCCAACAGACGCATGGAAATTATCCCCAATAAAGTCGTCAAACTTTTCTTCAGCAGGTTTCCTTGATCTTATTTCCTAGCAGATCTCAAACCAAATCCTTCTCTTCCCCAGTAGAGCAATAAGGATCATCCCTAGCAAGAGTCGTCTTCCCGTGGTGAAGCACTTCTTACAATAATCCGGAAATTCTCAGCAGTTAGCTGAACGATTCCCTTCCCCACAGAGGTTTGGAAAATTCAGGTAGACAAGAGAGTTCTCCTCAGCAGAGCCTTGACAGGTCTTCCCCTAGCTAAGTCGAAAAGTTGTTGATTCCTCCAGCAAAATCTGTGGGGTGAGATTCAATCCCCAGCAGTTGAGGCATCCCCTAGCAGGGCCTTCAAATCTTAAGCCCAATTTATTTTTGGCAAAGGTAATAAGTCGAGACAGACTAGTCAAACTCTTCTCCAACAGAAATATCGGCAATCCTCGGTATTCCCCACAGAGTCAGCAAAGATTTCTTATATCCGTGTCAGGAATTCTCTTTATACCTATCCCCCAGTGTCATGGGGCATCATGTCATACAATTCAACATGTGTGTATTAAATCCAAGGTTGATATCCAAAGTCCACCCGCAGCTTGGCAACTTATCCAAAGTCCACCCGCAGCGTGGCAATTTATCCAAAGTCCAACCGCAGATTGTCCAAAGTCCATCCTCTGGGTGGAAAATTCTCAAAGTTCAGCCGCAGACTGGCCAAAGTCCATCCTCCGGGTGGCGAATTCCCAAAGTCCATCCTCCGGGTGGAAAATCCTTAAAGTCTCCCGTAGTGAGCAAAAGTCTCCTGTAGTGAGTCAAAGTCTCCCGTAGCGAGCACCATCCCCCGTAGTGTGGCAAAACATTGAAGTCTCCTGTAGTGAGCCAAAGTATCCCGTAGCGAGCAGCGGCTCCCGTAGTGTGGCAAAAAAAAGTCTCCCGTAGTGAGCAAAAGTCTCCCGTAGTGAGCAAAAGTCTCCCGTAGTGAGCAAAAGTAATCTCCCGTAGTGAGCAAAAGTCTCCCGTAGCTGAGCAATGTGCCCCCGTAGTGTGGTGAATTCTGGAAGTCTCCCGTAGCTGAGCAATGTGCCCCCGTAGTGTGGCAAAAACATCAAAGTCTCCCGTAGCTGAGCAATGTGCCCCCGTAGTGTGGCGAATTTTCTGAAGGTCGCCCGTAGCTGAGCAATGTGCCCCTGTAGTGTGGCAAATTTTCTGAAAGTCTTCCATAGCTGAGCAATGTATCCCCGCAGAGTGAGCAAATGTCCATCCTAAGGGCGACAAGGTATCGAAAGTTTTCCGCAGTAAGCAGAGCGCCCCCGTGGTGTGGCCGAAATAAAAGTCTCCCGTAGCTGAGCAGTATAGCCCCGTAGAGTGGCAAAGTATTGAAATCCCCCGTAGTGTGGCAAAGCATTCAGAAGACCACCCGTTGTGTGGCATGTCATTAATATCCCAGCAAAAGTCCACCCGTAGCGTGGCAAATCAACAATCTCCCAGCATTATTCCAAACATTCACCAATTCACTACTCTTCACATTCGAGTTCTCCACAAGCAGAGTTCAGATGGTTGGGTTTATTTCCCTTCTCTCTTCCTCCGAGTGCAAATTTTCTGGTTGTTTTTAGTATTCAATCCCTGCATACTTCAAACGCCTGAAAGCGACTGCTATCATCCATTCATGTTTACAGTGATTGAATAGGGGCAGCTGTAACACCCCAAAATTTGCCCTCTTATTTATTATCAACCTCGAGCAATTTACGCTTCATTCTTGCATCATTCCGCATATCATCGCATCGCATTTGAAAAAATAAATAAATCATTCATCATCCTTTGCATGAGGTGTGTGGTAGATCGAGGCTTGCCAAACATTGGAGTTCAAGAGAAAAATAGTATCCCAAAAATAATCCACACCACTTTCAAGCTAACCAACCAAAAAAGGGAAAAATTCACCTTTCCCTCCCTTTTCTTTGCATTTTCCTTCCACTTTCCTTCCACTTTCCTTCCACATTTCCTTTCATTCTTTCCCTCTTATTTTTCCACTTCAATTCCACTCCATTTCCCTTAGAAAATTCCACCATGTTCTACCATCTTCTATAGTGTTCCATGGAATATTCCAAAGAATATTCCAAGGAATATTCCAAGGAATATTCTTTTTCCAACCCTAACCCTAACTAACTACCAAACCATAATTTTGGATCCCAAGCCTAATTTTTGGGCCCCAAACCAAATTCCATTCCAAACCTAGCTCCAAGCCTAGCCTCTATATAACCATTAATCACTTCAATGCAAAGGGTTCCCACAATTTTCCAACTTTTCACTCTTTCACAATCACTTTTTCTCTCTCACTTTTCCTCCATTTTTCCCTCCTTTCACTAAAGCTTTTTGAATAAGCTCTTCAAGTTTCACATTGAAACTTGAAGATCTTGAAGCTTAGCCTCAACCTCCATTGATTTTGTGGATTGTGGAAGAAGAAGCTACTGAATTTTGTTGAATATTTCGGCTTATCGGAAGTGCACGAAGATCCAAACGTCCAGAACGCATTTATTTTGCGGTTTCTCGTTTTTTCGGTTTTCTCTTCGATAAAGCTTTGATTCTTGCAACAATTACCGAAGCACTTCTCCGCTTCATAGGTTGGTGATCTAAATCACTTCTTCTTTAAGTTATTCTCTTCATCTCGCCATTTCGGCATTCTTTAATTGCTTTTTGTTTTGCTTGCGATCGATTTCATTTTCTTTATGTGTTGCTTGCGATTTACGATTTGTAATGGATTAGAAGTTAAAGTGTTGATAATCATAGGTTCTAGCATGTGTAAATAAGCCCCAATTAAGTAGAAATTAATGTTAGCATATTCCTAGGCATGTTAGGGATCATTAGGAGTAAGATTGTGGCCAAAAGCACTTATTTTAAAAGCTTTTTTCACTTTCTGTTCAGCGTTAACCGATTAACGCATTTGGTTAACCGGTTAACGCGTGCATTTTTTGCCATTTTAGTGTTGTTTTAGGTCCGTTAACTGGTTAACACATATGGTTAACCGGTTAACGCTGTTGATTTTTGGATTTTCAGCTTATTTGATTGCTCAATCTTGCTTCCTAGTGCCTCTAATGTTCATACATGTTTAGGTAGTGATTTTAGGGAATTTTTTAGTCCATTTCTAGTAGCTCATTCCCCCATTTCGAGTCGTTTCGACACGATTCCGTTCATGTTGCGTATTATGCGTTTTTGTGTTTCTTTGTGTATGTCTTGATTTCTTGCATTTTTGTTGCTATGTTCATGCATCATTAGGTATGTAATAATCATGTTGCATTTTGTTTTTACATGTTTCACATTGCATTAAATCATTTTGCATTTCATTGTATCAATGTATGTGGCATTTTGCATTTCATTGTTGATGTATGTTGCATGTTGCATAATCATGTATGTGGTTGCATTTGGTTGCATGCTTGATTATAGCATTTATATCAATTCAATTCTGAATTTTGCATTGAGTTTGATATTATGTTTGAGCTATCATATTGCATATTCATAATCAATAATCATCATGTTCATATACCATATTCATGTGTTACATTTTTGCATTACTTATTGCATAATCAACCATGTGATGCATTCTTGCATAATCCTAAAAAATGCTCATGTTCATTCAATTATGTATGATGATCCATGTTCAAATGCATGTTCATGATCAAGTTGGTGCATTATTTGTTGAGTTTGTGCATTAAAAAATGAAAATAATCAATTCTGGATTTTGCATTTCATAGCTGTTTTTGCATATAGGTGCTGTAAAATGTATGATGTTTAGTTGTTTGCATGCTGTATTTGACCTTTTACACCTACTTTTTCATGCTGCATGCTGGCTGTAAAAAGCTGATTTATGTTATGCATTGTTTTCATAGCTGATTGTGTGTTTGTGTGCTGTAAATAGTTTCTGAATTTTACATGTCCCGTTTCGGGGCGAGGTGTTAGTCCCTTGCCACGATTGATAAGTCTTAGTATGAGAATGTTCACAAACAAACTCCAAAACACTTCTCATAAAAGAAAATCAACAAAGACATCGCGTCTTCTCTTCTCATCTCCTAATCTTTGCGAACGAATGCGACTTGCCTCGACAGTTCGAAAAACGATATGGTAAACACCCTCGAGTCAGAGCCGGTAACACCTGAGCTAAAACTATGGCAACGTCATCCTAAAAAATACAAAAATAGTTCCCGCCTTAGTTAGGCGAACTACGTCGACTCTGATCCTCATTATCCCGATGAGGTACGTAGGCAGCGGGGTAGGGCCCGTTCGAGCGCATTCTTTATTTTCCCTACATTTTCCCCCTTCTTTTCATTCTCTCTTTTCTAGTCCCATTTCACATTCCTATTCCAGTCAGCAGTTTTATTCAGCAACACTCGTATTTTCTCACCCTTTGAAACAAGCAAGCAAGCGTGGATCCCGTCGGGTACGGCGGACGATCTGGGGTGTTAATACCTTCCTAGGTTGTAACCGACTCCCGAACCCAGATCTTTGGTTCGAAAGGCCTCGTCCTTTCCTTCTTCCTCAGGTTTGTGCAACATTACCTTTCCCGTTCCTTCGGGATAAAAATGCCTAGCTGGCGACTCTACCTTTTCCGCGCCACTATCGCGTTTGTACTAGGATGAAAATCCCGGGAGCGACACTACCAACTTCACATCTAACTTCCGAGCCTCTCTGATACTGTCTATAAAATCATTATTAATCTTCAACATTCCTAACACAACACTCTTCGGTGTTACTTTGCAAAAACAACCACAAGAAGTTCTAAATCATGCGTAGGATAGTTCTTTTCATGAGTTCTCAACTTCCTTGACGCATAAGCAACCACCTTATTATTCTGCATAAGCACACCTCCTAAACCCATCATAGAAGCATCACAATAGACCACAAACGGTTCCCCTACATTCAGTAATGTTAAAATCGGAGCCAACATTAACCTCTTCTTTAATTCAGTAAAACTTTGTTTTCATTGAACTTCCCACACAAAAGCCTTACTCTTACAAGTCAACTTAGTCAACGAAAGTGCCAACTTAGAAACACCTTCGATAAACCTCCTATAATAACCAACTTGACCCAAGAAGCTTCTAATGTCAGTAACCGACTTTGGAGTCTCATACTGCAACACAACATCAACTTTAGATGGATCCACAGCAATGCCACTTCCTGAAATGACATGCCCAAGGAAACTAACTTCCTTAAACCAAAACTCACACTTAGATAACTTTGCATACAACTTCTTCTCTTTCAAAACCTACAATACCAGATTCAAGTGTTCTGCAAGTTCTTCTTCTGACTTAGAGTAAACCAAGATGTCATCAATGAACACCACCACAAAACAATCCAAATAGGTATGAAAGATACAGTTCATGTATTCCATAAATACTCCTGGTGCATTAGTAACACCGGAACGCATCACCGAATACTCGTAATGCCTATAACGTGTTCTGAACACCGTCATCGGAATATCCTCATCTTTCACCTGAATCTGATGATAGCCCAATATCAAATAGATCTTGCTAAACACACAAGCATCTACCAACTGATCCATCAAATCATCTATTCTCAGAAGCAGATACTTGTTCTTAATTGTCACTTTATTCAACTGCCTATAATCAACACAAAGTCTCATACTTCCATCTTTCTTCTTCACTAACAACACTAGAGCTCCCCACGGTGATACACCAGGTCTCACAAACTTCTTCTCATTAGTTGTCTGAGTCCCAGCCAACACGAACACCTTTCTAGTCTGCACCTTCTTTGGCTTCTCACACTGACTACCAATGTGTCCTTCTTCACCACAGTTGAAGCAGACCATCTCCTTACGCTTGTAGTCAGATATTTCATGCCCAGTCTTACCTTAACAAAAACACCTCTTAATCTCAGTAGTACACACATTACTCTTGTGACCAGGTTTCCCATATTTGAAACAAACAATACCAGCAGAAGCATCTCCCCCACTAGTCTTTTTACCATCAGCCACTTTCTATTTACCTTTTTCTAGCTGGAGCATTATAAGGCTTGCCACGACTCTGTTGGTGCTTGTCTTTCCTCTCATTAATGATTTTATAATAAGCATTGTTATCCTCTTCATAGATCCTGCAACTATCAACCAAATCGGCGAAGAAACGAATCGTATGATATCCAACAACCTTCTTAATCTCGGGACGCAACCCATTCTCAAACTTGATGCACTTCGAAAATTCAGCATTTGCTTCATTGTAGTGCGGGTAAGACTTAGCCAACTTAATAAACTTCGCAACATAGTCAGTAACCGACATGTTACATTGCTTCAGCTCGAGAAATTCAATCTCCTTCTTTCCATGGACATCCTCTTTGTAATACTTCCTTAGAAATTCCCTACGAAACACAACCCAAGTGATCTCCTCACCTGCGGTATCCAATCTCTGACGAGTCTCTAGCGACCAATCATCAGCCTCGACTGCCAACATATGAGTCCCATACCGAACCTTCTGCGCTGGAGTGCAATCTATCACATGAAAAATTCTCTCAATCTCTTTCAACAAAGCCAATGTTAGATCAGGATCATACTTATCCTTGAAGGTAGACGGATTCTCTTTCTGAAAAGTCGCCAAACTACGAGATCGACCATCTTCACCAGTGTTCGGAAAATTCTGCATAACATGATCCATTATTTGCATAGCAGCATCCATCGCAACATCGTTCCTTCCAGCCATCTCAATTTAATGAATACAACACAACAAAATTTAGAACTAGCTAATAATACTCGATTGTTAAATGACTACGACTCGATAACTTGGCCGGAAAGAACAACCTGCTCTGATACCATTAATGTAACACTCCAATTCTACCCCGATAATCATTAACGAAATCAGAGTATCAACTTTAACAAAAGAAATTGAGATGATACATTTCGACTTCTAAAAACATAATTGCAACACCTAATAAGTGTTTAAAACAACTACTTTATTACTACGCAGCGGATTCATAAATAATTCAACGTTAAAACAACTTTAATCGTATTCAACTTCAAAACAACTCAAAAGCAACAATTCCTTAATTAAACAACTTAAAATTCAGCAACTATAACAATTGTCAACATCAACTTAAAACAAGCGTTATCCCCCCTGGTGTTACATATCAGAGAAACAACATCGACTCAAATCTACTAAGGTACTCGGCTCACTCTGGATTCCCTACATGTTACCAACAAAGGGCAACATTCAAACAGAAGGGGTGAGATATATAATATTATAATCAAGAATATGATAAATAACATATTGAATTAGATTTCATAGATCACCACTTCACAAACAACCAACAATTTAGAATCAACATAAGATACAACACAACAACGTAATATGTAACTTGATATGCAACTTAGACAAATTTGATGCATGTGGTACCAATGGAGTAAAACTCTCAAGTTATAATCATGCCAATTAATAAAGACGTAATACAAGGCATAAGCCTTCAACTTTATTCTTGCCAATCCAGGCAAACTTACTGAGCAATCAGCTCCAACTTGAATAATGATATGATATGCGACTCAACATGATTATCAAATAAAAACAACTATAACGGCATAATAACACAGCAACATCCAACTTTGGCCAATGCATGCACCTCATAATCTTGCCATTTATAAGGCATTGCAACATACAACAACAACCAATAACTTTTCAACTTGCAGCAAACAACACAACACAAGTACAACAATTTTATCACACTCTTACTTACAAAGTCCCGACTAAATCAATTGATTAAACTAATTAATATGCTCTGTTAATACTACTTGTTATTAATTTATTAACATGCTTCTGATAACTCCATCACAACAACCAACTTGCCAACCAGCTACTAATAATATTCCGCTGTTAACAAATTTTCTTCTACTAATACAATTTTATATAACTTATTAACTCTCTATTATTTGAATATTAGGACCTATGATACTTATTATCATATTTTCCAACTTATTCATGTTACATAAATTAATTTATGACAGTTTAAGTTTAGCAGACAGCATAAAAATACAACACAAAAGGCAAAACAAAAAATTCTCCCAGACCTCGTGTGACCATCGTCATGTTTTATGTTACCCTCGTCACAATATGTGACGATTGTCTTAGGGATGTGACTGATGTCCCGTTTCCCAGACGGTCGTCAGGAAGAGGGGACGGTCGTCCCACAGTCCAAATCATGTGCCCTCTCTGCTTTTCTTATTCGTCTCTGTAGCTCTATGCATAGACCAATTCTTATCAACCACACACAATTTCAACGCATCACAACAAATACGTACACAAACAATATTATATAATCAATTTATGATAATCCAACAGCTCAACTTAATTCACATATCGATCAATACAACTTATCAAACCACAACTGCTTATTTCAACCAAATCATACAACAATTGACAACAACAATTCCTATACCCAATTCTATACGAACTCATCATATAATCCTGATTATAAGGTTAGAACCCCACCCTTACCTTTGGATTGAAGGCGACTCTAACACTTTTCGATCAGAACCAAACCTTTTGCCTCTCTTATGCACTTCACGTAACTTCCTTTCTCCACTTCTTGTTATTCTTACTGATACTTATTTTCCCTAATTCTCATTAACTTATGTTTTTTCTTTTAATCACTTAATCATTTTATTGGGCCTAAACCACACAATCCCACGATTACTACTTCCAATTACCAAACAAGCCCAATTATCAAAATAATACAATTCTACAAATAATCTCACGACTTAATCAACTCAACTTAATTCGAATAACAAAGACTCGCTAAAATCAACTTAATTGACTTAATCCACTTAATTAAATTAATTTAACCAAACCAACTTAGCAACTTCATGCGAAACAATAACAAACATACAACAATATTTAATTAAATAATTAAATAATCAGGGCGTTACACGAATGGATCATGCTTATTCCTCCGTCCTTCTTGAATCGTTCTTACAATAGTTAGATCACCTTCCTTTTGGTTCGATCACCTTTTATCTAGATGTATCACCTGAATATTCCTTTTTCTCACCCATAATTCACGATCATGTGTATAGTATATAGTGGGTCAACATACATTACATATGAAGTCGTGGGGAATAACCACACCTCCTGGATTTCAGGGAAACAACCAATGATGCTTAAAGTGGTTTCTAAACTATATGGATACTTGATTCAGACTTCGGAGGGCTATAAATATATAAATACCAACAAACTAAAGGAACGTTCCAATAACACCAAGAAATACATGCATATAGTAGCTTCTCATCTCACATGAGCTGACTCTAAATATCATAACAATCTTAAAGTCTCTAACAACTCTTCTTCATAGGAGTTTTCACGCTCGTTGTGCTTTTTATGAGTACATTAACATAATTCATAATCACATTAGGAATAATCCTACCTTGCTGCAAGCTTATGCATCTGAAACTGCAAAGGATGCCTTGGAATTGCACTTGCCCTATAATGATATGGAAGAACGCAAACTAATATGGATTGAAACAAACAATATATTTCTAACATTTCAAGATGCTTATGATTTATTTATCTTTCATCTCCCAAATATTCATTGGCCAAAGAAAATATGGCCGAGTATTGTCATTATGCTAAGTCACTTGTAAGTTGGAGATTGATTCATTATGTAATTGCAATAGATGACAATTTTTCCATGAGAGGTACGCAATTAATTCCTCGGTGTTCATTTTATCAAAATCATATAGAAGATACAAATAAACTCATTCTTTAATACATATTCGCTTCACAATTTTGGAATTGGATAGAAGGATTAATCTCCACGAGATTGGAAAAACATGCATAAACAATATTTTTAAATTGAGGATGGAGGTTGGAGTATGAATGTTAAGGATCATCCTCTAGCATTAACTATTCTTATTATTTGGAAAACTTAGCATCTAAGAAACACCATTAAATTCAAGGAAGGTACAACAACAATTCACATAAAGATTAAACACATTAAAAAGTTGATGCTTCTTTAATCACCATCCTTCAAAGGCCAAATGTAATTGATATTGATTCACAGGTTTGAACTACTCTTATAATTAAAGTTGATTATCTGCAATCATGTAAGTGTCTGTAGCTAAAACAATTACCTCTTTTGCCCAGATTACCAAGGCCAAATCAACTATTAACGGCGTATTGCCCAAAGCCAGCTACAAAAGACATAACAACTTCTTCACGAGGGATAAACCAAAGTTTGCTCATTTGGAATTCAACACTAATGAAGAGCAGCTGATTAGATTTAACAAAGCTTTTGTTGGGGTGGTGGAATCTCCAAGATCGACATTTAACTTTCAAAGAGCTTTACAATCGGAAGGTTACTTTCATATCAAAGCCACTCCATTAGGGGCTAATTTGTGCCTACTGGAAGAAGAAACCCAAGGAGAAATTAAGAAGATTATACAAGAAGATAAAGCATGGATTTCAAATTGGTTTTCGAAAATTCACCCTTGGACACCTGATGATGTGGACAAAGAAAGATTAACCTGGTTGAGCATCTATGGTCTTCCTTGTCATGTATGGGGAGATGACTTTTTCAAATTTTTAGCTTGAACAATTGGTGTATTTGTTAAAGCTGATAAAGACACACATGACCAAACAAGAATGGATGTTGCTAGGATTCTTATCAGGACGAAATTTGCCATGAACATGTGTGAAGTTATCAATATTGAGGTCAACAATCATATCTACTGCATCAAACTTGTTGAAGATTCAATTGGTGATAGATGGTCTGAAAAGCATATGAACAAACATGGTGACGATAGCTCTGATGAGATCTCCTCAAACTCAAGCGATCCATCAAATTATAGTGAGAATACAAGAGGTGGTCTGATTGGAGAGGATATTGAGGTTTCATCTGATGACACAGAAGTGGCAGATTCAATGGAAAAGGAGAAGAAATCGGTGGACGAAAAAGCTGATAGCCCAGGAAACAAAGCTGAAGGTGGACCAACTCTCGAGGCTGAAGATGCACGGGAGTTAAAGCATAGTGGGTTTGAAAAAGTAATAAAATTTTCTGACAAAAAGCAAAATGGTGACCTTGGGATGACAAATAGAGATAGGATGGGCTGTCAACTTTGCACAAGAAGCGAAAATATGACACTTTGTCTGGATATTTCGGAACAGCTGGGCAATACATCCAAGGAACTTGTGGACAATAACCAATACAGGGAGTGTGATATTAACAAGTAACAGACATCATCTGTTGGAAAAAAAGGTGGGAAGAAAAAGAAACTAATTGAAGATATTTATAAAAAGCTCAAAATTCCGTTTGACCCATCATACTATGCTACTTTGCTCCATACTGACAAGCATATAGAAGATGATAATGAAACACCCATTGGGAACGAGGTCAACCATTTTAACACTCCAACAAATTTGTCCTCTAATGACTCCATCAGCAACTCGGCTATGCTGCATAGTAATTCAAGAATTAAAAAGAAGTTAGATGTCTTACCAATTAAACTATGGGATTCAATTAAGAAGCTGAGAGTAGAAACTAATGGTGAAGATACATTATATGAATAATTCATCCACAACATGGATAAAGCAAACAAGAATAAAGTTAAAGTTGGAAAAAAGGCAAAGAAGATTGTAGCTAAAGGGAGAGTATGATTTGTATTACATACAATATCAGAGGATGTGGAAGCACTATAAAGAGGAGGAAAGTTAGAGAGTTGATTAGAAAAGAAAAAGTTGAGGTAATTTTTCTGCAGGAAACAAAATGCACAAAGATGACGGATGAGATTGTGTACAGTCTATGGGGGAATAGAAATTGTGAATGGTCTGCATCAAATTCGATTGGACTTGCTGGTGGTATGGTCACAATTTGGAATAAAACGAGTTTTAAACCTGTATATACATTTAGAGGGAAAGGTTTTATTGGGTTGAATGTCATGTGGAGGAATTACAATGTCTACCTCATCAATATTTACGCTCCATGCTTAAATTCAGAAAAGAGAGAATTGTGGCAAAATTTACTTCAAGTAATTGGGTCTGCTGCAGTTGGTGAGTTGATCATAGGCGGCGATTTCAACGCCATCAAACAGAAGAATGAGAGAGTTGGGGCTGCTATACATAATAACATAATTATGCTTGAATTTTATGAATTTATTGAGGCTTCAGGATGTATTGATATTCCATTGGTCGGCAACAAGTTTACTTGGTATAATGCGTCTGGTACTTCATGTAGTAGACTAGATAGGTTCTTGATTTCACCTGGATTGCTATAGGATTGGAACTCGGTCACACAAAGAGTGGGAGATAGAGATGTTTCTGATCATAGACCCGTTGTTTTATGTGCGAGAAACGTCAACTGGGGTCCAAAACCTTTCAAATTTATGAAATGTTGGCTTGAACATAATCAATTTCATTCGTTTGTTAAGGATGAGTGGAACACTTATAGTGTTGAAGGCTCCGCAGCGTTTGTATTTTCAAAAAAATTACAAAACTTGAGAAACAAGATCAGGAAGTGGAACATTGAGGTGTTTGGATGGATTGACACAAAAATCACGAAGAATGTGGAGGTCATTAACGAAATAGAAGACTTGATAGCAAACACACATGGTGAGTTGAATGTGGAACAAAATCATAACAGGATTAATGCTATGGACAATATGTGGAAAACCCTCAGGATCAAGGAGAGAATTCTAAGACAAAAATCAAGAATGAAGTGGATATTCGAAGGAGATAAAAACACCAAATTTTATCACGCCGCAATTAATCAAAGAATCTGAGAGAACTCAATTAATACATTGATAATTGAAGATGAAGTTATTTATGATGCGACAACAATCAAAGAAGAAGTTGTGAGGCATTTTGAAAAAGTATTTCAAGCGAATAATGACAGCAGACCGGCGCTGGGCAGCAGAGGCATACAAACAATTTCAGAAGCTGAGAAAAACTTTTTGGAAGCACCATTTCTTGTTGAAGATGTCAGAAAAGCTGTGTTTGAATGTGCTGGAAATAAAAGTCCAGGACCGGACGGTTTCACATTTGATTTCTTCAAGGATTGCTGGGAAACGGTAGGAAACAATTTCTCCGATTGTGTTTTGGAGTTCTTTGTGGAAGGCTATTTACCTAAGGTACTAGCATCTTCCTTTATGGTATTAATTCCTAAGAATGAAGATTCATCCATTTTGACCGAATATCGACCTATATGTTTAATTGGTTGCATATACAAAATTGTGTCTAAATTAATGGCGGGAAGAATGAAGAGAGTCATGGACAACATCATTTCCAAGAACCAAACAACATTCATGGAAGGTAGGAATTTGTTGGATGGAGTTTTAGTGTTAAATAAGATCATAGATTATGCCAAGAGATCTAAATGCAATACCATTTTCTTAAAGGTCGATTTTGCTAAGGCTTATGACTGTGTTGATTGGACTTATTTAAAATCGATCATGAGATATATGGGGTTTGGAGAGTTGTGGATGAAATGGATTGACGGAAGTGTATTGAATAATTATATGTCAATTCTGATTAATGGTAGTAGCACAAGGGATTTTAAGGTCACTCGGGGACTTCGACAAGGCGATCCACTATCACCATTTTTGTTTTCCATTGCCGCGGAAGGTCTAACAACTTTAATGAATAGAGCTGTGGAAGATTCTATCTTTCGAGGGTGCAGGTTTGATAATGAAACAACGTTTGAGATCTTACAATATGTTAATGACACTATCATTATTGGAGAAGGATCTTGGAGTAATTTGTGGACTATTAAAGCCTTATTAAAGGGATTCCAAATGGTATCAGGATTAGAGATCAATTACAACAAAAACTCAATTTACGGTATAGGAACTGAAGATTGTTATTTGAAGGCGGATGAGGGTTTTCTTGGATGCAAAATTGATACTTTCCCATTCAAATTCCTTGGGATTATGGTGGGTGGAAATCCTAGATTAATTACATTTTGGAAACCAATGATTGAAAATATTAAATCTAGGCTTGCAACTTGGAATGGTAGACTCATTTCCATGGGTGGAAGAGTTTTACTCATTAATTCAGTGTTGTCAAATCTTCCAATACATTATATGTCCTTCTACAAGATGCCAATCAAGGTATGTAAAATGTTGATGTCAATCCAAAGACGGGTTTTGTGGAGTGGTTCGTCGTTGAAGGAAAGTGTGAAATGGATTAATTGGAAGACGGATTGTAAGACGAAGCATGTCGGAGGCCTTGGAATAAAGAATTTATAATTATTCAACATTGCTTTGATGTCGAAATGGTTATGGAAGATAGTAAAAAACAAAAAATGTTTATGGTCTAGCTTAATACAAACACGATACGGAAAGTTTGCTTCTGACTTTATCCAAAATAAAATTGCAAAATATAGGGTAAAACCATCCCTATGGTGGAAGGATTTGTTCTCAATTTCGGAATCATTTGGTGCTGATGGTTTTTTTAGTTGGATCGTATGTCAAGTGGGTAACGGGAAGGTGGCGTCGTTTTGGAAATCAAAATGGTTGGGGAATGCAAATTTGGCTGAAACATTTCCGGAATTGTATTCGGCTGCGACAAATAAAGTCGGCTCATTTTCAGAATTTTGTTCTTTTACTAATAATGATTGCAGGTGGAATATACAGGTTGATCAACTTTTGAGTAATCATTCAGTAGTGGAACAACACATGCAATTGTTGGATAGCGTTCATGGATTGACTATTAAGGAAGATGAACAAGATGCATTGATTTGGTCGGCAGATTCGACAAGTGAGTTTTCGGTTAATACTGGATATACCATTTTGGATTCTTTACTGGATTGTGGGTCTAGTCTAGGGAATACTGAATTGAATGCTATTAGATTATGTTGGAATTCTACGGCGTCTGAAAAGATTAAGACATTTTGTTGGAGATTATTATATAACAGATTAACCACATGAGATAACCTTCGCCGACGTCAAATCATCACGAATAGTAGTGACCTCCCGTGTCCTTTATGTTTTTTGGCGGAGAAGGAGCGTTTCCATTTATTCATTACGTGTTGTAAAACTAATCGGATTTGGAATTTTTTGGCTTCTTAGTTGGGAATTTTGTTGGAACAACATAATACTTTGATAGAACATTTTGAAAGTTGGTGTCAGAAGCTAGTAGCTCGAAAGATTTCTATTGCAAATGCTGCAGCTATGTGGATGTCCACATGTTGGATTATTTGGAATTGTAGGAATACAATTATGTTTAGTGGGGAATTTTGGGATGAGGATCAAGTTGTGAATGCTTGTATCACATTTACATGGTGGTGGATTGGAAAAAGATCAAATATTAATTGTAATTATCACAGTTGGTATAACTGCCCAGGTGAATTTTTGTAATTATATTCACCGAGGATTAGGTGATTTTGTATACGGGTTGGATGCCCTTTTGCACCCTTTTTTGAATGATTTTTTATTATAAAAAAAAAAGGTGTGACCTACTATAATCTCCAAAAGTATGCAAACTAATTAAAAGGAAAAGCAACTTCATTAGAGAACAAGTCAGCTTCATATAAGTGGATGAGACATGCAAACAACTTAGCATCTCTGCAACATGTTTATTTGGTTATGTTGTCTTTAAAAACATGTTGTAAAAATAAACAAAATGAATTAATGGTGTGAAATTTTTTAGAATTGTCTGATCAGAGTGTTTTAAGTTATATTGATTTGATCATTCTCATCTTAAATATTTTAAGTTATACTTATTTGATCATTCTAATTTGATCATTACCTCTTAAATATTTTTCTCACTCTTTATATAGTATTATATCGCCTATGAATGCATCTATTTACTATAAGTTTTGATATAGGATGCGGTTGGAAGATATAGTGAAAATATTTAGTTTTTTTAACATATAATTTTTGCATTTCATGTTGTAGAGAATGGATGTGGTGTGTGTGTGTCCATGAGTATGCTACTCATATTAGAAATTGAGGAAGTTGCGAAGTTGGTTGTACTATTGAAGTTATTCTTCTTGGAAAGTCATTGACAGTAGTTGATAATACTATTACTATTTAAGTTGTAGTTAATTTATGTTGATGATGAATTTATATTGTAGTAATTTTGGATTTATGTTGAATTTAATTTGTAGCTCAAAATATGTTATTAGACTCAACAAAAAAATCAACTCGATAACCCAATTAAATCACTTGTATTAATAACCGGTCAAACCAATTAATAAATTGAATAGAAATAGGCTTATATTGTTCAACCGCGGGTTTGGTTGGGTGGGACTTTTGAACCCAAAATCGCCCAACTTAGCCCGTTGTCCAACCCTAAGGATGTGTATATAGCGCACTATGTTTGATTTGATTTGATTCTATATCAAGATATTTGTATTAGTATTTGTTGGGTTTGGACTCCCTTCCTATGTGAAGAAATATCCAAATA